>RSEF01000001.1:91434590-91490848 GCA_003993805.1 Himantopus leucocephalus
TTAAAGGTCCCTTCCGACCTCAACAATTCTATGATTCTATGATCTATAATTCCTGCCTTTCTGGCAGAAGTATCAGAGAGACGTTGCCAAATCCCATGTTCTCAACATTGTCATACTAGCACAATGGGGAGAAAAAGAAAAGAAACGTGTCTGGCTCATTATGTGAATGCAGATTGTATCATGAAATTGAAATGAGGCATTTGCTCAGAAGCCTAAGAGGCTGCAAGAGGAATAGAAACTGGATAAAGGGAACAAATTTGTCCCCATAACCTGAAATTCTGTACCACAAGCAGACAATGCATAGATCACTTCATTGCGTTTAGCTTACTGCCATGTCACTGAAGAGCTGAACAGATACACCATGATGTTTCACTTCAATGGAGTCCATACAGTTCATCTTCGGTGTTGATCTACATGGTCCTTCATGGAGGAGAATTTCAACACCATGTTGCATGTCTTGAAACAAGGTGTAGGAGCAATTGCCGGTCAGCTTAAAATTCAACCCATCAAAAGTGACAATATGTCGAGATGAGCTTCCTATACAGACACCTGCACATCAATGGAAAAAAAAAAGCCACATAGGCGTTCGCTTTTGTTTATATTAGACTATTTCCTCACAATTGTTATAGGGATGTGGAATCAATTAATGGAGATAGCTAGGAAGGTAATGAATTGCAACTGCTGCAACAAATCATTGACAAGAAACTTTGGTAAATACTTCATCACGTGTTTTTTTTGAAGTATCTTTGTCTGAAGCAATTAGTATTGCAAAAGATTTGGACAAACTCATAGAAAATCCCTTACCATGAAGTTCACTCACATTGAATCGGACTTATTAATAAATTTTATAAGAAAAATGAAAGCAGGGAAAATGTATCCCTTCCCTATATGTAGAAAGACTGTAACATACTTATTTTTTTTATTTTTGCATTGCATTTTTATTATGGTATGGCACTTTATTCTGTACAGTATTACATTTGAAACAAAATAACACTACTCCGTTCTTATCAAACACGTCACAAGGCAATACCAGGGGACTTTTTTTTTTATTTTTCTCAGAGGGGAAACAGGAAAAGGGCAGAGAAATAATGTGCACAGGATAAACCAATAGTCAATTGATAGCTCGGTGTCCTGGTCATTAGATTATAAACACTTCTTTGTCTTCACTAACTGGAGAACAAGGAGGATCATAATCTCACANAAAAAAAAAAAAAAAAACTGAGCAAAAGGATGCTTCTGACTCATGCATTTTCAAATCTTTTGCTTAAAGATAATGAGGACAATAAAAGCAAATGTCAGCTAAACATGTAGGAAGAAAATTCTCATTGTTAATAATTCAGCTACTTGGCTTCTAAATGAGATTTGAGAATAACCTCTTTCCCGTTCATTGACCTTCAAAAATTTCCCAAGAAAAACAGCAAACAACAACTTGTGCTTAAAAAAAAAGAGAAGGAAAATAAAAGCTTATCTTGTGTAATGTCAGGCACTGAATTTTCAAAAGGTACATCCCTTTAGAACACTGGAGCATCTTCAGATAGTCTACCGCACCTTCTTATAAAGTTCACGCATAAACAATGAAAGAAGTTAGCAGTAAACCCATGTTTCTCAACCTTTTTTTATTCATGGACATTGAAAAAGTTCTAAGGATAATGGGAATCCTTTTAAAATTTCTCATAGGTATTCTGTAGCACAGAATTTATGAATACAATCCATTTAAATCCATTTAATAGTCCACAAACTCCCAAGAGCCATGAATCACACTTTGCAAATCATATTGCTATAAAATTTGTAACTACTTCAGCAAGCAAACACCTTCATGGTGTAACTCCTGATCTATTCTTTGAACTCCGTTATATGACATAGGAAGGACACTTTTTCAAGTACTTCCTTTTTGCAAAAGCATATCATATCATCTGCACTGTCAAGCAATTGTTTGAAAGGCCTCTAGTTCTCTAAATAACTGAACGCTACTTTGCTGAATCATGAGTAAACTAAGTGTGCACTGCCATGCTCCTGCAGTGCAGATTGCCTAACCAGCCTCCATCCATAATAACAAAGAGATGCTGAAACACGCTGGCCTCCTACTAAGGATCTACTTTGCTATGCCCATCTCTAAAATTTACTGATTTCTGTGAGTTTTGCCTACAACTTCAGCACATACAGCATCAGAATCAGCCTTCCGACCTGCTATGAATGTTGCTTTAGTTGACACAGCATCACCCTGATTTTGCTAAGTAGTCATTGAAACAAGGGTACTTTACCCATGGGGTTTTGATCAACTGGATGGTGTTGGGATTTTTCCCTCCTATTACAATATATGAAAACTTACCACTTCTCATCACAAGCTGTACCACCTTGGGAAAAAAAAAGTTAAATTTTGCATATCATGGCTCACTAAATTCACACAGAGCTAAACAAATGTTAGCTAATGTTAAACAGCAGCAATCTCAAGTCAACTATAGGTCTTTTCATGATAATCAACTAATAGTACGAAAGGTAATTTTCATTTCATCCTTTCAGAAAATCATTATGTGTTTGCCCAATGGATGCCAAAATGGATGCCAAAAGTAATGCCTTCATGTTGCTATCAATATATTTATCTCATTGAGAAAATTATTACAGATGCACTTTTTATGGGTAGATATCACTAAGAGTATCTTTTAAATGTTATAAAATATTCATGATTATTCAACTAAAATCTTTCTACCTTTTTGAAATATTTATATCAAAACAGAAATGTTAGCTTTAAAGGGTTTGAATAATCGAATGCACTTTTAGGAAATGCTAAAACTGGGGTGTTAAAATTTTGGATATCTAACAGTTCAGGGATCAAAATCTAGCTACCCATCTTAGATATTTCAAGCAGTGCCTTAAAGAAATTGTTCTTAAAACAGCAAGTTCAGCAGGGGACATTTTATATTGAGATTATAAAAACAAGGTATGCATAGACTTCTGATTTACTTTAAAAAGTAATCATATGACTTCAGATGTTAGCCCAATTTTCAGAATTATGTTGGGGAGTAACATCCTCTAAGCTTCATTAAAGTCAAAGAGATTCAGGCTCTGAACAGGATTTAAACACTATTGAAAATAACACCTACAGGTTCCTATTCTGGAGACTTCTGCAAATTTTAGCTGTAATAGCATGCCTGATTGGGCTGTAGAAATGCATTCTTTTGTATAGCTACAACCTTTAAGATTTACTCTGTCTGATCTTTTGGACATATAATTCAAAATAATTTCTATGGAAATCAAGCATATGACTACAGTGCATTTGGCACAGAGAGGAGGTGAGGCTTAGCCCCCAAACACAGGGTAAGCTGTACCAAAAGACTCAGTGGCTGAGCCTACCCTTCATTCCACCATGAAGTGTTCTTCCCTGTGACGGCTAATGGGCCGATGCTCTGTGCCATGCTGCATACAGCCAGGCATCGCTGCCTCCTTTATCCTGGACTGCCACCATCTCACTGTTGTCAGAGCATCTGTCCGGACACTGAGGCGATCCAGAGGCTCCAGCTCATTTTTTTTTTTCTTGAAATCATCATTCTTATCTTCCTCCCTCAAGTCTTCTTTTCAAATATGTGTGATTTTCCTAAAGAATCTTTTTTTAATAAACAGATCACCAGCCTCAGGGCTGAATCCCTCCACCCTGTAAATATGAGTAGGTGCACTTAATTTCTGTTCCTGTCACTTCAGCTAAGGCACTAATCACACAGTGTTCACCATTTCTGCTCGAATACTCAGTGTGAGGTTTTCTGGCAGCAGGGAGCATTTGTTGTTGTTGTTTCTTTAATACATGCACTTGATTGAGGTCAGGCCAAACCCTCAAGCCTAGAGATAGACCAAGAATACATCACTTGCTTATTGCACGCTGAGATAAATTTCTGTTTTCTTCCATACACCCTCCTTCCCAGTTCACACAGCTTTGGAAATCAAGTGTGAGATTCTCTGATAAAGCAATATAGCTATGCTAATGTAAAAAATAAGCTCGCAGTGGCCCTGAACTTGCGTAACATTCCAGGCATCAGTGAGACTCTCACACACCTAGCTATTTAAACTGTGTACAGTGTTAATTCCTCCCACCTCAGTCAACTTTGATGTGTACAATGACTGAGCAGCTCCATTCAGCATTATGTTTCTGATAAACATTTCAAGCAATGTGAAGGGAGGCCATGCATGCAAAGATAGATACTCACATGGACACATCCATCGGCAGCCACAAGTTTCTTCAATCTTAACAGCAGGAAGATTGCTGTGACATACCGGTTTTGGCATCCTCTCACAGTTAATTTGGTGACTCTCCAGGACTGTGTAATCTCCCGGAAAGCATGTCACAGTGTGGCACTGGTCCGGTAATGTCCATTTGTCACCAGGCTAGATAGGGAGGCATGGATATTTAACAATTGAAAAGAACATGGGTGGAGGGGAGCAAAATGCAAAACTTAGCTGTTGCTATGCTCCTACAGCTAGTAAGTAAAGTGATACTGACAGCAGTGCTGCCCAAATTAGCCTTGGATAATTAAATAATAGAATGCAGTATATTAAGGACTTCATGAGGATGAGAAAGTTTAAATTAGCAACACTGTAAGAAATAGATTCTGAAAATGCAAGCAAAAAATAATAGTCTAGAATAGGAGATGTTTTATTACAGCAGAATGAAATATCTGGTACTCCATCTATTGTTAGCTTAGCCATTCTACAGCATACATGGATAGCACAGTCAATAAAGAATTCCCCTTAGCTTTTCTTTAAATGTCAAAGCTTTTAGTTTTCATAAGCCATAAAATTATTTTAGAAATAGCTCTGTGCACAGATGGTCATGGCACAGCAGGAATTAACAATATTTGTTCCAAGCTGGAAAGGCATGGAATACTCTAGTTATTTTACCCACAAGTTCAAAACTTTAAAACAGTTCCTCCCTTCCTGAAGGGAAATTGTTCCTTTACCAGATTAATGTTATTAGACATACATAGTGGTTTTGTAAAATTAAAAATAAAATATAAACTATATTCTCATTTTCTAAAGAACAGTCTAAACTGTAAGGCACCAGGATTACATAGTATTAAATGACAGAGAAATAGATGTGGTCACAATCTGGAATATCTCAAGATTTGTATCTGCAAAAAGCTGAGCTCTCTGGCCCCAATCCCGCAAAGCTCTAAAGTCAATAAATAGGCTCAATGAATTTCAAAACAGAATGTTCATCCCCAAGGCCTGCATTCCCAAGAATATCCCCAAATGTGGGAAACAGCTCTTTCCAGACCTATCTCTACAGAGGTGAGTCCAGAAGCACTAGTAATAAGTGAGACAGTCATTCTATGAACTGGATAACGTCTTGATATTAACAAGCAGAAATATGTGGGGATGAAAAGATGATTGCTATTGGGCAAGGTTATCTCCCATCCTTTCCTTTTCAGCTTGCCCATCATTCCCATGAAAGAGAAGAGCAAAGTGGCAAAATATCTAGATAACCACACCATAATTCACAGACTATTCTTGGCACTAGTGTGCAAACTAAAAATAGTGATGCAAAAGTACTGCTCTGTATCTCTGAGCTACGTGATACTGTCAAGACTAAAAGCGAACTGCCAGATTTGCAGCCATAAAAATGTACGTATTAAATGTGAGTTAATTTACTGCTTTAATTTACAAGTTACATACTGCTTTGTTTGTTTCAGGACTGTGAGAAAGTGGCTTAATACTTTTCAGGCTTGTGAGCATAGAGGAAGCTCTGAAACAGTAACATGAGGAGTTTAAATATGGAAAAAATATTTAGATAGGAAGAAATTGAATGTTTTTTAATTACAGTTTTCTCGCCTACAACTCACTGAAAGTGCAGCACCTGGAAGGGTACATATACAGCTGTGCAAGTCTGGCAAAAGACCCTTTAGCTTCCATACATATTTAATTGTTTTTATTTCACTCTGTAACAGGACATCTATTGGAAAACATCTAAAAGCTGGACAAGAAAAGCACAGCACATTAAAACAAAAAAAATCAATTGAATGATCCAAACAAAGCCAAGAATCCTGGTGCAAAGGAAAACACAGGGACTCTGAAGACAAAGAAAGCCTAAATCCCAATTGATATGAAAACGTAGGAGTAAGAATAAGACAGAAAGGAAAGCAAAAGCAGAGGTTTCTAAATTGTGAAGGATAAGTCTGCTGAAACCGATGAGCCTGCCAGCACACCGGAGGAAGCCTCAGACTTCCTCTCTAAGGGAGTTCTGAACCTATGGACCTGGACTTGCACACCCTTCCTCTTATGTGCATCTGCAGGACAGAGGGCCATGTACCTCAACTGCATTCACCAGCTTGCACCTTTTAATTTAGTTACTGGATATGAAAGTTTAGCTACGGGATATGATAATTTAGATACTGGATATGACCAGTACTAAAAACTTACACGGATTCAAAGAATGACTGAACAAATTCATGGAAGAGAAAATTATTGAGCCCTATGAAACACAAAAAGGTGCCGCTTACAGCTCAGGCTGTCCCTGAGTCACAAATTGTTTAAGGCTAGGAAAGTTCAGGGAAGTATCATATATGCCCACTTACATTCCTCCCTGACTTCTATTTTTGGCCACATAATACAGGGGGTTGGATGGATTTTTGGCTTGACCTACCACATTTGATCTTCTGTCCTTGCACTACTAACCTTAGCCACGAATCTTCCTTCAACAGCATTTCCAGGGTAGAAGTAGTAACAACAAAAAAAATGTAACAAGTCACATCACTCATGATATTAAATAGGATTTAGGGTGAGTTTTTTGATCCTGAGAACTCTGATTTCCTTGCAAACTGCGAGAGATCAGTTCCCACAATCTCCAGGTGCATGACAGACATCCCGTTGGGGAACTGAGCCTCCTGCCGTAACTCTGAGTAACGTCTGAAATATTATGGAACCGATATAAGAGCCTGTGTTTTCTGAATTAGGAAAGAGCCTTGATTCTTCATCCCTGTGGATTTGTGGACTATTCTGGAAGCGGGTAACAGGTCAATGATGGCATGTTACTGACTCTGAGTCAGCAGAGGAATTCAGAGTATGGGTGCTCAACACCAGAGGCAGAGCATTTCCACGGTGTCCTGTAGGCACCATGGGATGCTCAACAGTTTGCTCCAAAAGGTAATGGCTACCTTGTTGGGAGTGTCTTCTAAAACCCATTTTTTTCTGGCTGACAGAAGAGGTAACACAAAATCCCCCTAAATTTGAAAGTGTTGTTCATTTTTAATACAGACTGAAGCCTCTTCTCTTTTCTTCCGTTTTAGCCAGAACGGAAATTGTGCTTTAAGTTTATCACCAAAAAAATGAAACCTGACACGTCTGAAATTCACATTGAGGTTTCCCAGCACTTATCTACATGTACCTGTGTCTGTTTCTAGGAGCCCAGAAGCTTGCACACATGCAATTCAAATGAATAAACAACAAGAATCTGATTATTTTTTGTTTTAAATTAAGGAAGTTTTCAAGTGTAGTTTTTGTTTGTTGTTTTTTTCTTAATTATGTTGTCATCCTCAAAGCCACCAGGTTATACTTAGTGTCTCACCTAGCTAAAGCCTTTCTGTGCTCTGACCAGCTGACCAAGGCCAACCATGTAAAGCAGCTTTGATATAAGTATATTCCCTGTGTCTAGACAATTCATAAGCATATCTTTATCGGCCACATCCTTCCTTACAGTCATGTCTTCACAAGGAAAAAATCAAAGCAATATTTTTAATGTACTGGAAATTCAAGATAAATCCTAGGGTAGAACTCATAACTGACCCCTACTAGAAAACAGGTAACAAGCTTATGTTAATATTTTTAAATGCATGAAGTATCATATACACTCAAAAACCTTGGCATTTCATCTGATATGAAGGAACTGAGCCATTTATAACATCTACATCATTCCTTTCTTAGAGCGGATCACTTGAGAGATCAGACAGGTTTACTAATATTTATGAGTATTTTCTCAGGATTAATAAAAGCTTTTCTGCAAACAAACACTAAGAACTTTGATTTCATTACTTAAGAGATGGTTTTCCCTAGACAGATGACTATCACACAGTAATTACATTCCTATAAAATTTTCATAGGGATAAAGTACTTGTATTTTTTAGCAGAAGGAGAGGGTCTGAACAAAGATGTTGCCTCTCCCTATACATGCACCTCTATTTTGGCCATGTCTAGCTTTGCCAGTTCTTTCACCAGGAGATGGAAATACATTTTTCTTTGCCAGGGAAGACACACACTGTCACAAGTTTTGGATCTACACTACCTTCAATAGTATTCAACACCCTGCAAGATCAGATGTCATTAGAGGTAGTCTCCTTTGCGTGCAAAGTTACCCATCAGTTCAAAAGCCGACCTTTTCCTCCTCCAAAATAATTCTTAATACTAAACATGGTCCAACGCTTTTTGTGTCAGATTATCTGTGAAGGTAACCATGGTCCTGCATGAATTTTGTATCTTGAAATCCAAAGGGATGACCCAGGCAATATACTTACTCTCTTTTTGTTTCCATCCTCATCTATACATTCTCTGACAGGGTCTGAAAGAGAAACAGACATCTTTTAGCCATCTCACACCCTTATCCAGCCTTTTAAGTGGTGCTCACAAAAATACAGATTGCTTACTTAAATATGTGATTTAGGATGTGGGGGGGTTTTTTATGCTAGAACGTGAGAATCCCTACCTGAAGACCGCAGGCATTTGTCCAAAGTGTACAACAGTAAGTTCAAGAATGCATAAACTTTGTTACTGCTAGCATTACCTGACTTCTGCAATGATGTTGATCCCAAAATACCCTGTGAGCAATAGGTAGGCTGTAATTCTACAGCACTCATACTGACATACAGCTCTGCCCAGATGGTACTTAAAAGAAGATCTTTAGCTCTGAGGCAGGGTCCAGCCTTACTGCTGAATCTTGTGATGAATTGAGAATATTTCTGGTAATTAGCAGGTAATGAGATTTTACACACCCATGCACACACACATGTATTGAATGCAGACAAATACAGCAAGTAACCCCAAGATAAGATTTGTCAGAAATTAGTAGAAGTATGAAAATAGCTGCAATAAGAATACTTAAATTCAGTTTCATTACATTCAGGCATTACTGTGATGGGCAGTTTTTTATATAATCAGTTAGATGGTCACAAGGCACCCATTGAATTGCAGTTATTATGTTTATGTGCTCTTATAACACACCTAAAGAAATATGGAAAGTAATTTCATGTAAGTACTATGGTATGACAATGTGATAAGCATGTGCCTAGGAAATTAAAACTCTGACTAGCAAACTCTTTACATAATACTATACTATGCTAGCATGTATAGGCTATATGCTCGGTCTTTTCCAGGACAAGTAATGTATTTTGAAATCATTTAGGAAATCTTTTAAACCTTTTTAATAGTATTATTTTTGGTACATTTCCATACATAAAGTAAGACTCCCTCTGTACAAGAAATACAACTGTATGAGTCTGGAGGGGGAAATTATACTTTACAGATTGTAAGAAACTTAAATAAAACAAAACAAAACACACACACACAAAAATAAAAGAAGATAGTTTTCCACCCCATAGCAAAGGCTTTACCATCAGCAAAAGGCAGAGCTAAATTTTTCAGATTTAGGTGTCTAATATAAGACACCTATCATTCAAATTTTTGAGCGTATGCTTTGTGCTGTTGGAAAAGCTTTCATAAAAATGCAAAGCTTTCACCTCTAGTACCAATAGGTTACAGCACAGATTGCAGTAAGAAAATAGTTACTGGTTTCAAATTCCTGCTCCCCATCCTATATCTTGGATCAATGTAATTTAGGGCAAGAAGATCACATTTTTTACAGTGTGAGGAGAGGAAATGCATCTTTAAAAGCTTATTTTAAAAGAAAAGAAAGAAAATGGCAGCTGTTTAAATCTAGAAAATGGCAGCTGTTTGATGCTCTGGAGAGATTTTAAAATGCCAGAAGTGATCCCAGTGGAGACTGATCGGATATCTCTAAGTTGGACTGTGCACACTCTGCAACTTCCTCATTCTTAGTGGTACTTGGCTCTGCAAAAAAGTCCACTTATTTTAATGAAGACATAACTAAGCCCTAGTAAAGCTGGTAAAACCTGTGCAGTGACTAACATGATGAGACAGTGGTTTGTGGAGAGAACACGTAGATGCTATTGTAATAGAAATAACAACAACAATATGAGTAATAAATATCTATATACACAGAGACGAAGGAGACAAAAGAAGTAAAACACTGGCCAGAGTTGAAGCAAGTTTCCTTAGATGGGGGGCATTGCTATCTACAAATAAATGAATGTTTGTTTAAAATACTTTACACTTTTTTTCCCAGTATTTGTTTTCCTGGAAAAGTTAATTCTTTCTTTTTTTTTTTTTCCCCCTTACACTTTGGCTGAATTCTGTGTAGACATACACATAACAATGCTTAGGCCTGTGTGGAAAAATATCTAATTTGACATCTTTATTCCATTTCTGAAGCATGCCCTCATTCATTCATGACAGCTCGAGCTTTCCTGGTGTCCTTCAGTTAATGACAAGTCCTGATTATTGATAAGATGATAGCTTGAAAGTTCAGGCCTAAGTAGTTTTAAAGATCTTGCTGAAAGTTGATGAATTTGTATAGCAGTTGGCTACATGCTGAAAGGGTTCAGGTTTTGTTTTGCATCTAAGTGATGGTTTACTTTAGCATTTGTGATGACTGTCGGTGAAACACTAACAAACAAGCATCAGGGTGACTTCTCAAATCAAGCAAAATCATTCTGGTTTTGGCATATCTGGGTTTGCCCCAGTTACGAGGCTTCAACTACATTGGACTTACCCATGCACACTTTTTTGATAAATTCACTATCCAATGTGATCATAGTGGATAAGTCTTCAAAATTCTGAAGCTTCATGATTCTGTTAGCAGCTGATGGCCCAGTCAAACTCCTTAGCTGCTCTTCATCATAACTGTTCCCAACTCCAATTGGAAACAGGGATACCCCTAGGAAAAGAAAAGAAAGGGTTTTAAGCATGCAATGAACAGGAGAAGGAGGTCTTTGCTGTTGTATTTTTTCATTTTCTTCTTAAAAAAAAGAGAATTGGGAAAAGCTTTTTTCTAACGGTAATTTTTATGTTTTACTTGCATCACTCCCTCCGCATAGGCTAAAGGCAAGTGAGGGCAGAAATGGTGATGCTCTAATCACAGTGTTAGCTAAGATGAGCTCTATTAGTCCCAAGCATAATAAGATCATGCATGGTCAACAAAACGCAGCTGCAGACTTAATGACAACATCTTCACTTTTTTTCAAAGGTAAAAAGTCTCAGTATGTTGTTTTCTTTCTTCAGTTAGATAGCAATTGGATTATTTTCAAGTCATTTAAGTAAAAAATAATAGTTGTTATTTAGTCCATGCCTTATTCAATAGCTCCCAAAACCACCTATAAAGAAAGTCACTGTTCCTCAGTTGAACACCTGAGGAAGCTGAGGTACAGAGACTACAGACAGAAACTTGGAAAAACATCATGCAGCACACATTGATACCAAAAGCATATTCCTGTACAGGTCAGTGCAGAATCTGATCAAATCCTCTGTCTATTATTATTACAGTGAACCTTTCAAGATTCACTGTACTGGAACAGTATTGAATTTATAACATTAGATCACATTTCTGTCATCCTTGTCTATTCACAGGAACTGGGAAAATGAAATGCCACTAATTTGTGAAGCATGTGTAAGCTGTTTAGCTTACATTGTAGACTGGTCCTGAATTTACCAGTAATTCAGAGGGATCTTCATGAGGCAGGTTTTGTTCAGGCCTGTTTCTTACCAGAACATTACACACAGTAAGTCCGTATCAGTGAACTTATATGAACATACCAGTGCCTTAATTTTTCATCCTTTGTTCTAGTGCCTCACTTAAAAAGCAACAACTCTGCTTAAAAATAGTCACAGCAAAATCAGATTTACTGTTCATTCTTGCAGAAAGTGCAGCAGCCTCCACAGTGTCTTCTGATCTCCCCGACACAATCACTACCGCCACCTTTGATGCGCTGGGCCTCCCTCCGTGGGATTCCGACATTGCGTTCTGAACCACAAAATCAATAGCTTTTCCTAAGAAGAAATGAAGAGATAAATGAAAGAAATGATAGAAAACTCATGGAAGGCTTTAAAACTAAATCTTACTTTATATTATTAGGTTATACAGTACTGGAAAATACTTTTTCTTAAAGGACTTTTAATGTCTGCTTTATTGCTGCCACATGAAAGGTCTCAGCTATTAAGAGCCTACCAATACTATTAATGCCTCTCAACACAGGAGGACCATCCTTAGCTCCCCAGTCTCTGAAGTAATGGGACTTTTACTACCTTTCCTTAGCCATGAGGATGAAGTGATGAACCTCACTTCAGTAGTTACCTTTTCTGGAAGCATTACCATTGCATTACACTAAAAGAAAGATATTGTAGACTATGTACTTATTTCCCAATTGCAGAACAACAGTGACACCCAGTGGCTATCTGATCTACGACTTCATACCACTGATTTGTATACGGAAGTTGCTCAGCTCCCAGAGAAGATACAGTCCTTCCCTAATTTGGTCAACTTTTTCTACGAGCGCAAAAAGCATATCTTGCCTCCCTACTACCAGCAACCTCTCTGAAATCTAGACTCAGAGAAACCCATACTCTAACTGGGTGATTCATATTAAAAATAAAAACAGTTAAAAAAAATGGAAAACCAAAACCCATCAAAGCCCACAAAACACACGAAGAAATTCTACCTTAGCTCAAATCACAAACTGGCTTAAATGAGTAGCTGCTGCCCTTTCATTTAACATCTGTGAACACTCAGGCAAATTTTGTTCAAAATCATGACCTCAGCAAGGGAGCACTTTGCTATTACTTGTATTTAGATATGCATTTGCACAAATATTTATACTGGGACTGATGATAGGGAGCTTTCTTAAAAGCTCCTTTGGACTTGGAAGTTATCAGGTCAGGAAGTAGAAATGATACCATGTGACTGATGTGACATTCAGGGCAAATAGTGAACAGTGAATAATAAATACCTGAAAAACTAGTTCCTCTGAGTAGCCTGCAAGAACTGTGGAGCAGAAATATGTTGGCCTGAGGAATTCACTAAATAATTTTAAATAACAAACACATTTGTAAAACACTGGAAGTCAGATCATAGGTAATTCACCAGCACACCGCCAAAATACTTTAGCATACCTGAACATTTTGCACTTCATGTCTTCTTTCATCATGTTACTTAACCCATTTCATTGGCAAAAGCAAAGATCCTTTTCCCAAGTTGCTGCAAGCATGGACCACCTCTTGGAAGCTCTCTCAGCACATAGACTATTGATAATGTGGCTACAGCAATTGGATATTCTACAAAGCTTTAATTAGGCTTTCAGGAAGGATTTATCCCCTGGAAGAATCTAGCCTAGAATAGGTGTCTGGAAAAAGCCCAGATATTTCCTTTGCTACAATTCTGGTTTGTAGGTAAGATTCCCTTCTCAAGTACTGTTGCTTACCCATCCTTTCCTGTTGTCTCATATACCTTACAGTCCCTGACTGACAGCCTCGTATCCCCTTCCCGCCTTATCCAGACACCTCTTCTTCCCCGTTAGCCCATTATCACTATTTCCTCCCCAGAGCCTTAGCCTTCATGTGACATCTCTCCACACAGATGCCTACACCTAAAGAGAAGAGCTGAGACCCACCAGGAGCTGCTACCAGGCCCTGTCAGACCTACCACAGGATTATGATCCATGTCAGCGTTTCCTCCTATAAGCTTCCATCCTTCATACACCGTTGCCTCCACTAGCAATCTCCTGTCTAGAGGGGGTCACATATTTTTCCAAGGAATAGTTTTCAAATAGGAAAATGCATATTTGTTTAAATCAAAATGAGTTTTGGAAATGTCAATTATGATCAGAAAGAAAAAAAAAAGAGAACAATCAACAGAAAGCTTCCAACAGTATTTAAGAACAAGACGGGATGTTTCTCACTATGTAATAATTTTAGTTCATTTAATTCTCCCACCTGTGTAGATTCATTCTGTTCTTATAATTTGATTTTCATTCCCACTTTAATTCTGAATTATATTTTATTCACAAAATGAAAACACTTCAGAGTTTCTGTTCAGTAAAACCCTCAAAATTTTGAATGTTTTTCTACTTGCAACCGAACATATTTTAAATCATTTTCAGTTGGGTGATGGCAATTCCATTTCACAAACTACTATTCCTGACCAGAAAAATTAACTAACCTCAGGTATTAACTCATGTCCTATACAGCTGTCTCACAATCATTTCTACAAATAATTTTGCTTTCCCGTAATTACTCTGTATGTCTGTAGAGGTAGATGTTAGATGCAGAATGGTGTGTTATCTATAAATAACTACAGGATAAAACAAAATACAGAAAATTAATATGACTGTATTACAATCCCTGAGATTGCTTCAGGATGGTCACTGTGCCAGAAAATTGACTCATTTCCCTTTTGTCCTATAAATAATTACTAAAAAAGTATTTCAGGTTTTAACTTCCAAATATTTTAGGTTAAACTTTAGCACAGTAAGAATCACAAATGATTTTTCATTCATTTGTTAAAAGTACTTGGAATTTCTGTGTTTGTCTTTCTTTAGTGACCCTTTGACTTTTGTGTGGTTGGTGTGGTCACTAGCTGCTTCAGCTCCATTTTTCTTTCTCCATTAATTCTGAAAATTTTCAGAAACTTCCATACATGTCTGTAAACTGGAAAATCCATTATTTTCATAATTTCTAATAAAAAAATCAAGTTCCATTGTAATAGAACCAGGGACTATTTCAAAGTCCCCAAAAAACAATTACTCAATTTAATGCATGGAAAATTTGTTTTAGTGTACTGAAAAGTTTGGATTTTTCCCCTTATTTTGAAGCCAGCTCTAGAGAAAAGATCCAGGTGTCTGAAGACATGATCAAATGAACGCTTTTGCCCTGCTAGAGGGATTCAGAAAGTCACCATCCCAAGCTGGAAGCTGTCACTTCTCAGCTGTTTGTCTCTACATGTCACCAGGGAGGGTAAGACCAAACTCCTCAGAGGTCATAATAAAAAATATTGACCACTAAGAAGCCAACGAACCTGAACATTTTCTTACTACTAGACTTCAATGTAACAGTAATCGGTGATTTTCATACCATTAAAGGAAATTCAAAATGTTAATACTGAAATAAATATCACCAAGCACAAGGCTATATTAAGACTGGAAAGAGTGCACAGTATCTTGGTCATAATTAAACTAGCTTTAAAATGACCAGGTCTGAGCCACACAGGCTTCAGCCTTTATGAGACCACCTTGTGTCTTGTACTTCCCCTTCAGCAGCTGACATCTGGGCCACTGCTGCTGCTGGCCCAACTCCAGCTTGCTCTGACATATCTACATACATTGCAAATGCATCTCTGGTTGCGTTAGTGCCAGTAGCAAGCTGCTGGCAGAAGGAAGGCTCTGCTTCTCCAGGTGCACCACCAGCTGGGCATGCCCTCCTGGTCACCCAGCTTGCTGCCTCAGGCAACTCACCATGTCTGAAAAATAACCATTCCAAAAATAGTGCATTGTTTTCAGCCCTTTTGGCCCTTCCCTCAGCTTGCTGAGGGCCCAGTGCACACCCCTTCTCACAGAAGAAAGGCAGTGCAAGTGTGCAGCACTGAGGTGTCAGGGCTCTAAGGCCGGCCCTTCTGATGTAGCTAGCTCTTAAATCTCTGTAGCTGTATGGGACCACACCACCGGCTATTTATTTCAGTGGTGGACCCTAGAGAAAAAACAAATAGAAAATACCCTAAATCCTGCTCCATAAAAAACAAAACAATTTTTTTTTCTGTAAAGAAAATCTGACAGTGGCCAGAACATTATTTGCTAGCATTGACAAGGGGTATCATATAAGCCCCAGTGAAGCGAATGGGAGGTTGGTTATGGGCTTTAAGGGTTACACGTTTTTAAGAAATTTCACTATGTGTGCATGCGACCCTAAGCCCAGAGTAGCAGCCAACATATTCCCACATACTGAACATAGGAGTAAATTACGTTAGTCTTATGTATTATTGTAACAACTGGTTTCTGTTTCTCACATACACAATGCTCTATCAAAAAAAAAGAAGTCTACAAATGGGCTTTGGAAGCAGAATGACTTCTATGCTCACATGTATTTTAGGCATTAGAAATACAGCCCATGAGAAATCAAGAGGGAAGTCTCAAAGCCAAAAGGCTTCATCACATACAGTAGAATAACAGAGCTGAGAGCAGTGTGACACACAATAAAAAATTTGTTCCCAAAGGCAGTGGATGTGATAAGGGATGCGTGTCTGGTCATGTGTCCCTTACCTCTTCTCCTCCTCTTCTCCTACTGCCTCCTGACATGTTACACTTATGCTGGTCCGAACAGGCAGAATGGCCACAATTAATTTCACAGATGCATACATACACACCCCTTTCCCAAATTTGACCATCCAAACATATTTCTGGATAACTGAACAAAAAGTCCTAGCCTGCAGGAGCACTGAGCCCCCAGCAGCCTTTCAGCTCAGTCAGTAGGGCATGATTGTTAGTCACTGGGCATGTCCAGGGAAAAAATACAAATAAATAAAAAGAAACAAAAACAAAACCAAAAACAATTGATCTAATGGGCTACTTTAGAAAAGGCGGGTCAGTTGTTCCAAAGGCTGCCAGCACAGCACACCACTTTCTCCCCATCTGTCACTGCTGATACATTCTTGACTACACTATAGAGTACAAAACAAAAGTCTTGTTTGGAATAATCATTAAAGCAAAACCATCAGAAGATATCCTACAAAGATGGGGGGAAAAATGGGGAAGGGATGGCAGGCATCACTGCATAGTCTTCTCCTCTCAGCTAAGACTATGAACATTTGATGCTGAATTTCTGACAGTCAGAAAAGGCTTTGTAAGAACCTTTTTCTGGTTGCCTTGAACAAGACTATTCAATAAAGGCTAATTAGCTGAACATTTTAATTTTTTTTTTTAAATCACCTGATGCACATTGAAGCCAGACTCATATTCTGAAGTAATAATTCAGAATAGTTCACGTAGAGGTTCCTGCAAGAACTGAAACCTGATTAGATGGACAGAAGCAAGCTTTAAGGACAAAAGACAATCTGTTGAGTAGGGTTAGAGGTGTTCACTGGGATCTACAGGGAATTACACTAGATTCTGCCTTATTGAGTTACTTCATTAATGATTTGGATAAAGGAGGAAAATGTGTCAAAAGGCATGCTAATCTGAATCACAGTTATTAGATTGGGAGCAATTATGAACATCATGGAATGAACTGAAAGAGCACAAGGTGCCCTAGAAACATTTGAAATAAATCCAAGAAATAAAAACCAAGATTCATCCCAGAATAATCCTATCTGGAGGAAAATAAACCAACACACAGACATTTAATGGTTTGGTGGGTGCCTCAGGGAAAGCAGAAACTGCTTAAAAGCAACCTTTGCAATTATTCTCCTTAATTTTGTCTGAAATTAGGAATAAATGTAAAGGCCCCATGAGGGTCTGTGGAGTTGTGACAGACAGGGGATTCCAGTTAGGCAGAGGTTCCTGCCGGGAACTTGTGAATCAGTGCCTTAAGTGGCCTCAGTGGTTTCGCTAACACTTCTGCAACATCTCGACCAAAAAAGAAAAAGTACTACAAGAGGTCTTAATCACCCACAAGTACTGAAAGCGGTCTGGGAAAGAAGCAAAAAAGAAACGGTTCCTCAGCACTTGAAGAGGTACAGAAAAAGCCAATGCTATCTGGACTGTGGATAGTCCAGATTGCATCTATTTAATGAAGAACTCATCTAATCAGGAACAACCCTTCATGATGATAATCCTGAAGCTGGCCTTTATATCTTAATTAAGGGTCTTGACTTGACATTGAATTGGATTTTTTTCACTGAAAAGATTATTTTAATTTTGAAACAAGTTAGCTATTGCAAACTGATCTCACAGAATGATGTTTTAATCTATGTGTGTCAATTCTTAGCACACCGATACTCTGACCTTAACATGTGCCAATTAACAGAATGGCTGAACTCTTCATGAACAGCATGGATCTGTCAGTCCAACAGCCCACCACCACCGAAAGGAGCAGGCTACAAGGCCCCAAACCCTCTCCTCTGCTTTCATGGCTCTGCAGGTCAAAAATCCTACATTTCTCTTACCACCTTGGCGTTCTGATGATCCTGGGCTCCATCAGGACCACATGCAACTCACAAACGTTATAAGAAATGAACTAAAAAAAACAAGCAAGCAAACAAAAAACCTGCCAGGATAGTGGATTAAAATAGCTCAGGGAAGACACCAGTAGGCACCCAAAGCTGGCTTCAGAAAGGAGCTCACACCACCAATTCAGAAACAGTAGTGGGGGTGCAAGTGAGGAAGATCTCTCTCTTTCAGTGGATGGGAGCCCTTAGATCAGGGCAGCTGCTGGCAAAACCATGGCCATGGGTGGGTTATTGGGGCCAAGATTTTGAAAATTCTGCATAGATCGCATCACTCGGGACAGAGATCTAAATAAAGAGAAGTGCTGTGTTGGACCTTTGCTTCCTAAACCACAGGGGGCAGTTAGAAAGGAAACATTTATACCTTTTAAATCATGACTGAGCAAGCTGAATGCTGCTATTCAAATATGTTAATAACTATAGAAAGTTTCAGTAAAAAATATTTAAGATTTGTTTTCCTAAAGGGCAGAGGGAAAACACACATTTGTTTCCCTAATAATGCTTTTAATATAGTTGAGCCACATAGATCACACTTCCTCCAAATTTTGAGTCTGAGGCAGGCCGTGGGCATGGAAAACATCAGCCTAAACGAGCTACTTTTAGTAAAGGTATAAGCAAGCAAAATAATGTTTTTATAAAGTGTTAAGCAGTATTTACTGTAGGGATTGCCCAATATGCTCCATATGACTCTCCTAAATATCCATGAATGCTGAACAGAGCCATGTTTATGGGATTCTCAGTTCTCTTGCATAGATCACCCTTTTAGCTGAATGAAGGCTTATATAGTCAGCTCTTGCTTGCAGTTGGTTTTCTTTTGTTTTCCGTTATTTCTTGTGTGAAGTTGTACACAATTTCATAATGTCTGAACATGCCCAGAGCTTCTTCTCAATAGGTTACTTGAGGCAAAATTTGCCTCATGTTATCTTATTGCATAAGCATGGGAAAGCTTTGTGGTATAGGCTGCTCTTTTTTGTTCTGCCTATACCCTCAAATACTCTGTAGTTTTTCATTATTTTTTACTAACAAAATGTATCTCTCTCCTGGAGTTTCCTTACAGTTAAATGAAACAGAAAAGGAAACGCTTTCTGCAGTAAGACTTTTGTAGTGATGGCAACAGGGCCTACAGATGTTCTCTGCATATATAGCTTTTTTGACTAAAATAGGATGATTTGGATTGAATAAAGATTGCAGAGGATCTTGTTTCTACCATAGGGAAGCCAGCACAAATGAGAAGAAACTGCTGGTCCGATGGTAATGGTATTTTTGATAGGTAAATCCTGATCAAGCCCTCCATAGCCTAGAAAAGATTTCCAAGGCTACCTGGGGAACTGCAACATCCTGACTGAGTGATCCACACTTTTTAAGCAGCCTCTGCATTTCGAGGCTCAAGCAGACAGAATGACATGAATGACCATGCGTTTCCCATGGATGCTGAGTCTCCTACAGAGTCAGCCGAATTCACACACATTACAAGGTGCAGGACAGGACCACAGTGACTTATTTTCATTACTTCATTTGGGAGGAACTACTTCTACTCTATTCCATTTTGGTTTATTATACCACATCCCTCATCGTGGTCTCTAAGCATTTTCCGATGAGACATAAACAAATCACTAACGAGTATGTCATGTGGCTGCCTCTCCCATTTCATTTCCCAAAGGTCATGTTTTCTCTGTTTATCCTGTAATTCAGTGTAGCTTACTATACACATTACATGGAAGGCTTCATGAAACTTATCTATTTGTATGTAACAATTTATCCCACAACGAGCCTATAGAAGTCTCATCAGCCATCTGGTATTTTTATTTCTCCAGGCTGAGAAAGCAATCATGGCTAATCCTCCTGCGAACTATGGAAGTCAGGTTTTATTTCTCACTTTTCTGTACCAATAACTCTTTACAGTCTTAAGTAGGCCAAAGACCCTAAAAATCTGTGTATTCCTCAACTCTTATAGGACCCTAATGCTAGGCGGCTGCCAGAGCAAATGCGGTTCCAGCCAGAAGAACAAAATTCTCAGGGTATCTGGTGAAAAATCAGATATGCTGTAGGAGAATCATTTTTTTGTTGAACCCTACAACTGATACATGTGTATGTACTGAATTTCCACAGACCCAGTGGGAAATCTGTGTTATGTTTCAGCACGTGAAAATTGAAGTGGACATGTTTTTCAGGATGCAATTGTCTGGAACAGATGATGTTTCACAAGTAACTTTTTAGCTAAGGTGTCGCCTCAGGTCATCCTTACCCCCAACACCATCCCCAGCCTTGTGCCAGCCCAAGTCCTTGCAAGACCAGCACAGCAACTTGGATGAGTGAACTGAACCACCCAGAATATAACTGCTGTTTTGCTAGGTTATTTTTCAACCAGATCGGTTACACTGGCTCAGCACAGAGTAACAAACATCTGGCGAGGGCAGCTATTGAAGTCAGCATAAGCAGTTCTGCTGCTAAATGCCTAATCAACTAATTGATGCTGAAAGGTTAATGATCAAAGTCTTTACTTCTTAATTATGTTTTGCTTGCTTGAAAGATAATGAATGCAAATCTTGAGAATCATGTCAAGCCTAAAAAGAAAAAGGTCATCTTCTTTCCAAAATACATTACAATAAACCCTGATTCTAGTAACCTATGGATATATTTTAATAGAGAATATTGAGCCTTTCTGAAGAAATGAAGAAATTGGTGATTTGGGCCAGGCTATCTTTAGCATTCCTAGGGTTTTTTCCCCTCTTTTTTAAACATCAACATCCGCATAATCACTCACCTAGTTTGGTAGGACCTTGCTCCCTTTGTTGAATTGAGTGCACCATCTCTACAAGCTTTTCAGTCTCTTGAGGCATGTTCCATGAAATTTCTAGATTATTTTCCCTGGCATACTGGAGAACTGACACATGAATTGAAGTGTTGCCTGAAGCAGAAAGCAGAAAATAAACATTTTAAGCAGTGCACATGAATTTCTTAAAATAAATCTAAAGCATCCATTGTGGTTGTGTTTTACATTAAGCACAACTAGACAGTGATTTTCTATCAGAGTGTGAAAGCTGTATTTTCAATCAAAAGATCAAAACTGAACTATTCCCAGGTGAAAAAATATGCAAGTGCTGCTGAAACAGTTGCTTTTCTGTCAGGAATCAGCATGCAGTATTTTACCTCAGATCAGTTTGACCATGATTGGAGAATTTCACTTTATTGTTCCCCAAATATTATTCCTTTTCCATTTTAAAATTGTCATTTTTTTACGTGCAAATTGTTTTGCAAGAGAAGTATTTTGATGCCCCATATTTCTGATGGGCCAAGCTCCCCAGGTGACCACAGTTCATGCAGATTTCCCTCTGTCATAGCTCACTTGAGTGACATGCATCAGGCTGCAGCATGGGACACAGACCACCCAGGGAGCATGACCTGCAAAGGGGAATGAAGAGAAATTCCAAGTTCCGCTATTCTCTGACATCCTGGTTCTGCTTATACATTATGTAAGAAGTAAGAATAAAACCATTAACAGAGGGTTGATATAGATAGTTAATAAATATCAGACCTGCAGGATTGAACTGGGCAATACCTTGTTTATAATGATCAGCTGTACCTCTCTTCATGGTCTTAGAAGGACTTCTACTGTATACTGAAGATACTTTGTATATAGCACACTATATTAATGCTTTACAAAAATTTTAGGAATGAAGTTAATAATAATTGTGATTTCATGTACCCAAATGTTGCAGCCCTATATTGATCTGAATATTGTCTACTCACTACATCTTATAATTTTTCCACTGTTGTCTTCAAGATTTTAAAATCAAGGCCGTAGCAAGGAGTCATTTCATGGCTACATTATTATTGTACCGTAGTTAATGATATAACATTTGCTATTACAGGTTTCAGAGATAAGGAATACAGCTAGGCTAAAATAAATTGTCTGTTGGTTTATCGTTCAGTTTGTATTAGTTTGTGTTTATTTCGCTTGGCTTGCTTCTCTATATCGTGCATGTACATAATTTTCAGAAACAGTGTCTTCCATGTACAATCTCTAAAAAAATCTGAGATATTCTAGACATACAGAAATGCTATACTTTCCGCTATGAGCTCTCTAATTAGTACAAATGCTGGTAATCACCTGTTTGGGAAGCACAGGTATAACACAAACATGCCAACACCCAGTGGGAAACACCAGCAGCAACAGCACTTGCTCCACGGAAATGGTTTAATGCTGAACTGAAAAAGTATGATTCTGATCAAAAAAATCCAAGTTTGTTAAAACAAATGCTACTGGGAGGACACAGGATCCTGTGCAGCCCCTGCCATACGGATGGACTTGGTGCAAGGACACGATGTCCTAACTTACTACATGTGCCACATGGGTCCTTCATGTATGTGCAGGATATATGGCATTCTGCCAGAGTGGGTGCACTCGTAATACTTGTGCTGAATGACCTTACTAGAGGTGTACATACTCTGCAAGCTCAGTGGGTCTAGCACTCCCAAAAAGTGTGTATCATTCAACACAGGTCAGGAAATCTTAAAAAGTCAGCTCCAGCACCCTAGGTTAGCCAAAACGGGCTGGTCAGAATTAGACATGCCTGTTCCAAAGACCAAAACCTTGCAGTCAGACCAAACCTGAACCAAACCCCATCTGAATTATCCATTATTACTTGAACCACAACTGAACTTGAACTATTATTACTACTTGAACTATTATTTTCAAATTTGTGAACTCTAATCTAGAACTGAACCAAAACCAGACGTGTTTTCACTTTTCTGCCACAGAATAACAGTTCAGCTAAATCTCCATCCTGTGGCAGGGACCTCTTTGGCCGTTTGTCCAAACACAAACACTTCTTACGTCCAGTACAGTACAAAGGGAAGCGCTCATCAGAGCTGCTGTCTGAGCTATTCCTCATCACCCAATTCCCTGAATTGGTTGTCAAACCTTTATTCACCTGAACCAGAACGGCTTGGTTTGGAAGGAAACTGAACTGCATCTGAACCAAAAGCTATACTAGCCTGATTTCCCCAATATAAACTTAATTTTTTTTGAGGGATTGGAATGAGTCATTTAAAAATAAAAATTCAAAAAATGTACACTGAGAAGCTGTTTTGTCCAGTATAAGAAAAAGAATACAAAATATCTTTATGTGTTTGAGTTAAAAGACAGATACATACTGATCTCAGCACTTTCAATAAATGCCCGTAAAAAGTTTTTCATTTCCTTAAACTCTGATGCTCCAATATTAGAGCTTCCATCCAGAAGAAACATGACATCCATTGGTTTGTTGCACAACTCTGAGAAGGGGGAGAAAAAAATAAAGATAAAAGATTATTTATACACAATAACCAGAAGTAGCATCTGCTAATCTATTGGTAGGAACAAAAAGGGTAGAGATACCTGCATTTTGGGAAAACAAAGCAAGATAATGATCAGTTGCAACAACAAGTGATACCTCTTTAATGAAAACCTTGAGATTTATATTCAGAGGGATACATAGGTATTTCAATTCCTTCTTTTCTTCTAATGCTATTTTAGTCTCAGAGGACTAAAAAAAACCAACAGTAAAAAAAATCCAAAAATCCAAACCAAACCACCACCACCACAAAAACCCCCAAAACAAAGAAACAAAACCACACACACACACAAAACACACACACACACACACACACCAAAAAAAAGAAAACCAAACCACCAACAACCACACACACACAAAAACAACAAAGTCTCTTCAGGAAAGAGGAAGTCTAATTTTAACTTGCTTGAGGCAGGCAGATGAGAATAACTTCTTTTCTTCTGTCACCCTCCAACCTATCTGAAAGATAATGTACTTTACTGACAAATGGAGCCAAGGACTTCTAAACCTATAGAAGGCTGGCTGCAGGTCTGTGCTTAGTACTGCTGACCTGGGGCAGCATCCTCAGCCTCCAGTGAAGATAAATGGTCCTTCCTTGGCACTTGGACAAGATACCAAATGAGATAAAGGAATCCTTCAAATTTCAGTGATGTCAGGGGGAAATGGAGGAGACAGGACAGAGGAAAGAGGGAATTACACAGAAAATATGTCCAACTTTACCTGGAATGTCTGTCCAAAGTTTGTGAGAGCAGCACGACTGCAGCACTAATTCAGGTGCTTCTTCAATAAGTGTGCTATAACTATGCAAGATAATTGGGTTATTAGGCTGACTGATCTTTCTGAGCTCTTGGATATTTGCATTGGGGGTTATGCCTATGGGAATAACATTTATGCTCCTTGGAGGTCGCGTGATAACATCAGTGGAAGGACTGGATGACACCATATATACCAAGTGAGGAACATCTTGCCTGCCCCCATTCACTTGTGTAAATGTGTGTTTGGAAATATAATCAAGGGCATTCCCAGTGTTGGTAGCTTTCCCTCCTTGGTAGGGTATGCTCCTCACTTTCTCAATAATACTTTCCTTGGACTGTATTTCCCTAAAGGCATACTCCAGAGTGACAGTCTCTGAATACTGCATGACTGTGACATGAATGTCTTCCTGTCCCACATTCATTCCTGTGATCACTCTCTCAAGGAACTTCTTGACGATATTGAAATTTTCCTCCCCTACATTGTCAGATCCTTCCACAATAAAAGCAATGTCCAGCTTTTTGCGAGTGGGCTTTTCTGAAAAGAGCGGTGGTACTGTGAGTCTCAAAGGGGGAAATAAGACACTGGATGTTGTTGGACTGGACATAGCTTGTAACAGAAAACTTTCTTCAGGCCCAAGATCACACAGATGATCAATGAAGAGATCCCTATTATCCATTAGCTCTAACACATTGTTCATCAGGAAGGCTCTATTATCTGGTGACTGCTTTTCAATGAACCTGATTTGCTCCACATTAACATGCGGTCCAATCCCCACAGGTATTACTGCAATTTTTTTATTCTTCAAAGCTGTGAGGATGCTGCGGAGTTTTCCTGGAGACTTGCTTGCTATAAATAGCACTGCAATTCTGGCAGCATTGGTCCTTTCTGCTTTTCCAAACACGTGAAACACAGTGTATTTAAGAACTTCAGCAGCGGACGCTACTTCATCACCTGTGTATTTTATGCTTTGGACAATTTTTCTCATTTGGGACTGTGTTTTGATATCTTTAAGGCCAAGATAGATTGTGGGGCCAGCCCTATACACTAGAATTGACACTCGAATTTTCTTTTGGGAGATGTGGAGTTTCTTCATCATGCCAGTGATGAAAGACTTCAACTGTTCAAAGTCCTCCTCTGACAGTTTATTGGAGCCATCCATTAGGAAGGCCAAGTCCATCATCTTGCTGCATGAGTATTCACTGGGTGGTAGTTCAATGTCCTCCTCTGGAGCAGGTGTTGTCAGTGTTGGGGTGTCCTCCACTGGTTCACAGGCTACACAGGTTAAGTTCTTCCCTTCACACAGACTACAAAAATCACCGAAATTAACTGTAAAAAATCAATGCTTATAATAACACATCACCTACATATAATAAAAGAATGTCCATAAAGAAACAGTTAAACATCTCAAAAACACAATAAAAACACGATGTGAATTATTTTTTCCCCACCCCATTTCCCCATAACTGCCCACAATGTATTGTACAGCTAAATCCTGTATGTTCATGCATGTTTATTTAAAACCAGGAAACATGACGAACTATGATGTGTTTGTCAGAGGAAACTCTCCTTATAACAGCCTTTGGCAGAATGTGTAAAATCTGTGTCTGGAAACTGTCTAGAAACCCACTGAGCTTCATCAATACCATTACCTACAAGCCACTGGCGGACCGAACTGGCAGATCTGGTTTGCTTCACAAGGAAGCAAAACATGAGGCAAACAGGGGGCAGCTAACACAAAGTAAAATCCTAGAGTAGGTAAAATGCTTTTAGCTCTGATATGACTTAGCAGACTCTGTGAAGAGGTTAGGTTTACCTAGATTTTAACCTTAGTGAAAATAATGAACATCCTTTTTTCTACCTCCAAAGTGCACTTACGTTCCTTTCCTTTTTCCTGACTTCATTTTCTTTTGAATACAGCTTCTGCACGTTTGTCCTCTATTTATTTTTATGTCTCTCTTATCTTCCACTTATTTTCCATGTTGTCTTTTTCAGTCCCTTTTCTCATATTAAATGATGTATTTCATCTATAGCCATTATCTCTTTTTACTCCTATGTTTTCCCTCACCATTTCTACTCACCTCCATTAGTACATTTTATTTATTCCCCTTTGCATCTCAGGTCCCATTTTTCTTTTTCCCCATCTCTGTCTTTTACAGGCTTTACGCTTCTGCCCTTCTAATTCCTAGTTGTATGATTCTCTTTACTTCATTTATCAGAGCAATGAACACAACTGTACGTATGCATAGGGTGGTACAAACTCAGTCAATATATTTCCTTGTCCTACTGGACAGTCCAAGAAAGAGAATAGGAAAAGTTTATGAAAGAGCAAGGACCAAAAAGTGCTTGTTTTCACTGCCAGAGAAAACTCAGGATGTACAAATTAAACAAATCAATACTGGAAGAAGGTGCCATTTTCCAGGAATATCTTCACTTTACACATCGCATCTTCAGTCAAGTTCTCTTAGTTTAAGTGCTATGTTCTTTTCAAGCTGCTTTTAGTGTCTTCCTAATTAAAGAATGCACAGCTACTTTTGACATTAACATATAGCAACAGAAGATTTATTATTTTAATCCTCTTCTAGTTTCCAATTTCCTTTGGATATTTGCTATAAAATTCATTTTTGTGCAATATTTTCTATTGTTTGTACAGATGGTGTAGGCATCTAAATTAGGTGACAGCTATGCAAAAGGATGTTTCCCTAGTGAGGTAAGTTTTCCTAATGTTCCGAAATCTTTTGTGAGCAGCAGCCAGTGTATCAACATTTAAGATAAATTATTATTAAGGATTATAAAAATTAGGGAACAGAGACTCATTTATGAAGACTCTTTTTGACTTTTTGATGGAACTCAAGATTTTTTGTGTATACTGTTAGAATATATATTTAATTGATTAGTCTAACAGTCTCATGCCCTAGGTTTATAGCACAGACATACGCTAGCCCTGGCAAGAGGCCATGAATTCAAAGTTTGTACCCATTCAGAACTTCTGTGAGGTTCAGAGCATTTGGAGCTAAGGTGTTAGTCTGGGCTAATAGCTGCTGCAGTTTTATAACACAGTTTCTATTAAATATGGTCAAATTACAAGATGAAAATCGCTCTTGTATTCACAGCGTTACAAATGACTAGAGAAAGTATTCGAGAGTCTAGACATCTGGAGAATGCCAAACTTTCAGATACTACAGGCCATGGTGTAATATGACAGTGGGCAGTATACAGAACAAAAATCAGTCTCTGCTGCCTTGCAGCTGAAGGACCTCATCCTGCATGGTGTACAGCTTTGTGCACCCTGCCATTAATTTAATCATATTTGGAAATCCATGTGTGCAGGATCAAGCCATGGGATATCATCTTGAAATGTTGGGGAAATTGGCTTTCCCATAATAGTACACAATTCCAACTGCTAGTAATCTCAGCAAGTTTAGACTGACTGCACATGTAGATCTTGCACCATATGTAGGATTTTTACTATTACTGGCAGAAGGAAAGAGACTGATAACTTCATTGATGTTGAATCACACCTTACACAAAAAGAAGTGGAACATCTGAAGCCAGTAGGGCCACCTACACATGGGAAAAGGCCATTTTTGAAAGGAATTTCTGAATTTCACTTGCTTAAATTCAGCTGACATCCTATAGTCCCTACTGCCACTGAAAAACTTCAGCTTCATATTGTATGTGAATGGATATTGACATAAGAGATGGTTTTCAACCTTCATCTTCAGTGGTATATTTAAAGTTACATCCAAAAATTTATTCATGCAGATGTGCTTCATCTCTCTTTCCATCCTACTCAACAGGCAAGCAATTTCACTGCATAAACCCATCATACCAAGACTGACAGTGCTGCGGATCGTCTCTGTTCAAAACTATTCTCCTTCCATGAGGGATCTTGACATCTCCAACTGCACACACGGGACAGTCTTCTGGACTGACACAATCCAGGGACAGTTCATCAAGTGTTTTCCCTGTTTCAAAATAGCACAGTAGTATGAAGATGGCAGTTTTCATGAATTGCAAAAATAAACATTGCATTCAGCCTGCTACAAAAAAAACATATCAAGGCTTCATTCTACGATTCTATGATTTTGTGATTCTGAGTTGGGCTCAAACATTCTGAATACTGTGCTTATGTTATGGCCACTGCCAGCTTGACACAGAAAAGTATTTCCTTCCTTCATAATCACTATTATTTAGATATTGGAAGTATTTAACCCAGTGTATAACCTGCAACAACCAGTACCATATAGAAGGTGAATATATCTTTAGAACAAAGCATTGAAGATGACAGGAGAAAATGACATTTTCCTTTTGTACATGTATATTATTTATTTCTCCCAGTATCCCCTACCTCATTCTGATCACAGATACCAGGGCCCAGAATAGCTATTTCGGGTCTTAAAATACCTTTCTTTTCCTTCATGTCTTCTCGCTCTGCCTTAAGGAGGCATTCATTCATCTGAGTTTTCATTCACCTTTTGGATCTTGTTTGTCTTTTACTCTTTCCCTTTCTGTCTGTCTTTCCTCTCCCCACCCCATATTTCCCATATCTTTTCTTTTTCCCTTTTTATGAGATAGTTGTTGGAAACAGTTTAGCTGAAAGCTCAGGCACACAGAAGGATACCTGCTGGGCAGTCTCAGCAGCATCAGAGCTTTGGAGCTAGTAAGCAGGTCAAGCCAATGGGTTTCCCCCACTGCAGTAGTTGCTCTGAAGGAGAGGATTTTATGAGTGTCCAGCACAAATTCATACCCTACTTTTAACCACATAGTCAAAAATATCTGTTGCTACACAGCTCCTAACCCTCCTGTCTTCCTTTCTTATCACCCTGTTCTCATCCTCCCCCGTTCTTGCTGGCAGTGTTTCATTCTCCTCTTCTAGGCACCACTTCATGCTCTCCACACACTGTGCTCATTTCACAAACTTAAAACAGGATGCCTAACCACCTTCCTTTTATGCAATAAGAAATTGTGGCGAAAACACATTGGTAAGCCCGTTAAGGAATTAACTGCTTCCTCTAAGTCTTTTGAAATCTCCAACGTTACAAATCTGTGAATATCTCTGGACTGTAAGACCTCTTTTCATGCAATAGGAACACTTAGGGGGTTAAAAAAAAAAAAAAAGACTCTGAGCATAGCAGAAAAAGGTAAATCACTGCTTAAAGCAAAAGATGGATTTACCTGCAGGACAGTGTACATGGCATCCTTCCACACACTGCACAGGGCACTCCAAAGGCTGTGGGTGCTGGCATGTTACAGGACAAGCAGGTCCACAACTATTATATCGCCATTCACATTGATAATCTAATTCTTGTTTATTCAGGTCCTCACAGCTTTGTGCTATGGAGTGAAAGAATTGGAGGTAAGAAAATCAAACCAAAGTGTATTCACCATGCCTCTCAGAACTATGACACCAAACTTGGCACAGAGTGGACCACATATGCATAGAGAAAGAAAGACTTCCATCTTTAAATAAAAATATGTTACTATATTCAGGGCAGGCCACTTCTTCACCCTTATTTTTTTTTTTCACATAATGGAGTACTTGCTCTAGATCTAGATATTTTTTCTTTTATAAAAACAATTGAAAAAAATGATCTTTAAATTTTAATTAATAAAAAGAAAATGTACAGAAACCAATTCCTTCGCTCCATTTGTTTGTGTCACAGGCTATTATATCCCCTTATTGAGGGAATGCTTTTTTCAAGGTATGGCTCTGAACATAAATAGAAAAGGGAGAGAAAATGTCACTATGAGCTGCTAGCCCACTCCCATTAAAGCATACTTCTCCAGACATCAGTGGGAGCAGAACTGGAAAAGAATAGTCTGAGCCAACATCTTACTGATTAAAAGCATGAAGCTTTTCACCCAATTCTTCATCTACCCTGTACTTACGGCACAAAGCTGGTGATCTCCAGTGGACAGCAACACCTTTTTGTGCACAGACATGTGCATAGGCTGCTATAGCATCACAGAAGCAAGCACAGTCCCCAATAGATTCACAAGCACAAGTATCATACATGCAAATATCTATGTAGGGCTCAGGATTCACCTAGAAAAGAGAAATACAGGGTACACTCACTGATTCCCCTCATCTCCTTTTTCTAGACACATTTAACCTTCAGATGGTTTGCCTGCTCCTTTCACCAAGAGTTGAGGTGCCACATAAATCAGTGCAGATCTTCAGGCAGAAGTTATTCTATAGCTTTCTACTGGGGGTATCCTGCATTTTCCCATGAAACATCAGCTACAGGACAGGATTGGACATGAGAACGCCAATTCCTCCAGGTCCTGTGTGCTGTCAGCACAACCATACTTTTCCCCTCAGCTGTAATCAGTGTCAGCACAGACCATACAGAATTAAAGAATGTGAAACACATGACACAATACTCACAAGTTTTTTGCATTCTTCAAAGAGATCCCCAGACAAAATGCTGCATGACGTTTCTACCATCACTTGCTTGACTATGTTTCCATTACACAGTGGAGACATCAAGGTCTGTTCCCGGTTGGGCTTAATATTGTAAGAGACAAGGACACATTTCATTAGCCTTGCCTTCAGGACCTCAGGACTCTTCAAACTGAAGTGAGACTCACTAGCACTAGACATTTTCGATGACAAAGGAAATTGTCAGGGCAAATCCTGCCACTGAAGAATGCAGGGTAGAACAAGTCACCTCCTGTATTTTCTCCATCTTTTACTTGTACACTGCATTTTTAACATAGATATTTTAATGACAAAAAGTCCTACTGTACCAAACATCCACCCTGACAATCATTCACAGTTCTACAGAAGGCCCACAAGACTCGCAAACATGATCAGTCTTCAGCAGACAATACCCATAGCCACTGCTCAGTAGTTTCCCCCTCTCCCTTAATTTAGCTAAGAACAAGGAACACTGGTATTGACACAGCAGTTATCATGGAGACAGTCTACAGGTTCTGTCCTGTGCCTGTTAGGAGCTGATCCTTCTCAGTCTTACCCTGCGGTCTCACTCCTCATTATTTCAACTTCTTCTATGCTCCAATCAAGTCATATCTAAAAAGTGACATTCAGCAAGGTAATACTGAGGCTATGTCACACTTGCACACAATTTATCAAACTAACCCAAAAGATTTCATGTGATGAAAAATAAATGCTTTGCCTTATTTTCTGATAATTTAAATCTCTTAAGGAAATATCTTAAAAAGGCCTTACGCCCCCTTAGAAAAATTAGATGAATCTTCAAGAGAAAGTTTTCAGCCTTAAAAGTATCATCTGAATGAAATGCTTCATTTTACAAATGTCAAAACAAGTTGTCTTCAAGTTGTTTCCTCTCACTTTTTGATATGGAAATACTTTTGGTCATAATTATTGTCAGGTCAAGACAAATTTATTATTCAATTTCATTCTTTCAAAACTCTGTATTTGGAAAAGAGGAAGTATACTCTCATGTGTAGCATAACTAATACCCCATGAAATCACCTAATGTCTGGCACCAGGACATAGATAACACTTTGAGATAGCAGGTAACCTCCTCAATATTCAGAAGCAGCGATAGCATGTCAATAAGGTCTTACATGCCCTCCTGTATCTTGCTTTTTCAATTCAAGCCTCTCCAATCTGAAAATAGTAACTAAATGCTCTTTTAAAAAGATTGAGAAGCATATAGAAAGAAATTAATCTGTGCATTCGGTTGTTCATAAATGGACAGACTAAGATTTGGGATATAGAACTTCGGATAGGGAAACATGAAATTTTTATCTGAACTCCCCCTGTCTGAAGATTACAGCTGGTTTTTTTGGATTAAGCTCTAAAATGAGATTTCCAGTTATACCTGGATTTCAAGCATCTGGGCTGGCAAAGTTTATGAACAGCCTCTACCATACAGATTGGCTATTTTAACATTCATATGAAGCCAGGCAGTGCAGAGGCCCTAAATAAGTTAATTGATCTTTTATCAGATTTCAAGAAATATTATTATTTGGCAAAAAAAAAAAATGGGGGAAGGAATTAACTTCTATGTGTTTTTATCCTTTAAAACCACTTTGCCTGCTCTTGAGTGATACTGTAACCTGTATTAATTTGTTTTCACAGTTCATTCGCAATCACCTTTTCAACATCAGCACAGTATGGATTAACTTTCCAAGAATTCCCAAAGTCAACTGGATCTACTTCAAGATGTTCATTGCTGCTGGTCAAATCATTGTTTTGGATTCCATCAAAATTTCCACACAGACCACACACTTGATCCTTGCAGGAAAAGAAACACAAAATACATAAAACTTACATCTGTAGACTGGCTTAGAGTTTTGCTAAGAAGTCTTTTTAGCCTAGTGCTTTAATGGCTTAAAAAATGAATTATCCCTGGCCTTGCCAAGTTCACTAAAATAGGCATAGTCTCTCACAGAGAAAGTTTAGTTCCTATTCCCAATCTGCTTTGCTGAAAGTAGGACCATACTGTCTCCAAGGTCTTCAGGAAGCAAGATGACAACTCTGATCAGTGGATCAGACTCTGTTTGTCCCTACAATCCCATTTTATTTCTGGAGATGACAGCCCTATCAGCACCACTAGTAAATCTGGCTCCTTATACTGCTCTTCTTGAATACAGAAGAAATCACTCAAGGCATAGTTATTCTGAGGCACAGCAGCATTCATCGTTTCTGTCACAGCTCATCTCCAATGATGCAGAATTCACCCCTTACACTTGAACTTCTGGGAAATTAAGCAATACTACAAAAAAAAACCCTTCATTTTCAAGCAAGTGCCTAATGCTCTACGGAACTCTATCAGCATGTCTGCATTTAAAAAAGGCTATTACAGTGTAAGTGCATTCTAAAGAATGAGAATAAGAAGTAAAGCAAAAAAACACTTACTTTGAAATTGCCTTTTAAGATAACTGAGACTCCCATGGCCAGATCCCATGTCACACTGATGCTTTTGCCCAGTAAAATGATGTAATAACGGCCAGACTTCATGACTTCTAAATCACTGTCATCTTTAGGAGGTACCTTGATGTTTACCTGAACAAGAAAAGCACATTGTGCTGTCGACTGTCTCTCTAATTCCTATTTGATGTAGGTCACTTTCCCAGTGGGACACGTGCTTATAGGTTAAAGCTATTTTAAAACATGCTGTTCTCCAGAAAACAGATAGGTCCCATACACCATACAGATGCTCCAGAGCACTTGCAAAACTGTAAGCAAGGTATGTGTAAGGGACTGATTACAGGCTTGTCTCAACACTGAAATGTTGCTGTGGATAAATTATTGCCTTAGAAAAAACAATTCTGAACAGCAAATTAAGATACAAGTTCAATCTCATCACATTTCTGTAATTTTGAATGAGGCAGTGTCCCTTGTGCTCCCAGGGTATAACATACACTTACCTCAAACGCTGGGACATAAGGCAATGACTGCTAAACAGGAGGGCTGATAAAGTGGATGGGATATACTCAATTAATGATCAATTTAGTCTTCGGTCAATAGTTCACTGAATAATTACATTTAATTTTTATTTCATCTTTTTAGGAAACTAACAATTCTGTGCTCGGGAGGCAGGCAGTGACAAAAGGGCTGGCTAGGTTTAAGAGTAACGGGAACTGGGAGAACCACATGCATCGGTGGCCTCTGAAGGACCAGAGTCTGATTCTGAAGTCAGGAAGGACATTCTTCCCAACCAGCTACACCAACAGGAAAAATCCTGAAAGATGCCTTTTGGTGTCTTCATTTTTTCCAACACTTTTACTTCCCCTGTGTGCCTCTTTCTCTTTCCATCTGGCTGCAAATGCACCGCCTCCAGCTACTAAGAACTTAAGAGATTAATTTAAAATGTTTTTTTTCCACACCATAATCCCCTTTCAATGTGAATGCTAATAGGATTATTAACCACATTTGGAGAGAAAGGTATGGCATGGCTGTTATTTTAAGCACCACTAATGCATTAACTGAAAACTGCTTAATTCTGGAAGAAGCAGATGAAAGCTTTCAATCAGTACATATAGTGATTAAAGCAAGGGAGAAAGAGGACCCCACAAACCATTCATCCACTCTCTAGTTTGAGGGCAAAATATTTCCTTATACCGCTGTTCTTTCTTACTCAATTCAGTAAAAGCTCAGCACCATAATTCAATTCTCTTCATCTCTGGGTTATTATCAGACACCTTTATCCCTAGAGAAGAAAGTTCACATCCTTCAAGAATCTCTTTAAGAGGACCTTCAATGTCTTTAGGGAAGAATATGTTAAAAGACATTTTAGGAACTGGAAGCTTTTTCATCTTGACCTATGCCCAATGTATTACTATACAGTCTAAGCACACTTAGTGACTTATCTTCTAAATATAGTAGTCTCTGTCTTTCCAAACTCAGGCAAAAAACAGAGGAGGACAAAGCTGAGCTGGGAGGCTGACCTAAACTACAGAATTTCTGTATTTATGGAGGCGTTTTGCCCAACCATGAAGTCATAAACTTTTGACCTTGCAAACTGGCAGATTTATTTGTTTCAGAAGAGCAAAAATGATTTCATGATAATTTTTTTTTTAAAGCAAGCCAGAACTGTAAAATGGAGATACTTCAATTAAGACCCCATTTACTTAAACCTAGAAGCTGCTCTCAAAACACTATCTTCTTGAAACAATGCTGCTTGGAAACATTTTAATGGCAAAGACAGATGATTCTCCTGCTTGCTTCTAAGGATTCTTGTGGAAAAAGAGTGTAGGAAGTCATCACTGGGTGAGAATTTGCCTTCATATGCCTGTCATTTGTCTTCATAACAGTTTTTTTTTCCTTAATCTCTCCTTTGGTTGCTGTTATTTCTAAGAAAACCTTCTCTAGATATTACACTGAGCCTTAAACTCTCTAAAAAGACAGCTAAAAATTCAGTCAAGGTCATGTGGACAGTCTTGTGATAAAGACGTAGCTCTTGCAAGGACATACTCTCTTAGGAACCAAACATCCTCTGCTGCTGGAGCTGCTACATGCCTAACCACCTCCTGTCTTTTCTGGCCCTTAGGTGTTCAAGCAGCATCACAGCTCTTCTGAAAAATACACCCCCTGAAGAGCTTTTCAGACAAGGCCTGGCTCAATGGACTGACGATCCCTGCACTACTATTCACCCTCACCCAGGTAGGGAATTCTTTAGTGGTAGAAATAAAAAATTGGTTGGGCAACCAATAAGTCCTATGTTCAGTCCTCAAAAAACCAAAAGCCTACACAGATCATATGCTGTCAAGATGCACTGCACAGACACTATTAATAATGGCCATGTTTTACATGTTCCTGTCAAGAATCAGTGGCACGCAGCAATTTGCAGGCACTTTGCAGGCTGTGCAAAACCTGGTTCAGCTTTGTCTGTTAACCCAAAACAAGGCAAACGGAGAGTGGTTTCACGTTTCACTGGGAACATTTTTGCAAATCTCTGGTCCAGATGCCAGTTCAGAGCACAGTACTTCTGAAAGCTGAGCAATTGAAACACTATAATCCACTGTAGCTCTGTAATGTTTGAACACACAGACGGTCTTAATTGTTACAGTGCTCAAGGCAAAGAGCTGAACTCTGCCCTTTGGAAAGCTGGTTTCCTGCCGTGGAGGTGGAAGTGATTCTTGGTTAATTCTTCAGTGTTTGTTGGTAGGAAAGTGGAAAAAAAAAGAGAATCCAGTCATCTGGATTTTCCACCTGACACTTTAACAATGGAAAAGATAGTGATATTTTCTTCTGCAGTATCAACTTCTTTCAGCCATGACTTCTTTTTTTCCTGTGTTCTCAGTCCTTCAGATGGCTAAATTAGGCCTGAAGTTTCACTAGTCATGGGTCAGTCACTTCTCTTCCTTGCACTTAACCTTGCTTGACGTAGACTTAGACCTCCCATGTTTAGAAAGGGCATTCCTCACATGAGCTTGCATTGAGCAGCATTCTTGTCTGAGATAAATTTATTGGCATCAAACAGAAATACAAAAATGTCATTATACCTCTGGGAGCAAAATAGATAACTCTAATCCTACTAATCTGTTCATTTTATGATCTAATTTTCAAGAACCAGTGAGCATAAGGCCATCCATGCCTTATCTTACTAAACAACCTGAAATTCTTTTCCCCAAAAAAGGGAAAGAAAGAGAACAGAAGTGTACATACATTTCCATTAAGCAACTCTATTTCCCCACTTTCATACAGAATGATAACCCTTTTGGTGCACTTTTCTCCAGTGAAGCCACAGCCTTCATTTGAAATTAGTATCCGGAATGTCCCAGAGTCATCCTTGCAGAAATCCTATTAGACAAAAATAAATGAATGAGTCATTAATGTAGAACATTTGAACAACACATACAGATCTATGGAGGAAAAGGAAGGTTCAGATAACACCCTGTGTATTCTGTGGCCATTAAGATATATGTTGGCATGTCAACTGTTGCCTTGTTAATTTATTTTGTGCTTAGCGTTGATATTCATGTGGTCCACCCCTTAAAAAATGAGGTCCAGTCTGCCAGTGTCACACATACATACATATTTCATAGCGAGGATCCGTGCTATTACAGTATCTGTGGTATTTTAAAAATGTACAATGGGCACAGTGTACATCTTAACGCACAGAAAATAATTGACTTAACAGTGAAAATAAGACTTTGCAGCTTTAATGATAAAATAAAAATATAAACCTAGAAGATTAGGTTAGAAAGAAGGGTTAGAAAGAAACTTGCTGCAAAGTCTTGAGGAAAAAGTTTGATGCCCATGTTTTCCTACCTGTACATGAATAATAATTACAATAATGTCAAACTATTTCTTGGGGAACAATTATGAAGCTTAATGTATTGATTTTCTTTTAAGTCAAATATTCCTGAGATGCATGGACAGTTTGTACTACATTTATATGATAACTTACAACTCTCAGGCCTTTTAGTTTTTGGGGTTTTTTGTTTCAGTACACACCTTTTAAGAAAAAGACCCTGTCCATAGTTCTCTGTGTTTGCCATCTGAGGAAAACAGATCTCATTTTCATTTTAAGTAGTTTTGTAGTACTGTATGCTATTGCTTCCCATAAGACCTTTACACAGCGCTCTCACTAGTGTCACAGCAATTGTTCTTCTAAGCTGGCATCAAGGTGGAGCATATTTCCGAGACCTAGTTGATCACACTTTCCTGCCCAAGGGGAACTGCAAGGAGGAATGTGCCTCATGAAAAGGGTCTGTGAGGAAAAAAGTAGCCCACCCAAGAAACATATCACTTTGTAACCGCAGACGACTGTTGTTATCAATTAGAAGTGGATCCATCTAGCTTTAGACTAAATTTTCAGATAAATCCTTCTTCACTTGCACTTGCATTTTCAAATTACACGATGATTTGCATCTGTAGATGAGCCTTAATCTTATTTAGCTCTTTAAATTTCTGGCTGCTCCAACAAATCACAGGCTAATGTTAGTGTGCTATAACTTTATCCACCTCCTCTCTTTGCTGCAAAGAAAATGCATATTGTCAATGATGTACTCCAAATAGGTTGTATAGAACAGAATAGTGACTTTGCTGAAGTGAGCAAGCACAGTCTGTGCTCTGACACATTTAGAGAATGTTCACAGAGCACTTCTTGTCTCAGTCAGACAGTAAGCCATTGCTACAGGATAAAGCACATTCCCCACACTGTGGGGAATGAGGAAAGATTGATTTATGGGTATCTACAATTCCTTGTTAGAGAGAAGATTCAGACAACTCCTCTCCGTACCATGCTGCTAACCTATGTTTTATGACTGCCAGCTAGACACATGACAACCTAACTCATTTCTATAGAACACAATACAATATTCAAAGTTCTCAAGGCTTCTCTGAAGTCGTTAATAAACCCTGCTGTCCTCTACCATACATCTGGCTTAGTAATTAAGAATACTTTACTGCTATTTATCCAAACATTGGACTTCTCTCCTGGTGTAAAACACCTTACATCCTATCAGATAGCTTCAGCATTTGACGTGTTCTTACCTGAACTAATACATATTGACAATTTCCTGGAAACTTGTATTTCAATCCATCAAATGTCAAATAATGAGCTGTACCAACAACAGTGCAGGTGCCATCACAGGTTTTTTTGGTGCATTCCCACTTTCTACCACGGCACACACTATAACAGAGAAAATGAGTCAGTGACAGTTATCGTTATTTCTAATGTATATAATAAGCGTGAGAAAGCAAGGTACAACAAGCAAAGTTAAAGAGCAAAAGTTTCTGCCTCCAGGAGCTCATGATCTGAAGACTCTCCAAAAGACACACAAGTGGTGATAATCTACTATTTTGCCTTATTCTGGTCTTTTTCCTGGGCCTGGGTCAAGGAGTAACCTACTGCAGACCAAACAGGAGCATTGTTCCCCTGTGCCTCTTAAGCCAGACATCAGCTGCAGCTCCGTGAGGAACCTCTGCAGTTTTCTGTGCTGCTGTCTGTTCTCAGGTATGTCCCCAGCAGATCCTCTCTACGTTTGGCCTTGAGAAGGTACTCTTAGACAGCTCCATGCTTGGGCTGCTGGAATCCTTCTCAATATAGACTTCCATAACTACATTACACTACTGTGCACCAGATGACAATCTCTCTCATTAACAGAAATTAGCAACATTAGTATTGGGTGCATAAATCCAAATAGTGCATGAACATGTTAAGTGAATAAGGAACGTGTTTTCCTTTTTCTTACAAGCTGCATGTAGGAGTATGTGCTTTTTGAACTTCCCTATTACAAAAAGAGGCCTGGACAGAGCCTGATAGACTATTTTGTAGTACTATTAGTATTTTAGTATGGATATCCTGCTCTGCTCTGAGTAACCTTTTAGAAAAACAGATTGATTACCCTCTAAGGACCATTACAGGTTAAATACAAAGTACATCAGCAAACCTGTTTTTATTTGCAGTACTGTCCATTTTTCCCTCATTGAAAGCCAAAATAGTAGTAAATTTAATATCCCACTGATGCCAAAGGACATGCGTTTACTCTAGTGATCAACTTCTGGGGCCAAGTAAACAGGGCTGTAATTCAGTCTGCCCAGTGGCTTTTGTTCAGATTGTGTACTTGAGTATAATTCTACCCTTCTCCAAAGAGGTCCCTCTGTTCTTAAATTCATTCTTCACGATCGTTTAACTGCTCTAGCAATTGGAGACATTACCTCACAGTCTGAGAGGAACACACATACGGATAGAAATATTTCTTTTTCTGTACATATATTCATACACCCTCTGAGGAATGTCCAACAGTGTGATACTGTCCCCTGAGGTCTCCTGTGGTGATCAAACCAGAACATCTGCCCTACAGGAGAATTCAAGTTTGGTGACACACGAATAGGAGTCCAAGCTAAATATCAGCTTATGCGACAAGAGATGTGACAGGATGTGACAAGATTCCTGATCATGAAAGGATATACATCTGTGGTTCCCTGCCTGTATAGCTTGCAAGTGATGTTGCCGAGGACACCTCCTAGACTTCTGCACAAGCACAGAATATGCAAGAAATAAAAAGTGGACATCCTGACATGCAAAGCAAAACAAGGTGCTGCCTTGTTTTTTTCAGGGGGAGGGGAATTCTGAAGAGCAATCAGACACAGGGTTAACGTCTTGATATCATTATACCCACATTGCTGTAGCAGCTGTACTGCACTGTCGTTATTATACAAAATCAGTGATGCCATGATGAAAGGGACAGCATTCTTTTTTTTGTTTCGCTCCTCCTTTTACACTCTTTGCCCTTTGTGTTTTTTTCTTGCTTTGGTTTTTGGTTTGTTTTAAAAAACAAAACAGAACTAAACAAAAAAAACACATGGCAACCATCCTGTGAGTGGATAATCAAAATGCAAAGAAAGCCAAGTCTTTTATCTTGGTGTAACTCAATTGGTTTCAGTGTAATTATGCCAGTACAACAGGAAGAAGGAAAAATAGTAGGGCTCCTAGTCTTCATGATTACATCAAACCAGATGCAATCAACACCAATCATGATTAAATTTATGAGAGTTTCCAAGAATATTTGTATCCTTCGGTTGCTGTGATACATAATCATCTAAATCTTACATGGTACCCTGATAAATAAGGCTCAAGGAGGTAAATACCATTATCATCATGTTAAAATGAGGGAAAGAGGAAAACTGAGAAATAAGGACAAGAAAAGACTTCAGAGGATCCACCCAGTCCTCTTGCCCTTTTCCAGAGGTATCCTGAAGAACCACAAGCCTTGCTACAGAAGCTGCAGGTATGAAAGGGGATCTTTCCCTTGGCATCCATGGGCTTTTGATCAGTGAAATAAATGAATTTGCCAACTAGCAAGAGACTGAGCAACCAAAATAAAAACCAGAGGTCAATGAAACATAAAATCTGGTCATTCTTTCGTTTGTTATTAATTTTGTGGAGTTAGAATAGCATCTGACACCTTATCTAATAATCTAATATAATAATAATAATTTGATAATCTAATAAGCAATAGCTTGCTTGAGGTTGGAGAAACATTCTTCTACATGAAATGCTACATGAACGCAGATGGACACCATCACTGTCCCAGGAATTTTCTAATCAAGCTCTGTAAGGGCAGAGAAAGAGGAATTCTATCCCTGCTTTACAGATGTAAAAACTCAGGGATAAAAAACCTGAAGTACTTTCCCAAGATCAAATTGCTAACCAAAGAAAAACTGGGTTCTGAAGCCAGTTCTCCAGTAATGCCTTAACCCAAGCATAAGCATTGTTTAATCTTGATAACAATTCCCAGTATAATAAATATTGTGCAATACATTTTCTTCAAATAATGAAATATCTGTAACATGAAACCTATTGCACCCTGTGCTATTAAATCTTTACTAATAGGTAGAGCAAGACCACATTTTTGTGAATGTATGCATGGACAGATTATAAAGTGTGTGGTGTAGCAAAATTCAGATTAGCAAATTTCTGCCTTGTACTGCTTCATAAACATTATTCCAAAATTTTCACTGAGCTCTATAATGAATTCCCAATACATAGCATAACAAAAGTTTTGCCACTAGCTTAGACTTGGAGACATTCCGTTGTTCATGAATTAGGGTCTCCCATATGTCAAGTTGAATATAAAAGCCAAATCTGACACCTCTGGCTCATATATTGCGTTTGCAGGTGTTCACATCTGGCTAAGAACAAGTGAGAATGAGAACTCCTGCAACAGCAGTACAAAAAGCAAAAACAAAAGAAAAGGAATATCTGACCTCCAAAATGCAGACTCTCATTTCTTATTAATTCTCAAAACAATAATAATTCATTATATCACTTTCTAGATGACATTTTACTTGATATTTGCTGAGAACTATCACAAAGCTTTTCAAAGCCACATAGCTCAAAAAAGCTCTAGTGACATACTTGAATGGACCTTATTTCCAATTTTACTTTCACATTCAAGAAAAATACCTAAAATGAGAGGAAGAACTTTTTATCAATGAGAAAAAGCATGATTTCTAACATTTTCTTGACCCTGATATTGAAGACAATTCTACGTGCTAGAGGAAATGTTACTTACAATGGCATTGCCAGAAACAAAATGACAGTTTCACGAATGAAGCAACATGGTTATGACTATTTTAAGATTGAAGATTATAAGAATGACTGAAAATAAAAAGATTGTGCGTGATTTTTTCTGAATAATCTTGCAAATTTCACAACAACTCCTAGCAGTTTTACACCTTACTGTTCTTGTTTCAACAAAAGTTTCATTGTGTCTATTTTTCAGCTGAGTCACTTTTACCTAGGTGAAATGTAAGGAGGTTATAGTATATATACCTACATAAAAATATAACTTCTCCGTCTTCCTCCCTTCAAACCTATTTTTCCCCAGGTCTATTTATAGCATATGATTCACAATGTACTATGTAGCTGCAAAGGAAAAAAATTAAACAAGACATTGGAAGGTCAATACTTCCATATAAAACCATAAAACCTTTTATGCAAGTCTAACTTAAACCAGTTAGGAGCAGCCCCACCAATTTAAAAATACAACACCACTGTTGCTCAAAGATCAATACACAAAACAAAAATCAAACTATATGTCTCCTTAATGGTGCTGATTCTCCAATCCAACTCCACCCAGTCACACAGAGGACAACAGAAATACTGCTTCTGGGGGTGCCACAGAGCTGGGCAGGGACATTTTGGGTAAGTTCAAAGACAACAGTTTCCACACTGCTGGTGGCTGGATGGCCTATACCTTGGACTCTTGGAGCTCAGCATGAACAGGCCACTATTCCCTCCACAAGCACGCGTGGAGAGCAAAGCACCTCTCCAATGCAGCAAGCATGCTCTGCAGGCAGAAGCCAAGAATTGTCCAGCAGGCAAATACCCTATACCTTACCAAGGCTGTGCCAAGGGTTTCCCTCCATGCAAATCTCACAGCCTAGCACTTTCTTTTGAACCTGAAAATTCTTTTTCAAGAACCAAACAGGATAGATAGGGATATGGGTGAAAGACACAGAGCACTTACTCTTTTATTCTAAGATGATATCCAACTCCATCTTTTATTTTTCTCTTTTTTTTTCTTTTTTTAAATATATCAATGGACTGAGCACTCGTTTGAGATACAGGAGGTCAACTCTTTTTCTGCCTGATTCCTTAACATTTGTCTGAAGAGTTCCTGACGCATTACAGCAGGCATATCACACCCCTTCTGCTGATGCATGCTCCTGGCTGAGAAAGACTGATTTGAAGGGCCCCGGACAGCAGAAAAGGGAAGCATGACAGCAGAGCTTAGCAACAAAGGGCGGGCTCCATCCTCACAGCACAGAGGAGCTCCGATATTGTTACCTTCTGTTGCAAGATCAAGGAGCAAATCCACTAGCTAGTGGGTACAGAGGACCTGCACAGACACATAGACTGCCTATTTGTAGGTACCAGGTACAGTTTGCCAGATATTGCACTGGTCTTTATGCAACATGTGAAGGGAATATGCCGGTCTGTGCAATATGTGTTACTTCACTGCAAAACTTGTCTTTTATATAAAATAGACCTGTTAAAAAAACAGTATTTGGTTTTATTAGAAACATGTTAGGCGCCCTAGAGAGAGACAGAAAAATGCATTTCCAGTGGCTCACCAGGTGTTGCAGTCATTAGTCACTATCTCTCCCTTGGCATATTCTCTTCCATTGTGAAAACACGGGCATCTTTCTGGAGCAACACACTTGTTTTCATGTCGCACCTAAGCAAAACACACAGTTTGTCAGCATGCAGGCCTGTTGGTATGTGCCAGTGCACAGAGGACTAAGCACAAGGATATGCAGATAAAGAATAAAGGAAAGGATAGAGAAAATGGTTCAAGATAATCTAAAGTAAGAAAGGTACAGCATTGCTAATATTTTTTCTCATTAACATAAATAGAGGTACGGCTACATAAATCACAGTCTTGCTTCAGGGGCTGAACACCAACTTGAGCTGCTGGGAGAATAAATTAAATTATAGAAGAATGTCCTGATGAGAAAGTTCAATTTGACCAAAAACAGTATGCGGTGAAGATAAAATAGGCTAACCTGAATACGGAAAGCAGCTGAATAGCACATGCTTCTCACACACCACAAACTGAAGGATAGCCTACCAGAAAAGCAGCCTGATGCAGAGCTCAGCTGGGCTGAAAACTGAAGGATGACCACTGAGGAGGAGATGAGGAGCCGCAGTACCAGAAAAACTCAAGTGCAGATGAAGATTTGGTTGTCACAGACAACACCCCCCAAAAAAAGCCCACTCCCCTGTCAGCTCGCCTCTGAATATTGGACTAGTCACTCATTTTCTTTCAAATGCCTACTTATTCCATATAAGGCAAGATAAATATTAGTTCAAGTTCACTTGAGACATTTTTCTGCTCTCACAGGCTCTGTTGCTGGTGAATAGGACACTTCATTCTGTCTATAATTTTTAATTTTTCAGTTTTAGCCTACTGATCTTAGTTTTTCTTTGTATAACAAACCATTTGTCCCATGTGAAAAAGAAACAAACCAAAAAAACCCACCAGGTAACACCTTTAGACATTTTTTCCTTCCATTTCTCTATTTTTTCTGTGATTACTCCCTTTCCATTTTGAAGACAGCAACTTTTAAAGAATCAAACAAAACCAGGGCTGGCTATGTTGTTTTTCACTTGGACGTGATTTTGCAAAGCCAGGGGTAGGTTTGGCTCTTGCTTCATGGAATACTGAAATGAAGAGCACTTCCCCTCACTCTTATTCAAAAGTCACAAAATATCACCTTCCCACTTGAAACTCTTTCTGTAAAATCATTAAAATAGTTTCTTTTTTTACCATTAAATATGGGCCAATGAGATCAATGTAGTCTGAATGCCAGGTTAATAAAGTAGAGCAGCTCTACCTTTTCCTATGGGGACCTAGAACTGCCACAAGGAACTACTAATAAAAAGGATTTCACAGCCCAGACACCCTTCATTCATATGCAGCTCCACATGCTCTGTGGCTTATGGGGAGCTATATTATGCCAAAAAAACTCACACCAATAGAAGCAAGATGGAAACAAAGAAATGCTTTTCTAGATGATAGAGCTGGGGTTCTGCCTCGGACTTAACCTCCACAAAGAACAGGGAGAAAACAGGCCACAGAAGACCATATGTTTCCAAGGGTGTTTAATTCTTTCCTTCCTTCCTTCCTGGTGGCACTCAGGAAAAAAACAATATATGACTTCACTCTCATGGCTACATTTCTGAATTTTTCCACAGTGTTCAGCAACACAAATCACAATAGACTTGAGGGTTAGCCTCTGGATACAAAATTTGGGATTAGGCATGTGGTTAGTAAAAGGAGGATTAGGACCTCTTCTGCTTGCTCCCTCACACATTGACGTGAAGCTAGTCACAGCCTACCCACAACTCTAAAAACTTAATAGGCTGATATTAGTATTTCCATCACAAACATCTGGCCACGATGAAGTTACAGTGCAGCAACTGTTAACCCACTGACAAAGAGGGAAGACTACCTCGTCTGAACCCTACAGAGTAGGTGGGTGGGATTTAGAAAGCTGGACATAAATACCTAAAGTGGACTTTGACCAGAAGAATAAGTAATACTGATTGCTGCAAAACTCAGTGGATTATGATTTTTTTTAACAGTAACACAGAATCTACTGGTCATATTGACACCACATACAAAAGCTGGTATATCTGGCAGCCTGATGCCATGCTGTGTTATGAGTCTGTTGAGCACAATACCATGTGCTACTGCTTGGCCAGTGGCATTATTCACAAACAGCTGGACTTTCTGTGGAAGCCTCTCAATGCATCAATAGATAGCATTTCATACCGGAGATCTAACAGTCCTGAGTGCCTGAGGTGACAGAAGGTATAAGTGCTGGGGAGGCAACCACAAGGTAAGACACAGGTTTGCAATGAGAACAGATGCTGTTCACACCATCTCACACCCTTGTGATGATACTCCTGAGAGCGCGTCTGTGGGATTATAAGTGGTTAACTTGCTGATGATCCCCCGCCCCAACTTGGGGATCCAACAGAAATGTCCATCCTTTCCTTCTTCTGTCTTATTAATTGTCAAGCCTTGGCAAATCTTGCAAAAGGAAGGACAATATTACAGATTTCAGAACCTTTAAGATTTTTCTCCCCTAAACTCTGCCATGATGAGGTTGAATTTTAATCTCTTGCTCAACACAATTTTGATGAGTATCTCACTGTCAAGGCAAGCTCAGGATTTCACTCTGTTTCTCCTGATACACCTGAGGGCTTCAGCAGAAAGTCAACCAAAGGTATAAAGGGGTAAGTGATTAAGTAAAGGAAGTGGGTCAGATTAGAACCCAACAGCTGGTATGTTTCAACTAAAACAGCCTGTCACCATTTCTATGCAAAGACAAGTCAAAAACATGTTAGGACAGACCACGCAACATGCGTAGTTTTACACCTGACTTTTCTTTCCTATGGCAGCTGTATGCTTCTTATGTTTGTTCTGTGAAGCATTATCCTTGGGCAGATGCACATACCAAAAAGCTGGTACCCATCTCCTCGTGAAGACTCTGTCATAGGATAAGCCTACACTGAAGAATACACAACAGAGCTAACAGGAAAATCAAAATAGCACTCCATTAAGTTTCTGTTGAAAACAGTCTGGAAGAAAAAAAAACTTTCAAACTTTTCCGATTAATATATTTAGGGTTTTATTTTTTCCCTTCTTCTACTAACATGTCATAGATTTATAAATAGTTTTATTTCAGCAGCCACAATAAAATAAAAGTTTCATTTCAGTTTTAAACCTTAATTTTGCTTCAGTTTTTGGAAATTGAAAGAAATTCATTTTCTAGTTTTGGAGTGTCTGGATTTTGTGCTTTCTGATTGTTCTGCTCCTCTTTTTCCCCAGAAAAGTGGTTAACACTCCATTTGTATATTTATTAATATTTTCCAATGGGAAAAACCTGGAGTGCAGTAAACTAATCTCAGAAAGCATATTTTTCCCCACACTTCTGCACATATGTTATGATTTATCTTTTCTGCTCTGCAACAGGGTGACAAGTATGGAGAATTTCCCACCCTCCGGACGATCAAAGACAGAAAAAGAAGAATTACTTTTCATGACATAGTGAACATTTTTATTTTCAAGAAATAAAAAAAATGTAAAATATTAAGTCAAGATGAGCTGGAAAACTTATTTTTCAGTTGAAATAAATCAGCTTTCATCTGCATTTTCTGATTGGGGAAATAATCAATTGATTGATTGGGAATTTCTCACCCAAGCAAATTTTCCAATTCAAATCTAGCCAACTGCAGCTTCATGTTCATGAACAATCCTTGATATTTTTGAAATTATTTTTCAGTTATGTAATTCAAAATTGGAGGGCAATTTGTGCATACAGATTTCAGACTATGCATTGCTCTGTTTAAGACTGGTAACTCAGCTAACCTATCTGTAACATCTCTTTGTATACATAGGAATAACTTTGCACTTAATTCCATATTAAATGTATGTAACTGCAAATTGTACCAGAGAGTTGTTTATGTAAACTACGTATCATTGATTGTTTTTTCTTGACGGTATGAACCACTTTAGAGAAGCAGGAAGGTTAATTTTTTTGCTAGTAAGTTATCCATGACCATTCATAATTTTTATATGCTAGTGTACTGCAAGAGGAAAAAAAATAATCTTCAGTAAAATGGCACAAGTTCTTCCCGAATGATGATACGTGCAAATGTTTATTCCCATAAATGTTCAGTAATCTGTTACTTCTCACAGACATTCCTACAAACAGTAGCTCACCTCCATGAGTGCTTGTAAATTAAACAGGATTACAGAACACCAACAAGGGAGACTGACTCGTAAAATAAATAGTAATACCTTTTTCTGGTCCCTTTATTGCTCAGCTCTGTTGGTACAAGTCTGGAAAACACTGACTTCATGACTTTGCAGCACTTTCCTCCAGTATGCCCAGAGTCTTTAAGGTAGAGAGAGGCAAGATGGAAAGCAGAACCTGGTCACCACCCCAAATCCTTCCATCTTTGGTATATAATACTGGGAGCACAAAGGCTCACTGCAGAATGCAGAAATAAGGAAAAAGCCTCCCCCAAACCATCCTGGTTAGGTACCTATTGGAGATGAGGAGGAAACTGCTCTTTGGCAATAAGCTGGCAGGTCCCATGGAGCCACACACCAGGAGCCTAACACATGGCCAAGGGCACCCACGTAATGAAAGCACTGAGCTTGATCCCGCCTTTGCATGGCCATGGTTACAACAAAATCACCTATATACTGGCTTCTCCCATCGTGGCTTTGTGAAACGTGAATCTCACAATTTTTATTGTCTGCCAGACTAGAAGCCAATAAGAACAAGCAATTATAGACTGAGTTTAGTGGAAGATTGAACCATACTGTCATCTAGTGGACAAAGACCTTATTTTACTAGGTTTTTTTAAAAAAAGTTCTGGGCCCGATTCTTCCATCCCAACCCTGACAAACCATCTTGTTGAATTCGGTGGCATGTTTCATATTGCTGCAGAGTCAGCTGGAATTTCCAATTCCAGAATGCCAAGGACTGTTTCTCCTGGCAAAAATTTTATGAAACAATTGTTTGAATGATAGTTCCAGCCTACTGAGAAGGAATATAAAATTCTATACTAAATGTGAAGGTTAATTACTAGGAAGATGTNGGGGGGGGGGGGGGGGGGGGGGGGAGTGTAGGGAGTGTATCACTCTTCTTTTTTTGTCCCCTGTTGAGTAGTTATCATAATTTGTTTTCCATAATTATCTCTAAAGTGTACTATTACCATATCCTGGAAATGAAACTAAATCTCAAGCCCCTTCACCAAATCAAAGAGGTCTGATTGATAGTTATATACAGAGAAAGACATATTAGAGCTTTATAAGTACACAAATGTTTGTAAGTTTACTTAACACACTACTATTTGGGAATATTCTTGTCTAAAAGGAAAGACATTTAAAAAACAAAATGTGAAAAGAAACAACACTCGGTGAAAATTTGCTCAATATTGATATGAATGCCTTCAAATTATGTTCTGTATTTTTCACTTTGGACTTACAAGATACTTCACAAGCCTGAGATTTTGTCTACAGCTGGCATTTTATTCTGCAGTATCATCTATTCACAAACGTGTGTTGATCAGCAAAATATGGTAGTGAAGTTAAAATACATGAATATTAATGCTAGAAATTGTGTTATGAGAATTCTTTTTTGTTGGTTTCTAGTAAGACAATGGAAGGAATTTTGAGGGAAAAAACACCCATATTCATGTAGAAGCAGAAAACAACAATATATCTTTATAAAAATACATGTTTCCAGGGAAAGTTAATTCCTTTTTAAAATTGAATTTAAAATAGTGGGTGAAGTCAATTCATTAGAGCTGAAGCCTAAACATAAACACGCATCTCAACCCTAGAAGTAATAACCCACACCTTAATTTTCTAACAGTCAGTGTTCAGTGCATATTAATCTGAGCCTGAATCCTGAGTAGGTATAAAAGAATTAAAAAACAAAAGTTATCTTTTGCATTTCTAGACTTCCTGGGTTGCAGCATTTGAAAACATCTGGCTTTACCATATGCCCCTCTGAGACAGAAAACTGCACCAGCACACCTCTAAGTACCACAAGTATCAAATAAAGTCTCACAATTGTAGAGTATTTTAGCCTTCAAACAAAAGAAAGACACAGCCTCAACTCTTTTTCCAGCATCTATCAGGTATTCTCATCTGCATTTCATGCATTGAACTTAACTATCTTTTAATCCCAGCAGTTTTGGGGGACAGGTAATTCAAAAGTGCCGTTTACTCAACTTCATAAAGGGTATACCACATGCTCCACCTCTATTCTATTCACATGATGCCTGGAACTATATCCTCAGTGAGATCCTGTGTACAACTCTTTGCTTGCCCACAGAGTATTGCACAGCACTGAACACTGATGCTTTTTTCTATTGCTCAGAGTACAGCAGCAGCAATCTGCTGTCTATTCTATTCTGTCTGCTTTTTATCAGGGGTCTAAATTGATACTGAGTTCACAGTCACTGGCTTAGCAAATAACTATTTGCTCTTTATAAAAATCACTAAACTAATGATCAAATTTGAGGATTGCAGGGAAACGTAACCCTGGACTCCAGAAAGCATTTTACCGGTGAAAAAAGTATGCTCAGCACACCATCTGCAACTCCAGGACACCCTCTGGCATCATCTTAGCAAGTTTCATGTCCCACATTCCATCTCATGGGGAACTCTCAGTTTGGTATAATGCACAGGAAGGCAGCAGCAGAGATGCAGACTTGACAAGGAAGCAACTAGTATCAGCAGGAGGGTTTGGCTGGATGTGGGGTGGATATTTGGGGTATGGGGACCTGTGCACTTCTGTCTCTCTGGCTAGGGAAGTTCAGCAAGACTGAGGAGGAGTTTGGTAGGAGAGCTGAAGGAAGACATAAACTGGTCTTAAAAAAAAGTGGGGTTTGGCTTTTTGATTATCAAGCTTAACTTCATCTTCTATGCAGATATACTACTATATGTATTTTAAACCAGGCACAATTTGGCAGAGTCAATACTTCACAACTGTGTATTCCCAAGCTGCATGAAGACTGCTGGTAGGAAAAAATGAAGGCAAGAAAACAAAGAGGAGCCTGCTTACCATCCCTTTTGGACAGAGGCATCCAGAAATGCAGCCATGGCTGATGCACTCCAAGTCATAATTCTGGCAAGTCTTGGCACATTCCAACCCTTCAGCTCTTGGGTTATTTGCAGGACAGACAAATCTTTCCATAGGGGATCTGCATGTCAAGCTCCTTTTTACTTTAAAAAATGTTTACAAAAATTGCAAATAGAACTCAAGCATTGTTAGCACAGTATTTTTCTAAAGGATGGATCAACATTTTTATTAGAAAAATAATTTAGGATATAGAATGGAGCAATGCCACTACACCACTATGCATGACATTGTAAAGGTAACAGTCCCCACTCCCCAATAAAGTGACCTTAGTTAGGTTATGATAAAAGCATTCTAATACAGAAGCAAAAGGAGCTGCACAAGGGTTCAATTCCAGATTGCACTGCAAGCACACTCTAGTGTGAAACATATTTCAAACTGTAGGCAATGTCAGCAAAAAAATCCATGTTCTGAGAAGCAACAGCATCATATATTATTGTGTTTAGACTCACTTCCAACACAGAATATAACTACATGGGTGACTGCCAATAACAGTGCCCTTCACTTAAATACAAAGGTTTCAAACTCTTTGAGAACTCAGGTTCTGAAAGAAAGTCAGAATTTCCCAAGAAACTCCAGGTTATTATTTCAAGCGATGCTAGAAATATGCCTCTTAGAGGTTTTGTAAGTCTTAACACACTAATATCAGGAAAATTATGTCTTAACATTACAGCAAGAATTTGGTGAAATATACACCTAAAAGGCTTCCCCTGGACGACAGTGGGGGCCAAGGAGTGACACTGTTACTGGTGGTCTACCAAGACTCCCTCTCCCAACACAATCCCATAAGCTCCATCCATATATCAGTGGCAAACCTCAAAAAATCCCAGAACACTAATATCCTGTTCTCCAATCCAGTGCCTAGCTCTGCAAGGCAGTTGTCAGTCTCCAAGAGGCTTTATGGTGAGATGCCTGGTGGCTGGAGGGCACACTTGGTGCCTGGCGTACTCTAACCTTCAAGCCACAAAAAGCTTTGCCTGCACCAGAACTTGCAACCTGCTAGTCAGAAGCAGGAGGTATAAAGCTGGCTAGTTAACTGAAGTCGTGTGATCCTCAAATAGCAACTGAGGGCCTCAGATCACTGCCAACGGACCCCTTAACCTCTTCAACTAAAGAGAGACTGCCGTGGCTAACTATTATTTTGAGAGGTGGGACACAATGAGCCCTGCATCCTTCCATGCAAACATTTTGTTTCTATCCTGTAACAAAAAAAGGTTTAGAAAAAGACTCCCAACATCATCAGCCACTGCAACCTCTGGTACTTCTTCCCTACTCTAGATTACCAAGAGACCGAAGAGGAAAAAAGAAAAAAAAATAATATTGATTTCTTAAAGCATACTAACTTCTGGCAGATGGTCTCTCATCAGCGAAAACATCTGGCAGGAAGACACCAGGAACTCTGTTTGTACTGCAGTGCATGAAACCATTTTCACAATAGCTAAGAAAAACAAAGAGAGCTTATATTTAACAAAGTGACATTTAGCTTTCACTCATGCTGTTGTTTTCAGACAGGCCCACAGGGAACTTGTCAGAGTACCAAAATTACACTTCTCATTGGGGCTGATCTGTTGCTCTCCATTCAATGTGCTCATCAACCTTAAAGGTAAACCTTTATGAAGATAGTTGCAGTGATATACTAGCATGGCAAACCAGCTGTATGATAGCCCTGTCCCGCTGAATCCGATGCATCTGCACAGGCATAAAGCTGAGCAAGATAATAGTCAGGTCTGCTGTGGAGAGAGGTAAGGGACCACTTCATGCATGCAACTTATGACTTCTGTGGTAGAGGAGAAAAGGAGCAGACACCGTTCCCAAAACTGGGTTTGCCAGGAGACACCCAGCAATTACATTCCTACTCTCAGTGTACCGCTACTCAATTTAACAATTAGAAATGCTTTTTAATATTTGTATCTTTGATAGAGGTAATTAGGTTTTAATGTTTAAGAAATGTAACGCAGTACATTAAAGTGACATTTTAAAAGCCTTCAAAGTAGCTATTGTCAGCAATTAAGCTCCATTTCAAACTGGCAAGAACTGTTCATGGAGCAGGGCTTAGCCCTTTTTTCTGACAAGATAGCATTTGAAATTATATGGATAGAGATGCAATAGCAAAATTCACCATTTCATTTGTTGGAGGCAAAATCTTGCCCTCTTTTAAACTAGTTTCAGTGGAGGTAAAGAAACTGAGGAACTGAACCAGTTAACCACTCCAGCTATCCAAAAATTTATGAGTAACAGCATGTAGGGATGAGTTATGAACACTGACCACACTTACCACATGGTGTAATGATCTGAAAAGACATCCTCTGGCTGGAAGATCTCACCATCATAGTAACAAGAGCAGTGGGACTTTGGCACGCATGCCTCATGCTCATCCAGGTAGTGCCCGGGGGGACAGTAGCATCCTTCCACACAGAGGTCATCACAGTCCTCATCTGGGTAGGACAGAGATCTGCAGGTCTGGTTGCATGGCATCCCACACTGCTGGTACACTTGGCCTTCAGGACAGGCCATTGCTGTTGAATGATGTGCACATCAGGGAGACTGGCATTTGATCCAAAGTCAACAAAAAGAAAAGCTGCCTAAACAAGACTGGGACGCTGGGGATTAAAATGTATTTACTCATTGACGGAGGCCTGTATTACACTCTCTCTCCTTAGCTCTGCAGCACCAGTGAAGCCTAGGGCACTGCTTATACACATACAAGCAAAACCCTTACTACATGCAGTTTCCAATAAATGTCAGGATTGGATGGCAACCCCTGCAATGGAAATGCATCCACAAAATTTCATCCAGAACCAAAAATACAGGCTGTGTCCAGCCTCTGTTACTACTTGGATCTACGAGTTAGGAGCACTACAAGTGTCACGTACACATTCACACTTCTCTTCCTTTGCAACACGGCTAGGGACAATTTGGTCAAAATAAGTAGAAATGTAAGTTTCTGCCTTGATAAGCAGGTGCTACAATCCCGGCAGCTCTCAGTGATTTCTGTGGAAACGGGTGCAAATAATGAAGTCATTTAGTGATCGTGGAGCCAAACCTTGGGCACTAACGATTTTTCATGATGAATTCATTTTTATGGAGACCTAATTATGGTCTTTGGAACCATTTTGGCTTCTTTGTTTATAAAACTTCCACTTCATTCTACAGTGCTGATTTCGAGGCAACCTCCTCGACATACATCACCGTCGGCACTAGGTGGCAGCCGTGACAACACATTTCAGAAGAATAGAAAACAAGTTACTGTTATCAAGGGCTTTTGACAGGCCTCCTATTACCAGAGTTTACAAAACCTGTCGTTTGTAGGAACCTTCCAAAGCAAACCGCCAGGGTTATAAGGTGATGAGGTAGGATGTTCAGCAGACTGACAGAAGCAGCTGCGAATAAAAGTTGGCACATGTACTGTGCTAAAACCAAAATCAAGGGGTTACAGAGAAAGCTCTTCCTCTTCTCATCCCTGCAGAATAATCCAATAATCCCAACCATCTCTTCTGTGAGCACACACCCCTGGGAACAGCAATGACAGTAAAAGAAAAACTATTGCAAGGCTACAGCCCTGCAGCCTCACCCAGTTGCTAGAAGGGCTGAACTAACACTGAGGCTAGCAAAGCAAGTTCTACATGCTAACCAATGTTTACCTACAGAAAATTCTTCTGAAATGAAAAATTACTTCTGCTTACTGAAGAGAGGCATGGTTTCACCAACATCTCCCAGACTTCTGTTGAGGCACCTGAAGTCCCATACTTGGGAGTATACGCCCCTAACTTGAGGATCCAGCCCAGAAGCATCTAAGGTGACTTGAAGACTTCTTCAGAGCAAAGACCTCCCAAGCTTGGTATTTGTGCCCAAGCTATTTAATATACCTTTCACAACACAGCCCAAGAAATTTGTGTGTGCTCATCAACACAGTACACAGAGTAAATACCTCCTAGCTCAGAAATAAATAGATGATAGATTCACTCACAGTTACAGAAGTCTTTGGCAGCTATTCACAGAACAGTGCTTCTAATTTACATGAACATGATCTTTGCAGTAAATCAAATACTGAACAGGCACAGTTCAGGGCTGAGGACCAGGTTGTTGGGTTTTGGGGTTTTTTTTTTAAAAAAAAAAAGCAACTTTCCTCGCTGAAGGCATGTGCCATCAGGATGACCATGAAGCCTCTGCCAAAACTACGATTTGCTACACAGGAACCTCTGAAAACAGGGAACTGGTTACGCACATTTCAGGCAGGTACACCAGTTTACTAGAGTTTCAAGATTCAACAAGGATAGGATCACTGAGCCCAACATCCTGCCCTACTTTCTAGTCAGTCATAACACTCCCTGCCTACAGGGACAAGTTTGCAGTGGATCCTCTTTTTAGATAAAGCTTTGTAACTCATCTTACCTGCCCGTGCACTTCCTAAGATTTTAGAAATATCCCTCATTTTTCCAGTTATGCTACCCAATGACATGTTCATACTCCAAGTCCTAATCCACTGTTTCATTATTTCTCAGCAACATCTGTTTTTAACAGCAAAAAGGCAAGACAACTGACCTGGGAGGGGACTTTTGTCTGTACACTTTGTAATACACTGTTACTAAAAAAAAAAAAAACCAACACCAACAACATCCCATTATTGCCAGGAAAATGAGAGGAAAAGGCGAGGTGCATCTAGTCTGTACAGATGCCTGTTATAAAACCAAAACAGCTCAACGCTGTGCTCTGAAGCTCAGCCTGTCCCAGGGATAAGATCGAAAAGAGTGGGAAAGCATTGGAAAAGTGTGTATCCTTCAGATAGTTCATCCAGCTTCTTGTGTGTGGGTTTTCAACACAGAGTGAGAGAGACATAAATCCTGACCAGTTTCTCAGGTAGCACAAGGTGAAAACATAATCACACCTCGGTCAGAGCTTCTAGGCGATGTTGCACCCTGTCAGGACTAGATTTAATACAGATACTTCACTGGCACCAGCTGGCCTGCTGAGCCCCACCATGCAATGTAGCCATCCTCAAATGCTGCTCAGAGCCTGCCCTTAATTCCCTACTCCCTGCTCCAGCACTCCTGGATCTATCCCATACAAATCCTCTTGCAGAAGACATGGAAAGACAATAAACAACCCCCCATACCACATTAACGAAAAGAGTGGGATTATCAATAGGTCCTAAAACCTGAAGAAAGATCTAGGGAACTGTTGAGTGATTTCCCTTTGCCACAAAACAATACATACATACATACATGAGACATAGAATCATTTAGGTTGGAGAAGACCTTTAAGATCATGAGTCCAACCATTAACCTAACATTGCCAAGTCCACTACTAAACCATGACTTTAAGCGTCACTTCTACACATCTTTTAAATACCTCCAGGGATGGTGACTCAACTGCTTCCCTGGGCAGCCTGTTCCAGTGCTTGACAACCCTTTCTGTGAAGAAATTTTTCCTAATATCCAATCTAAACCTCCCATGGTGCAACTTGAAGCCATTTCCTCTCATCCTAATACTCATTACTTGGGAAAAGAGGTCAACCCCCACCTCATTACAACCTCCTTTCAGGTAGTTGTAGAGAGCAATAAGGTCTCCCCTCAGCCTCCTTTTCTCCAGACTAAACAACCCCAGTTCACTCAGCCACTCCCCATAAAACTTGTTCTCCAGACCTCTCACCAGCTTTGTTGCTCTTCTTTGCATGTGTGCCAGCACCTCAACATTTTTCTTGTAGTGGGGGGCCCAAAACTGAACACAGTACTCAAGGCGCAACCTCACCAGTGCTGAGTACAGGAGGACAATCACTTCCCTAGTCCTG
>RSEF01000001.1:91490948-91519846 GCA_003993805.1 Himantopus leucocephalus
CTTGGTGTCGTCTGCAAACTTACTGAGGGTGCACTCGATCCCCCCATCGTTCATAAAGATTTTAAACAGAATACTCAATACTGAGCCCTGGGGAACACCACTGGTGACTGGCCACCAACTGGATTTAACTCCATTCACCACAACTCTTTGGGCCCAGCCATCCAGCCTGTTTTTTTACACTCACATGCATGAGATAGCCCATCACAGTATGGCTTATCTGCTCCTTCCATGCAGCATGAAGGGATTGACTGTGTTGCTTATTCACGGTGGGCTGCAAGGGTAGGAGTCAGCTCTTAAACAATCAAACTTCATCTAAAATAGTTTCAAAGACACGGGAGATGAATGCGCTTGTTAGCTTGGCACGCAGCAGAAATGCTGTGCTACACTAATGACTTACCTCCCTGCCGCTTATCCACTTCAAATCAAGCAAACTGGTTCTGTCAAGTCATTTCCCAAGAAACTGAATCTCCATTGACCAAGGCAGGAGTGGAGTACGTGTTCAGTGCACTGGGCCATCAGCGCAAATTACGCAACCTGCACATTCCCGTCTCAAGCCCATTAAAAGAGGGATTGTTCTCCTTCATGTGACAGGAGATGTCTGGGGCATCAGGATTATTTAATGGGGGTTGATGGATCTACAATCAGGGAAATCATCACTTTATGAGAGCATAAAGCGCTCTGTAATGCACAGAGAGGAGGAAGCAGCTCTGCACTATTAAAGATTAATTGTGAAAATTGACTTGTTCAATTACAGAAAGAACGATGGTGCATTATCACTGCTCTTTCTTTCAGCCTCCAGACCCGCACATTTTTAAAAGGATTTTTATTATATTACTGTTCCACTATCTGAACATTTACATAAATTAGGTAAAATATTATGAAACCATGCAGCAGTTTAACATAAACTGGTTTTGTTCTCATTCACAGTAAATACTTTCCAGCCTGCAGAAGCTGTAGTCACTGACCTTACAGGTACAGACCCTACCAGGTGGAAGGCCACTGACCTCTCTTTCTTTCTTTCTTCCGGTTTCTACACACTCCATTTATAAATCTTTTTCCCACCGCCTGTTTGGGAAGACGTAGCAGAACAGATCTGAAGGCCTGCCAAGCATGCATGCTTTTCCCCAAAATTTTCAATTGTCTTCTTTCCTTAATAGCAAAGTTGCTCAGGAAAATGGAAAAACATTAATTTCACAAATATTTATGGAGAAAAGTATGTCCACGTTCCATCAAAATTCCATTGCAATGGATTTTTTCCTACCACATAGACCTAACAGAGAAAGAAAAGTAATAAAAGATGTTGGCTTCTCCTGCTCCAGCATCTTAGCAGTTTCACTATTAATCTTGCAATGGACTGATTTATGCAAAGACATCCTATTCCTTCTGCTACCACACCTCTGTAACCCAAACCTGCAGTCTGAATTTTTGTTCTATCCTGTTACAACATCTCATCTTTTAGACTGCAAGCTTTTGAACCAGGGTTGCCATTTATTACAGGTGGCATCCTGCAAACAATCCCCAGGGGAATTCAAAACTTGCTGACTTTCATAGGAGTTAAACGTGTACACAAAATGCCACAGACAAAGCTCTTGTTTGCCTAGCTCAGTGGTGCCACCCACAGCCTGTTGATCAAGGTTCGGGATCTAATCTTAAACGAGCTGCCACATCATACTAGAATTTACAAGGAGAAGGAAAGGAGCTCATATGTCATTAGAAAAGTGATGTTCATCCACTAGCTGAATGGTGTACACAAAATAAGATGTGATCTCGGACCTCTGCACTGACAGGGTGATAAATAAACTGCTGAGAGATGGATGCCAGAGAGGTTGTGCAATCTTCATCCGTGGAGATATTGAAAACTTGTCCAGACAAAACCCCAGGCAATCTGCTGTAAGTTAGCCCTGCTATGATCAGGGGTTGTACCAGAAGACTGCCAGAGGTCCCTTCTGACATAAGTTTGTCTATACTTGTATGATTCTGTTTTATGATACCACTTGGCTGAATACCTGCCTTTGTGCCTTTTCCATACCCTCAACTTTGGCTAAAATCAGGAGTCACTGACGAGGTCAGGAGCCGGGAAGCTTGGGCCTTGAAAGAAGGAGGTACCAAAATAGAAATTTATACATTACTATAAATCACTTGGAGATTCCCACCCTGGGATATTCAGAAAGTTTCCAGGCAAGTAGCTGAAACTTAAATGCAGCTGAAAATAGACATCCGGTCAAAAGCTCTGCTGAGGTATGTCAGATGCTTCTCTCCCCCCGTGCTGAGCAGTCTCCGTGAACAGTTTTTGCATCCTTGCTAGAGTGGAGGAAAGATGTACCCTCTCATCACTTGCCATAAGAAATATTTGGCACCTTGCAGAAATCATGTCATTCTAGATTTCTCATCTAACATTGCCAAGAAATTCCTTCAAGAGAAGGAAAATAAGCAGGTTTTAGGAGCATTTCACTTACGGCAGAAGTCAGGTTGTCTCCACTGAACCAGGGCGCTCTTCCTAGCACAGGCTGCTGCATAATTAGCAATAGCAGAGCACAGACAATCCTTGCCATTGGAGCAGGAGCAAACGTCAAAGCGGCAGTTCTTCACATAGGGAGTGGGACTGACTTCATGGTGACAGGGTTCAAATGCAGAAGACATCAGAACTGAGCAGGAATCCTCAGCGTATTTGGCTAAAAAGAGAAAAAATACATGCTTGCACTGAATCAATCAGTGGCTTTCAAGAAAAGCTAGAAGAGCCACAGTAAGCATTTTCTTTTTCTTTTGTAAAAAAAAAAACCCAAAACACACAGAAGAATAAAATAGGATCAATAGGCATAGACAGCATCATAGCTCACAGGTCATGAGCTCCACTAAAAGAATAATGTTTCACTAGTAAAACAAATCAAGGAAGAGTAATGCGTTTATATTCTGTTACCACTATTTCTGGTGCTGTGCTTCCTTTCACAGGGCTTCTGCTTTCTGCTGCTTTTCATATTTGCAAAATTAAACCTTCTAGGCTGCATCATACTCATGAATCTACAGTGCCTGCTCTGATCTACGGCCATAAAATTTTATGTGTGCTTGCTCCTCCCAGAAATCAGAGGCTGCTGTAACACCTGCAACAAGAAAATTGTGCTGAAGATTTCTCCCTGTGTCCAACCAGGACAGCCAAGGAGGGGAAGAGGAAGGCTGTCTGTTGGGATGCAGTAAAAGAAGGGAGACAAGGAATCAGGAAAAGTGTATAAGGTGTAAAGACAGAGGGGTGAAGACGACAGGTGTTTTTTCCACCCAAAGGATAAACATAGTATTGCTATCACTTGTAAGAGTAGTTTCAGTGGCACACAAGTTTGTGCTGTGGCTGTGATGGTCTAACTCTGATTGTCGTCCAAACTGAAGAGCAGCATTACTGATTTTTGTTCTCAATCTTCACAAAACATTACATTTTCCTTAGGAAGCCTGCCTTAGTCAGTGTATCTATTTTCTTTTTTTTCCTGTTGTTTTGTTTTGGTTTTTTAAGCAGAGATTGCAGTCACCCTACTGGTAATGTAAGCAACACTAGGTTTTTTTATTATTATTTTTTATTGTTATGTAAAATGGAAGATCGCAGTTTGCTGTTCAGTACCTAAACGGGGATTGAGATTGCAGGGGTCACTGTCTTGTTTCAACAAGTCTTGGCAGTCTGCATTGAGCTTCCAGGAGTTTCCAAAATCTTCCAGAAGAGCTTCCACCATGCCAGAAGGTGTAAGAAAATCGTCCCCTTGGTTACCATTGTAATTTCCACATAGCCCGCACATCCTTTCGGAATAGACTGGAGATAGCTAAGGAACACAACATTAGCCTGGTCATTCTCCAGAACAGGTCACCACTGTACAGTAAGATTTTCTGAAGAATGAACCATACATAACTTAACAATCAAGAAAATTCTCAAACATGTAGTAAAAAACTATAGACACCATTTCATTGTACTACATTTTTAAATTTCTAACAAAAATGCTACTATTAGTAGCAGCAGGACAATTTTTGCACAGTACAGTGCTAATTTTAGATGGTAACTGAAGGTGACTAGGAGAAAAATTACTTACTTTTCTGCCTTGATCAAGCACTCCAGTTTAATCTTTCCCTATTTTTCCCCTTCATTCATATAAACAAACAGGGAAACAGTAGGGGTTGCATGTTTTAACATAGTGAGATGACTATATTTCCGATGGTAATTTGGGAAAAGATACGGCACTTGAAACCATTTCACATTTTAAAAGAAAACGTAAACAGATTGTTTTGTCACAAAACAGAGACAATGTTGGAGGAGTTGTTTCCCTCAACATTAAGGACCATTAATAAAATAAGAAAGAGACTGCTACGCCTAAAGCTACATTACCTTGCATTAGAGCTCCCTCCTGCCTAGAGAAACTTATGACACACTAAAAGCAGCATTGCAAACAACCCACAGAGCAAATGTACTTTTCACCCTGCCTTATTCTTGCTGCAAATCAAGGGACAGCTGAAATGAGACCCTAAACTTAGAGGTAAACAGGCAGAAACCACCTAAATAACATCTGCAACACAAAGGCGCCAATATATTTTATTCTAGTAGGAACGGCCAGTTTCTATTAGAAGTAAAGATCTGGTACATCACAAGTACTGCCAGCTGCCCTCGGGAGCTGACTCAGTGCTTTAATGCTACAGTAGCTCTCTGTAGGCCTTTAGTAGAGTGCTACTTTAGTCAAATTGGCAGGAGTAACAGGTGAAACAGAACCAAAAAAGCTAGAAAAACACATTTTTGAAGAAAACTGGTTTTCTGTATAATTAAAATGAAAACATCCTCCAAAATATAACCTAATACTACCCTCCTTTCGAACACTGTGGTCAGAGAGCAAATATGGAGCATCAAAAAGAACAACCATGGATTATTAGAGAATGCATATCTTTATTACTTTGATGGCCAAGCTACTTTTTCCACACACTCTGCAGGCGGACAATGACTCATACAAATCTAAATTCTGACATATTTTTGAGTGGAAGCTTGAACCACAAACATCAAGTGGTCACAGAAAGGGGAGTCTTCTTGAGGAACATAAAAAGAATTTTTACGAGAAGTCTGGCCAAGGTAATGGAAGTGTATCATTTCCCCCAGTTGTCAGAAATACTTGGCAACAGGTCAGTCTACAAATCCAGCATAAATTAACTCTCCAAAAGCAATTAAAAAGATGTTTTTGATACCCAGCAAGGGAAGGAGCTCAGAGCAGAACTGAATAAAAGCAGATCATCGGAGAAACTTCCACCGGTTTTATGGGTAGAGGATCTGGAGCAGAAAATTAGATTTGTTTTAACTGTAAGAAAGAATGTACCAGGCTATATGGGTCTCTGACCAGGCAGAAAAATACTTCAAATACTGAGGAAAGCCAAAACTTCTGGGATGTGCCAAGAGACTGAACCTTATTATTCTCAGCCCAAAATAACTTCTAGGACCCTTGCAGCACAGAGATACAGGCTAGATCGAAAGAACAACAACAAAACCTTGGATGCTTTCTAAAATTACTCTCAACCTTTCTTCTCAGTTTTCTTTTCAACTCTTGTACTCACTTCTGAAATAGCATTCATGTACCTTTACACTGTGTCAAATGTGACATTTAAGCCAGATTTTGGGGCAGGTGAGGAGACTGCAAAAGCCATGACATGGTTTAGAGAGGGCAGCGCTCACTGCTCAGTAGAAAACCCCAGGAAAACTAACTTTCTTGGCAAAATTCTTCTCAGTGAGCAAAACCACTACACACAGGGCCCAGCTGCAGCTTGCCTATCACAAACAGGGCTCAAAGGCAGCAGGGCTGTGGTTAAGCACCCGTCCATGCAAACACAGCAGGAGCATGCAGGTCCACAGCTGCCCAGCATCATGCACATCACCCTGACTTAGCACCTGTAGCCTGCAAGTCATCACACCAGGAAGCAACACTACGGGCAGACTCGTGCTCCTGGGGGATTGAATACACCCTCAGGGACAACACTCAAAAGAAAACAGCCTCTTGTATGAGCAAAGTAGATGCGATAGATGGTTTAGCTGCAGAAGCTGTGATGGTTTATCTATCAGGAAACTATTCCACAATAAATAATCTTCCCCCCTTTCCTTACAGGCTTTTCTGCACTGCAAATAATTCTGCAGCTTATACCACACACACACAAAAAGCGATTTATGTAAAGCATTCTGTTGTTGCACCTAGACTGCTTCCCTTACAGCTGATTTCTTTTAAACCTGTTTTGGATATTTCTACACTCTGCTGCAGTCGCAGCACAGGCTTATTGTTAATTGTTAATCAAGGGTGACTTTAAGCATCCCTCACAGTAGCAGGAGCATGCAACATATCTTCTATGAGTTAATTGATTTTTCCTGGAAATTATGAGTAACTGTGTCCCTGGAGCTATATTCTTCCCTCATTTTAAGTAATAAAAATCCATTGCTTTAGACAGGACAGTCAAAGCAAATGAAAGCAAAAATCTAGTTTAGAGGGTATCTGTTGAACAAAACACAAAACTATTCATGGTTAATAATGGCTGCCATTGCACAAAAGAAGAGAGAAAAAAAAGATCTATCAAGCTGCTGTAGGATGAAAATGTTTATTTCTGGAGCACAAAAGGACCTGTATATCGCTCTGGGGGTAGCAAAAGAGAATGGAATTTCTAACATGCAACACAAAGCAATTTCTCACTTTGGACAAGAAAATCTTTGTAAGTGTTTGGGTGGGACAAGAGGGGGGCAAAAAGGCAGAAATAAAACAGAAAGAAAGAGTACCTTCACTACGAGTTCACCATGACCATCCCAGTCAATCTGCAAATCTTCCCCATAGGTAAGGCGAACTGAAGTCCTCACAGTGCGCTGGATACGGAGGGCACCTTAGGACAACCACAAAGTGTCAGTCAGTCAGGCCAGGATGTGGTGTTTCATTGCCTGGGACTGCTGTGTCACACTGAACAGGCCAACGGAGTGGCTGCCACAGAGCAGGGTGCATGCAGCTCTGCCAAAGCAAGGGGTGCCAGCAATGCCCACTTCACACTTCCCAAGCTTCGTGCCTGCTCAGCAGTTCACATCTGCATGAACTTGTCCACAGGCTATGCTTTAAGGCACTCAGGAGCCCTAGAAGAGGATATATGCGCATTCTGCAAAACCTCAGGCATTAACTGTGACATTTTGCAAGGTAACTGATGGGATTTCAAGCTTCTGGATAAAAAATGATAATAATTTTTAAAAGCATAGACCAACAGTGGTTTTCAAGATCACATCTCACAAATCCAGATCAGCTTAATTCTCCTGATTTTAGAGGAGCTGAGCCAAGATCTGTCAGCTGCATGGAGAGAAGCTGAAATGACAGAGCTTTTAGAAGAGGCTGCAAGTGAGAATTTGGTATTGAAAACACTTTTTGATTGAACTGAGCTAAGGCATGACAGAAAACACTGGTAAGTAGGACCCCTTCAGTGGATGGCCAGAGTTAGACCACGCGAACACACCTTGTAGCAAAGGGATCTGTATGTCTTGTCCATTCAGTGAAACTCCCCCTCCATGTTTCATTTTAATGAGGCTGTTGTCCATATCCCAGACTCGGACAGAAGCTGAGCGAGTGCACACAGCATCAGGATCATCTGCACACTACAGAGAACAGAAGATTTGCTTCGAACCTCAAGCTTTCACTTTTATCAGTGACTTAGCCCCAGGCCCCCAGAAGGCATTTCAGCATCTAATTTGGGAGGTGTTGTGTTTCCCGATGGTTTTATGGATCTAGTTTGTCCATCCCACAAACACCAGGCTGGCTGCTTTTCTTCCATTATCCTGCTAATCACACACCAGGGAGCCATCCACAGCTCCTCCTCCCAGAGCCTGGAAGGCAACCCGCGGGCGTTACCCCGGACCCCCGGGAGCAGCCCGTGCCGGTGGACGGCATCCAGCCCCCCCGGCTGCGGCAGGGGCTGGAAGGGCACGGTGTCCCGTCCCCCACAGCCTGGGAAACAGCTGCGGGGTTCGCACTGCCCGAGACTCTTGTGCTGTGTGTTTTCCCGGCTGCGGGTTAGGCAGATGAGGAAGAGGGATTGCAGGCCCCCGGGGTCTCCTCCCTTGGTTTCGAAAGGGAAGTTTCAGCGGAAACCCGTTCTGCAAGTTCCCAAACACACATGACCTCAGAGCTGCGTTGTCAGAGCTTTCTAAGGCAGGATACAGACGTAGATGGTGCGTACAACTGTCACACCCCGTTTCTCCAAAGCCTCCGACTTCTCTGTCGCTGATACTCCCCTTCACCCCCGACTCCATTGTACCTCTCCCTGCTTTCGGTTCCTCCGTCCCCATCCCCCTTCTTTCCCTCTGCTTGATTCAGAACCCTTTTCAATCTCCAGGTTAGTTCACCTATTCCCATGTGCAACTGGTTGATTAATTTCATGACCACATTAGCTTTCATGTGACACCCCTTCCAGGATCTCCTTCCCTCCCCACTCTGGCCTGGCTCCCTTTACTGCCTCTCTCCAGCCGCCTCTGCTCACTGACATCCAGCTGCATCTCTCACATCCATCAGGGGAGACGGCAAAGAAAGCCACGAGCTGCTGACCGACTAGTGAGCAGCAGCAATCACCAGCCAATATGGCTTAATGGAAAGCAACCCAAGGTACTACTCTGCCAGTGCACCCTACTTGGTGTCTGAGGAAATGTCTTTTCCCCAGGCATCAGTGAGGCACCAGCCTTCAGGGTGCTTTGCAAGGGGCACACCCTTGTCTGCATTTGTTTGTTCAGCTGGCAAAGAGGCAGCAAAGGCTCATTCTCCAAATCTCATTATGAATCTCAGTCTCCAGGTAGGCTCCTGGGAATGGCAGCGAGGAGAAGCAAAACACGTATTAACTAAGGAGAAAGACTGGATCTGTTATTTGAACTAATGATTTCATAGGAAAATTACTTTTGTTGGCCTGTGCATCTGCAATTCGTATCATACTCCCACAGCCCTTCCCACTCTCTCAAGCGCATGCGCAGAGGCGTACAGGCACGAGCCCAGGCTCCTGTTACCTGCATGGTCTCGATGATCACAGAAAAGGAATTTTCCACGCAGTCCTTGGCAAATAAGTACTGACAAATCCCGCTGAAGGTGAAATACTTGTTGTCAAAGCTTTTGAAATGGGACTGGCCAGTGACAGAGCATTCTCCTGAAAAATGCAGAGAGCCATTAATCACCTCAGTGCCAGCTTCGAGCAAAATACTGCCCCTCCCCCGCAAGCCACTGAGGGGGAAAAGCAGCCCAGTGGAGCAGATTACATAAGGCCCAGGTCCCCGCAGACCAGAAAACACCGGTGAGATGCTTATCTCCCTGTTTTTTCCTGTAAGTCATTACCAGTAGCAACAGCAGCACCAAGAAAAGCTGGGGAATATGGTATAAATCACACTCTAGAGCTGAAATTCATGCCTACGGAAAAGCCTATATTATGTTTCAAATGGAGGGTCATGAGGATGTCAGCAAATGGCTCAGCTCTCTGCATGGGAGCGGATTTGATTCTTCTGTAGTATATACCCCAGTGGCCCTGGAAACTCAGCAGAGGCACTCAAGCTCTCAGGTACTAGGTATGACCTAGCCTGCGAAGTGATGGGTGCTGGTGGCACTAACCAATTGTAAACAGCAACCCACGCCCTCTTTTATGTAGGAACTAAGTTTCCCTCTGTATACAATGGGGTAGCTGAGGCACGGAGAGTGGAAATACTAATGCCAAAGACTGGCAGAGCTAGGAAAGGCACTTGGGATTACCCTGCATTAGTCTCATGCTCTGTACACTGGGCAATGATGCCTCTTTACCCCTATGCAGGAGTTGCAACATCTTGACATAACACACTTTAAATCCACTTTTACTTAGCCCAGTGCAGCACATCCGCACCCATGGAGCTGGCTGCAGAATGAAGGCATTTTTACAGAGTTGAAAATCAAAATTTGCAACAAGACTTGTTGGACTCTTACTGCTGCTCTGCTCTTCTTCTGCAGAGGTGCCTCATTCTGTGCTTCACAATTGTGTCTTGGCAGATTGTGAGCCCTCTCTTTGTCTCTCTACGGGTGTTTTTAGAGCATCGCAGTATGGTTTTATGAAGGCAACAGTGTCTGAAAGCCTCCTTCACAATGGCCTCCTTGAACACAGCCCAAAAAAAAAAAGTGTTTATTCCTTTGTTGGACTGCGTTGAATATCAATAAGTTATTCTAACATTAAAGTAAAAATACCTTATCAGAATGAAGAGCTGGAAGACAATCACAGCTGGAGTTATTCCAAGGGCAGAATTTATGGTGGACTTTACTCTGAACCATTATCTTAATTAACTAGTACAAAATTAAAAATAAAGCCATAGTTACAAGAGCTACATCTAAAGTTCTTACAGAATAATGCAAAAGTCTGTCTTGTCCACCCTTCTACTATGAAAAGAGGCTATTTAAATACATCAACATCTTAATGTGTTTTGGTAAGCTGTGGCTTTTCATTTCCAGGAAGGCAGTATTCAGATGCCACAACTGGGATTTAGTACCCTGTTGTGCTAGGGCCTCTGCAAACACATAGGAAGGCTCCATTCAACTCCACTGAGCTTGCAAAGAAACTCTGTCATATGAGAAGAGTATTACACTAGAGATGGTTCCACAGAAAACAAGGTGGGCAGAGACCTCCTTGTCCAGAACAAAATTCAGGTACTGGGCCTGCATTGGCAATCCACTGACAAAGGATTGAGAAAGTTTACAATGTTACAATGTTACAAACTGGCAGGTAAACCCCATGAGTTATTCTCTTTCCACTGCCTTTGAGTCCCACAGAAGCTCTGTTTAATGAGTGTCAAATGGAAATTTCCCTCTTCAACATATTATCAGTGTTAACCATCTTAAACTAGCCTGTGCTAAAGAACAACATCACAGATCCTGAGGATTCCCAGCCTTGCATAGCCTCAAGCAAAGTCCAGCACTCCATGGATGTTTGTCAGTCCCTGGAGAGTAAGATGGCTTGGTATTTGGGAACTCTACTTTCTGTTCAATTAAGCTTGAACAAAGGTAAAACAAGTGTTATTCTACTCAACTTTAGAGTCAATTAACTGGCTATCAGATGTGGAGAAGAAATCTAAAGAAAGCCAGGCATAACCCACTATATTACACACAGTTTGATTTCCAGGGTGTTCTCTGAAACTAGGAATGAACAGGACAGGCTTGCAGCATGGAGAGCTAGGGACTGCTACCCCAGACAAATCCCAGTCCTTCGGCATTGCTCCTGGAAGGAAAATTTCTTTCCTGCAGCAAAGTCTCTTCTTATGGGTCCCTCTATCTACTCTATTTGGTGATGCATCCCATGAGATTTCCTGAAACCTACTGCCTTCATAATTTATTTAATTATGATATCAGCTTGAGCGCTTCTTGCTAGTGCTAGCCAGCTATTGCTAGTTGGCTGACACAGCATTGCTTTCTGAAGTACTACCTCCAGCTGGGTACCCCGCTTTATCACCAAACTTATAGCTAGGCAATTCATTCCCAAAATATAAAAGAAAACTTTTCTAACAAACAGATTGGTAAAAAAAAATAACTACCTTGAGCTTATGTGAGTCTAGGTACATAAACTTTCTGTGACACATGATTTTAGAACTATTTGTTGCAAAAATAACCAACCAACAATAAAAACATTTCCATAATATTGCTTCAAATAAAGACAAAACAGGATAAGTGACAATATAAACTTGGCTACTGTTCCTATCAAGTACTGCTACTTTGGGAAGCTTTGCTGCCCTCCCTTACTGTCTCAGTACAGTTTGCAGGTGTTAGCAGGTACATGTGCAACAGCTGCACTTACACGACCTTCAGTCTTGTACAAACCTAGCTGAAAAGTGACTTGTATATATTGACTGAAGGCATAAAAATAAGCTGGTTTTCTTTTTGACTTCTGCTCATTCTGCAGAGCTTCCTGACTCAGAAAAAGACAGTAATGCTTTATTCCCTCTTGCACAAAGCTGTATATCGATGCCTGTTTGCAAGCCTCAATACCAGGCTTATCTTCAATTCTATGATCACTATGAAGAAAACATGGCCAGAGTTGACAATAAAAATTTAGCCCACATAGTATTCATAGTAGCCCAGAAAGCAAGGACATTAAGAGCTATAACCTAGGTCAAAACTGAAGTTAGAAAAAGACCTATTTCTCGTTTGTAAACATGTTGCTGCCTATTAGCTAAAAGACATAACAAATCGTCTGGGGCTGTGTCCTTGATTCTGTGTTTTAGACAGTGAGATTCCCTACACTTGGATAACTCTTACTGAACACCTCAAGCATGGGGCTTGTCATAGTCCTACTTGGCATAGCTCACTAAAAATGTTGTTCCCATTTTGAACATTTGTACACACACACATCCTTTTTTTTTCTGCTGACATGTTGGGGCAAGTTCTTTTGCAGTCTAAAGTGGGAGGAAATGGAGCATTGGTGGGTCAGGCAAGCTTACTGTTAATAGAAAGACAGACTTGGATAGCCATTTTAAGACAGTTGTAATTCCCCTAATTTTTGAGGGTTGCACAGCCTCGTCTAAAAAAACCAACAAAAAAAAAAACCCACTGCTCTCTGTTTTCCTGTCCTGTCATAACCCCAGTCTCCTTCTCATCCCTTCCACTCTCAGTTCCCAAACAAGATAAAGACCCGTGCCGTGTCCCTGCAGACTCCTACACACAAAGCAAGGAGAGTTAAATTCTGTTTCAGGTAAAGCAGGCCTTTCCATGGCTGAACATCATGCAGGAGCGCAGACAGGGGATGGGCCCCAGAACTAGCAGAAGGAAATAAGGAAGGTGGCACTTTGCTGGCCAATGCACAGCATGAAAAGTTACGTGCCCCATGTATGCAAAAACCTGGGACAGCAGTCACCAGTACTGGTGAGTTTGGGAGGTAGAGAGGGGAGGAGGAGGAGCAAGAACACCAGCAGAGCTGCCTCTCCAGCCTACCACCACCCGGAGAAGGCAGGGTGACCACCTTCTCCCCAGGGCTGTAGCTCCTTCACCTGTAACATGACCTATAGGGCCCAAAGCCTTGGGGTATCCAGAGTGACCCAATCTACTCCCAGTACTTCATATTGTCCCATCAACAAAAGTATGCTAATTCAAACAATCAAATAGGGAATGGTACCTGGTCAAAGAAACCCAACAGTGCTCCTCTACCTGAAAGCCAATCCTCTGAACATATAGAGCCTTATATCATGGTAAACTAAGTAATCAAAAGAGGAACAATTCTTCTCACCAAACAGTATTTTTCATTGCTACACGTAAACCATATACAGGACAATGTCTGGCTTGTCTCAGAAGAAGGACTTAGAAGTATGAACCCATGTGGCCTGCACTGGCGTAAGCAAGAACAAACAAAGACAGATTCACCTTTTGTGTGGAAAAAAATATGTGGGATGTAAGGACATAGGCAAGGCTTACTTGTCAAAACCTGAAAAGAGTAGAGCAAACATACCTGGGCATTCCCCATTGCTGCAGATCCACGTGCCATGTCGACAAATGCTAGAAAACATATCACGACAAGTTAGGCAACAGTACATGAATTCAAACCTTCTGTTGCAAATTTTTCCCAAATAATTGAATCCCTGTTTCAGGGAAATTAGACCAGTCCCCATCATCCTTTCCATCTCCCATAACCTCATTTCTTAATACATCCCTCCCTTCTTACCATCATTCAACAGCAACTACTGGTAATAAGAGCTGGAATGGTTGCAAAACTCAATAACTTCTTTTTTTCTCCACCAAACTCTGTGATTAATAGAGTTTTCATCTACATTCCACTGATGTAGAATAAGTTTTAAATGCAGTTTGCATGGTATGTCTATTAATATGACAGAATCATAGGAAAAAAAGTTTGAAGGGACCTCCAGAAAAATCATATACTACAATCCCCAGCTCAAAGAAGGGAACTTCAAAGCTGTATCAGGTGGCTCAGGACTTTGTCCATTTGAGTTTAGAAATCTCCAAGATGAGGTCCCACAGCATCTCTGGGCAACTGTCTCAGTGCTGCACCATCTCAGGGGGAAGAATTTTTTCTTGTGTCTAAATGGAATTTCCCCTGCTGCAACTTGTGTCCATTGCTTCTTGCTCTTTCAGTGCTTGCCTCTGAGAAGAGTTTGGTCCTGTCTTATTTACAACCTCCCTTTAGGCAGTGGAAGTGCTGCCATTACCAAATATCTATTTCTCTTTGCTTCTCCTCACGTCATAAGCTCCCCTGCTGTGATCATCTTCACTGTCTTCCACAAAACTCTCTCCAGTCCGTAATCCTCTCTCTTGCAGTGGGAGCCCAGCACTGGTCACACTACTCCAGTCATGCCCTCATGACTTTGTCACAGGAGGGCAATAATCCCTTTCCTTCACCAGCCAGCTACATTTCTGCTAAAGCAGACCTTCAACAGCCTGATGGCACACTGCTGACTTAAGCTCCTCTTGCTTAGTTTCCCTTTCTGTGCAAATTGCAAGGAGGTAGATTGTCTCTGCTTTAATGTCTTTGGGTGGTGGATTTACTGCCATCACCCACAGGCACTACTAGTAACCAGTAACGTGCGCTGATAGTGATTGAGATGGCTGTCATCCTTGGGTCTGTGGGATACCAAGTCAGTCAATCCTAGAATCTCCAAAATCAAGTAAGTTTCAAGCAGTGCTAGATTCTTCTTATTCCTTTAGTTATCTCAGCCCTTGAAAACCATTTGTGGTCAGTTTATTGAGGATGGTAAATGCAGAGCCAATAGAAGGACATTCTCCACAGTATTATCAGATCTGAATAACAAGAAGTGTTTTCTAACAATACAGTCTATCAGGTGGCACTGATCAGTAGGAGCAATAAAGGCAAACAATGTGGCCAAGCTTAAAGCTGCAGACAGCTCCAGGGACAAAGACAAAATGCTAACGTCATGATTGGTTCATATTCTGTGACACATGGTGCAGGTAATGAAAAACTTCTGGCTAACAGGGATGATGCAGAGACCGTCTTTCTTTTGCATGTGGTGGCCTTAACTGAGTCCTTCTTCTGTGCTCTAATTGGAAACACCTGGGCACAGGGTTGTCTGAACTCCTTCCACAAATATGTTCATACTTATACATAACCAGATCAGGAATACATTACTCATTCCCCTTCCTTTCTTTAGACAGCTAGCCTTCCCCTTCAGGCTGGCATTCATGAGTGAAAGAAAAATCATGAGCTATGCAGCTGGGAAGATTCATTAGCTTTGTGAGAAGTTCCAAGGACGTGCCTGAGCTAACTCCTCTTGGAAAGAAATGGGGTTTAGAGGTTAAATAAAAGTAGGAAGTCAAAACAAAGACACCACTGCTGACACTAACCAGACATGGGAACCTGCCAGTCTGTCTTATCCACAGGAAACAGGTAGTTCTCTACTATTTGAAGGAGTATGACCCTCACATTGTTCTATCAGATCAAATATCCCTTTAAAAGCAGAGCTGATTTTGTCTTTGTGAACAGCTCACTTCTTGGAAGGGGCTGGCATTTCCAATAAGAGAGCAGGTCCTTTGCCAATGAAAGGACATTTTTAAAAGTAGAGAGAGATATTTCTAGAAAGATCATCTAAAACAGTCACTAAATGGTGGGCAGTACTTATCTATAGCAACAGCAGCCTCACCAGAGCAACACTGAATTTACCATGAGTTGCAGTCCTGGGAGATGGTGGAGCCAGGAGGATAACGTTTTCCAGAGTGGATGCAGGAGCAGTCAGAGCTTTCAATGCAATGTTCGCCATCAAGGAGCTTCCCCTCTAGATGGATCAGGTAGCAGCAGATACACACGCCACACACACACAGGGACACAAATATAAATATGATTAGATTTTATAGTTCTTCATATACTTTGGCAAGACTTCATATGCATTATTATCCATAGGTAGTCACAGACAGCAATAAAAAAGCATGAGGCTTGCCAAAAAGCCTCATGGGGGCTGGTGTCTACTTTCCTTCAAGTGCTACCTCTCCCTCAGATGTGCCTGAACAGAGCATTTCTGGTGTTCCCAGAACAGCTCTTTGCTTAGCCAGTCCCCGAGTCCAAAACACACATACTGGAACACACAGGAGCCAAACACAGGGAGCACAATCAAGCTTGATCAGAGCTGGTCTAGAAATCTGACTGAGAGATACATGCACTTTACTGACTGCAGGAAAGGGTGTTTGGACAGATTTTGTATTTGTCATAAGAGGACAGAAGAGGAGACAAAGTAAGGCATGAAAGAAAAATGTTGGACAACATAGAAGTCTAGCAGACAGGGTCTGAGAGAAAGAAACATTATCATGGGGAGCTGTGGTTTCTTTTTTCAATTTCTGCATAAGCAAAAAGTCAAAGGGATAACTTCCCCACTTGGATCCAGCTGCTGAGGTTTCCATATTACACAACTATAATTACTTATTCTATATATAGAGTATTTTATCTTACAAAGATAAATGGAGGTACAGATGAGTTACAAGACTTGCCCGAGATTGAACTATAAGCTAGTAGCACTAGAAAGGACAAGTTTATTTCTCTTAGATCCCCATGTTGATAGATACTTGATATTTCTGTGTTTTTAAAAGAGCTGCTGTAGCAAAAAAAAATCTGATTGCTGAAAATCCTTCTCCCTCCTCTTTGAAGGACTCCTTCCAATTCACTGCAGAGATTTTGGCCCTGTTCCCGGGCCGGAGCGGTCACCACTGACAGTGAGACACAGGTAAATCCCCTTTCTTCCATTCTTGCCATAGAGCTGCCTGGATAGATCTTTGCTGTTGAGAAAATTCTTCCAGTGAGAGATACTCAAACAAGATCTGCGCATTTAAGAGTGGTGTGGCTCTCCAGAGAGCACAAGAAAATGGAACATCCACCTTTTTTTTTTCTTTCCTGGCAATAGTAATTCCATTTACAGCAATTAAAGTAACTTTGTGGTGCATTTAAGGAAAGGAAAGAAAAAAACCAAAAAACTCCACATTCCTCGAACAGATCCTTTTCACTCTTGGAGCACTGAAGAGAAGCTAAGAGTAGGTATAATCCTTATCCTAAATCCCAAATTCCTCTATGCATCTGTGAGATCCTCCTGGCTCTCTACGAAACTCAAACCAAAGTTCTTCCCTGTTGACTGTGTGCCAAATAACAGTAAAAATTTTTAACTGCTGATTCTTATTATTTTTCATAGAACGGTTTGGGTTGGAAAGGGACCTTTAAAGGTCATCTAGTCCAACCCCCCTGCAATGAGCAGGAACATCTTCAACTAGATCAGGTTGCTCAGAGCCCCATCCATCCTGACCTTGAACATTTCCAGGGATGGAGCATCTACCACCTCTCTGGGCAACCTGTTCCAGTGTTTCATCGCCTTCATTGTAAAAAAATTCTTCCTTCTATCTAGTCTAAATCTACCTTCTTTTAGTTTAAAGCCATTACCCCTTGTCCTGTCTCTACAGGCCCTACCAAAAAAATTGTCCCAGTCTTTCTTATAAGCCCCCATTAAGTACTCCAAGGGCACAATAAGGTCTCCTTGGAGCCTTCTCTTCTACAGGCCAAACAACCCCAGCTCTCAGTCTGTCCTCATAGGAGAGGTGTTCCATCCCTCTGATCATTTTTGTGGCCCTCCTCTGGACCCACTCCAATAGGTCCTTGTCTTTCCTGCACTGAGTTTCATGCGCTTCCTTCTACCCAACTACTTGTTCCTCGTGCAGTACCTTTCTGTTGAGCTACTGTTTCTCTGCTTTTCAGTTCCTGTCCCCTTAGACCTTTCCTGTGCTGAACTGACCAGCGCAGCTACCAAAGGAAGAATATAGCCAGAGTCCTTTTGCAGCCAGTGGATTCATCTCCTTCAGCTTTTCCCAACACTTCCAGGACTGCACATATATATATTAGCTCGGTCTTTTGCAACAAAATAAGCTCCTGTGCCTAGTTACCCTGTCACTCTCCATGTGCATCTTCCCAGATCCTGCCACAGAGTGACAGTTTTGAACCTCCAGTAAGAGACTGGCAGCTAAATGGGAAACTACTAAGCTCTGAATGACTAGGAATGTTTTAGAATACAGTTAATGACCCTTCAAACAAGGTTGACATTGTCATCACTGCCTTGTTTTGGAAACCAAATTATGTTCTCAGTAAACCTCCATCACGCTTGATATCTTGTACAGGGCACAATAAATACCTCTGTGCATTCACACGAAGTCCAGATTTGAAGGGTGAAATGCAGAGATAGTCCTATTAAAAACAAACAAACAAACAGACCTCCCCCCCCCCAAAAAAAAAAACCAAACAAAAAAACAGCTAGAAATGGGAGCATATGGAGCTTTGCAGCCAGAAATAAAGCTCTCCTCCTGCAGTTGTCTTAAGTACAATAGACAGAGGAGATCGACTGTGAAACAAAACCCACAAAGTGGTGGTTGGGCGGCCCCTTTTAAGCCAATCAAATCTCCTTTACGAATAAGTCTATAATAAGTGAAATCGTTCATCTGAAATCATGAAGATCTTTGGAATTATAGCACGAGCTCTACATGTACCGTTTTTCTGTAAGAAACTCTTTCAGAATATTCTCTGTTCTTTCTTCCTGTAACTGGATGCTTCTAACCAAAAGCAATTCAGAAGGAATCTAGATACCTCAATGGTAAGTGGTCCCTCACCAAGAAAGAAAGGCAATCCTTCTTAGATAGTGATGATTTTCAGAGAAACATTTACTTTTTGGTTGGGTCTGAAAAATAGCCCTTTCATGGAGTGAGCATACAGACAGTATAGAAACTGGTTTATTCTAGTGCATGGTCCCAGGAAAGAGAAGTGTTTCTGATTTGGGGAAAATTTAAGGGAAGACACAGCTTTCCTTCTTCTAATAAAATAGGTAGCATCACTGCCAAATGTTTGTCTGTAAACAACCCAGTAAATAAATTACCAGGGCAGCTGCAGCCATCAACACATTGTCCATGACACACTTCATTGATATTCAGGCTCTGGCAGGTTTTGGCACAAGGGGATACACATTCCTTATACTCCATGCCAACCGGACATCTTGGCCCTGAAACAATTAAAAGAAATTAGAAATGCAAATTCCTTAATAACTCTTAAATAAATAAATCCCGTAATTATCAAAGGCTGAACCACAGAGACACCAAAAAGGTCATATCCTCTCCAATCAATTATTTCTTTTTCAGAAGCAGAACATTTAAGAAACACTTGATTTTCAGTTTACTGCAATATCATCATGTGTCAGGTTATGTAATAAACACTTAGAGGTTAAAGCCAAATTATTTTCTAATAAACCAAGTCTTAATAACTAAAACCAAGCACATTAAGAACAATCGGACATGAGAGGAAGTTTTGCAACAATATCTAAGTAATTTGGATAGACAAGCATGTTCTGTACCTTTAAGCTATACAGTTACCCCCCTCAATTGTGAAATTATACTGTTTCATGTTTCCAGAGAGAACTGGGAGGCAGTTAAGACTCTGAAATCCCATCCTCCTCCTTCCAGAGAACTGCCAGCACAGGATAACACCCATGCTGTGGTATCTTCACTGCTGTCATTATCTAGGTTAGGCCATTATGCAAGCATACACTATAGCCATCCCTTCATTTTGATGCATAGACGTAACCTGCAAGACTGCGTGGGCATGGAGTGGGAAGAAAAGATTAGAGCCTGCCCTTTCCTAGCAAATCCTCTATTAAAGGAGGTGGGAGGGTAACGAAGGAGTGGTCTTGCCCTCTGTGGCTCCAGGGCTTGGGCACCAGCTTGCACTAGTACAGCATGCCCAGCACTAGAGCCCTTCCAACGCAGCAGAGCACTGGGTGCCTCTAATACAACTATCATCATCATCTCCTGAGACAGCATCACAGCACAGATGAAGGGTGATGGAAAATTAAGCTCGTGCTGTGGCAAAAGGCCACCTCTCTTTTTCCTGTCTCAGAAAAACATGGTTTGTGAAGTCAAGGCTTAGAAATGAGCTCTACAGCTCCTGGGAACAGAGAGGGGTTAGTTTCACTCATGGCTTTAGCTAGTTTTACTGACAGCCCTAGCAAAAATGGGTTCTCTGGGTTCCACTCTGAGCAAGAAGACAAGTTTTCATCAGATCCCTTCTATGTCCCTATGGAAAGGTAACAAATGACTGCTAGAAATAAGACTCTCCTCTGGTGTACAATCCCTTGAATAAGTGGTTGGCAATATCTTCCTGCCCTAACCATAATCTGAAGGTGCAGTTTTCTGCAGTGGTGGCCAATAGCAGAATATCTTTACCACAGAAGAAAGTGTCGTCAGTACAAGTCAGTCATGTTACCCCATGAAATCAATTTACATAAACATTCTGAGAAAATTGTCCTTCCTGTGTAATGAAGAAAGCATGACATAAATCATTGAGAACATGATATTATAGCATTGATTTTTTTTATATTATTCATTTGTGTGCTTAAGTGTTTAACCAGGGTTCTCCAATAGAAGTATATGTGTATATCAATGCTGGGTGCAAACATGACCTTTCCCTCTATAAAGGCAATCCATCCCAGTCAACTGAAGCACTTCCTTGTTGCAAAACCTTAGCAGAGATGCAATCAGGACCTCTGACCTCAACAAAATCGGGCTAATAAACGCAGCATTTCAAGATGCAACCAGGATCTCTAACCTAGATAAAATTTGACTTAAAAAAGACATCTCCATTTCAGTGTAATTGTTTCCAGTACATAAAGGATGAAACAATGGTCTTTAACAAAAACTGTTAAGGAGAGCCTTTCACAAGGGTGCTGACTTACAAGTACAGGCTGGGTAACGTCACACGTCTGAATCATATGTGAAATAGCTGCTAAACATCCTAGTCTACACCTTTGTGTATCAAATAAGACTTCACTGACTTTTATACCATGGTGGGACCTGTAGCAGCTTAGGATCTTCTTCATATATGGTTCAAACAATTTCCCCCTTCTTCTAGAAAAAGGTGGGTGATGGAGAGCTGAAAGGGGGAGCAAGCAAAGGCACTTCAGATAAACGGAAGTGACAGGCACTTCAGATTTTCACCTGCCATGCCTGAATCAACCTGAATCAACATTGTAAAAAGGCATCAGTTGCTTTTAGCAGCAGCACATAAATCTGCAAGACAGGCATGATCTCATTTGGGATAAGCAGCCAAGGAATAATCCTGTCAGCTTACTGCATGAGCTCTCTTCAGGCCACATGTCCAAAATCACTCCTTCATGACCACAGCTTCTTGCATAATCAAGGAACACTGAGCAGTGACAGTCCATGTCCTGGGTACATGCACAGACGTCTCTTTCACAAAGATCAATGTATGGCTCTGGATCAACTCGATGATGGCACCGGGAGAAGATCAAAGATGTTCTTAGCAGCTGGCAGGTTTCCATGATGCCCTGCATGACAAGTGAGGAGCAAAGGTAGAAAGAGAGAGAGAAAAAGGGACAAAATTAGTTACTATAGTCTCAGGAAGAAGGGAGAAAACTCAACCTTTCCAAACACACTGTCACCACTGTTGTTAAATAACGTCATGGTTATTATTTAACACCACCATGTAGTTAAATAACACCATAGTCAAGAGCTACATCTATTTATTCACCACATCCATACATACACAGAGGTACATTAATATAGTAGTTATTATAAAATAGAGTGTCATATAAGGGAAGTTTCATGCAGAAACATGTCGGTCAATCAGTCAGCGAATGGAGGGAAGCAAAGAATTGCTTCCTACCCAGTGAAGAACCAGATGGTGTCTGGAGTACCAGGAAGACAGGCACAGCAAGGGAGAGGAACTTAAAATTGGAGTACCTGGGAAGAAAAATGACCAGACCATCTTTTGGATAATGAGAGAACAGAGTAAGTTTCAGAGTGAAAGACTGAGTCTGACTGGAATCCAAGGAATCAAATTTGTTACCCAGTTCTTACTGCACGTTCCTGTCACTCCTGCTGGCTTGTCCAATGCATGACAGGTCAATTTAACTGAGATAAATGGCAGAAAAATAACCCAGGAAAGAAAAGCAATTTGTTCTTCTCTTCTCATGAGTTAAATCAGCATGGTGACAGCTAGTGTAAGGAGAAGATTGCACAGTGAGATGGGGGATAGGGTACCAAGACCTCTCCTGTCAGACGGCAGCAAGCTAAGATGAAACTTAGCTGTACCTGAAACAAAACCTAAGGAAAACTTAGTTTATGGCCAAGCTCACCAAGGGAGGCTCCCAAATAGACTTTCTTTTATGTATGCATTATGTCACAGTTCAGTAAGTCTGAGGTCCTCAATGCAATTTTTTGAAAAGTTGACACTGAGTTTAGATAAGTGGAAAAAATGGCTTTCTGATACAATCCAAGCACAATGTTGAAGCACAACTTTCTTCTACTTATTTGTCAATGTTTTATATAAGCAGATGTAACCACACTGTATATTTCAGGTGTTATACATAGGATGGAGTTTGGGGAAGATGTTCTTCAGAGTAGTTCACAGCAACGATGCATTACTCCTGAATACCTTAACAAGTACCTGAGGTGACAGCACATACAAGTTGCCATGCTGGAAAAAAAAAAAAAAAAAAAAAAANAAAAAAAAAAAAAAAAGAGAGAGAGATAACAGTCTTGTTTTCATTTTTGGGGAGATGAAAAATTGGGAGTAAAAAACTCACAGAGTTCAGCAGACATCTAGATATCTTCTCTGAATGGTAGATGGTACACCTGTACAGGAAAACTGCTGAGTAGAAAAGACTTCTTTTCCTAAAGGGTGTTTTGTCCAGGTGACCAGCTAAAGTTAGAACATGTCTGAACTGAGAGAGAACTTCTTGCTTATGAAAACAAATGAACCAGAAATGTCTGGCCCATTGGTAATATATTCAGTTTAGCAAAGTGCTCAGTGAACAACCACATACACAAAGAGGTTTTGAGCTTTCTGACAAAGGCCTCAGGGAACTTAAAGCAATGCTAACTGAGTGCCATTAGAGAGCTGAATATTATTTCCTCCAGAAAATCAGCTTCAGCCTGGAATAATTCTGATGTTCAGATAGCAGTCACCAAGCTGGAAAAAAAGACCAGAACGAAGGGAGCAGGAACTGCATAAATGCTGGTTGGTGCTGCTCTAAGACTGCACAGAAGTATGGAAAGCTGAAAAAGTGCCCTAGGAGTGGAAGTAACAACAACAGAAGCAGCCAAAAAAAGCTATTAAAGCAGCACTTCAAGATGAAACTGATATAACCAAAAGTGAGCTCAGAGCCATTCAGAGGATGAACAGTACAGCAACTCCTGGATCAAAGCCTTGGTCCAGGTACTGTCAAATGCAACAGAAAACTAGTATATGCCCCATTTAGGGGCTGTGTTAATAAGCATTCTTTATAAGGTAAAATTCTTGTTAAAAAGGTAATACACCTCAACAGTTATAGAATCATAGAATGGTTTAGGTTGGAAGGGACCTTGAAGATCATTTAGTTCCAACCCCCCTGCCATGGGCAGGGACACGTCCCACTAGACCAGGTTGCTCAAAGCCCCATCCAGCCTGGCCTTAAACACCTCCAGGGCTGGAGCTTCCACAACTTCTCTGGGCAACCTATGTTGCAACAGAACTCAGACTCTGTGTATTCCACTAAACACAAGGTAACAGTAAAACTAGTAGAAACCAATTTTTTATGATGATGTTTGTTACATAAATGTCAGATGTGTCAGGAAAAAAAAAAAAAAAAGCAGATTCCACCAAAAAAAAATGTTAAAAGCCCTTTTTTTCTCCCTGTAGTGTTTTTTGGTCTTAGTCCTGTTCAGTAAGAACATACCTAATGACTGAGTTCTAGCTGATTATCAAGAAACTAAGCAGTATATGTTAGAAATAAACAAACAGTTCATTTTCTCTATGTAAAGTTTTCTCGCCATTCAAACTGCTTCAGATTTTTCCAGTGACTTCATACAAGAAGTTATAGCCGAAATTTTCCCATCTTTTAGACATATCTCAACTACTGTGATGAATTAATGGACATAAGCTGAAGTATGGGTAAATCCTATTAGATACAAAACCAAAAAAAAATTTCACCATGACGGTGGTGAAAGACTGGAACAAGTGTCCAGAGAGTGTAGAACCACCAACCTTAGAGATATTTGGAAAGTGAGTGGACAAGGCCCTGAGCAATCTGACCTAGGATGGTCCTGTTGCAAGCAGAGGATTGGCCTCCAATGGTCTCTTCCAACTTAAATCATTCTGCAAGTTATTTTTATTTTCTCTCCTTCCTTTCTTTAAATCTCAATGGTCAGGCTGAACTAAGAGAGATCCTTGTTCTTCAGTTTAAGGGACAACGCACATATGTAGTGAGCACCAGATACTGGCAGTCTCATCCACTGCTGTAGCATTCCTGCTCATGGAGCAACAGTCCTGCAAGCAGCTCCACACAAACAAAGAAACATCTAAACCCAACAGACCAGGCAGTGAAGCCTCGGGCTGAAAGAGTGCTTAGAGGTACAGGAGGGTGTAAGATTAAAACTAGCAGAACTGACTGTAGTACCCAAAATACAGGTGAATGTCTTGAAACTTCTCCCTTGACTTCTGCATGAGTTCTATTTTAAGTGTTTCTTTAAATGCGTTGGCAGTGTCCTGGCACTGACAACCTCTCACGACCACAAACTTGCTGACCTTCTTTCTGCCCTAGTCCCACTACACAGAGCTGTAGGTGGAATTTTGTACATTCTTCCAATTCTTGTGGCATTTCTTTCTGCTGCTGCATGAACTGCATTCATCTATTGCTTAACAATTGCCATTAAAGAGATATAACCTAAAAAGTTAACAGAGGAAAGCAGAGACACCCTCTCATTCCCTTGAATTTAAACCCTATGGTATACACAGAAGTGTCTTTCCAGATCATTCAGGAAGGGTATGTTTTGGTGCCATAATTGGGTATAGTTTTCCAGAATACATCTTCTTTTGGTTCACTCAAAGGAATAATGATTTAACCTCTCATCTTTCCAAGTAAAAAGCATTCAAAGTCAATATGTTTAGTATGCCAAATGCTTGCTCTGTGTTTGAGCAAACACAGTAACAACTGACAGAAGTTACTTCATTTGAATGTTGATTCAGCTAACTGTATTTCAGGAGCAGAAAAATTAGATTTTAGATATAGTGGGCCTCATTTTCACCCTTAAAATGTATTATAGTATCGTATGTCCATATCTTTGCTGGACCTGCTTGTGGTCTTGCTTTCAGATCTGGGGATAAATGCTATTTCTTTATTGCATATGGAAGTATTCATGGGATATGAGTGGGACTACATCTTATCAACCGCAGCAAGAGCCGAGTTCAGCAAAAGCAGAATTTAGTTGACTTCTAATTTTAGCCACTTTCACACCTAACATGCTATGGGTATAATTTCCTAGTAAGAAAGTTAAAAAAAAAAGAAAGAATACAGTGAACTGTGGCCTCCATGAACGTATTAAAGGTGAAATCTAGAAAATAAAAGTAACATCTAAGAACACATAAATCAATTTCAATGCTTTAAAACATGTCTATTTTTGTTTTTAAGGCTGCCTCATTACCACAGTTATTCACTCGATTTTATACTTCAAGATCCATGTTACCCATACTTTTGCTCATCTGAGAGGCTATTAGATTGCAGTACTACACTAAACAGGTAGCCTAAATCATCACATCCAAGTGGTGAAAAAATGGATCAGACAACAGTGAGGTGCTCATTCTTTTTGGTAACTATTTAAACAGCAGCCGGAGAGGGCAGGGCATGGTAGGGAGGCTGAAGCTCCCTCTTACCAACACTACCCAGTTTGGCATGCTCTCCAGATCACGAGGCAAGGTAGCCAACTGGCAGCTCCATCTTGCAGATGCCAAGCTGCACCCTGCCTTAGGAGAGGAATACATGTACTTGAAAAGAAATCGTATCTGCAGGCAGAGCAGTAGTCAAACACATGTAAGTGTGTATGTGCTTTGGAGGTGGAGGGCAGGGAGGGGCCCAGAGCAACAGTAGGGGAATTGTGTGAGTAGAGTCAAGACCGTCAGCTGATACACAGTGTCATTAATTGAGACAAAAGTTCTTCCATATTAAAGAACACAAAATTGCCTGTGTTTTCTCTGATTTAAAGATAAAAGAGCAACAGGGCTTTCTGGCTTCACTGCATCTTGCAAAGAAGTCAGAAGCCATTTCTGCAAGAATGCTGGGGGATGGGGGGCAGAGAGGTCAGAGAAAACTGCCGATCTACCCCGAGTTGGGGGACAGGGACAGGAGGACCGCACTGAACCAAAGCTGTCGTTTTCCTCACCTAGCAGCTGACCGCCTGGCAGGGAGGGAGCCTGGGAGACGGGGGAGATTTACATTCCTGAAGCTGAAGCAAAGCAAACAAAGCACGCTATTAAAAAGCCCTACATTCTTCAACAGGCACTCCTTTGGCTGGACTTCTATTAATAGTGCTGTGTTTATTCTTGTACAGTGCATAAATTAAGCCAATGTTAAATGCTGTGAGCGCATGAACTTACACGAGAGAGGAGATAATTTCATCCAGTTTGCGGTAGAGCAAACTTTATCCAAACATCAATATTTAATGTGATCTGTATAAAACTCGCATTAGTTGCGGTCTACCCATCAGACAGGATTTTGTCCTGCATGCCACTCCCTGACCTCAGTTACAATGTTGACATTTTCTAAACATTAAACTTGCCTGAATAGATAAAATTCCAGCAGCCACAATCAGTTGCAAGCTCCAGCCCTGCTCTAGAGCTCTAAGTGGTTTTAAAACACAGTCCTGTCCCTCAGAAGACATGTCAGCTAGGTTGAAGCCCCTCATGCTTTGGTCACAGTCTCAGCACCATGCACCATTACTCAAGTTCAATCAGTCCAGACCCCAACAGAAACACTCCACACACACTGTCTCAAGCAAGAAGTATAGGCTGGAGATCTCAAACTTAAAATCACCTCTGTATTTCCTCAGCCAAGTTTGTAGGCTCAGAGGCTGAAGCTGTAGTGCTAAGATACACGAGCATGCTTTGCTGAATTTCAGAACATATCTAATACAAGCATCTCCGTTCAAAAGCTTAGTGGAACTGTAAATAGTGAGAAGTTTGTAAGTTTGTCCAAGTCTTAGTTAGCTTTTTTTCAGCTAACCAGGAAACCAACATTCAAAGTAGTCATAGAGCATATCTGTTCCAGGAAGTGCTACTACTCTTGAGAAATTGTTTCAGCCTAATTTACCAAGTATTGGTCTACAGGACTTGTGTAGCAAGAAGTTAAGAGCTAAATTTTGGCACCAGTTACTCTGTCTAAATCTAAATCTGGCCTCCACCAGATCATTCTGATTTACAACAGAGTACATGAGATCAAATGCAAACCCTCAATGGATGAAGACTCAATTTACCACTACAATCATAACCTATAATATACCACATGCAGTCAGTATATACTCCTCCCTCAACTGGTGACCATCTGTGTATGTCTGCCCTGTGTCTAATGGAAACAAGGAACATGTTTATAGTTATAAAAGAGAAGAAAAAGGTTGATGCAGCAAAGGGGGTCACAGAATTGGCTGAGACAAGCAGTTCTGTGTTTCTTTAACTAATCAGAGCTACTATCTATATGCATAGCTGAAGGAATCTCCTCCTGGCAAGGGAAATAGCCTGGTGGCACAGAGCCTTTGCAACACCTGCAGAGAACATCTCCTCTGTCAAAAATAGCCTGGCCAAACTATTTTCCCACTCTGGTGGCTCCCAGTTATATGAACTGCAACATATTCACAAATACTATTTGCAGTGGTGGTGCCCACAGAGGCTTCCCTGCTGGCAGAATCAGAGAGGGGATTAATTACCTCATTTTACAGGTACCACTTAAACACACCTTTCCCAAGTAATACCCAAGTTTCTTTGGCAGCAGCTCACGCTTCAGGCTCAAATGAGGTGTTGGTTTCTTTATTTATCTGTTTGATGTTTGTGTGTTGGGTTTGGGTTTTTTTGGAGGGAGAGGAAGAGGGGGGTGTACGTATTATAGTTTTAGAAAGCATAGCAACAGACAGAGTGCAGTAGGAGAGAAAAATTGCATTCATGAACTAGTGAGTAAACTGTTCCTTTCTTAAGACTGCAGTAAATAAGGCATCAGTCATAACAAGGAACATCCGAGGTCACTTCTCTACAGCACTGGGCAGCCCAACACAGAAATCCTCCTATGAGCACCAGCCAGAGGCTGCAGGGAGGGCACATTGTTATCGGCTCAGGAACCACAAGCACACAGCTGCATCCTGCGTCCAGCCCCACGCTGGCTCATGGAGAGGCTGGGAGTGCCCACAGACAGCACAGGCATGCACTGCAGAAGTGTCACTTCCACCTTCTGCCTGCACCAAACCTGCTACACCACTGCAGGGACCTATGTACAGCCAGGCCACCACCAGCCCTGTGGTTAACTCCTGCCAAGCTAGACAAGGAGCCACGAACCTTATTCCAGTGCAGCAGCAAGAGCAGTGCCCAGCATAGCTATCTCAGACCATGCTGCACCTCCTGAATTCAAAACAGGTACCTCCCATGCCTGGCATCCTAACCACTTGGTGAGAGAGGATCATGTTAGGTACAGACGTGGATTCAAGGAAGCATTTATGTTCTTCTGTTAGAGGACAGGCAAGCTGCCTTCAGGTAGGGGAGGACCGAAACCAGAATAGTATCTTGCAGCACCAACCTTCTCTGCAATATCAGATGAAATGTTGCAGGTGTTGCTTGGAGTCTGCACTCTCTTACACCGCTTGTTTTCACTGTGCAAAGCCCAGGAGTTTGCAAAATCGTAATTGTTTCCCACAAGAGTCCCTGTGAATGAAGAAAAGAAGCACATGGCTGTTTAGGGGTTTGAGCAACAAAAGGTCATTATTGGCTACTCTCAGGGTGACAGTCTTGTGAAAATTGTTTTTAAAAATAAAAACTGTTGTAGCAAATGAAATTCTAATCCAAATACATTCAGCCAGGCCAAGTGCAAGGTCCTGCACCTGGGTCGGGGCAATCCC
>RSEF01000001.1:91523556-91633970 GCA_003993805.1 Himantopus leucocephalus
CACCCCCCAAAAAAAAAATCAGCTGGCCTTTCAGTTACCAACAATAGTATCTCCTTTCTTGCTGCTACTCTCTACTTCCTCTCTTTCAGCAAGCAATGATAGCTCTGGCTCTGTTTGGTGGTGCTGGTGTGAACTCTGGTCTGGTGGCGTCCCTCCCTTTTGTTTTTCAGCACGTGGCATGGATCCCAGTGTTGTTCCATTGGGCACTTGAGGAAAATAAGGAGAGGAGGGCAGGCAAGGTGGCTGAGTGTAGGAAATTTGCCCTGTGAAGTGCTGTCCTCCTGCTGTGCTAGAAAATGGCATTCGTGAGCGCAAATGACTCGAGAATGGAGCTCCCTGCATGTAGAAATCATTCCACGGGACAGCTTGATAGGCAGTGGTGCCTGATGAGGAAAAAGCAAGAAAGAAAAGACAGAATAATGAAAATAAGGCAAGGAGGATTAAAACCATATATATGTAAAAATATGTATGTTGTGCTTAAGAGAGCATGCTCAGTCCAAATACAGTATTACAGTTATGCCTTAATGGTGACTGCAATAGAGCAGACATCACACAGAGATGATGGTTATCTTCATTGTTTACATTGCAGCGTATTTATCCAGAACATAGTTGTTAGGAGGATAAACTTCAGAAGTTCATAGCATTGTTATAATCTAAAAAACATGATGTTACTTCAGCACATATCCTGAGTGTATGTAATGGTATCAGAGACACACACCCTCCCAATTTTTTTTTCCTCCACTCCTATTTTCCAAGTTAGCTGTGCAAAGCATAAGCTGGATGCTTAATCTTCACTTTCCTTTATTAAAGCTGTAATCCAGGAAGCGGGAATGTTTTTTAATTAATATCTATAATTCAACTAAACTACTCGCTGACATGCTGAAGTAAGAATTATGGGTGTGTCTACACTGACAGATTGGTTCCCTTCCCCATTGCACTTCTGGAAGCCCAGGCCCTGGTTGTCCACACTGCATAACAGCCATAGGATCCCTTCCTTGAATGCAAGTATGGAGTAAGAGACCATCAACTCTGCCTCTGTTGCAAGGCATGCAACACTCACTTCCGGCATCATGCTATAAAAACATTAATTTGGTGCGCTGGGACACAGCCCTCTTATTAATTCTGGCATGCCAAATTGAGAAACCACAGAAAATATAAATTATGCCTTGCAACCAGAGAGAAGAACCAGGCCAAGTGGGCTGATAGCACAGGTGCTGCCAACCTATTCTGGAGAATGTTAGCTATGAACAGTGTGAACATGAGCCAGCTTGCACCAATCAGCCACCTGTGAGCCAGACTTCTCTCCTGACAAGGTCCACAAAAATGGTGCAAAACCAGGAGCACTATCTGTGGTCTGAAAACTATTCTCTTAGCGATAAGAACAGAGATGCAATTTTTTAGACTGTGAGCAAACAAACCTGAAAGTCAAAAAAAAAAAAAAAAACAAANTTTGGTTGTAATTTGGCTTGAACAACTTCAAAATACAAACCCCTGACACAAAACAAGGAGACTGACAATGCCATTTTTACCTACTTTTTAGAAAAGTATGCTCAAGTGCTTTAATCTAAGTGATACTGCAAATTCATGTCAGAGGAAGAAACAGAAGAAGCTATATCCATACTCTGTTGGCCTCTTGACTCTCTTCTTTTGCACTACCCTAAGATACATAACATTATTTCAAAGTGCTTTCTGCAAAAGCTCAGCCAAGTTAGAAGCCTGTTTTTCTTGCTGTCTCCAACTATTCCATTTGCTGTGGCGTCTTTTTCATTTTGTACCCCTGTCCCCACCCACATACAGTGAAGGCATGTTAGTTTGCACAACAGTACAGTCCCAAAAGTTAGCTCTCCATTCCAGACAAAACCATTGCACTACCTGACATATTCACATTGTAACACTCTCTCCAACCTGCAGCCTACTTCGTAACTTTTGATTCCAATTAATGGGTCACTAAGCACTTTAAAAAAGGGCATACAAAGAAATTTAAAAAAAAAAAAAGATGGGAAGCATATATGTATTTGTGCATGTATATGCACATTCCTTCTTTCTGTCAGTTAACAGTAAAACCATTGCTCATCCTGAATGTTTCAGGGTATTGTTCAGTTACGCCAGAGGAGCAGGATGCCAAAAGATTTCAGAAATTTACCCAAGTTTCCACCTGGCTGCTGTAATGAGAGCTGTCCCCCCATGTGGTTTTGTCCATAGCCTTGTGTCGCTCCTGCAGCCCCACAGGTTACAGCTCCACTGTTACCAGGTAAGGCGAGGAAAGCCGTATGGCACTCAGCGGGTGGTGTAGGAGTGAGGCTAACACTGGAGAGCACGTTGCTGGCCAGGTGACCTTGTAGATGGTGGAACTGGGAGAGCTGATGCTGCTGGGGATACTGGGGCAGCTGGTAAATTCCACCCTGGTTGCTGTACTGACAGTACGTGGTCTCTAGGTTGCCTGCCAACTCCAGCTGCTCATGGTAATTGCAGGAAACTGGTGAACTCAAACTGCAGAGAGCAAGGAGAGAGGCCATTCAGAAATTAAAGTAAGGTCAACAGCTACAGCACCTGTACTGTAAACAATTGTTACATCTTCCCCTTGACAGCCACTCCAACCCTGATCTGACTCCAACCCTTCCTCCCAAATGTCAGGCACAGGACAAGGCCAACAGAAAACACTTGAGCCAAGTGCTTTCACAGCAGATTGCTTTAACAATGCACACTAGTGGAGATTACCTTTCCTTCAGTTCTTCCCACTCTCCAAAGTACACCCCAAGTCACACCCACCCTCTCTCAAGGATTTCTTTTCACTTCTGAACCCCACTTTCACATTACAGGCATGCAATTCTGAAAGCACTCTGATTAAAGGTATCACTTTTCTGATAGCAGCTGCCCTGTCATACTACGCACATCATACCCTTTTTCATACTGCGTTTAAAGGACATTCTCACTCCCACATCTAACTTCTCATTTATGCTCCCACCTATTTCCTTGTCCCATGCTCCACCTTCAACCTCCCGAGGTTTCTCCCAGGGTTCACTTTTTTCATCTCCCTCAAAGACAATCACATGTGTTCCTACCCTTGATTCTGGATACTGTAAGTGAAGGCCTCCCTGGAGCCACTTTGCTGACTGGACAAGCTGCATTCACTGTTGGGAGCGTCCAGCATCAAGGGAACAATACAACTTTGCGGGCTGAAGGACAGACTGAGAGGTAGGCTGGCCCTGCGGATGGGTGGAGGGCTGGGAAGACTAGGAAAGCACTCCCTTCTGCTGGAACTGAAGTTGAGCGGTGGTAACGCCTTTGTCTGAACTGCTTCACAAGATGCCACCATTCCTGTCACTGAAGAGACTGTGAATAAAAAGAGAGACTGTCACAATATGTTGTCATATCGAAAATTAAAAGGAGCAAGCAGAGGGAATGACAAGAGTAGCAGAACAAAAAAGCAAGATGCCGGTGAAAGCGTGGAGGTTAACTGATGGGAATAAAAGTAAACAAGCACCAGCATTGCTGCTGGGAAGCAAAAGGGAGTAGTAGCAAGCTCTCTGGAACAGAGGATGATGTTTATTGGTTAAATAAAATTACCTTCATGATTTCAGTCTCTGCACTCTGGATTTATTCAGCTCTCAAGAAGGCAGCCAAATGAAGCAAAGTACTTCCTGGAAAAAAGCCAGGAACAATCCCCCAGCCATCTTCCATCTCTACTGTCCTCTGGGAAGAGTGTGCTGCACAGATTACCCTTTTGAAAAATTTAACTGTGGCTTGAAGGAAACAAAAGTGTGCCTGTAGAGATCTGCTGTCTAGGCCATTTTTCAACCAAATTTTCACTCCTGGTTTGGCCTCTGATGAGTCATGCCAAAAAAAAATATTAAAAAATGCAGGGATGTCAGCTGAAGGGTCTTGGGAAAAAGAAGCTGGGAGATGGAAAAAGAAACCAACACCATTTGTTTGCTAGAATCTTGTTTGGTGACCTGACTCCTCAGTCACTGCTGGAAAAGGAAAGAGGAACAGTTTCCTACAGAACAGCCTCTGTGGAAAGAGGACAATATAGGAAATGGAAAGGTTAGAATCATGTATGCTGATGGTCCAGAGTGAACAGAAGTTCAAGAAGCTTACACGGGGTGCAACAGAACAAGATTCTCTTTTACTATGCTAAATAGCAACTGTTTTCTCTCTTGAGAAGTGTAACCACCAGGTGTGCATGACACAATTCGAAAAGGATTTTTCAAGTCCAGCTAGGCTGAACCAGCAAAAGGATGAGGCAGACATGAGAACATATCACTGACTGTTCAGGTAAAGTTGCTCTCCTCCCACACACTGTAAAGCATTCAGGGAAAGCTAGTAGCATGGATAGTTTACAGCTGTACTTCACCCTTGCAGGCATACAGAGTAACATCAAATGCACTCCACCAGGTGTGAATCAAAGGCCTTAAACATAAAACCTCAACATTAAGCTGCCACAGCAAGCATGAGTTACCATTAGAGAATTTTGGTTTGCATGCCCAGAGAGCTGATAAGGAGATTCCATTTCAACATCTTGCAGCACCATTTCTCAGATTCCCCAGTGTGCTCTGCAATTGTGCCTATCTTATTGCATCTTCCCACATTGAATTTTTTTCAGCCTCTGCAACTATGGAAAGAGGGAGTCCTGACGTTTCAATAAAAACTTGAATAGCCCTGATTTGGGGCTCATTTACGAAACTAGAGCAAAATCTAGGATGGCATCTCTAAAGCATTCACATGCCCAGGCAATTCTCAGTGGTTTATTTTTTTCTGTTTGAACATACTACTTCTACGTGTCAGGCAGCATCTACGATGTACCTGTCACATTTCTGTTTTTTGACACAGCACAGATCTAGTCCCACACAACAAAGCACTAGTCAAGACAACATTCAGTTTCCTCGCAAGTCAAAATGGCTTAGCCAGAAATGAAGCTGAAGATCTCTTCTGATTTTTTAGAACCTTCGTTTACACTGGTTCTCCTAACCATTCTGTCCCAGAGTGTAGTAGTTCCCACAAACATTATAAGGCAGCACAACTTACCTGAAAAACTCTATATCCTGATAAAGTTTCAGTTCAATAATGACAGCAGGATTAGCTATTCTGCAGATGGCCTTTGTATCGCTCAGGATGAATACAAGCAGTGTTAACAACATAGCCCAGGAAATCACTTCTAAACCCCCTTTCACCCCTACTAAGAATTAAGTTCTGTTATTTGAAATATTTGCAACACAGTGCAGATAATCTTTGTGGATCATGGCAATAAGACCCACAGCACACTTGGCCTCCAAAGAGCTGGTTCAGCCTTTTCTAAAGTTTCCTTTACTTCTCAGTCCTTTCAAAGAAAGCCACTGAATTTGTACCTTCTGAATAAAGCCACAAATGCAGTAATAATAAACACTTCCCAAAGAAGTAATATCTGCTAAACCTGATACTACATTTACAGAAGATTCCAGCATCTTGTTCAGCGATGAATTCTGATCACAGGCTTGAGATGATACTTACATTTTACAATTCTGTTGCTCTTCCTGACATTGATGTAGAGATAGATATCCTCAGATGGCTTTCCGGTGAACATGGGAATCTAACAGTAAGATTTTTTGTTTACCACTTCAACAGTTTCTGGGGTTTCAGTCCATAAGACAACCTTGGGAATTTTTGCAGAGTAATTTAATAATTTGCAGCTTCAGATCTCTGAACCAGTCCTGGCACTACACTTGTCTTAACTCAAAAATGGCTATTCCAAGTTTTCAGGTACACAGCTGTCTTCCCCCTACTATAGGTGCTTTTTCAACATCCTAGAAGAGCTGAGAGACCCATTCTTTAATGCAAATAGCTTCCAACGAATGGGACAGAGTCTTAAATTAACAAAAATGGACGTGTATATTTTTGTCAGGATGACCGTGATTTCAATCTTTCACCAGTCTTGAAGGAGACTGAGGCCTATTCTAGAGAGGTTATCCATGAATTTACAGCAGGGCATGGATTCAACTGTGGTTTCAACTGTGAGAACATGGTTCTCAAATGTTCTAGAAAGCTGCTTTCACTGTTGTTAACAGACCAGATCATGCATACAAGATTCCCTACCTGAGTGACACCTATCTGCTTAGCAGCCCTTCCTCTTGACATCAGCCATACATGACTTTCTTAGTCAAGCACTTCTTATGTCGACTCCAAAAGGCCTTGGCATGAGATGCCTGCAATGATTCAGGCAGTTAACTATGCAGCTGCTTGCAGACTGCTTGGGAGGCCGGAGACCACGATTCCAGCTGTTTAACAAGCCCAGTGTTGGGCACAATGCAGCTGATATGGTTTATAGGCTGAGCAACCAGTCTAACCTCAGATGGTCTGCTTGCTAGGGCTGCTTTCTCAAGCATCAAATCAAGAATTCAGCAAAAGGCTCTATTACTATGAGTCTCTACGTCATACACTATCCAATCCAGTTTCCTTTAATGAAACACGCCCATGTAATTGCAGCATTTACTGGAGCGTGAAAGGCCATCACAAAGCTTTTCATAGATACATCCTCTTCTTGAAATTATGAGAAACACATTTCTTTTGTAAATGACATCTTGAAAGTAGACAACATCTTAATTAAACTTAGGAGCAATGGCATTTTTTAATTAATGTTCTGAAAATCAGTAAACCAACTTCAGTCTCTAACTGCATTGTTTTGAGAACTGTGTCAGTCTGATCGTCTTCTGGATTTTCTGTAGGCCAGAACCTACCACTTGTCTAGAAGGTATGACTCCTGCTTGCCATGTCAGCTATACATCATCAGCTTTAAAGTAGTCTGTTCAAAAGCCAGAGTCCTACAAGTGAAATCATTAGAGCTTGTCATTTATTTGCCATTCTTTGACAGATCATATCCAACTTCATCCAATTGCTCAATGAATCAATGAAGTCAATGAATCACAGATATATATCTGTAAGAAATCTCAGAAAAAACAAGAAAAACTTCAAATAACTACAAATGTTACAAAAAAAAAAAACCCTCCATTATTTTAAAGCAAGCAATCTCTCTAGCAAAAGTAGTAAAAAAAAACAATTCTAAGGTCAAAGCAAGCTCAAGATTGAATTTTTGAAGCACAAAAGGCTCTTATGGCAAGTAGCGTGGCTAATATCAAAATCAGAAGCCATAACTGCCAGCAAGGTAGAATACATCTCAAATACAACTTGCTGGCATTTTTAATCAGCTTCTTTGGAGAACAGTACAAAACAGCGGGACATAAAAAAAAGAACCCACAAACCAACAGACAGTCAGAACTACTGGCTAGAGCAAGGAAAAACAATGGAAAAGGCAGCACTGAACACTTTCCAAAGGTGTCAGGTAACAACAGATCCTACCGTTCTCATGCACTTAAGTCATTTGCTTTTCCTGCTGAAAGTGGTTAAACACTCCTACCAAGCAAAACACCTGAATAGCCACTCCATTAGGCCACAATCTCTGGGTACAACTGCACCATTATGCACAGGTCACAAATTATTTTGCTGAAACTTGCCATGAGCTGTTTTCACAAGGGCCACTTCTGCTAAGCAATTGTTTTTGCCTTGTAAATTGATGACCTTTTTATTCATTTGTTCCCTCTTTTATTTTGCTTCTCTTACTTTGGATTTTACCCTATCCAAGTTTTATCTCCTTCATTTTCTGAGATATTCTAATAAAGAAAAACAGGTGGACTCTGGATGACCCTATTTATTGGAAAGCTTTTCTTCTGAATGAGGAAGCTGAATGAATTCAAAAGTCGCATTGTCTTTCATTTTTCTTTCATTTTCTGCTTTCATTCTTAAAGAGAAAAGTCAGCCTATGCAATGCTAGATAACAAAAAAAGCAAGTTTCATTCCCCATGACTGTGTTATCCTGCATCTAGTAAGGCAAAACTCCGACTGAAGTTTTTGGTGAGATTGTGCCATGCAGATCTCTCTTCTATGAGGACTCTCCACACCTAGTAACGCTCTTTTCCCTCAGAGCGAGCACTAACTTAGGTTTCTACTCTGCCTAGGCACCAATTCTCCCATGACTTGTCGGAACATAATTTTTAAGACTTCTGCCTTCCGTCAAATTTGATTAGGGTTAAACAAATTTAGAGGGCAGGGTGGATTTCATAAACAGAGTGTGTGGCTCATTACACACACCATATTCCTCCCTTCCCTCAGGAAACCACGTTAAAAACCAATCACCAAACTTCACAGTTTGTGTGCATTAGCAAAGTGTGCCTCGTTTCTGAAAAGTGATTTAGAAAAGGTACTTTTTTTTTAACAAACAGATCTGTATCCGGAACGTATTTACCAGCAGTAGATAACACAGATTTAATTACTTCTTGCCCAGCACGATTTAAAGAGAACAAGCAGAAGCTTGTTCCCACACATAGATCTAGCAGAATGAAGTACATTCTCATCTTCACACATGCATAACACTGAAGATACAGGCATTTCAGGCAAGCAAAGGAAACATGTTTCATAAAAGCTAGATGTATACACAGTAAATGCAATAGGTAGCAGACAGCAGCAAGTTCAAAGGATCTGAGGACTACAAACCCAGTTATCTTTATCGCTCATTTTCTCACATACCCAGTCCACTCTTAGGGCCATTCACTTGCCCCTTTTCTTCCTTAAACATTGTACAAAGAATTCAGATGGGACATTTCTTTCCTATCAGAAAGACTGCTTGTGTTTTCCACATGGAGAACTGCATCCCAGTGTGCAGATTCCCCAGAATGAAATTGCTCAATACAGACAAATGACAAGATAACATCTCTGAATGAAACTTTTTATCTCTAACAGACATTACACTGGGAAGGAGGAAAATATGAACAGTACCACAAGTCAGCTCATCTACTGCTTGGGATATCTGTCCCTAATGAAGTGGTGAAGTCCTCATCACTTTGGAAATATTTTCAAGTTGTGCCAACTTGGAAACGTAAACATATATGGGAAATGCTTTAGGGAACATTCTTGACTCTAGGGAATGCTCTGATACTCTACACATGAATACACAATTAAACAAATCCTCTCTCTTTGGTTGCCATCAATCTTTAAAGCCTAAACGCAGCTCAGGTAGAAAACTGGTCAAACAGCACACCCCACTGACTTTAAACAACACTGCAACAGCAATTAAGCTGTGTGCTTAAGAACTGAACTAGTCTCACTCCCTCAAGGTCTTGCACAAAATGGAAAATTGCACTGGCTTGAGAAGTTAAGGAACCTCCTTTGGAGATTTAAAGGTATGGGAGTACCTGAAGGAGGCTCTACAATCCCAATAGTTTATACAATGCACGTTCCTCATGCGGCTCACTTGACTACAGGTTGTAGCCAGAACATTACAGTCTAAACCAGAATATGGGATGTGTGTATCTGCCATAAAGAGCATAATAATCAGAATAATACTTTCATCATCATTCAGAGAAGCAGTACCAGTGTGGAACAGCTATTAAGAAAGAATGCCCCAATCACATATCCTTATGAAGTCATATTCAGAATTCCTTGCTGGCTTGTGCTAGGAATGAGTAAAGACTGCAAATTTGGTTCTAGCGTTAGCATGGAGGTACCACCGTGCTGGTACATAACTGGTAGATACTCGATTAGCAGAGAGCTGTTAAACCTGGTGTCACTTTTTGGACTGCTGGCATAGGGGTCTCACATGACCTTCCCTAAAATGTTTGGGAACCTACCAGCACCACCAGCTAATCAATCCTGCAGCTATGCAAAATACTTGTGCTGATAGGGGTCTCACCTGAGGAGGAGGCAAGTGGTGCAGGATGTCCACTGAGCAGGCTGGAGTAGTTCCCAGCTGTAGTGTCTACACCCAGCACGGCAGACTGGTCATGAGCAATGTCAGGCAATGGAGGCATGGGTAGAAGAGATGCCCTAGAGGTACACATATAGGGTATAAGCATGGACCAGAGAACAAGACAAGACATTACAACAAAGTGTACACTCTTCTAACTATCCTACAATGGGCAAATCTTAGATCACTAGCAGGTGGAAAGGGAAAACACTGGCTGACTATGAGTGCAAGGACAAACAGTGCAACGGACATTGTATAAACGATATTGGGGGAAGCAGCCCCAGGTCACTAGTTTGGAAAGGACAGGCAGCAGGGACAGTGCAATGAAATCAGTCAGGTGGTCTCCAATCTTTCACTTAATTTTTATCTTTTAATTCTGGTTTCTTCACATGAAGACTCTTGCTTCAGATTGCCATAAATACCTCCCTGTGGAGACTCATTTCTTCCCTCACTCGCTCCCCCTTGAAAGATCATCTATGCTCTCACAAGCTCCCTTCCCCCGCCCCACAATAAATGTCCCCTGCTCACCTATGAAAGTTGCTAGCTTGTATTTCTTCAAAGCAGCCCATGACTTTGTAAGACTGATCTAAGCAAGCAGCATTTCCATTGCCAAGTGAAAATCCATGGAAATGGAAAGTGATGGTGCGAGGACAGGGATAAAAGAATTCTCAAGCGCGCACAAAGCACCTGGACAACGCATTCACAGAAACTAAAAATGAAGGGGTGATTCCACAGACCTTTGTATCTCATCCCTTGCTGTCTACATGACTTCAGCCAGAGCGATTTCAACAGTTTTGTTTCAAAACAGTGCTACAGGTTAATCAAATGCACTTTTAAGAGGGTCCCTTACAATTTGCCCAGAAATCTGACAGGCTACTGAGGTCCAACTCAATGGTCAGCTCTCCATAGCTTTAATGTAAAGGGAAAATGGCAAAGGAAAATATTTCATTCATTAGGTACCTATTGTGGAGAAATGAGAAAACAAAGTCCCTCACCCACAACCATCTGACCCAAAGGGGACTGACAGAGCTGATGATGTTGGATATTTTTTGTTGCCTTTCACACTCAACTTCTCAGATTTCCGCCACTTTGCCCTGCGATTCTGAAACCAGACCTGATAAATGGAAAGAAAGGATGCATTCAGAGAGGAAACCATCTACACATGGGGACACAGGCAACAACTCAGCAGTGACTGCCTCCACACATCACCAGGTGAGGCCAGAAACCTGTCTTCCAGAGAAACGAACTTCAAGAAACCTTTCTTCCAGAGAATCTGCAAGATTCACTGCAAACAGAAAGAGAAGAATAACAGCAGAAAGATAGCCTCAAACACCCGTTTCCTTAGTTGCCCATGATCTTCAAGACAAAAGAGATTAACTCCAACCTCCTTAGCCTCTTTTACCTACCCATCACATGTCTCATCTTAGGAAACAGGAAGAGACAGATGCAACCACAGACTCCACTGCCATTCTGGGTGTGGTAGTTGGTTATGCAGTGTCCATTCCTGTGAGCTCTCTTCCTTCTCTTGTCACCAGTGGCAGGTGCAGTCTCTATCCCATTACTCATGAGCTCCCCTTTCCTTCCTACTCAAGCTCCTCCTCCCTGCCCCAGTCCCTCTCCATCAATTTTCTGCACAGAACCCACAGTCAGCACTGTTACCCACACAGGCATTACCATGACACGCTGTGGCGTTACACCAACCACAGCCGCGATCTCCCTCCTCTTCTCATTGTCAGGGTAGTGGTCTTCCTGGAACACCTTCTCCAACTCTTCTAGCTGCTCTAGAAATCATTCATTGTTCAACGAGAGAGAGATGGGGAGTAAGTGTAAGAAAACAAAACAAAACAACCAAAAGAAACAAGACAGGGGAAAACTAAACCAAAACATTTTTTTACTATACTTAGAAATAAATGAACAGCATAAAAGTTTTTATTTTTTAAGTAAACCAAAAAATAAACAAAAATCTTCTTCCACAGTAAACCAAAGAGCATCACTAGCAATGCTTAAAACATAAGGCACTCAGCAACTTTTATGTGAAGAAGTCTTCACACATCTAATAGTGTAGAATGCATTGCAACATCGGTTAGGGCACTTCAGCACCTCCATGCTGTGCCTTCAGTATGGTGAAGGAAACATCAGCGCCATTGGCACTACAAGTGTCACTGTGTGCCAGTGAGTTCCCTGGTATCTACCTGCACTATAGAAGGTGCGTGACTTTTTCCTGACCGGTGGCAGAATTTCTGGATTCTCAAGTAACTCTTTTTTTCCCTTGGTCCCATCATGGCTACTTCTGGATTCCAGAACTGAAGGCACCTTGTAGGATTGCTGAGCTGCAGCATTGGCTGAAGTGCATTTGGATGATGGGCGAGCAGCTGGGCCACACACATCCTGCCTGCAGAGGTCTCCAGGGATTCCACTAGATGCTCTCTCAGTGCATGTTCCATTTCTGTCATTACTTTTTTTCTTCTTTGCCTCCTTTTCAATCCCATCAGAGTAACAGCTCTCACACTGTTCATGTGACCCTGACTGACCTGTGGGCTCCTGTGCAAATTCAACCACAGAAAGTGGGGTCACAGCCTTCACATCACTGAGGAAATTTGACAGCCGCCCACACACTAAGGCAAGGTTGAGCTGGCTGTCAAGGGCCACTGAGTCTTCGGAAGTTGACCCAGTTGCCTGCAGAGTGCAGTATCTTCCATCTTCCTCCACCGTCACAGGGCTGATCCTATCTTCTCTTCCCAAGGTATCCTCAACGTCTTCCTCTATAGCTGTGCTTTGGAATGCAGATAGCACACTGCTCCCTGTACCATGTCCACCAACAGCATCACCATCTGCCACAAAGTCCTCTGTATTCAGTGATGTGTCCTCCTTCTTGTCCTTGCACTCTACAAGGAAAAAATAAAAAACAACACCCACGCACACCACATGCACATTGTCTAAGCCAGATGTGTCTGTATGGCATGAGAAAAAGGGTGTGCCTGGAATGGAAGTTTCAGTTATGGGAGAAGGAAAACACTACACAATGAAACCCAACAGTGAAAAGAACTAGAGTTGAAAATAAAGACTGTCACCAGGACAGAGCGCTGCTAGGAAAGCAACAGCAAAGAATGCAATATGGTTGATCTGGAGATATTTAAACATCTGAGATGAGAAAAGCCTCATTTTGAGACTGAGGATGCCTGCAAAACCAACCAACTGTAACCTACAGGAAGAATTAATTCCAGACACAGAGAATAATGGGAAGGTTGCGTACTACAAATACAGTAGTGGGAAAACAGCACTGGGAATAACAAAGGTCTTTGGAGTAAGGAAGAAAACAAAAAATCAATTACTTAAAGACACTAAGTGTCACCTTATTAAAATGAGCAAAAGAAAAATAGAAGCAAAATTCTGGTCTACTGTGTCAGCAGCGATTATCTGACAAATGACATCACTTTTTGATTTATAGAGGTTTCTGTTTCTATCACTCTCAAGCTGACCAAGCAAAACCCCAATTAATTGTACAAACTTCTAATAACTGCCTTAAATTAGTTTTCTGCAGCTTCAGCCACAACACTTGTGAATGACATTAGATAGGCAACGAAATAGCCAACTGAGGACAAAAATAGGTGAAGAAGTCTGATTAAGTTTAACAAAGAGCACAAACTGCATTACAATAAGAGACTGAATACTAGAAGACAGGTCAGAAAGAACACAGCAAGAAAAATAATTAAAATTGGCAACAGAATAATAAGGAAGCATTATACTTTCCCAGCTGGCATATACACTTCCAAAAGAAGAAAATCCACTGATTGTCTCAGAATGTGAGTGCTGCAACTTAAAAAAAAAAAAAAATGGTGACTATTTCTTAAGAACAGAAAAAAGAATAATAAAACCAAAACCACGTATCTGCCTCCATCTAGGAAGAGGAAAGTTTGAGCAGACTGTTAGCAGCATTGCAGTTGTACTTGCCTACAGAGAAACGTGGTTGTTTAATTTTGGAGGAAAAAGATCTTAAAATAATTTCATTTCACTCTGTCCTACTTTTGATATACATTAGTGCAATGTCAAAATAAAGGACTTGCTTTCCGCCTCAATATTTTCTTCTTAAACAATTGTTAATGAAGAAGGAACCCCACAACACCAGTCAGATGGGAGATGGGAGAATCTTCATGAAGTATGAGGGGATGCCAGGCTGCTTCCAAGACCTTCTAATTTGTTTTTGCAGGATTAAGAGAACTGAATTAGTTGCAGGGGAAAGAGACAGAAGCAGGAAACTATGCAACTATAATAATCTGATCTTGTTAAGCAGCAACAGTTTCTACCACTGTTAAATGAGATGAAATATCCTGATGGTCAAGAACTGAGCGAGGCAGAAGCTGGCCATGTTCTATATAATTCTGTTTTCCACCGTCCTCCTCACTGCCTCTGAGCTTGTCTTGCTCATTATGTGAAAAAGCTAGTATTTTCACATCATCCATTCTGTTGCTCATCCTCTGCCTCAAATCAAGAATAGCATTTTCAGCTTGGTGCTTTGATTTGGGAAGACTTCTTACTTATTTTTATGCAAACACGAGTACATGCTTACATCACAAAATAAATTTCAAAGTCTTGTACCTTGTATCCGCAGCAAAGAGACTGACACCTGGGAGTTTTATATCACCTACAGAAATATTCCTCGAAGAGAAAGTAAATTGCTGTCTCTATTTCTACAACATACAGCAAAGGCCTGACAACAACTTGAGACTGACAAAGAAAACACTTGAAATGAAAACGTTTGGAGAGAAAGACAGGCCTTCATGGTATCAAATAGAGACTTATCAAACCAGTCCTTTCTCCCATCGTTCATATGACAAGGGGCCAGACTGAACAGCACTTTGTCCCACTTTCAGACAAATGTAACCTTAAGCAGAAGGGATTTTAACTGACTAGGAACATCATACATATAGAGTCTGGAACACCTAAGCTGCTGAAGGTGCATGAGCAGGAAGCAAAGTCCTCTTTTTCTTTTCACAACCACCTCCTCAGATATTTCTTGGAATAAGGTAACCACTTGCACAGTGACAGCAAGATTTTCAAGACTGTTTGGAGCATTTGGTACAAAGCAACCTGAACACATGCACAGAGAGAAACATTAGCTTCACAGGTCCACCCATGTAAACTCAGACAAGGAGAAGGAAAACTGGACAGTGGGTGATGGTGCTAAGTGCCAGCAGCCTAGAAACCCTGAGGCCACAAGAACCCCTCAGTGGGATAGTAAGATTAAACCACCAGCCCCCAACCCTCACCCCAGCTTGCCAAGCACTGTTACAAGCCAGATAACATGAGGGCCACGCTGGCACCGGGCCCCGCAGCTGCCCATCGCCCCAAATCCCCCAAGGCACTCTGGGCAAAATGGTGGCTTCCCCTCAGGGACCTTAGGCTGCCTGTCCAAGGCGACGAGGGGGGAGGCAGGGGCTAATGGCTACCAGACCTCACTGCCACAGCCCTCACGCAGGCCCGCCGCACAGATAACAGCCTGGAGGAGGCGACAAGGGTCGTTATCCGCCACCGGGGCTGCTCATTAGGCTCATTGCCGGGTGCCTCCCCCCCCCCGGTCATTAATGAAAGCCGGCGCCCCGGCCCCACGGCCCGGCCCTTACCCAACCCTTTAGGCGCCCGCTCCTCCTCTGCGCCCACCCCGTCCATGCCGGTTCGGCGGCGGCGCGTCCCGCCCGGCCCAGTTAATGCCCCGCCCGGCGGTGAGCCCCGCGTGGACTGCGGCCGCCGGCTGGCTCATCAAGGCCACCTGGGGGGCCAGCGACCCTACGGGAGGCAGCGAGACCAAGATTACCTGACCAACCTACCTCAGGGCAGGCGGGGAGCGGCAGAGGCGGGCTCCCCCAGCAGCCGCCGCCGCCGCACCCGCAGGTAACGGGGCCGGAGCCCCAGGACCCCTCCCCCGCCCCGCCGCGGCGGCGGAGGTGGGCCGGCGGCTGGGGCGGGCCCCCCGCTCGGCGCCCGTTGCGGCGGCTGGGGGCTCGCGCCGCCCGCCTTCTATCTGCCCCCTCAGGCATCCCGGCTGGGGGGAAGCCATCTTCCGCGGGCCGCCGTGCCGGAAGGCGGCCTCTCCTCCCTCGTAGCCTGGGTGTGTGTGGGGGGCAGAGAGCCGGTCTCCGACGCGGGGGAAGAAACCTGGCCGCCGCACGTAGGGTGCAGAAATCTTTCTGGCGCATCTGGGGACACCTGAAAGACCGTGAGCTCCTGTGAGGAGCAGGCTTAAACATTGCTAATAGCACGCCTTGGAAACCCAGATGTTACAAAATTGGATGGTGTAATATGAATGAGATGTACCTCATTATCTTTCCTTTGGGGCTGGCAGGAAGACATTCATTTTTTAATGTGCTCTGGCTGTAGTCGTTTTGCCATGCTTCTGGTTCTCCATAAACTAATGGTTGCAAGAAATAAATGGCACTTCTAGGTGCTGTAATTCTGCGTCCTTTCAATACTTAGCAATTCTTAGAAAAAACAAGGCTCCTAACAGAGCAGTACCAGGCAGGTAGTGATCTCACACTACTACAAGTGTGGTCATCTGCTCAGGTAGCATTTAAAACAGCTTTGTGTGCTCACAGGTGTCTCCACGAGATAAAGGGCAGGAGTGAAGCAAGCCTGGCTTTTCTGACTTCCTCCTTCTCACATGCAGTTGATAGAGAGACCAGTGCTGCAACTTTGGTCACGATGGTTCCAGAAACCCAAGCCCTCTGCTCCTGCGTCCTTTATGTACAGCTTTCTTAAGCACCAAGCACTAAGTGCAGCTGGCTGTAAACACAACTTGCGTGTCTGCAAACAGTAAAGACAGTGCTTGCTTGAAGAATGTGATTTGCTTAATTGCATTCTGCTGCACCAAGACAGAACAGTCTTCATCCTCATCTTGGTCATTGGCTCAGTAGCTCATTGCTGGTATGGCACCATTCTCCTACTCTGCATTTCCACACATGCCCTGTTTTTGTTTCAAGGCTCACTCTAGCATTGGAGGTCCTGCTTCTGCAGATGCTTTCACCTGAGAGTAGTTTCATTATGTTAAATAAGTGTAACCTGAAACGTGTACCAGCATTTTGCAGCTAGTATAATTATTCTAACAGTGCACCTGGTTCAGCCACCAAATGCAAGACATGCTAGCTGGAATGTGATTGCGGCTAAAATGGCATTTAACTTGTTAGCAACATTCATCTGACAAAAAACAAATCTGATCTTAGAGGGGATGGGGGCTCTTCCATATTAGATAAAAGTGCAAAGATAAAAATCACTAACTGCTTTAGAGGCTCCTGTTTGTGATCAAGGTTGTGTTTATTTACTGAACTCTGGTCCTAATGTCAGCTTTTTCTAGCATTGTGAAAGGGAACAAGAACTGTGGAGAATGCTTGCACTTATTTTCCTTTAGGAGGGACCAACATAGGTCTCCAGGGCTGTAAGCTTTTTTTTAGAGCCACATATATATTTTTATGTATTTTATGCTTTTTATATGAAAAAATGACAGCAGTCATAACATTTGATTTTCAGACATAAACCACAAATTTCTGATTCTCAACAAACTTTTAAAATGTTGTTCATGCTTGTATTTCATTGCTGTTGTTGCCACACCAAAGAAATGAATATAACTGCCCTCTAAAGGTTGTCTTTCATTTTTTCCAGTATAGAAATACTGAATTTCTTCTGCCCAGATACACTATGCATCAGTTTCCACAGGTTCCTGTGGTAGATGATGGTTTCTTCATGTTTCAATTTACAAACAGCTGTTTAAGATACACTGGCATCTCGCACATATTCTCACTCCTATTCTGTGAACCTTCTTTGGGGATCTTACTAGAAAAGTAGAGGCATTTGGCTGACAAACTCTACACTTCTATTTCTGTTTAGTACTGATTTTCTGGGGGAATCAGGTTATCTGCATTATATAACATAGGGAGAGATCCTGACTCATAATTAAGACTAATAGGACACAGCAGATACTCTGTCAACTTGATTCCTGACTCCTGAATGTGCAGTTTTAAGTGATATCGTACTAGTTTTATTAAGTTTGTACAAACCAAGGAGATGTTAATCGGTTTCAAAAAGCATGAAGCAATTCAGTGCAGATTTGTTTATGGATTTTGGTGGCAGCATGGTGCTGGGGCTAAAAATTTAACTAAATAGCAAGAAGTTGAGGCCTATCTGAAATATAAGAAACCCAAGTAAACCAGGGTATAAGTACTTATTCTTAGAAGCATAAGCTGACCTTTAAATGTCAGAAAAAACTGACAGCAGGAAATGAAGGTTGTAGAAGGTGGTACTGTGACAGGGAGAAGTTAACCTTTGATCTTAGTTAGTCAGTCACAACAGTGGCCTTGAGGTTACCTATCTCAACAAGAATTTTAACACAAACATACAGAATTTAACATAGAAACTACCTTGGGAGACTCTAATGAACAATATGCCTGCTTGTTTTTGAGAGTGGATGTTGAAAGAGTAAAGAAATCTTGACTTTGAAAATGTTTAACAAGATTACTTCTGATTTAGAATGGCAATATCTATGGCCCACTTCCTTATGATATAAGCAGCAAAGGTGAAGCTGACACAGATACGAGATGCCTCAGACTGCCTGCATAAGAAGACCTTACATGGCACATACTGAATTGACTCCATGACAGTGTTTTCTATCTCGGCTGAGACATTGATGATCCTGATGACTTACATATTGCATAAATTCATGACAGCCTGGGACAAGCAGGTATTTTGGATTTCTGAACATTCATAGGTCTTGTTAAGGATTATAACTCTCCTTATGTCACTTGTTTTAGTTTGAGGTACGGCTTTGCTTTTGTTCTTAGCTAACTTCAGTTCTTCTAGGGGGAAAAAAGTGTCAGCAGATTGTCTTTTAATCTATGGTCCAGACTACAATCGAATAATTGCATCCTGTCTTACTGGTATAGTGGACTGGACTCACATCTTCTATAGGTCATCCCTTTGGCTTACCTTGATATGGAACCTGCAGCAGCTGTCACTTCAGGGCTGGCGATAACGCTCTGAAGAATCTTAGGGTACGGGTGGTAAAGCAAGTTTTCTTCACTGCCTCTGCTGAGTATAGCTATTTGTACTTAATGTTCACTTAGAAAGGAGAGTTATATTGAAAAAAATGAAAATACTGAATACATGGTGAGTAAATATTGAATTACTTAGCCTTTCATCTCAAGTATAAGTAACAAGGAAAGCAGAAAGTTGTTTAACTGGAGAAGTGCATGAGTTTATTAGGACTAAAAGCAACTTTTTTTTAATCCAGCTAAAATTATTGATATAAATATGCTAATATACTATACTAGATACAACGTAAATGGGAATTAAAGGCAGAATGTTACGGAGATAGAAAGCTGGAGATATGAAGATAACTAATTCTTCAAATATAACAAATGCAAGAGGGCTACACGTTGCTTTCTTTGGTGTATTGATTCTTATACCTGATCTTGCATTGACTGAATTGAACGCAAACACTTTAACACAGAAACAGTATTTTACAGTTGAAGGCATGTCCTCAAATAGGTTCTGCACAAAAGCAGGACTGCATGTAAACTGGACTTAAAACCAGAGAGTTCTAAAAAAGAACAAAGTTTCTGGTACATATTTTGACTTTATCTACAGTGGCTAACTATCTCAGTGTTTTCTAAAAGTGTGCAAAATGGTGCATGCAATACCACATCAGCTATCAGATTAAAGGAGCAGCAGGAAAGTGCCACTTCATTGCATATGCCTAGTCATGGCTATTTTGTACACGGCATGTACCCACACGTAATAAAAACCTTTCTTAAAAGTCACTGTTCTACTTTTGACTGGGAGGCAGAGTAAAAAAGGGTCATTTCAGATGGCTTACTGGGACACTTGTTCAGAAGAGAGGTGACTGTTGTAGAACAGATTCTTCAGCTTGATACCTCTCAAGGTGGGGGAAATTATTACAGTGGCTTCTGAAAACTTTGCTTAACTCAAGTGGATTTTCTAGTGCTGTCAAGGACTTCCAATAGTATGCTGAGACTGAGTTAAATTTAGGTACAATGAAATATTTGCCTATCTAAAAAAACAGTAGACTTGCACAATCAAATAGATTAATTGTTCTAAATGGAAATTACACTATGGAGATCAATACCATCAAGATATCAAGAGAATATTCAAGTGGAAAACTCTCCTCAACTCTCCTCAACTAAATCGTGCTTTGCACTTAGCACCTTCCTTCTCAGGAACTCAAAGCTCTTAGTATGCTAATACCACAATTTCGCCTCACAACATCTGGTGAGGTAGGTAAGTTTACCCCCATTTCACAGGTGGGAAAACTGAGGCAGAATTCTGAAGTGACTTGCCCAAGGTCCTGCAACTTGTCAGTGGCAAACCCAAGAATATATTTTTCAGAAGTCCAGATCCCAGACCTCTGTCCCATTAAAGTCCCTCCCTACTACCACAAAGCAAGCAATACATGCAACTTTTTTTCCTCCTACTGCTGCTGTAGTCCTGGTGACACAGAGGAAGTGAATGATTTTTCCTGACTGAATTCCCGCTTTCTTTGGCAAAAAGCACCTGGTTCTGTCAAAGTGCTGCATTATGCTCTTCGCAGAGGTTTCTTCTGAGGCACAACACAAAAAAGATGGTTTCCCCATGGCAGGGAGACTGTACAGGTCCAAACAAAGTAGAGTCTTATTTCTTGCAGAAGACCTGCTGCTTGGCATTCTTCACACGTTGTTCCTCCTTCAGGTTCTTCTGCCGTGCATGTTTGCTGGAGATGAGTTCCACATGTTCTGAGGGGAACCAGCCTCTCTCCCGGTCTGAAAGTTTTACTCCTTCCATCCATCCTGCGGTGTGGGGAAAAGCACAATATGAGGCAAAACAGTCAAACATTTTTTGATTCTTCCCAAAAAGCACCCTCCAATAAGACCATAAGGTCAAAGAAGAAGATCCCCTTTCAGCTTCCAAGTAAAGTGTCTCAGTGAAGATGACGAGTCCCTTCATCCTCTCAATCCAACATTCAGGAATGAGGCTCCTTCTGAAGCCTGATTGTGCTGTTAAAGCTTTACACTACCAGAGTAACTTCCTATCCATAATTTAAGACAGCATTGTTCATTCTGCTCACCATCATTGCTGTACTGCATAACCATGATGATATCTGCTTTCTCCAAAGCCAGCTCATCGTTTTCCCGAGCCTTGTAAGTCTTTATGCATTGAACCTGTGGTGCATCTAAAGGGAAGGAAAGATCATAATAGTATACTAGCCAGCAACAGTAAACCTATCTGCAACAGCCCCAGAGGAGGTAGGGGATAAAGGACTGCCCAAACATTAAAGAGCAGAGAACTGGAAGGAAGACTTCAGGTCTTACACCTGATATGAGGAGTAAAAATAGGTAAAATAACTGGCAGAACCGGGCACTGAGGGAAAGCCTATGAATACCTTCTTTATTTAAAAAAAGGTAAGTGTTCTGCCTTGGAGTCATTTCTGGGATGTTCCACCTCACAGTGACTCCAACTCCTTTGAGCCAGACCACCCCCATTGCTGTAGAAACAGAGCAGTCTCACCAGGGCATTCCAGGAGATCCAGTTCTCCTCGCGGAGGAGCCAAAGCAGAGATCCACCTCAGCTTCTCACTGCTGGAAAACATCACCAGGTAGGTGTCAGGATTCAGTGTGAGGGACAGAAGTCTGATGAAGGGAATGGGTGTGTGTGTACAGGTTTGCCCACAGGAGGGGTCAGGGAGGGGGTACTTGGGGGAATCAGAGAAAGTGGAAGTGGAGAAAGGGGATGATGGGAACAGTCTTTTTTCAGTGGTGCCCAGTGATAGAACAAGAGCTAATGGGCACAAACTTGAACATAGGAAGTTCCATCTTAACATGAGGAGGAACTTCTTTACTTTAAGGTGGCAAAGCACTGGAACAGGCTGCCCAGAGAGGTTGTGGAGTGTCCCACACTGGAGACACTCAAAACCTGCCTGGACGCCATCCTGTGTAGTCTGCTGTAGGTGACCCTGCTCTGTCAGGGGGGTTGGACTAGATGATCTCCAGAGGTCCCTTCCAACCCTGACCATTCTGTGATGGGAAAAGGCAAAACCTCCCATTTTTGGAGGCTGATGGTATGACATAATGTGGTAGTATTGTATGAGCAGCTATGATGAGAGAGGAGCAAGGTGGTTTATTAGGGGCTTGTTATCACAAGAGGATGCTTTTCAAGTCCTCTGGTCAGCAGCTGCATTTGATATTTCAGTATTTGGGTAGCTGAGGGACAACCATCAGGCGTCTAGGAGGTGTCTGGCTATGGTAACGGGATATACTGAGGGTAACCTTGAGTTCTTACTGTGTCTCTGTACGAAACAAAAACTCCACTCTTTTTCCCTGGTTATTCTGAAGTAGAAAGAGACGGAAAACGTTTTTGTTTGTTCCATGCAGTTTCATCTCGCACTTCTCCCCACGCACATCTGAGAAAGCAGCATGATCAAACACAACAAAACGTCCACCCCTGCAGGTAAAGAGGAAGAACAAAACAAGTAGTGAGTTTTAAGGTGATGAGGGTTACAAAGTGAGTTCATGTTATGTTCTGATGTCAGGTAAACAAAGAGATTTTAATGAGTCTTCATCTGCTTAAGGTGCCTTAAGCTTTGTTCTTGCAAGAAGTCTCAAGAAGGCCAAAGGAGAGGGGACTTAATAACAAAGGTAGAAATACTAAGCTCTGTCCTGTCAGGATTTTATTTGATAGCTTACAGCATAAAAAACCACACACCCCCTCCCAAAACCCAAACATGCCAAACCAACAATTCGCTTAGTTTCTTGACAAACCAGTGATTTGCACATTCACTGATCTGCATACTGTCCTTTAGGAACAAATTATTTACCAAGTAAAACTAGAATAAATGGTTATTATTAAAGTGTTTCACATTATAGAGATGGAAAGGCAGAACAAAAGTGTTGCACTAGGGACCAGAAGATATCTTGTTATATTATCATATGTTGCAATTAAGAGTTGGGACTATCGTATTCCACGTGCTTGCATGATACTCACATAATGTAGGGTTAGGAGAGTGACTTGACAAATGCTGCCACTTGCTGGCAGGCAGAGGGAAAGGACTCTTTCACCAAAGCACAGACCCAGAAAGAGACAGGTATTTTAGAAGGGGCAGCAAGAATTGTGTTGAAGCACTCACTCCTTGGGCCGAGACAGGAGCAGACAGTCATTGAAAAGATGTAGGTAGATGGGACGGGTGGTGACTTTCCATTTTGGACTCAAGGTGTTGAAGTCCAGTGCTGTCAACTCACCACACTTCACAAGTCGTCTCGACTGTGAGATAAGTGGGAATATCTGCAAGACAGAAATGAACATTTATGTCAAGGGTGTACAAGGAAATTGGTATCCATGAGTTTTGGATTTGTATTTTTGCCTTTCTCTAGAGGAAGTGTGCTTTCATCTTTCCAGCTGGACAGGAGTGTAAGTCATGGTAGGTGGCTTCAGCTGAAGGCTGACACAAATGATTGGGCAAGGGAAGCACTGATGAAGAGCTGACCTGTGTGTGATATTCTGGTTCAACAGTTCTGTGTATATTGGAGAGGAAAATAAAAAGTAAGCTCAAGTGACTTTGTGAGGAAAGAGAGAAAATAGATTAGGCTACAGCAAGGCCCAGGGAATGTACGAGCTCACCTTGCACTCAAATTCAATCTTCTGGCTGAGGTAGATCAGCTCTTCAGTGCTCTTCATGCGCTGGACATTTTCATTGCAATCCTTGATGAGCTACAGAAGAAAACAGATGATCAATTAGGTGGGAGCAGAACTGCCTGATGGGATCAGTACTAGTCCCAGGAGCCCCTCAAGAATCAGTGTAAGTGACAGTTCCTTAAGCATCCTCCTGCAAAAAAAGTATTTTTCCAGTCGAGCATACTAAACTTCTCCGTACCTTCTTTCTTAAGGAAGGTATTATTTAGATGAAGTCTCTGTGTATTGTTTTACCTTTGGGATACTGGGGGAGGTGGTGGGGGGGGGGGGGCCGACNGGGGGGACGACACTAGAGACATCTCTCTCCTTTCAGGTTGAATTGTTGGTCATTTGGAAGTATCTCTTATTAGATGCTCCACTGTAAACACAGGAGACTGATTAGATAGACATCAGCCCCAATTTTTCCACAACCCAGAGCTTGTTGCTAGTAACTGTGAGGACAGGACACAATGAAACAGAATTACTTCAGCCTGTAAGCAGCCTACATAGCTGCCTGAGGTGATACAGGGCAGCTGCATAACAGGGTCACAGAGATAATACTGGCTTGAGCACAGCTGGAGTCTAAGGACAGTGTATGACATCTTGCCCACCCACCTCAGACTGCAGTGTTTTGGGAGCTGTACAGCAGGAAGGTGCAATCCTAAAAGTTTTAAGGAGGTATGCATCATGTTGAACTGGTCTTTAGGTAGAGAATAGAGGAGGTATTGTAAGAAAGAGAGTGATGGTCCAAAAAGTTCAAATGATCACTACACAGAGCAGGAGCTAGCTAGGACAAGTCTAGCTTATGTTGCTGTACAAATTCCAGATAACAAGTTGTCCCAGAAGACTTAAATCTTGCCTCTGTAATAAACAGGATAGAGGAAGGGATGCAATAGAGTAACGTCTTGCCAATATTTTTAGCAGTATTTTCTTGTGAGGGCTAGGGTAGTAGTTGATCAAGAATTAGAGACAAAGGTAAGGAACACAAAGGGGGAATGGTGGTTAGGAGTCTGGAAAGACTGAGTCCTGAAAAAAGTAGTGCGATATCATTGGTGCAGGTTCAGTCACATCCCAGCTGGCTCCTGCTTCAGTGCTTTCTGCTCACAGATACCACTGTACATGCAGGAGAGTCATGTGAACACACGAATTTGTTACTGGTGAGGATCAATGACAAGGGCCTTCAACAAGGGTGAGGATCAATAAAAAGGACAGGGCCACTTAGGTGCCCTGGCAGCTGTGTGATGCAGCATGGCTGTGGAGAATCACAGAATATCCTCAGTTGGAAAGGACCCATAAGGATCATTGAGTCCAACTCCTGACTCCACGCAGGGCAACATAAAAGTTAAACCATATATCTAAGAGTGTTGTCCAAACACTTCTTGAACACCTTCGGGCTTGGGGCCATGACCACTTTCCTGGGGAGCTCATTCCAGCACTTGACCACGCTCTCAGTGAAGAAGTTTTTCCTAATATCCAAACTGAGCTTCCCCTGATGCAGCTTTAAATCATTCCCTCACATCCTATCACTGGACACCAGAGACAAGAGCACCACCCTCTCTGCTTCCCTTCCTGAGGAAGTTGTAGACAACAATGAGGTCACCCCTCAGTCTCTTAAGATAAACAAACTTATTATCCTTAGCTGCCCCTCATAAATCACACCCTGTAGTCCTTTCACCATCTTTGTTGCCATCTTTTGGACATATTCTCATATTTTTACATCCTCCTTATACTGTGGAGCCCCGAACTGCACACAGTACTCAAGGTAAGGCCACACCAGTGCTGAGTATAGTGGGACAATTGCATCTTTCAACCAGTTAGCTATGCTGTGCTCAATGCACCCCAGGATACAGTCGTCCCCTTTGGCTGCCAGGGAACACTGTTGACTTGTATTGAGTGTACCATCAACCAAAACCCCATGATCCCTTTCTGCAAGGCTGCAGAACACATTGACAGCCTTACCTTTTCAAGTGCATCATAGGCTTGTGTTGCCTGCACTTCCTCCTCAGACCCCGGCCGAGTTCTCTTCAGGATATTCTGCATGAGAGAAGATGTTTTTTGTAATGCAGACAGGGAAAGCTGGACATACGTCTCTGGGAAGGGTAGCAGAAACAAGGAGACACTAAGATGCCAGCCTCAAAGGAGACTAGAGCAGTAGTAAGTGATGAGATGTGGAGATAACAAGGCTAGATATTTGAGATGCAGAATGTCACTGATAAGCTGCCTTGAACAGGCCAACCCTGAAAACCTCATCGTATCAACTATGACGTACAAGTTACATGGCATAGGAAGCAACCATTAATCCAAGCACACACAGCCTTACATACATAATTGTTCTTTGCCTAATACTCTTTCTCCCGTTCAAAAAAGGCTCAAATAATCAAAAATAATAATTTCATAGAAAGAGCTCAAAATTCATTCATTAGGGTCTTGCTAGTTCCCTGCCTGGAAGGCTCCTATTAATCAATGTTGCAGGCAAAAAGCAGAGACTGGCTGCCTTCCAGCGGGCAGCCAAGGAACCCTTGCTTTGTTTTCCCAGCAAGAAGCCAAAAAAGTTCAATGAAATGTAAATCGGCATGTTCTGATAAGACTATATAATTTTTTTCTTGGAGTACCACTGAAGTAAGTGTTGCAACAGTCCTAACCAGTATACAAACTGCACTGCCTCACAGAGGCTACCATATCCAGTTCATGGTGCTGGTCTAATGCATAGCAGGCATTTTGCACGACAACAAACAGGTTTGTTTTTGCAAAGGTATATTCACAATATACACAACAGAGTGGCTTTAGAGCATTTTGCCAAACGTCACAGATGCAACACAAAGGGCTGTGTGCAGTCCTTCCACTCACTGCTTGGAGTTATTTATTGGTCATATTTATATGACTTTCAGACTTAAAGGGTTAGCTTGAGACAAATTGTAGGAAAGCACAGAATCAACACAGTTACCTGTAGGAGGAGTTTGAGTCGAGTGATACGCTGGAAAGGGAGGATGAGGAAGGATTTAAGTGAGAGGCGCTGGCATACTGGATCACTTTCCAGTCTCTCCAGGACTTGCTGGAACCCTGCATTTCCATTTCTGTGGGAGTGGCAAAGAAAGAAGACATCCAGGCATCAGAGCAAATAAATAGTCTTCCTAATATCAGATTTCAGTGAGTGTTGGAGTACTACTCCCAACAGTCAGGTTTTGTCCCTGGGGCAAGAGATGTCAAGAAACTGCACCACTGCTGAGGAAGAGCAAGTATGGGTTTCTAACAGCTATAGAAGGACAAAAGTACAACTGTTATTATATCTTTCATCTTTCTGCCTCAACCCTCTGGAAGAAAAGCCAGAAGTAAGATCTACGTTTCGATTCCCCCCATCAATAGGACACCTTTCACAGAGACAGTCATTTTCCTTACACTGCATGGTCCAGCTCCAGAGGCTGTGTCGAGTCTGGAAACCGCTGCCTCCCCTCTCTTGCTACTCTTGAGGGGACCTGCGTTCCCCTGCAAACATCTCTCACCCTCTTAGACACAGCCACTGCCATCCAGTTTGCCATGTTGGGCAGTAGCAGATAAAAGGCTAATGATATGAGAGTAGCACTGACAACCAGAGCAGCCAATCCCATATCCTTGAAGAGACGGGGAAGAAGGTTGTAGGCCCAGTAGATGGTGCCCTAGACAATACTCTGGAGGTTCTTTCTGTGTGAAACTGAGCCTTCCCTGAAGGGAATCAATTGCAAGATCTCTCCCAGTCTGCAGCACCCAGAGGCAGTGCCTGAATAGCCTGTTGGGAACAGAGCCTTCTCCTGGAATCACAGTAGCTTCACTGGAATTGGGTTGTTATGAAGGGAAGCAGTGCAGAAATGGCAAGGAAACCTTGTTTAGGACTGGGCCCATGTCTAAGCAATGCTTGGTTGTGCCACTGGGTACAGAAAAGGAGGACAAGAGATGTTCCACTCTACCTCCCAGAGCAAGAGAGACCAACATTGTTCTCTGGCCCCACGATTTTCAATCTATTTTAGACTCCTGGATAGCCAGTTAAGGCTTACTGACAGCAGCCATATTTTTCTTAATTGCAGAATCACAGAATGATTGAGGTTGAGTTTCACTTGAAATTATCACTTTCCAGTTCTTAGTCTGAAAACCACAGACTGAAAACTGCTATTCAGGACAGTCTTTTTTTCTCTCTTCAGTAGAGAGTAGACAGAGAAAACGGTTGCAATAGAATCAGCTATTAATTATTCTTTCCCTTTCCAATGCTATGGGAGAGGAGCCTGCAGTAGTTCTGTCCTACTGTCCCAAATGCCATTGAATTGAAGAAGGTTCCTTCCTGTTCTTCTGGGGATATAGTGCGAGCGCTGGCCTGTAGCTGCTGCATTCCCCATCATTTCAAAGAGAGAATATTCGAGGTGCAGCAAGGAAGTAAGGGGTGAGAAGGGTGCAATAAATGAAAACACTTACAGTAACCGCTGGAAGGTTTGCTCCTGGTACGTCTGGTTTGTTACATATGGTAGATACACCCTGCGGAACTCGGGCGCATGTTTCAGAGCCACATCACACACATGGAAGGTGAATATGTCCTCCTCAAATTTCTCCTCCAAGTCAAAGAGGAAACTGCAGCACATGGTTGCGGTGCCATAAAAGGAGAGGGAAATACCAGTGTCATTTAGTAAATCAGAAACGTCCTCAGTCCTCTAAAATCCTGACAGCCCACATATAAGCACAAGACAGCTCTCTACTTCTAGGGAGAGCATAATGCCTGTACAATGACAATTTAGCACTAGATATCAGCAAAGAAGAAGCAGAGGGAAAAGACCTCTGTTCTTGAGAGGGCATACTTCTGAAGGCATGGTCAAAAAACAACTGAAAATTAAGACACCACCAGAATAATCCCACTAGCAGAAATGGAAAAGGTAGCAGCAAACCTTACTACCTTAGTGATATAGCCAAGCCTTGCAGGAGAAAAGCAGAACAGAATCCTACAACATACAGGATTCTTTGCATGTGGGGTCATGTCTACATTTTAGGACTTATGCTCAATTGATTCACGTTAGGTTCTGTCAAGTGATGGCTATAACTTACTTTTTCCCCCCTCCTTTTTTCTTTCTTTTTTTTTTTTTGTTCAGGGCTTGTGCAGCTGCTTCTTGTCTTCTGTTTGGCAGGAGCTGCATTTGGTTTAGGCTGAGGTCTAGTTAGTCAAGTTTAGTTGTAGTTGAAGCCAATAGGGCACAGCTACAGTAGAATTTTGAACATTTTGATCTCCTGAGCAGAATTGCACCATAATATCTGGGACATAACACCAAGATTTACATTCCCCTGTCACCTAAAAAGATGAATGTTCCTTTCAGGGCAGCGTTGGTATGCAGTCACAAAGTGCTAGTGTGTGTATCTATCTTGAAGGTCAGTGAACACGTGGAACAGGAGTGAGAGACGTTACTGATGGAAACAATGGTCTGTGTCTATGCTTCATGGAGGGTGTTAGATGTGGAAGTAAAGGGCCATATCTCACCTGGCACTGACATCGCGTACATCATGAAGGCGGGAGAAAAGCCACTGACGCTCTTGATTGGTGAGCATTGCCTGGAGCTCTGCAGATCGCTGGAAGTGATCCACTGCCACATTTAAACTGCGCAGGTATGAAGCCTCAGATATTATCAACTCAAACTTGGCCTTGAGAGATGAAAGAAGGGAGCGCAGCATCAGTAGACTAGGCAAGTTTGTGAGGAGACTTACAGAGAACAAACAGGGGCAAAGCAAGAAAACCTACTAGCACATGATGTAAACAGCACGTAAATACAAAAGAAGAGGCCTTAGGAATGAAGGGCAAGCATGCCATTATATATAGTCTGTCTTTCTAAAGACAGACAGACTTGTGGTATGACTTAAAAGAAAAATAGCGACCTGCTCTCATTTTACTTTTTATTCCCCCTCAACTCCACTTTCACTAGGTTCCTTGTTTTACATGCTGTCGTAAATTTCCCAGCATGTGCATCACCCATGTTTTTCTCCTCCATCGTGTTTCCCGTGCTGTTGCTTTCGCCTCTTTCTCTGGGTCGTCCCACACACTTTTCAGTTCCTCTCATTTTCCCTACCCAGTTTCTCTATGTGCCATTTTGTTGAACCCATACTTCTTCCTGTTTCTTCTCAGCCCTGCAGCTTACACAGGTCAATTTGGTAAATTTGCACTCTACCACAGGAACTACAATTCACTGTGGTTTTATTAGCATCTCTCATAAGCTTGTGTGTGAGAGAATACTGGAAGTCTTCTACTTTAATATTCTCTTTTGCATTGAACAAGCTCAAAATTCCTTGTTTTATCTTGTTCTAATTTCCCCATGTCTGTTTTCATGAAGCTACTGATATAGTCTATAGAGTCTGTCCTTCAGTGCTCCTTTTCTTTACACTTCTGAACTTCAGCACTGTACTACTTCACAAGCACTGGTACCACATCCCCATACTGCTTACATGGGTAGAGGTGATCACTGTATTCAACCACCTGCATTCCCACATCAGACATTTTGCTCTGCACTTTAACCACCCTTCTGGGGACATTTTTCTTGACTACAGACCACCCATCTACCTTGTTACATCTGTCCATTACCTCTTGCAGCTTCTGCTCATCACGGGACATATTGAGTAGTATTCTGCTGCCCCGTATCATGGGGATGTCTTGCCAGAGGGACGCATTAGATGAGACTGACAGACGTTGCAAATATGAGTCCTGGGGAGACAGCACTTTCCTCCGTAGCCTTGGGGAGCTTGGGAAACTCGACTCTATATCCTCTGCAAAAGAATCCACTCTCTTCTGGCTTTGAATGGCCTTGTTCAGAACCACATCACTGTACTCCTGATACAGCAATCTTGCTGTGAAGAGAGGCATATACATTTATACTTTCTACAGCAGCTATTTGCCATCTGCTTCAGTGTGGAGAAAACTCTGTTACTGTCTCAGATCAGGGTAACTGAATACATTCGACCACATGCACCCACTATAAGCAAAGCTCACCAGCTCCCTGAGTGTACTGAAGGACTTTGGTTTCACTGTCTCCACTCGAACACTGTTCTCTAATGCCCCCTCCTTGCTACCATGTGGCAGGAGACCCTCTCCCTTGTGCTCACTGCAAGGGTAAGAGATGATGCAGGAGAGAGGTCTGCCACAGCACTTCAGACAGAAGGTACTTACAGGAGTTGATCAGTTTGGAGTGCCGACGTTTGAAGTTCTCCATTGCATCTGCAGGTTTCTTCTCTCTGCCAAGGAATACAGGTTTGGAAACAAAGAACAAACAAAGAGCACAGTGCCAGAGATGGCTTATCCAAATGTTAGTAACAGATCTGGCACAGCAAGGACCTCTCTTTCCAACAAGCTCAAGCTCCACGTGCTTTACTTAATGAAGAATAAAGTTTGGCTCAATGGAAACACTGTCCTAGAGGGACAGAAATACTTCTGCTGCAATGTGGTCCTCTCCCAGAGAGCACAGACTGAAACACAGGCCTAAGTCATTTTATTACAGTTTTCTACCCCATATCATCATCTTTGGTCCCTCTAGGAACAATGAAGATCATCAGGTGTCTGTTCAACAGGATGCGGGCAAATTCTAAGGGGCCTTTGAGAGACTTACCGCAACGTAACTGTTTCTGAACTGACTGGTGGTTCCCTGTGTGCCTTGTGAGCTTCTTCCTCTGAAGGAACAGAAGGGATTTCTACATGTAAGACAATTAAAAAGTAAACACAAGTCAGACTTCAGAGTCGAACTACAATCCTAATGATACACAAATACCACTTACCTAAGTGGTGTGGTGGTCTCGGGTCGGAATACAGGTGCCCTCCTGACCTTTATTTCTGGGTCAGAAACTTACTGGTTTTAATAATCCTTGACATTACTTACATTTTACAACTGTTACTTAGTCACATTTGCTTTTCATACCAAGAATAAGGCTGACACTTTCAGAGATGACAGTAACTCTAAAGCTTCCATCTCCAATTGCCCAAGCATATACACTGCCTGTAGGCTCTATATGGTGCTGCCTTTCCCCTTTCTGCAACTTGGGCCAGGCATCAGAGTATCAATCGACCCGAAGTCACTAGTCATGTCTGAAAGTCTTTTGTGGATGCCAAGCCCCAAAAACCTCTCAGTGACTTCTGGGGCAGAAATGCTGGACATGTAACAAAGTCACTCCTATGAAGAGTCTTAGAAGGGACACGGCCTGAGAATAAATGCTGTAATCCAGTTCTCGCATTTATGTACTATGTGAGCATTCACAAACTGCTGTTTGAGTCAGCTTCTATTTACGTAAAAAAGAGGAAGAACGTATTTTTCTTTTGTTTTGTGAGGGGTTTAATTAAATAGGGTGTATATATAAACGGTGTGTGTATATATATGTATATGGTGCATATATAAAATTCATTGGAAACAGGAGGAAGAAGCAAGCCTAAAGACTAATCTGCAAGTATGGGTCAGGGGAAAGACAATACTGTTGGCCTTGAATATTTTAAAATTCGGAACCAAGAATTTACAGAATTTACGTGAACAAATCTTGATTTAAGTGCTGTCAAATCATTTACACCCTTCAAAACTCCCCCCCCCTTTCCTCTGTGCCAAAAATCCATCATGTTGTGGAGCTTGGAAATAAACTAAGTAAAAGCTGAGAAGAAGCAAGTATGTTTCAAGTTCACGCAAGATATAATAAAGAACAGACATGCATCTTGACAATAATGTCTGAATGAACTGCTTTACAGAAGCTGTGTGTTTTCCATTCGTGACATCAGTGATTTGGCTTCTATGCAAGTTGGGACCTTGGACTTGACAAATTTGCTTTCTTATCTGTAATCTCAAATCCTATGTTCTCAGGAAGATCATCTCTTTCAGAAGGTCAAATTGGAACATAAAGGTGTCAGTTGGAAAATAAAGAGAGGTAACAAATAAACAAGGAACTAGAACGTGCTGTAACAGATATGGGCTACTAAGGATGTGTGCATACATTTTCCTGACTGCTTGGAAATGGACTGCTACAAGTGCAGCAAAATGCAACGGCCATGTGATGGCAGCAGGAGCTCTGAACCGGGTCCCACCAAGAAACTCATTCCTGCAGGTAGGCCAAAATAGCCCATGTTACTAAGTAAGGGCAATAGACCGTTAAACATGGAGAAAGGACAAGAAGAGAAACTGGATGCGAAGTCGAGGAGTGAGGGATCTGTGAAGTGAGATAAGTTTTCTGTTGCAGGTGTTAGTGTGAAATGAGAGGACTGAGCCCCAGAGTGCGGAGCTAGTCAGAGAACAAGCAGGATGCGCTGGTTACAGGGCAGCAGAAAGGAGCTAGGGGAGAGCTTGGAGGGGGGAGCTTGGGGCAGCACAGGAATGGGACTACAGAACTGGAGTGAGGAGTATTACCAGAAAGGCACAAGAGCAATGCTGAGCTCTCAGCAATCATGCCTCTATCAGACTGCCTATTTAATTTAATCCTACAGTTTTGGTATCTGCAGTAAGGTTGTTGGGGGGAGTGGAGGAGAGAACTCACCCTGCAAGATGTCTGGTGGTACTGATGTCCTCTTCAGGCCCTGCCGGTGCCAGTCCTTGCTTTTTACTCGGCGTTTAATTGTGTTTTCTTGATTGGCTGCTGGCTCCTGTGCAACTACCCTGACCATTTTTCTGTCTGGCCAACTTGATGATTTTTCCAAGGGCGAATGTCTGGGTATTCCCTCCTTTGGCTGAGCTACCAAGTGGTGTTCTCCTCCTTCTCCTTCCAGCCTTTGCTTGGCCCTCCTTTCATCTTCTGTTTTCTCTGTGATTACCAACGGAGCTTGGATGTTCTTTGTGTCCATACCAAAGATGCCTGCCTGTTGCTCCCATCGCAGCTCTCCTGAGACCTCCTCTTCTTGGCAGGTCGTTCTGGTGGTTGGTGGCGATGGAGGGCTGAGCTGGAGAAAGTGGATTGGATTGGTGAATGCTAGCATTGGAAGTGGCTGTGCAGAGTCTCTGCTCTTGGAGTCTGTGGATGTTATCAGGCCTTCCAGCGAGGGCCAAGAAGGGTGATCAGGTGAGGATTTTCCACACTGTAGATCCACGTGCTGATCCGTGGTTTCAGGGCTGGTGTCACAGCCGCTGGCCAATGCCTCATTTCCAACAGCAGAAAAGCTTTTGGCCAACAAACTGACCCCTGAGTCATCAGAAGTCTCTGTATTGGGGGTACCTGAGTCACTGAGATCCCACTCTCTAGTTACTGGAACAAGGTCATCTTTCTCTGCTACATCTTCTCCATCAGAAACAGAGGCCACAGTGTTAGAATTGGAGGCGGCAGTCCAGAGAGCATGGCTTATAGTAGGGTGAATGGCTAGTAATTTATTATTGTCCATACCACAGTTGAGATGTGGCCTGGAGTGGGGCACAGGAGCCAGTGGCTGGTAACTTTCAAGGGCTGGAGGTTGGGCAAGGTGATTTGCATTTAGTGCAGAGGCCTGAGCTTGACTGGGGCTTTGGACATGGGGAGGGGGATGAGGAAGCTGTTTGGCATCAGGGTCAGACACCAGAGGTAGGTTTGAGTGGGACACAGGGGACAGAGGTTGTTCTTGCTGGTTCACAGCAAGGACCATATCTTCTTCAGAGGGCCAAATTAGGGTGCTCAGGACACTGGAGATTCTGGATCCAGGCTCTTTTTGGTTTAAACTGCAGTCAGACTGATCAAGTAAAAGCATTTGTTGTGCTTCATGATCCACGTTTGCTCCCGTTCCTTTTCCTTGAATAACGGCACTTTTTTCTGGGCTTTTTTGCTGAATTCTCTGTGGCTGGTTCAGGGGAGTGGAAGTTCTGCCTGGTGTTTGGAGTGGTTCCAGAGGCTGTGCAATGATAGCCACAGTCTTCCTATCCTCAGGAAGGCTCCCCTCTGGAGGAAGACAGCTCATGTGTGTTACGGAAAAAGAAGATGGGCCACTAAATTCTTCATGAAAGCCTTCCTCAGAAGTAAGGAGTTCACAGGAAATGTTGGCCTCCCCTGGATCAGTACTTACAGTACCAGTTTCCCCTGATGTGTCCTGCACTTGCACAGAAGCAGCTTGGTTGGCTGGCTTCTCTACAGAGTCTAGCAGTTTGTTCAGGTTGGCACCAGGACAGTCCTTAGGGGTGACATAGGCTGTTACACTAGCACCCTCTTGCTGTGGGCCAGATGTTGAAGCCACAGAGGTGAGCTCTGAGGCTAAAGCTGGAATGAAGTCCTGAAGCTCAGCTTTTCCCAAATTTTCTGTAACGAGATGAGGATCTATAGGATCAGGTGGCTCCAAGTTTTTGGTACCAGAGGAAGGGTGTGCTGGAACAGAAGCCTCTGGGTTCTCTGCACTAGAAGGTGCTGCCACTTCTCCATGGAATGGAGCATCTCTTTTGTCAAACCTCTGCACAGCCCTTCCATACCTGTCACTATGCTTATCCTCCTTGCCCAGTCTTGTCCTGTCACCCCAGTCAGCTTCTCCCACGTCCTGACCACTGATGGAAAAGCGGCCAGAGTCTTCTAGGTCTTCTGCTTGGTCAGAGATATGGCATGTCTTTGGAGGTGCCACTGATGTTTCACCCACTGGGTTCAGGTTATTTGAGGACAGAGGGCTGACAGTCAGTGGCTGACATCCAGAACCTGCTTCTGTGACATGAGCTTTGGGCAGTACATCCTCACCAGGATGCTGACCCACAGAGACAGGTTCCCCAAGAGGAAATGCTGAACCTGTTTGGTCAGTCAAAAAAACATTCTCCAAATCACACAAATCCACATTATGCCTGAGAACAGAAGATATCTCTGACGTGAAAGCTGATGATAGCGTCTCCCATTTGAGCTCTTCCTCCAGTTTGAACTCTTCCCTCTGCAGTTGTTGTTCCTGCTCATTTTGTTCCTTGTTTTTCTGATCTTTGGGCTCCAAAGATTTTCTGTCTTCCGGCAGATTCTGCTCTTTGCACTCTGTCTTCTTCTCTTCCTGCTGGAGTTCAGACACTGTCTCCTCCTGTGCTGGTTGTTTATGCTGTGAAGTACTCACTTCCTCAATCTTTTTAGCAGTATCCTTTACTTGGAAGGTATGCTCTGCTGGAGGTGCAGGTCTGCCCTCTGTTCTTCTGTGATCATCTTCAACATGAAGGCATTTGGAAGTGAATGAGTTTTCTTTAGGAACCATTACTGGTCCCTGGGCTTTGACCATGCCGCTATTCCTTGTTTCACCAGCTGAGATCTTTCCTTCTACTTGTAGCAAACTTATTTGGCTGTCATCTGTTAAAGTGGAAGGCAACTGATGGGAAGAGAAAGACTCTGTATTCTCTTCCAAACCCTGGAGTGCTCTTATGCTTTCCTTAGCATCTTCAGAAGTGTAAGGTTTACCCACGTCCTCTACTGCTTCCTCTGAGGTAGGCTGCTCATCAGTTGCTGGTGCCACTTTGTTCCTGCTTTGCTTCTGCTCTGCACCAGCATCAACCTCCTGCAAAGAATCTGTGGAGATCTTATCCAGAAACGGTTCAGCCTTATAATGCCCCTCTGAAACGGTTTTACACACCAAGAAGCACTTAGGTGTCTCTCTTTGAGAGGAAATGGCATCCACCAAAGGATATTTCGGATGCTGGGCCTGAGGGTCTGAGCCCTGAAAAGCCCGTTCTGCCTGGCACTGAGGAAACTCAGTGCTGAGGTCCACAGCCTGCAGGATGGCGTTGCCAGGGCCTGGCACATCCTGGACTGTGCTGGGAGAGGAAGAGTCCTGGTTGCTTTCCAGGTCAACCAGCTCTACTTGCTTAAGTTTCAGAGAACAATCCAGTCCGCCCTCGTCTAAAAGCACTTCTTCCAGTTCTGAGAGTCCCTTTTGAGGCTCTGCATCACCTTGCTTTTGTTTCAGTCCTGCTGGCACTTTTTGCAGAGGGTTAGAGGGTCTGCCCAACATTTCTGCTGCTTCCCCTGGAGCAGAACGGCAGTCCTTGAGAGTGTTAAGCTCTGCTCCCTTTGCAGAGTCAGATGGGCTGGTGCTCATTTCGGCTGATGTGTGAGGGGCATGATGCTCTCTTTCGATTGCTGCAGAATCCCAGGCTTCCCCAGTGGTGCTGCTGGCTTCCAGGGGAGCGGTACCTCCCTCACTGGTTTCTTCAGACTCCATCAGTGATACATGCTGTTAAAGAAAAATACATTTTTCTGTTACTACTACAGAATGATACAGTGGATCCAATTGGCTTAAAAGACTTTTAAAAGCAGGTACTAATGCAGCTGAGAAAAAAAAAAAAAACCAAAAATACGTAGTTAGTGGATGATAAGAGTTGGGAAACAAATACCAAGACTGAGAGCAGGCAAACACCCGATGTAAGCTTGCAGTAGGAGAGTAGCACCAAAATAAAACTACTAGTGTCTTTTTAGTTTTACATGCAAATCCAGAAAGTGACTTTGGTCAAAGAGCAGAGATGCTGATCTCTCTGTAACAGCTGCAGTGCAACTTATGAAAAGTGTTGGCCATGGCTAGCTATCTCAAACCCAAAAGGAGATATCAGAAGGCATTCAGGGAACAAGAAAATCATCAAGATCTCCATTAATTTTTGTGGGGCATGGTGGACGAATACTCATTACCTCTTCTAGTGGCTAGCTGAGTCTTAGAGACCTCTTTGATTTCAACAGGGAAAGGCCTGTACTTCGGAGCTGATGGCTCTCTTTACAGATCTTTGTGTATGTATGTGCAACACAGGGCCTAATTGCAAATGATCACAAGAACTGATTAACAAGAAGTAGGAATGTAAGAATTTGATTAACACATAACTAGGACATGACACAAGACATGAGATATTTGAAGACTCTAAACCACATGGGTTGAGATGACCACCTCTGGTGTGTGTGGTCATATCTACAGACTAAAGAGAAACTAGATGATCATTTAGATTACCCTTTTAGTTTAAAAAAAAAAAAAAAAACAAACACGTCAGGATTGTTGGACAATTTCCCAAAGGATTTAGTGGAGTTTCCCATCCTTTGCTGCAGCTGATGTTCAGACATGACAAAGCACTAGGGAACGCACATTTGGGAAATGTCTGTGAAAAGGATGGTAGAATCTGATTTACTGCTTTTGTCTTTCCGGCTTCTACCTATCCCATGACCCACAATCCCTACCTTAAAAGACATGAGAAAGAAACAAGCCTTAGTGGCTCCCCTCCCTATTCTTCTGCTTTTGGGACACTTTCTCTAGCGTTCCAGCCTATCTTCTCTATTCTTTATCCCCTGTTTATCAGAAATAGCTTATAAATTGCTGCTTCGGGCTGCTTCACATACACTGGGTACTCTTGCATTCATACCAGAGCTTGTCATTTAGCCCTGAAGGATCTGCTGCACTGTGCAGCCACAGTCAGACTTCTCCCTGAACAAAGCTTCAGTGTTCTACTCCTTCATCCTATCTTACAGCTGTTGAAGTTTCCAGACACGAATGCATAGTCCTACATCTTTTGGTCAGAGAAACCATTCCACATTTCTTCAGGTAAAAGCCTGCAAGCTGTCTAGCAGCACAAAAGCCCCAAGGCTTTTGAACTCTGGAGAGTTCACAGAACTTGTGCAGAAATAAATTATTTTTCTTGCTCTAAACAGACAACCAAATCTATACACTTTTTCTTTCTCTGGCATTCCTAACTTCCCTACAATTTTAAGAATACCATTTTTTTCCAGAGTGTCAGCTACTGTTGGGGGTGTGTGCGTGTGTCACAATTTCAGCTGGGGCGGCTCACAAACAGAGAAAGGAAAGCCTCTCCATGGAAGGAGAAATCTTTGAGATCAACGGCAATTTCCTTGTGCTGGAGTGGCTCTATAATCACAAGTAATTTTTTCTGAGCCCACACAGACAGTAAAAGTAATAAGGGCATGACTGCATCTGGACTAATTGTCTCAGTTAACTCTGTGGCCAGGGCATGCCTGACTTGAAAGCTGGTTTAGCATATATTTTCCCTTACATCAAGTGAAACAGAACACCTGCTCTGAAAGCAACGAACCTGTGCTCTGGAGTTAGAATTGAAGTGTGATATACACCTTAATCATGGGTATTTTCATCATCTTATAGCTTTAAAAAAAATGGGGGGAAAAAATGAGTTAACTAATTGAGTTAACTCATCAGTTAACTTTGCTCCTGAATTACTTTTTTTTTCCTTGTGGCATCTTTAATATTTTTTTATATTGAAATATACTCTTTCTTACAAAACCAGGATTACTCAGCAATTTGGAATTTTTCCTGCAAGTAGTTATAATTTCAACAAACAATATGTTTCAAAGAGATATGTGCATTCAGAAAGTTCCCACAGGGCCTCTGCCACATCTTACTTCTGTCAGTTAATAGCCAACTATTTTGGTGCTGCTACACCATCTTTTGAAACGGTTACACATGGGAAGGTACAGGACTGTCAGGAAGAAGTTGCAGCACAGAAACAAGAGAGCTTGGCAGAGCACAAAAAGTAGCAGAGTCATAAACTTATAAGCAGCTACCTTGTCCAAGACAGGATCAACTTTACCTGCATTGTCCCCGATAGTTACTTCTACCCCCTGCTACATGACTAGAAAAGCACTGCTTATCACACCTAATACAGACAGTTTTGAAAAACAGGCTCCACGGGAGCAGAGAGGCTGTTTAGGGAGATGAGTGGTCTTGGACACAACCTGATGGCAAAGGAAGGCTTACTACTACTAAAGACAGGGTGGCTTATGAAGGTCTGAATAGCAAGATCCTCAAACTCAAGCCCACACTCTGTGAGGGGAAGAAGACCTCTTGCTCACTGTGCTGTTACAGATGTACACAACGCTGGATTTCCTCTCATTAAGCTCAAAGACCTAGTTTCCACTTCCCTGGCTCTGTTGCAGGGAATTTGGACAGGTGAAAAGACAAGTTTAAAGCTGCATTTGGAGCAGTTCCATGATGATACTGGGAGACAGGGTAGAGGGAGGTGCACAGCAGATGAACACTGGAAGCTGCCAAGTGAGATTTGTCTCATCATATTACTGCCAGGTGTTTGCACACCTCAGGGAAAGCAAGCAAGCTTTGAGAAGTGACGCAGAAGGGACAAACTTTCTGCAGAGACAGTGGGGGAGAACTTACGCATCTAGTCAGGGAAAAAGTTAAGCTCCTGCTTGAAGGCTGGTTCACTGTAGTGAAAGATACAGATGTCTGCAACAAGGATTTAATGGAGATGGGAGAGAAAATAATAAAACAAGACAGACTACACCTGTAGCCTTCATACATGGAGGAGCTACATACAAAGGCCCAGTAATTACTGGAAGAGACTGCCTGTGGAGCACTGCTGTGTTACGCTCCCACTACAGGTCAGCTTGGCCCTCCACCAGAGGAGAGCCCAGGAGATCCCCAGGAGCTGAGCAAGCCAATGCAAACTTTCAATTAGCATTTGCAGTCAGGACAATATCATGATGAACAAGCATACAGGAGCCTATCTGGCAACTGCCAACTTCTAGCAGGCTACACAAACTCTCCCAGAAACCTCACCATTACTCTTGTTGCAGCTTACCGCTCTTTCACATCTCTCCGGATCAGATGTAGAGCGTGCCATCTCCCCCTCTGCTCTAACAGCAATTCTCAAGTGAGGTGGTCTGATTGCCCCTGTTCAGATAAAGCTAGCCATACCCTTCTCCCAAGAGCGCCTGGAAATCCAGGACTTCAGCTCATAAACATACAGCAGTGTGAAGCAGCTATTGCCTAACTCATAGGTAATTCTGGGTGTAAAAACCCAGAAGCTGGAATCATGTGAGGGTGCAGCTGGCTGCATGCCAGCATGAAAACAAAGGGGTAATGCTTGGTTGTACTGCAGCAGTGAGCAGAAAATTTGAGAGAGGAAGGATGAGGAAGGTGGCCAGCTAAGCAAAACGGGACAGCAGTGAAAGCCCTAGTGGGCAAAGCAATTCCTGTGATGATGCACTCATCCATCCACAGCTTTCCTTCCAGTGTGGGTTAATTTACCTGGATGGAGATGACAAACACTTCTGGTTTTAAATAGAAAGTACCTCACCTTCCCTTCCCCCCTCCTCCAACAAACAAGAAAGGAGAAATAACAAGTGCTATCAAGCACAGACAAGCCCTTCAGCTAGCCAGGAAACAAAGCAACACAGAATTAAGAGGAGCCCTGAGCTCCTCCTCCTCCAAAGCCAGGGAGAAACCTAGCTTTTTGGTGTGCCTCCTGCACCCTCCCTACGCAGCGCTGGTTGCAGCCCCCACAGCAGGGCTGGCCATGCTCCCCATCCCACTCCCTCTACCATGAGTGCCAGGATGGCCCACACCCAGGCTGCTGCGAACACACTCCCGGCAGAGAAAGCCCTGCCCTGCAATAATGGGCTAGGCTCAGCCACCCTGCCAGAGCTGCACCGGCAGCCACAAATAGGCTGCAGCCCACTGGGCTGCTGGTTGGTGCACACGGGGCTCCTTTCCCCAGCTCTCTTCCTTTTCTCCAACAGAGCAGCAAGACGTTCTGGCCGTGAAAGGAAAAAGTCATTCTCAACAACCTTTGAGCAGCATGGGCAAGGACACCAATTTCCTTATTAAAACAAAGGCTTTCCCAAGCACTCCATTGCTTGGGCATATCCTTGGTGTAGAAATGCCAAAGCCAGCTTCAAGTGCTGCAGCTCAGGCAGGAATGAGCTCCGTGTAGGCTGTAACATGCACCCAAGGGGCAACAAGGCTGCCCCAAGCCCATTCCTGCTATTTCAGCTTGGCTTAATCATCTCCATCACACAGTTCAGATACACTTTAGGAGGAGTTGGGTCAATGGGGGCTAGCTCAGAGCCTGCCCTTCTCCATACAAAATCCAGAGCTAACCATGCAGGAGAATTGCCACCAGAGTTACCATCTCTCCCAGGAGCCCATGCTTGCTTTCAGTTCAGTGAGACACTCAGGAAAGTGAGTGTGCTCTAACACAAAGCCTGCCCTACCTCGTCTCAATTTTTATTTTGATACAGCTACTCACGCCATGCTTAGACCTGCTTTCTCAGCTTGAAGTCCCTCCATGAGAGAGATGCCCAGTGCATGTATTCCTCTGCAAAGAAACAGTTACCAATCTTCATGCACCACCCTGGGCTGCTGCTGTATCACTGTGCAGCCCATCGAGAGTCATGAAGGAGTGAGGTCAAACTCTTGAGCTCAGGAAGAGATTACACAGGGAACTAGAGATAAGAATGAAGGAGGGAAATAACATTATGTGGAGACAGCTTCGAGGGTATGGAGTGCAGAAGGAAAGAACATATAAAATAAGAAAAGCAATCTAAAAAGGTATGTGCCAAAATAATGTAGAGTCTACTGCTGCGCTGAACAGTCTATGTGCTGCTAGTATTCTGGGAACTAGGAGTCGCCTCAAGTGTTTTGGGCAAGGGGAAAAATACCCCAAACTTGTTCATAGTACCTGATCTCTTGGAAGTTGCACCTGAGCTGCTACTGAAGCTCAGGAAAAGCGAATGAGACCCTCCAGTCACACTGGTACAGACTGTTTGCCTGAACTTTAACACTCCCAGTAGCATCTCACTAGCTTTCATTTATGGTAGGCACACTCAAGATATACCAAACCTACAAATTATCTAACGAATCACTAACTGAGAAAAAAAATAAGGATACCTCTCCTACATTTGTTTCCATTTAAGTGTGTTATAATACTTAATGCTAACTTGAAAAAAAAAAAAAGCTAAAGAAGTATTTTGGGTAGAACAAAATTTCATCTTGGAAGTTGCTACTGAACATTTGCCAAACAGCAAGTTTGGACTGCACATTGCACTTCCCAGAGATGCTATAAAAATCATTCAGTCTTAAGATAAAATGGGGCCACCTGTATATCAAGAAAACTGGTTTACTTTAAGCAGAGCTTAAGTTTTATATTCATAAAAGCACTGAATAAGCCTTGATATTCTGCAGTCTTCTAGTACGGGAACAAACAAGAATGATGTGTAGTTCTCACTGCTGTAGCTTAGTAGAAACACTATTGACACTACTGAGCAGACAGAGGAAGAATTCCTGCAGTAAAAGCAATGTACAGAATCACCACAAGCTGTTCTATGCATGTCTTTCTACAAACTTTGGGGATGGAGAGATGACTAACAGAAACATCTGGGGCACAAAAGGAGGCGAAGACTTCTGAGATGTGCCATCTTTGCTGGTAGCAGCATGATAAATGCTCCTTGACAGTAGGTTTGCTATAAACTAGGAGTTCTCAGTTTCTCTTTAAACAGAGCGATTCAGGACCTAAATGGGAGATTCCCCAGTTAGCAGCAGAAATTTCATAGTCTCTTACTATGCTACAGGAGCATGAGCCAGAATCCCACACTGCTGTTTTTGAGTCTCAGATTAAAGAATGCTAATATTTGCACCAAACCATTTTGACAGATGCAAATGCCATTAAAACATCAAAGGGCTTGGAAACATACTTGAAAGCTTGGCCTTGCCGAGACTACACAGCAGAACCATTGCTGAGCACAGTTCTTGTCACATTACCTGTACCAGTCGTGAGTACAGTTAAGCTACGGACAGATAAGGATGAACAATATTGAGCAAAACGAACTGGGACAAACTGTCCTCCCCTGCAGAAAGGCCCTCTGAAGTTATCCTGTCTGATGTTCTTGGAAACATGTAATATAACCTTTTTCACAGCCAGATCAAGTCCCACTTTGAAAACTGTAAGACTTCTTGCCACTACCAATAGCTGTCAAGAGCCCTACAGAACAGAAGATACAAAGTTGGAACATTTTAGCAATGCGGGACAACTGATAAGCTATACAGCAAAATATACACAGCCATGAACACACTGGTAAAATGCCACTTTTGTATCAATTGGTAAAGCATATCTTATGCAACCAATGCAATTCCTAAAATACCAACAAAAAACAAAACTGCACCTGTATGTCATACCATGCTCACGACTTCTACCAGCACTTCATCAGCTTTAACGGCTATACCTACAGCAGAAACCTGTACCTTGTATCTGGCTTCAATAGTTAGTACCATCAACTGGAGATAAGAATAAAAAATTGTTGGTATCAAAATACCATGAGATAGCAGCAATAACAGAAAAATAAGAAATCTTGAACTTTTTTGTCCTCATTTTGTGCTTTTAGAATGCATGTTTAGCCTTAGCTCCCCACAGCATTTTAATTACCTTATGACTCCAGTAATGAGATTTCTAAAAAAAAAGTGAAACAAACATTAACAGACTTGTATCATAATCAGAAATATTTGGCAATATGGTAACAATTGCGCAGCTTTGTACTGAAAACTGCAGCTAAGGGAAAAAAAAAAAAAGTATCCAAAAGGGATGTAGGGATGTGTGGGGGTAAAAACAGGTTTTGGTAGAGCCCTCCCTTAACCCAGCTTTTCAGGGAATGAACTGTTCTTTCTTGGAAATTTAATTGGTGTACTTAGATCGAAGAAGCTAACAAGCACAATGAGACATGTTTGCTATTGGGAGCAAAAAGTATTAGATATAAATAAAATGTTACAAGAAATGTAAATGTGGGAAAGCACCAGCAAGGACCCCTTCCCTCTCCCCGTGGAAAAATAGCTTCACACACCCAAAGCCACAGGAATTGTGTGGGTGCTGAATAGGAAGGTACTAATGCAAACACATGGAAAACTTGTTGTTACTCACAGTGTAACACTTGCATGACCAACTGGCATAGGTTTATTCTGCACATCACAATATTTTCTGTTTTTCATATAGTCCCACTTCCTAGAACCATGTGGTTATAAGAGAATTTTGGCTTACAATTAAGAAAAATGCATGTCTGGCCTTTAAGGGGTGTGGAAAAGGCCTGAAAACCAAAGTAGGGCTCAAAAATTAGATCTTGCTGTCTGAGTTTATCTTAATTTTTTAAGCGAAAATTTTAAGGCTTAACTTATGACTAACGAGAGCAAGGGCAACTCCCCCTTCCCCCTTTAACTGTTTTTCAGCAATTGGGACTGATGACACTGAACTTGTTTGCAGAGTATTTAGACCTGATCCAGTGAGCTACACGAGACACCAGAAACTAAAAGACTGGCAGAGAAATATGCTGTGGTATAACTGGGTTAACAAAGATGAATAATCAAACTTGTCAGGCCCAAATTAGGTATTTGCAGATATTCTGAAAAGTTTATCTGTTTATGGTCCAGTCCTAAAAACATGTAGAGCTCCTTCAATTCCTTCTGCCACTGCTGACTGCACAGACCACCCAACACCACCTGCAATCAGGTCCTAACAAATTTTGATTAAGACTTGACATGGCGCCCTGAAATCCAGAACAGATTAAGGTAATACACCTCCAGATTGCTGCCATCTTGTCCGATGTGCCAGTGCGCACATGACCGTATGTGAGCAGCCATAAAGGTGTGACACAGGAGAAGAAAATAAATAAAAGTAAAAATTACAGCTACTGCAGGGAGCTGTATGTGCAGATGTGCAAGCTGTAGCAGCAACTGCAAGGAGCTGAGAGCAACAGCAGGCTAGGCGACAGGCCGTCGAGCGGGAAAGCAGAAACCTGGACTTAGACCTAAATTATGGCAAAACCACACCCAGGATCTACAAGCAAGTCCCTGACACTCCAGCGTAGGTGTCTTGCCATGTGTGATTGCCAAGCGCTTCAAACACAGAAACAGGTGCACCCTAGCCAGCCCACACAGAACAGAAGCAGCAGCAGAGCAGGGAAATTTTAGATTTTCAGTACTGGCCCTCTGCTAGTAACATGTTTGCTATCATTCCAGGTTAGAAGCAGGCACTATGGGAAGCAGGAGATACTAATTGGATTTACAATTATTTCCAAAGGAGACACTAGAGTTCAATGGTGCCTTGACACTTTATTGCCACAGACTCTACCGTTCCTGTGAACCCAAACGCAGCTTTCTCTCCTCAGCAAAGGATTTGGTATAAAAGGATATTGCATGGCAGCCATATCAACCCGAAGGAGCCAGCCCCCTATCAGCAACTCTGAAAACAAGTAACAACAAGGAGATGCTAGGGAAAGCCCTGGAAACCTCCTGAAACCCTCTGCAAAGTCTAGTGTGGAAATACTCCAAATGGAAGTGGAGGGGAAGGAATTTTTGTGACCTTGTCTTTCAGAACAAGCGGTGAAAAATTGTATAAATCAGGGTTTTAAATGGTGTAACTGATACACATCAATCTTATGAAATGCTTTTTATAACTAGCTTCACCAATTACCACTACCTTATTTCAAAGTTTATAGTAGTAATTACAACTTGTAGATGTTGCAGTTAAGATTTAGCATTAGTTCCTAATACTTAATTAACACAGCATATTATAAAAATTAAAAAAAAAAAGGTAGAGCCCTACAGGTACAACCTTAAAAATATAATTAAGAAATAGCACAGCCTGGTCAACAATAATGATATTCCCTATTTCAGCAGTATTTCCCCTTAGTTGTCAATGGACAAGAATTATGCCCACATACTTCCACATGCAGTACAGCTCCAAGTTTGTACTACTTTAAAGCATAGGTTTTATACCAGCTCAGAAATATCACGAGCATTTCAATGATGTACTAATTACAATATTTTTCTCATTTTAATAATTAAACGAGTTTCAATGAATAAGGAACAGTTACAGACATTTTAATCCTCCCTCCCTCCATTTTCATTTTTCTGCATGCAAATGAGGGGGCAGAGTCTGCTTCCCACCACCACCCTTCGTGATTTCCTAAAATAGTACTTTCTGATGACTCCATGGCTCTTCACATATTAGCTGAGCAATTAAAATCCTGAGATTGCCCTTTGGCAGTCTTTGAAGAAATCAACTCTGACTCTTGACTGGCCTATGGCTTCCTTTTTCTCAAACCTGTGGCATGTAAAACTACCTCTCTCTTTCCCCTCCCAGGTGCCACCTTATCAGATGGCAATGTAAAATAAGGTCTGTGTACCTTAAATTCATCCCAAGCTCGTGACTTCAGTGTGCTAGTGAGAAATTAGAACATGAGGAAATTTAACTCCTAACAGTGACCATGGCTAATAGTGTAATATGGACCCAATACAATTTCCTTTACCTCTTTTATGACATGATCACAAAATGCCAGCTCCAGCTGAGGAATGCGAAGTATACTTGCATCCACCAACCTATGCAGGCGTGCATGCTATATTCTAATTGAAGTTGTGCATACTTTAGCATGAATGAGAAACTTCCCCTGGGAAGCTATAGGCACCAGTTAAATGAAATCTAAGCTGTCTTGCCCATTATCTGCAACATGCTTTGATCAGTGGGGCATAAACAAACACATAAACATCCCATTTCTCCCAAGTTCAATGAGATACAGCAGAGTTCCTCCAGTTCAGCCTCATAGACGGTTCTTGATTGTACCTTCCAACACTGCCTATCAAACTCACCTAAACAAGTTTATTCGATTTAGCACACAGCAAGATGTTTTGCTGTGCTTAAAAGAAAAAGAAATCACTACAGGCAACAGCAAAGAGTACAATCTGGTATGATCACTGTAGCTCAGGAGAGCTAAGAACAACAGAGGTGCTTGAAGGGGGAAGGATTGAGAAGGTACAGGGAAAGGGGGTGAGGGTGTCAGTGGACCACGCTCAAGAGGGAGGGAAGAGTCAGAGCTCTCCTTAGAGTCTTCTTCCCAAAGGTCCTCCTATACATAAGACGGGTCTTCAGTCTTACCTCTGCCAGACTGAAGCGCTTGAGGAACCCAGCTTTCAGCACAAATGTTTTCTGACTGTTACTGAATCCAGAACCTCGCCTCTGCCATGTGTGACAGCCAGCTGGTCAGCACATTAGCCAACAGGCAGGGAAGCACAAAGCGAGCGGCTTTTCCAAGTCCCTGGCTCAACAGGACAGAAGAACCACAAGTAAGGCACAGAGCTGAGGACAAGACAAGCGAGGTCCCACCCTCGCAGCAGGCTGAGTGAGAAGCTGAGGCAGTGGTCCTTGCCTAGGAGGAGCAGCAAAGCAGGAAGGTTTAACACCTGACTCTCACCCGAGTCCAGCTGCTGTTTTATGAGCAACAGCTCTGCCTTTGCTCGGTGGCAGATCCTGCAGCGCTAACAGCTGTATCTGGCTACAACTCACTGCACGAGGCAGCTGAAGTGAATAACAGCAACACATGTCTTGATGTGACAAACCTACTCTGTCACCCTTGGGAGGAGGTATGACAGATCACGGCAGATCAACTCCCAAGAGGCAATCACGTTAAAGAAGGTGCAATTACAGCTATTCCCACAGCAGGAGATATTAGCATTATTGCTTTTGTCATACACATGAGAAACACCCTGCACTCCAAACTTTTGGCTATTCCTGCTCTACTAGCATTTATGCTAACAGAGGTGATAAAGATGCACCCACAGGACTGCTGTTTCAAGTCTTGCCTCTACTAATAGCTAGAGCTTACAAAGAGTTAAACACAGTTGTGGTCACCTAGAAATGTCAAGCTAGTGGGTCCACATAGGACAACTACGATCTTCAGTAACACAACACAGCCTCAAATGGGAACATGCACATTAGGATAGTAGGAGCTCTCCCTCCTTCAATTCCCCACTACGGTCATTCATTAAAGATCTACAAAAAGCTTAGATTATAAGCAGGTGGTTTTTTTCCCCAAGGCAACCAAGAACTGTGCCTTCATCCCCAGACCTCATCCAGCAGAATTGTCAGTTCCTAATTCTGTTGGTTTCCAGCAGTTTCTGCCTGACTGAGGGTCATCTGTGCAGCTGAGGTAATGCTAACCCCTCCGATCTCACCGACATATTCTGAGGATTAGGCAGGGAGTGGTGGCTCAGTGCACTGAATATACAAAGCCCTGTTATAAACTCTGTATCTGATCGCAACCATAAGCAAAGTCTTGTTTAAGCAATCCCTTCACCAACAAAAATATATTGACTGCCCATTCTGTTCCTTCCGTGCCTTTTGTCTCCAAGCTCTTCAAGATACAAAACATGTTACTAAGATATCTTCCTGTTGTGCTGCAGAGATGCTTAGTACAAACAACGGATACATTTTTTCCTCACAAAGTGGTGTCCGTAGTTACTTGTTTCAGGTAATTTTGGATCAGTATTACTCGGGTATCATACTCATTGCACTGTAGGGATCTCACTGCCCAGTCAATGAAAGCTCCTGCCTCATAACCTCAGATATGTCAGATATTCAGAGTTTTCTGCTTCTCATTGCGTCCACATTCAGGTGACACCCTTTCTGCAATTCCATCAATTTTGTGAGCTTAGGACATACAGCATCGGATATTTCTTGCTACCTCAAAGCACAACACTGTCTCTCTATCAAACCATTCTTTAAAACATACTTTATTGGTGTTTTTGCACATGCTTACCTCAACACATCTGTATTTGGCTCCCGCATCTATCAGTACATGATTATTGTTTTTCTTTAAATGCACTTTGTTCACTCTTTTCCATTGACAAAAATCAAACTTTGTACAATGCCATCTTTTAAATTAACTTATCAAAGGAAACATGCTAGTAAAACATAATACATTTCAGGGCAGATTTGCTTTCATATTGCCTTGCTAAACTTGAGATTTCTATTCATGCCAGTTTCCATTGACCACGCAATCCAGCAGATCTCATCTTTTCTTGTACTGTTCTTTTTTAAAGTCATTTTGCTATGACTATGACAGTTAGAGTTAATCTGTTTTTCCCCTTTTGCACTCGGATTCCTATTTTCATGCCTTTGATATCACTATTATTACACACTCAGCAGCTGAATAGGTAAAAATGACGCTGAGTACGGAATGAAGGAAAAATGGCTGTGGTATGTCTGATAACACCCACTGGGCAACTCAGCTGTCATGATTTTTCTACATACTCAGCCACAATTTTATACTGCTTTTATGGCCCTGACCCTCCCTTGGGACTGGTCAGAGCACACACTACAATGACATAACTGGCATGCCTGGCCTTGCTTTTCCAGGATAAGGCACATTTCATTGCTCCAGCATACATCCAAATTGCTCTTTTCTCTGCACCTCTCTGAAATGAAACAGCTGATTTTACTCATTGTGAAGGGGCAGGAAGATAAGGTGGACTGCATGAGCAGTATCAGAGGAAGACTGCCTTCCTAAATGGCACAGGACTGAAAGGAGCAGCATTGACCCTGTGCCTACAGGAAGACATTATAGCTTCCCTTTCAAACCCCACCATGTGCACTAAGAGAACTGACCCTCTTCCCACTGGTGCCCAGGGATGAGGAAGAGAGCAACAGTGCAGTAAGGTATTTCCCATCATTCAACACAGCACCAGATGGTGTTAAGAATTTATTGGGTGACTTTGAGGGGTAAACCCATCTCTCTCAATCCCTTGCACATTTAGGAAAATGCACCATGATCCATAATTTGCTATAAAAATAGGGATACTCCCACTTCTCTTCACCGCTATCCCCACAGCATCCCCTCTCTGCTGCAAGGTTTGTCACAGCGTAGAGTCTTGACAGGGTAGTGTGCTGTACTGCAGCCTTCTCGGTGCTACCCCCACCATCCATCCTGAGCCTCTTCTTGCCTATACCCAAAACATGCCTTTCCAGGAGAAAAAAACCCTTTCCTGGGGAGGGGTAGAGAAGGGAGAGAGAAGTATGTCATTCTAAAAACATGCATAAGATCCATCAGCTATATTGTACTCAGACTCAAGCCTGAAATATCTCCATGCACAAAGTGAGTTACAGAAAAAGAAAGAAGCAGAGAATCAACAAACAATGGCAAAGAGTTATTTGAGCCATTTGTAACACCAACAATCAGGACCAAATCCTCACCATTCTAAATACTGCACAGTGAGACACCACGCCTGTCCTGCAGGGCTGGTGGTATACTCAGAATATCTCTTCTCCTATAAATCCAGCAACAGAGAGGAAATAGATACACACCACACCTTCTCAACTTCACTGCTATGCAACCTGACAGTCCTCACCTGTAAAAACAGATAGTGATCTCTGAGTACTTCAGAAAGGAGATTGACTCAAATGTTGCAGCTCGATTACATTTCATAGGTCTAGAGTTACCCTTGGATGCCTGAATTGTGGAATACCTACAGTAAAATTTCTGTGTCTAAACAGAAGCTCAGGCTTAATCCATGCCAAGAAAATTTTGTTTAGAGACCAGACCCACTGAAGACACACCTACAGCATCAGAGCTTTTCTAGGCACCAGTATGGCTATGGCACCCTTCCTTCTCCTATGAAATGAAGTATACCAGCAAAGCTCTACTCTTACTGGTGTACTCTTACAAAGTTTCCACTAGCACCCCCTCACAGGACAGGAATCTAATAAAGATGCAAGGGCCCCGTTAAGATTTATCCTAGTCAAAAAGCATTTACAGGCGCTTTTGATAGTTACAACTGTAAATTTTTGTGAGTATAAAACATACGTACCATAAAGCTTATGTATGCTTATTTTTGTCGCTGCCCAGCAACACTGTGGGCAAAGCATCTTCTTACCACTCCTCCTCCATGTGATGTATATGCCAGTTTAACACTGATTTGGGCATGTATTTCTATTATTAAGTGAATATGCAAGTGCAGCCATTGCAGCCACCTTGTGGCAGCTGCGAACAACGACCACGTCCAACAGGTTACAGGTCTGCTTGTAACCCAGACTCAGGCCTTGGGCCACATGTCCCCTGATTATCTCAGGGCTTCTGTGATCTGAACGAATCGTGCCCTGACATGACTAGGATCCTAATCCCCTCCCCTCTAGAGAAGTGCGTTTCGGATCCTCAAACTCTAATGTTGGATTTGTTGATGAAGCGGCAGCCGTTCCTCACCTCTCCTCCTCCAGTCACAGCCTGTGCAAGGCTGGGTCTGCTCACCAGCGTATGACTCTACTCTGCCCACGGGTGGCACGTGCAAGGGACCACCAAGCTTGTGGATCCCACTGGGCACCACCTCAGCATGACCCAGGTAAGGATTTGGGAAGTTTTGTGTATGATCAGTGGCAGGAACTCCAGTGCCAAATGCACTCAGAGCACCAGCAAGGCCAAGGGCAGTGGACCTCACACATTGAGCACCTGCATGCAGCTAGATGTTCAATTTGAGACTACAAAGAGGTAGTTTGACATCTGAATGTCACTCACTTCTGAATGACTTATGGCAAATACGATACATTCACAGGAAGCTAATTTATGGCCAGCTCTGCTTTAATGCAGTATTCTCTGAGCAGCTGGTTCACACACTTCCTCCCACTTCAGTTCGCTTCCTGTATACTATCCAGTTACAGTTTCTATAGCCACTCCTCAACCTCTTCTAGCATCAGAACACCCTCTATTTTGTATACATTTACATATGTGTGTCTATTTCCATACATACATTTGTACACATGTCATGGTAATCACCTTCCCCCCTTCTAAATTTTTCCCACTATCAAAACCGGTCGCCTTCCCCCTGACCTTGCACTGAACTTGTACTAAAGTCATGGGAATCTCTTCTTTGACTTCATCTAGCTGTAACCCAGCCCCCAGACCGTGAGCTCAAAACTAGTCTCCACCAGAGGCTCAGTTCCACACCTCCTGCAGTCTTCAGCATTGCACTTGCAGGAAAGGCATTTAAAACCATAGATGGGGAACGGGGTTTGTGCCAGCAAAATAATTCCACTAGAAGAGCAAGAAAGCTGGAATCACTTGTTAATGGAGGAGACAAGATTAACAAAGCTCTCCCAAAAGGGTACCCCAGCTGGCTCAGGCACTGAAAACCACCAAGAACCTCACATCAAGAACACACAAACACATTAGCTTGCAATTTTTCTGCACTGATGAACCTTTCATAGGTATCAGTACGTCACAGCCAAGGCACAGACCTTCTTCTTTGTACAATAAATGCTCTTTCCCACACAAAGTCTAACTCCAACACACATTTCTTGACCAAAGACCTTAATGCAGCTGACCTAAACCCAGTCTTGGCTAAACTCAGTTCTCCCAAGTCACACAACAGAGTTAACCTGGGCTACTAAGCAAATCAGGGCAGCTATTCTCACACATCTGCTGCAAAGAGAAGGTGAAAAAATACATTAGCTTCCATTAAGATTTAAGGTAAGGTGTGTTTGTGACAATTCCTATATCTCAAGCCTTAGTTTCACAAGCTCTTCAGCTTGCCAAAAGGAATCACATCCTCTGCCCTCCTTATTCCCACCCCCACAGTGCCCTTTCTCTTCTGGTGGTATAGGCATGCGTGTGGTCTCACCACGAACCAGAGCAGGGAACCAACGTGGATGACAACAAGTAGGCACGACGGCTTCTTTCAACGGCAGTGCCAGTTGAGAGGATTTGTGTAACCACAGCCTGTTTATCCAAGCACACAGATGTAGCAACTAAATGTACAATTCCCTTTTGCATCTAAGCCAGCACAGGCATGGGACTGATATTGAAGTAGGTAGTCCTTCTCCATATTTCTCATGCCCAGTGGCACTCTATCCTTCTGCATCAGACCTAGCACCATCTGGCCACAGAGCAGGCTGATCCAACTTCCAGATCCAAAAGTCATATTTTTTGTTTAGGGAAGGGGGTTAATTTTCAGTTGGAGCAGTGATTGAACTGATTTGAGGCCACTTGGTCACTAAATCCGATCCAAGGGAAGCAACAGGAGCTTGCAGTCAGGACTGGATGAGAACTGGATTGTTCCTTCAGCAGCAGCCTGTAGTTATGCTGGATTAACCATCAAGTGAAGCTGTACTCCAAGCAATACAAGTTATTCCATGACATTTCTCCAAAAGCCCTGCCTGCGCGCAGACACCACAGCCAGGCGCACTTAGCCACTGCTCTAAATCATACCAGTCACCCTATCACAACAGCTCCACGATTGCCTCTTCCCAAAAGCAAGAGGTTGGCACAAGTAAAAGCTGTTAGCTTGTGGTACAACAGGCCATCTTTTTGCTGGAATGTGCCATCCTGGCAGCAACAAGCTCTGCAATCTGGCATGAAAATTTGTAGCAAGACTTTGTGGTTAGGAACCAGGCTGGACAGACTGAGATAAGAAATTAGCGAGGGTAATCAGCTGTTGGAATAATTTACCTGGGGAACCAGTGTAGTCTATCACTTGATATCTTGAAATCAAGACTGGGTATTTTTCTAATAGAATTTTGGATTCGATGCAGTGATAATCAGCTGGGAATGTAAATACCTGCTGGGGGTAAGAATAAGGCATCTGTCCCCAAATTGCTGATACTATGAACATCAACTGTGTGATCACCTCACAGAAGAGGGAAACAATTTCTCTCTGTACAACCCAAGTGCCAAAACAATAGAGCACTTGCACTGAAGTCACTTGCAAGTACTTCATTAAAAGATACAACAGGAGTTCACTGAGGATCTGCAAAGCTGAAAGGAATTACAAACCTTACCAGGCATGACTACTGAAATAAACTACTTATGTGTAACCTAGCTAAACAGTAACTAAGCAGCCAACATCAAACTGGAAAGATACCAGATGACAGAAAGCACAGTAACTCTTAGAATCAAATATTCTTGGGAAAAAAAAAAAAGTTATTCCAATTATGAATTTGAAATCCTTTGCAGGCTGTTTCTTAGATTTTGCTGGGAACAACCATGGAGATTGAACATAATTTACATGAATACAAACTAATTACATAAAACAGCCCACTTTAAATCAGACTCCAAAGTAGAGTGTGTTAAAAAAAAGCCCAACCATAAAGCAAAATTTGGCTCTTTAGCCCTAGAAAGCACGTGAAACAAATGAACCATAAGAAAGGATAAGACACAACAGAACAAGAGCAAGAACACCTATCTAAAGTTAACAGGATAAAATTAAAAAAAAAGTCCCAAGGAACAGACTCTTACTGGCAAAATCTATCAGAATGCACAAGAGGTTCCCAGAGGCAGTGCTCATGTCCCACTGTTTCAGACAGCAGGAACAGGGCACTTAAGCAAGAGCACAAACCTCAAGCCTAGTCGCCTGTTGTCACTAGCAATTAGATCATAAAACCCCACACACAGATTTATCAAGATTGCCAGGCACAGACAGTACAGTACAAACGGTACCCTCAGTCTCAAGTTGGCAAAATGAGGTTCTACAGAGAAGGCAGCTGAGCTTTTCCATATATTAACACTAATTGAGAATTAAGAAGAATTCAGATCTGGTACAACTTCGTCTGATTTACAGATGCCTCCTCCTCACCCAATTCAGTCACAGCTCTGAAATCTGGGTCACCCACACATTATTCCTCCAAACCAAGCCACCTCCTTCCCGTGCAGCCCTTTAAAAGGACTCTGCCCTTATCCAAGCCATCTCCAACAAGCCATTTAGGTTACGAGAAACACTAGAGAATCAGGTCACAAAACTCCAATGACACGTTAGAGATGTGGCTTGGTCAGAGAGGAATGGGCACGCTGCTCAGGGAGTAGCCAACGGCATCCACGTCCAGCAGCTCCTTGGCAAAGTCTGCAACAAGCCAACACAGATGAGTTGAGCTCAGCTCTCCTTCCCTGCCCCTGTATTCCCTACCAGGTTTGATCCAGGTCTTATCCAACCTCTGGGAATAAATGATGCATCAAGCACAAGGATAACATGGGTGCTGGGGGGAGGATGGGTCAGGCCAGAGCCATGGGAGCTCAAAAGCCCCCTGGCAGGTTGTTTGGTGCACTGAGGTTGCCATCAGAGCTGCTGCAGTGGCTCCAAAGCAGCTGCGGGAAGGAGATGGGAAGCGAGCAGCAGGCAGCTATCTCGCCTTTCGTTCCTTGGCCTTGCCTCCGTGACAGGCCATAAAAGTCACAAGGTGCCAGCCAGCAGAGCAAGGAGGAAAACAACAAGGTGTCCAGAGTTCAAGCACAGCCCCGAGACTCCCGGTCCTGGCTACGGGTGGCCCGGCTGGAGCTGAAAGCCCAGCGAACACCGTGGGATCTCACTCCTGCGTGGGAGGCACCATTTCTGCGGGAAGAGGCTCCGGCTGCTGGCAGCTGAGCCTGGGACCGGGCCTGTGCTCCGGGCCCTACCTGCTGCCGGCAGCAGTAGGAGGAGCGGGGCGGGGGAGGACGGTCGCTGCCGGCGAGGCGCGGAGCCTCGCCGTCCCGGCACAGGCCGCCGCGAAGGCTGCGGCTCCCCCCCCCGGGGCCTTCCGCGGGGCCGGCGGAGAGAAGCCCCTTTCACCGCCCCCTCTGGAGGCAGCGGCCCGCCGGGGTTCACGCCGCGCCCCCCCCCCCGCGGCGGGAGCGCCTCCCCGGGGCTCCGGGCCCCGACGGCGGCCCTCCCCGCGCACCCACACCTGTGCGCCGCGGGCCGGGCCCCGCAGAGGAGCGCAACAGGCCCGCCGTCCCGCCTCGGGAGGGTAGAGCGCTCCCTTCCCCGGAGATCCCTCCTCGCCGGCCCCCTCGGGTCCTAAAATGGTGGAGCCCTCCCTCCCCTTCTCCCAACCCCCGCCGCCTCGCTGCCCGAGCCTGCCCGCCACCCCGGCCCTGGAGGCTGCCGCCCCTCGGGCCCGGCCCGGGCTCCGCGGGGATCCGGCGCCAGGCCCGCGCCTCACCCCGCCTCTCCCGAGAACACGGCAACGCCGCTCCCGCCAGGCCGCGCCGCCCCCGCCGACCGCCCTTACCTGTCGCCAGGCTCACATCGCCGGGCCGGGGCCAGCGCTGCCCCCCCCGGCGCCGCCGCGGCCCCCCGCCCTGGGCAGCCGGCCGCCGTCTCCCCGCCGCCCGCGGGGCCGCAGGTATGTCATGAGTGCCGAGGCTCCCAGGTGAGCCGGGCACACCTACAGGAAGGCAGGCGGGCCGCCCTGATTGGCGTGCGGGGCGCAGCCCGGCCGGCAGCGGCCGCGCTCCGACGGCGCAGGGCAGGGCAGGGCGCAGCCGCCCCAACGCCAGCGCGGGACGCGGACACGGGGCCCCGGTCACCGGCCCCGGTCCCCGGCCGGGCGCAGCCCTCCGCGTCCCGTTCCTCCCGCCCCGGTTCGTCCGAGCCTAAGGTATTTTGCCTTTCTTTTTTTTCTTCTTTTTTTTTTTTTTTTTTTAATTGCAACGGGGACAATAACTGCGTCTGCCTTGGGTTTGGCGGGGAAAAGGCGCTTAGCACTTGGTTGCATTGCCTCCAGAGCAAAAGCAGAGCAGGTACACCTGACCCCAGGTCTGATCCCAGGTCCGTGGACTGGCTCAAGAAACAGAGGGGCTTCTTTTTTTTTCTTTTTTTTAATTTTTCTGCATTACCTGGGTCTCTCGTTTTCCTGCTCCTTAAGGTCACTCCTTAACTTTGCAGTTGTGAACTGTCCTGGTTTGTATTTCCTTCCCCCAACAGGCTGCTGGGGTCTTAAGGGAAGGTGCCGGGTGTGGGAGAGTGGTCCTCGCAACATGTGGCAGAGCTTTGACTCTGCAGCAGCAGACCTTGGAGATCCCAGGATTACGTCCGAGATTGTCAGATAAATGTCGATGAATCAAACACCTGGATTCAGAAGAAATTGAGCAGGATGCTCAAAACTTTTCAAAAAAGAGAAAAACTCTGTAGGGTGTATTAAAATTCTGAATTCATAGCTACCATACTCAGGCATCCTGTCTCTCCTATGTACACAGGTAAATATCCCAAGGAGCCCTACCTGCATCAAAGCTTTCTCTGGTTGCTGTGCTCAGCTGTGTACTGAAAGGGGACAGCATATCCATTCCCAATAAAGGAAATTTTGTCCTTGACTGTAGTGATAGGGGCACACAGTCTGTAGGGAGATTTCCTCCACGTAGGAGAGTGGAACAGAGCTTGGCAGAGAAAAGTCATAAAGGGAAAGAATTAGAAATGAGGACATCTAGATACAAGACAACGTGTGTTTGGGAGTAGCAGAGCAAAGGGAAACCCTGACACAGTCAATTATTGTGATCATAAAAGAATGGGCAGATTCAGACATTTTGGGGTTTTCATTCAATGGCAAAATAAACAGAGTAGGTTGCTTGGTTCTTCAGTGCCCCAGGATTATTATTTGTGGCATAGATGCATGTATTTGCTTAAAGAAGTACAGGATTTATGTGAGAATGCACTTTACCGCAGTATAGATCTTTGCCCACAAATAATGTGAGATGAGCAAAGAATTATGCTTGACAAGTGACTGAGGAAGGAATTACCTGTATTATATTTTCTGTCTTTTCAAATTGGTAGCCAGAGCCATCTCTTTGCTGAGTCTTTTTTTCCTAATCATTTCATGAGCCTTGCAGGTGTGTATCCTCTAGGAAGTGCTCTGAAGAGTTCAGCAAAAGAGGAGGGGGAGCTTGTCCCAACCACAGGAGAAATCCTGTGTCTGACACCCAGGCGATCCTCACAACCATCCCTTCCTTGCATGACCCATGCAGGGTCTCCTAGGCAGGAAAACTCCCCCCAGAAACAGCACACTGAAAGCTCTGCTGAGCCAGTGACAAAATCATACTCATGCTTGCTGCTGCTTTCTGAGTCAATTAATGCTGTCATTCATTTGTGTGGATGAATTATTTTGTCATAGTGGATCAGCTTGTGCAGTTGAGATTCCTATTCCGCATCACGGCGTTTACATTAAACGGAGAGGAAAGATGCTTCAAATTCCCACAGGCCAAGAGACTGGGGAAATCAACTCTGGATCATGTCTCTCTTGTGTTGGTGCTCAAACCTCTGGGACATTACATAAATAGGCGATGCCTCTTCCTACTGCATTTTATAAGTTCCTTGCAGCTGGCAGCAGGCTGGAGTTGGACATCCTGACTGGAAAATGGCACCTCTATCATCCAGAAAAGGACAACTTATTGTCTAAGAAGGGCTTAACCTTTACCCCTCTCCTTGGCACCTCCAGCAGCTGCAGAAGCAGTTTTCTGTTTGCTTTCGTGAATCATATCCTGAGGTACCTTGCTTTCCCTGCCCATTGCACAGAGAGTTTGAGTGCCTAACTTTTCTTCATGCATTACGTAAGGTGAAGAAGTGCCTAAAGTCATAATGTGCAGCTCTCAATATCACAATATCTATATCCTTCTGTGGGCCAAGTTTTCCTTCCCTAACTCAGTGGGAACTGGACTCCTAACTTCTCTGTGGACCCATGCAAAATTACTGCCGTGCCATTAAGGTACTTCTTCCGCCAGTGGCATGGAGAAAAGGTTGATGAAGAATGGTTGTGCTATAGAATCACTGAGGGTGGCCTGCACTTCTGGAGATCATCTAGCCCACCTCCCAGCACAGAGCAGGGTCAGCTGGAGCAGGCTGCCCAGGACCATGTCCAGTCAGGTTTTTAATATCTCCACAGATGGAGACTCCACAATCTGGGCTACCTGGGCCAGTTTAAGCAAGGGTTTTCTTATGTTTAGAACACCTGCACATCTGGAGCACTGCACAGTGTGAGCAGGAGAGGTCCTGTCCTATGCCCTTCTCCTTTAGGAAGGTGAGCTACATTGAGTCAATGTTTTTTGACCAGTAGATCCCACAGCACAGGCGTACTCTCCCAGCAGGGTGAAAGTTGAGAGCCAGCATTAGTGGGAAGCATGACAGAGACCAGCACAGAGGTGTCCCAGGTGGATTGGGCTGCAGTGCCAAGAGCCAGGTCCTCCTGTACCCTGATGTGCTCTTGCTTCCTGCAGCACCCTGTACTATCTAAGCACACTGCGACCTCAGTGGGCTGAGAGGCAGTTTGGACAGTAGCCTCCCACTCACACTTTCTTTTCCTGCATGGGCATCCTCCTCGAGAACCTCCCGTCCAGCTGGAGTCCTCTGTTGTCCTCATCACTCCATAGCAGACGTTATTCTGAGTTTAGCTTCTACAATATGCAAAGCACATGGTTGTAAATGTAAAAAGCCAGGTAGACAGCAGGACAGAACCTGGCAGTTTTAGTAACTCTTAGGTATGCTGCTGACATGTCAGAACTACCACGGGGATGTGTGTGTGTGTGTGTGTGTGTGTCTAAGTGTCTTCTTAAGTTTAACTAAATCATCTGGTGAGCCCTCACTCCTTGGAAAACCAAATAGCTTCCCTGGGTGTGTTTAGCAGCTATACCTTCCTCCAAGCAGATGCAAACCTGTGTATATGGCAAGAAAAACCCCCATAAGAATGGAAAGAAACAGAACACTGAGCTTGGAAATTTAACCAAAGTAAGTTTACACAAGCAGCGAGTAAAACACCCATCCACAGTGAGTCAGGTCCTGGCTGTTTCCTTCATCTCCTCCAATGCTTGGTGTGAACATCCAGTGGTAACAGTCCTTCTGAAATTCAGTCATCTCTTTTCCTGTCCCCTGTTTATAGCTTACTATCAGCAGTTAGCAGAGTCCCAGCGTCATTGTGGATGAAAAGCTGGACATGAGCTGGCAGTGTGTGCTCGCAGCCCAGAATGCCAACCGTTTCCTGGGCTGCACCAGAAGAAGCATCGCCAGCAGGTCAAGAGAGATTATTCTGCCCCTCTACTCTGCTCTGGTGAGACCCCACCTGGAGTACTTCATCCAGCTCTGGAGCCCTCAGCACAGGAAAGACATGGACCTGTTGGAGTGAGTTCAGAGGAGGGCCACAAAGTTGACCAGAGGGCTGGAGCACCTCTCCTATGAGGACAGGCTGAGAGAGTTGGGATTGTTCAGCCTGGCGAAGAGAATGGTCCAGGGAGACCTTATTGGGGCCTTTCAGTACTTAAAGGGGGCTTATAAGAAAGATGGGAACAGACTTTTTAGCAGGGCCTGTAGTGATAGGACAAGGGCTAATGGTTGCAAACTAAAAGAGGGTAGATTTAGACTGGATATAAGTAAGAAATTTTTTATGATGAAGGAGGTGAAACACTGGAGCAGGTTGCCCAGAGAGGCTGTAGATGCCCCATCCCTGGATTCAAGGTCAGGTTGGACAGGGCTCTGAGCAACCTGATCTAATTGAAGATGTCCCTGCTTATTGCGGGGGGTGGGGTGGGGGTTGGGGTGGTGGACTTGATGACCTTTGAAGGTTCCTTCCAACCCAAACCATTCTATGATTCTATGATCCAGCATTTAATTTCCACAGGCCCATCTCCAGCACACCGAGAGAAGTGCAGACTCTCCCAGACCTCAGCTTAGCTTTGGTACCGCAGGTCCCAAGCTCTTGTTGGATTTGTAGGTGCTAGCACCTTGCTGAGCTACAGCAGGTACTGGAGTAAAAGAGGAAAAAATGTCAGATTTGCACGATTCACTCACATTCTTTGTTTTTATCTTGAATACACCCTTATTATTGACAGGGGTTTGGGCCTGCCTTCATCTGAGAATCTGCTTCAGTGACAGTCGTGGATGCAGTTATAATGGTCAACTCCTACTGTTGTCTGGCAGAGCTCTCCTAGGAGTTCAAGAGACTATGGACTTCACATAGACACTGGTTTCTGGGATCTTTCCTGAAATTTGCTCCAGCCTATGTCCAAGAATAGGTGACCATGCCCGGAAGGACTAGGAAAATACAGAACTGGGAAAGTCCTTCAAGTGATATAGCTAGAGATGCTTTCCTATGCCAAACTATTTGTAAAACCACATTGCTGACGTGATCTGAGTTAATAACAAAAGCCCCGAGACAATAACCCATATTGTCAAAGAGCATGTACATCCCGAGAAAAGCAGCCACAGACTGAAATGGGCTTCCCCAATTTCATTCTCAGGTGCTTTCTCTACTGGGAATTTCAACTAGCCTGCAGCCAACAAGTGACCTAGGCACAACACTGTGTTTGCTCTTACAGAATAAAACCAGGAGCAAAATAATCCACTTAAATTATATATTTTTATAATCCTTATTCAACCTCATCAATTTTTTTCATACAAAAAGCAGTAAGGACTCTTTGTCCAAATGGGTACCTACATATGTGCCATGGAGTGATAGTTTCATGTCATGATGCGCTGGTTAGTACGAAGGTCTACATTGGCAGGACGGATTAAGAATGAATGCCCCATTTAATATTTCTTCCAAAATAATAGCAGTGATCTTTCCTGATGTGCAAATTGAGCCATTGTCCTAAATGGGTTGCTTGCTAAACCCCACTTTCTTACAGGTGCTGCCAGGAAAGTTTAAACAAATGGACAAGACTTCAGACTGGCCATCAGAGACAAAGGCTGCTGTTAGAGGCACGAGGGTAAGGGCTTGTCCGGAGAGTCCCTGCCTGTCAGCTGCATAAGGTGGCAAAAGCATATTTTTATTTGCATACATCCATTTAGCCTGACTTTCACTTGATTATAAGCTACTGCCTGTTTTAAAAGGCAAGGTGGTTTGTTCTTTGTGGACTTGGACCTGATGGGGGCTGATGGGCTTTCCCGGTTACAATCAGTTACAGCTATTTCACCGCAATCCGGACTGGTGTCAAGGAAAATGACTGCTCATGCCAGGGCTTCAGAAAGGTGTGGGCTTCCTACTTGCAAATGCTGGTTTCCTTGACCTTTCCTGATTTTGGTTGAGTAGGAGCTAGGAATGGCCAGTCTCCAACAGCAAAAGCAGGCAAAATAGCCTCAGATGTTATTTTTTTTTTGCTGAGGTTGCAAATATTGTCAATGGAGCAGAAGGCAAGACAAACTACTATGAATGGCTCATAGCATTAGGTACAAGCCAAAGAAAGAAGAAGAAAAAAAGATCCCCACAACATATTTCCTACACAGGATTTCATGTGATTAGCTACAGCAAAATGTAACCCAAAACTTCACGTCTATTTCCTTATATACTGTTTTAAAAGACAGAAGGGAAGAGCTTAAAGCTTAGTCCAATTCAATTAAATATCCTTTTATTCAAGATTAATAAAATATGGACTTCTTGCACAAGGAAGAATCTTCTTTGAATAAATATTGGGGAAAAAAAAAGAGATTTAACTAAATGGGATATATTCTCTGAAGCAGTTACCCAACATTTAACAATACGTACTGTGGTCAAAGCGACCTGTTTGCAGTTCACCAATAGTATTTGGCAAGTCAGTGACTGCATTTTCAGTGAAATAGTAGTAAGCTTTTACATTTTTAGGAAGATTTTCCTCAGCCAAAATTGCAAAAATTACACTTGATATACCTAACGCAATATGACATCACGCTCCTTCCTTTTAATTATACAGCTTTTCAAGCCCTATTCATACCTGATTAATATACAGAGATCTATATGGAAGTGTCCCTGCAGCTAAAACCTATGAGCTCGAGATATACTTTTTTTCCAAAATATAAAGCTTGAACTAGTGCAGGGAAAAGATGGTTTATGACCAAGAACAGTAATGAAGGCATTCCTTGGTACTTCACACTGAATGTCGGTATAGGTGTCTTTCACTGAGTAATACTATTGCAGTAATTTCTGGCCTTTTGTCCACACACATCGGGAGGTCCATGGGCTACCTAAAGAGGATCCACAAAAGGTAACTAAGAAATACAAGGTAATATCCATAAACAAGGATCCTAAAAACAAAAAGAGGTTGAAAAATGGTGCTACATATTATTAAGATGCCTCCAAAAGGACAAATACACATTATGTAGAAAAAACTTCTACATTGGGGAATGAGCACTCGGAAAAGGATAAAGGAAAGTTTTTAATGGGCTTTGCCTCTACTTTCTCATCAAAAGTGTTAATTCCTGGTAATCCAGAATATGCAACATTGGTCTTACTGTCCAGAAATACCACAAACAAATTTTGAAAAATCTTAATGAAAGCTGGTTATGCAAACATTTCCAAACAGCTGCTCTTTTACACCAATTGAAACAGGCAATTTCTAGCTCAGTTACAATTTTGAGGAAATGTTTGGACTTATGCTTTCTCCTCACTGAGGATGCTACATGCAAAGGATAGTCCATTTATTGCTTGTTCCTGGCAGATGCCTCTCACAGACTGAAATCCTCTGTTGCAGCTCCTAGGGAGGCTTTAGGAGGCAGCTCTCCATTTCCTGCAGCGCTTTCAATTTCTGTGTTTGTGAATCTGAACTCTGCAAGAGGAATGCAAAAAGCTATTTTTTCCTCAAATTCTTTTGTGATCTCAGATACACATAACCTTCAAAGATCTGCGAGAACAGCTGACAACATTGTGGGCTGCAGCGCAGGGGAGCAGCAGCTTCCTGAGGATACTGCAAAGTCTGGTCCAGGCAGTGAGGCTGCCGTGATGCCTCTGCAGCTGTCTGACTGGGATCCAGCTCTTAAGAGCCTCATCTTGAGTATTGCCTCCCCTGCTAACAGCTTTGTTCTTATGTGGTTTGTTTGCTTCTGGGGCTTCACCCAGAGCTTAGGCTATGTGGCTGTAATTCATAGCCTTGATACTTTAAAGGTATCGTTTCCTCTCTTTCCTCCTGCAGTACTCTGCAGTACTCTGTGAACTTGGCCTCTTGGGATGGAGGAAGTCAGTGGAGATCAGCGTCAGCAAACAGGCAAACGGGAATTTGCCACAGTGGTGGCCAGTCATACTTGCATGGTGGCAGCAGAGGGGCAGGGAGGGCAGCTGCTCAGAAGATACCTGCTTGAATTAGATGCAGCTAAATCCTTGTGCAAACCTGTATTGGAGTCCTAATGCTGTGTCTCGGTGCAGTAAATTGTTTTCCAGCCCACTCCATACATGCATGTCTCTCTTTCACACACATACAGATAACTGCTGGATTGGAGTCTCTAACAGCTTTGCCCTTTACCTGGACCTCACACACTGATGTTTCCACTCCTTCCTCAAGAGTGAGAAAAGGCCTAAATGGAGAGGATCAGTGACAATGGCTATTTTCTCCTTTTCTCTTCTCCCAGCATCCTTTGAGAAGCCCAGGACAAGGCTACCGGGATTCTTAAATACTTCCACTCCATTTTCCAAGGCAAGAACTTAAGCAGAGTCTTCCTCTGTACTTTTCTCATATATATGGGTGTTCATGGCAATAACTTAAGTTAGGGGTGTGTGTATGACACTCAAAGCCCTCTGTAGATAGGGTGCTGACAACAAATAAATCAATTCTCTACCAGAACAACTGGGACACTTCATTCCTCCTTTCTGCTCTCTTCAGATTTGGCTAGGCCAGTTATCCTGTGGTCATGTCTTCAGGCTTTCTTCTCAACTGTGAGCTCTAGAAATAAATTACCGTAAGGGAAAGGTGGAATACGGACAAAGCCACACCACTGCAAGCCATCTTATTCTAGTCCAGAGCTGCTCAAACAGTGAACTATAGTTAGGACCTCAGCAAAATTGAGCACAGAGACCAAAAATGAAAGGAGAAGCATGCTGCCTTCAAGGGGCTTGCCAAATGGTCCTCTGGTTCAACCTGAAAGGGAGGATCTTGCTGAGTAGGAGCTGGATACAGAAAGCACTGCACATGCACATGTGCAGGTTTTTACCCACGCAGGCAGCTGCAGCACCTTAGCATGTGCAGCGCAGGTGGGAGGGTGACATTCAGAAGCCTTCCCCTCTGCTCAGAACAGCAGCGCTACCTCTGCCCCAACCTCATCCTGCCTGTCCCTGCTCACTCGGAAACCACTGTGCTAGGAAGCTACTTCTTCCTAGCTGAGATCCTCATACAATAATGTCCATCTAAGTGTTGTTGCTTGTGGTATAGGTCAGTAATAATGACTCAGCCCAGCCTTTCACCTTCCTTCCTCTTGTTGGCTAGACACAAAATCCAGCCCACAAACAAATTACTCTGTCCCATGCACCAATAAAGATGATTCCCTGTTAATTAACAAATTGCACACAAAAGTCCCTGTCTGTATTAAGAGAATCTTGAATGGCTGTGAAATCAAGCACTTAGAAGTTCAGAAATTCAGAAGTCTCCCTGCGATCTGGATGTAGGGTTTGGGGGTTTTGTTTTGGCTTTTTTGATGGATATAATTATGCATAATAGTATAACTTCTAATGAGATAAACATAGTAATTTTTCATTCGCTTAGTTTTTGCAGAGGTGGTCAAACAAAGCTGAAATGTGCCTTCCTCCACGTTCAGTGTCTTTGCATGAGAGGTGTCCTTGAGGTGGAGGTCTCCACACCCCTATATGTAATAACGTAGTGCCCCCTGTTGGAAAGCTGTTCTGATGCTGTCTCCTGGCTGCGTCCAGGTGAGGTAACATTAACAAAAATGCCATACTGTCATACATGTGTGCATCGGTGAAGTCTGTACAGCACGACACCAGCAGGTTTAAAAATTAACTTAACTTTTCATCTCTCATATTTTTTGTTCAGCTCGGGCAAGCAGTTGCACTATGATTACTATTAAGTAATTATTGCTATTAATAGATTATTATTAAGGCTTTCTGTGAGAGTTTTCAAGAAAGATCTACTGTTTTATTATAGTTTCAGCTTTTAAAAATAACATCTTTGTGATTTTAGCCACAGAAGGAAACGAGAGACCCTCGTTCACCTCAAGGTACACAAGACGAGCTGGCTTCTGTCAGCAGGGGGGTGTGTGGGGCTGCGGACCGGCTGCTGACTCCAGGTCTGTGGATGCTGGAGCTCAGCTTTAGCCCAAAGAAACAGCTCCTAGTCTTTGCTCACACAAACAGGGGTTGTTGGCTACAGGAAGCAAATCCTACTGCCTGGGATACCCTCTCCTGTAGCGCAACAGTTATTTCTCCCATTTTCCTGACAGCAACATATTTCTCCATATTTCCTGGCAGCAACAGGAGAAACCAACCCCACTCCTCTGGGCTTTGCCTGATCCCTCTTCCCTGGCTACCCTGTAGAATCAGAGCCAAGGCTGGCCCTTTATCTCCCACTGCATCCTACCACCCTCAACATCCAATCCTAACCTTACATCAATGAGCCATCACCCTACTCCAAAAATTGCAATGAGATTAATGTTATGGTTCTCCAAAACACCTGCACTGGTTTTGCACTGGTTTGGCCCAGGGTAGCATAGCTTGTCAGGGTCTACCAGGAGGGCACAGCTGTGGTCATAGACCTCTTCTGTGGGACCAAACCCTTACTCTAACCCAACTCTCACCTAGTTTCTCAGCTGTGACTTTGTTAGGCCTTGACAATACATGTCTTCTTCTGGCCTGTGGTAGCAGAAGACCAAAACCCAGCTAGGCCACCCACGGTGGCTTTCCTGAAGGCCCTAAACTGAACATGAATCCTGTAATAGCCCACAAATTTAATAATAGAAAATTGAGCACACATTTCTGAAATCACCTCCACAACATTGGCCCAATGTACTACAGCCTCCACGTCTGCCAGGGACAGCTCTTCAGGGGCCAGTTCAGGCCACACATCATCTGCAGGATGCTCCTAACCCAGTCCACAGATCTCATCCAACTCAAACTCCTAATGCAATCAGTCCCTTAAAATGAGTAAGATGTTCTGCTCCACAGTATTACCAGTCCTAAAACCCCCAGGTCCACTTTTGAGACTTAGTCTTAAGGGCAGTGGGAGGAGAGATCTTTTAGTCCTGCTAAATAAATACATTATTCTGGGCTGCCATAGTTCCAGAATTAAAGGCAGTGCCGTGAGACCCATTGCTAGAAATAGTACACCACGTCCTTTATGTCCTTTCTTCTAACCCTATCTTTATACCAGCATTTTATATGAGGAGTCAATTCCCCATGGCCCTCACCACCACCTCAGTTATGGAAAATGAAACCTTTCCCATATGATGGGTTGTAAAGATTAATATTTGGTGAGTGGCCAAAGCAGACCTCTTGGATGTGAGCTTGCAGAGAAATACGAACATCCACACAGTGGTGGGGAAGTATTGTTTGTCTGGAGTTATACTATTGTTGGAAGGGCAGACTGAAGCAGGATTGTTTCATATGAGTAAAGGCACAGTTTTCATGAAGTAAGCTTTTGTGCTTAACTCACAAAAAGGGCCTTTTTTGTGATTCACACAGTGTGATATTTTTAGTTTTCTTTGCATTTAATTAAAAATGGGACAAACATAATACTGCAACTAAAACATGAAAGCAGAATGACCCTATAAAAAACTGGTTTTTCTACCTTAGAAAAAACCCTCGGTACATTACATTGGAGGCTTAGATTGTAAACTAGCTGAGGTAGGGACCACATCCTTGGGCTGTGCTTGCAGTGCATTTGTCACAGTGGGAGTCTCTTCTGTCTCTTCTGAATTTATCACATCCCCTGGGACAGGTGAGTTGCAGTCCCCAAAGCATCTGAGAGAATAAAGAAATGAAGACCAAAAAGTTGTTTAAAGGTTAGCTTGTCACAAGTGTAAGTCAGTAGACATGAGATCTACATATCTGACTTGTTGCAAGGGACAGAAGGTGAGGGAAACAAACCCTGTAAGGTCTTGTGTAGTCTAGGACCTGAAGTACAGGCTACAGCTAACAATGACTAATGCAGTGCAAATAATGATTCATAATAAGTCTAGAATATGCTATACTATTCTTTCTCAGAACAGAACAAGGATAGTTACCTTCTTTCTGTTTTGGGCAGGTGCTCCAGATGCCCAAGTTAACCACCAACCCAGCACCCAGATAGCTCTCTTATCACCCCAAAGATCCTATTTGTTCCTGTTGACTCCATTCACCCTGCTTCTTTGTTTACCTCTTCTCTTTCTCTCCAAGTGCTTCAAGGTTCTCTCTTCCCTGGATGTCCTGCTCCCTCATTAGTAATTCTCACAAAAAAACCATGACCTCCCAAGGCCCATCACCTTAGTAGGGTACTCACATCCAACCACTGTTACCCCACTGCACTGGAGTAGTATCATATTGTTCTCTGTAGTGTTTGGGGTTGTGCCTCATATTCATAGAATCATAGAATCATATAATGGTTTGGGTTGGAAGGGACCTTAACGAACATCTAGCTCCAACACCCCTGCCATGGGTGGGGACACCTTCCACTAGAGCAGGTTGCTCAAAGCCCCATCCAAACTGGCCTTGAACATCCCCAGGGATGAGGCAAACACAACTTCTCTGGGCAATCTGTTCCAGTGTCTCACCACCCTCTTAGTGAAGAATTTCTTCGTAATATCTAATCTAAATTTACCCTCTTACAGTTTAAAGCCATTACCCCTTGTCCTATCACTACATGCCCTTCTAAAATGTCCCTCTCCAGCTTTCTTGTAGGCGCCCCTTAGGTACTGGAAGGCTGCTATATGGTCTTCCCAGAGCATTCTCTTCTCCAGGCTGAACAATCCCAACTCTCTCAGCCTGTCCTCATAGGAGAGGTGCTCCAGCCCTCTGATCATCATCGTGGCCCTCCTCTGGACCTTCTCCAACAGGTCCATGTCCTTCTTATGTTGAAGGCTCCAGAGCTGGATGCAATATTCCAGGTGGGGAAAATTCCAGGAATTATGAGTAGGAATACGTCTAGACTCTTTCAGAGTCAGTTTGGGTCTGGAAGCACATGCTGAAAAGCCCAAGGTAATGTGCCCTGATGGAACCAGAAGTTTTGGGAAATGACTGCAGAAGCACTTGAATGCTCGCCACAGAGTCAGGTCAGACCCAGGAAGTCTTATAAGCTGTGGCTCAGCATAGTCACTGCTGACTCTGTGTTGATTCTGGGGGTGGAGCCTTGCAGTGCAACCTGCACCACACTCCCCAGATGTCCTGTCTCCCAGAGGACCTTTTATCCTGGGTACCCAACAGATGTGGGCTACCTGTGTTTTCATGTAGCACTGTGCCTGAGCTCACAAACTACATGGATATCAGAGCACTGGTAAGACAAGTGTCTCACCAAATCACCCAGATCACTATGAGCCAGAGCCACTAAGCTCTACCAAGCCTGTTTAGTCATTCCAATGTCACTGTAGTATATTTTCCAGCAAAGGAAATGGTTTGGATGTCAGGGTAGTTTACATTTCTCTGCATGAGATGGACTGAGAAATACCTCCTAGTATTGTCCAGGGATTGTCAGTAAGCTGCCCAAGTCAGCACATAGCCCTAACCAGCTGTGCCATTAGCATTAGCTGGTTGGCTGGACAAGCTTATTTGAGTTATTGGTAGTAGGACTATTTGGTGTTAAAGGCCAGGCTGAACTCAGCATCTGATTAGATTATTAACATTAGACACCCACACGGTACCCCAAGAAAATCTCACTAATTCCTTTAGGTAGTGGAGTTAAGATGTGCTGATGGATTTAATATCCCCTGATGGACTGGAAAGGTCTGCATGCCTCAGTATAGTCTATATGTTGGGAGTGTTCTGCTCTATGGTGGGTCCCCCAAAAAAAATACAATCTGTTTTTTTACAGTGTCTGAGGTATCTTATGGCCTCATAGCCTCAGATGGTGGAGAGGTGACTGTATAATCTTGCTGTGGGATTGGCCCAGCCTGCAAGCACTTCAACAGGAATAAAAGTGCACCAAAGAACACAGAAGTGGCCAGCGCTTCTCTGTAGGACACAACCCTGCAGGTTGCTATGTGGGAGCAGTAGATAACAGTGGAGAAAGGCTGGTAGCCTGTGATGGGGTAATGTGTAAGAAAGAAATAGTGATAAAATATTTTGCCAGCATTTTCCAGCCCAAGAACTGCAAGGCAATGTCTTTGAGAGGAAAGATTAAAGATTGCTGTCCATTTTTGTACTTAATGATACTTTGAATTTAAATGCTTGTATTTGTAGTAGTAAAATCAGTATTTGTAAAACTACAGGTTTTTTACCTAAATGCTGAACTTGTTTATTTATCGCCCATACATTTAACAACCCATATGATGTGTGTGGATTTTTTTATTTATTTCATTTTTGAAAATATTAGATGGACCTTTACTTTCTAAAGGCTGAGAAATAGCATGGTGGTCCATCCTCCACTGAGAGAGCATGATGACGTTTGCATAAAGTCTTACAGCTTCCAGTGAAGTGGTTTCACAACCTCCCCGAGTAATCTACTCCAGCACTGCCTTACTCAGAGAAAGTTTTTGCAATATCTAGCCTTTTTATTTTTTCCTTTCTTCTTTTCTTTCCTGAAAATTAAGCCGATTAGATCTTATCTTTGTCCTTCCAGCAATGTAATCACTGCCTTTATTAATAAGAACCTCTCCTGCACTGCAACTGTGTTATAATGTCCTGCCCTACTCCCAGGCGTCTCCTCTAGACTCAACAAACCCGGTTCCCCTGCTTCTCCCCAGAGACTGTTTTCCAAACCTTTTATGCTGCAGATGTGCTCCCGTCCCCCTGCTCCCTGCCTGGACCAGCTGGGCTGCTTCCTGTCCCCCTGCAGTGGCTCCTCACTTCTCTCCAGCCACTTGCTGCTGCCCTGCAGCCCCCAGCCCCGGCACCCCTTTCCCCAGGCCCGGGGGCTCGCCTGCGGTGGGGCTTGGTTGGGATGCTTGCCAGGGCCAAGCGAGGGTGCTGCGTGGGTGCGGGGGCCCTGTTGGGCCAGGTGCTGGGAGCATGGGTGCCAGGCCCCAAGGCTCTACCGAGCGCAGGAACTAGCATGTGTGGTTCACTCCTCTTACCTCTCAGCCCTGTTAGGAAACCAGCGTCCTTGCTTTCTGGGGTTTGTCCTGAATTCCCAGGTTCAGACAAATCACCAATTCTCTCCTCAGGTGCTCTTAGGTCATAGAATCACAGAATGGTTTGCGTTGGAAGGGGCCTTTAGAGATCAGCTAGTCCAACGCCCCTGCCATGGGCAGGGACACCTTCCACTCGACCAGGTTGCTCAAAGCCCCATCCAACCCGACCTTGAACACTTCCAGGGATGGGGCATCTACAGCCTCTCTGGGCAACCTGTTCCAGTGTCTTGCCACCCTCATTGTAAAAACTTTATTCCTTATATCCAATCTAAACCTACCCTCTTTCAGTTTGAAACTCTTGCCCCTTGTACTGTCACTACAGGCCCTGGCAAAAACTCTCACTCCATCTTGCTTATAAGCCCTCTCTACATATTGAAAGGCCCCAATAAGGTCTCCGTGGAGCCTTCTCTTCTCCATGCTGAACAACCCCAAGTCTCTCAGCCTTTCTTCATAGAGGAAGTTAATTATTTTCTGATAATCTGCTTTGGAAATTCTCTTAGGAGGCAGATCTCCCCACATTCTAAGGGATGTGAGCATTTCAGGAACTCCTAGAGAGGAAGGGCTACCAAAAAAACAGGTTTATGTCCTTTCCATCATTTTAGAAGCACAAACTTTCAGGCACAGTTGGAGTTATCTAGCCTCCCAATTTGGCTCATGACAGTTCTTGTATCAGCTGCTTCAGTGGACAGTGGTGCAAATCCTGGTCATGTGAAGTGTTACAGAACCAAATCGTTACAGTCTGAAGACCCCAAACAGTATATGGTTATTTCATTATTACCAGTATTCGCATTAATACTTTATCACAAAAGTGGCGCATTCTGCTGTTGGTTATTTCAGCCTGCAGAAAATAAGCTTGTTAGCTCTCCTTCTTCCCAGCAGTCTTTTCCCCCAAAATCATCCTTATGTCCCTCCCACGTTCCCAACAGATTCAGTCTCCCTAAACCAAATGTTTTGACCTGCTGCCTGGACAAGACATTACATAAACTGCCAAACAACATGGAAAAGGGCCAGTCTCTCCCTGCTGATCCTCCCATGGAGGTGCCAGTAAGAGCTCTCTGCTGTACCCAGCCGCTGATTTCTGGTTATAGGAGAATGCTCATCTTTGATTCCTCTACATGCATGTTAAATTTGATTGAAATGAGCCAGTTGTTTCCTAAGCAATGAATGGGGGACTGACAGTGCAAAAAAAAGGCCTTGATTCCTCAAGAAACTACAGAAAAAAATTCCATGAGCCTGTCAAAAGTATATCATGAAATTGATCCCCAAATCTGAAAATACATATTTTAATAAAGATCAAATGGGGCTTTTGAACTGTCTTTTGATTTTGAAACTTCTGTCTCATTACGAGTATATCTAAGTGGAAAGAAAAAGTAGGGTGTGCAGACTGACCCTGTATTCACAGGGGAAAGGGTGTAGGAAAACACTTTTTAATTCCCTTTTCCCACTTCATCCAAAGCCACTTGATTCTTTAGGGGAGGGGTAGGACGAAAGAGCTCTGCCCACTTGCTGCAGCAGCTCTCATTGAATGCTTTTCTTAAGAAAGCTGGAAAAGGGCAGGCAAGCAACCAAAGGCACCAGGCAGAGCTTTTGCTCCCTGTCCGTCAAGGGCCTGCTTCTATGGTGTAGTTCCTGCAAAAACTGGGGTGCATTTGAGGCAGGCAGTCTGGGTTGCAGACTGGGGTTGGTGTTTGGCCACGTATCAATAGCCGCAATATGGGTGTCTCCATCTGAGTTATAGTCCGGGCTCCCTTCATAGTCACTGGAGAGAAATGGACACTGTTAGGTGGTGATTCACCTGACCTATTTTAGATGTCTACCTTAGGAATAGGTGAATCATGCCCTAGAAATGCTTCTTGAATATTTGAATAAGGGGCTTTTCTTGTTTTGTTTGATGACTTATTCTCAGTTTGTGATATGCAAGATTTCTTGGTTTTAAGTAATATTTTTTAATTATTTTCATTTTTAGTACAGAATAAATCTTTGCTCAAGATGAGGATGCACTGATAAGACATCTTTCTCTGAGAGCTGGGGTTTCAAAAAATCAGCAGTTACACTCCTGTGATTTTGTAGTTTGTCTTCCAGAAGGTATGTTTAGAATAGAAATTATAAAGTATTAAGACCAAAGAAGACAGACGCCCAGAGGGAAAAAAGATGAGCAAGTCAGAATCTGAACCAACATAGTCAGGAAACACAGATGATGTGGTTTCTGTAAAAAGCTTGTTTGTTCAGTTAGAGCAGAAGGGAATTTGTGTATGCATAGCTGTAGTTTAATTAACTGTAGGAATCACTGTGTATATACAAAAAGGCAGATTAATTTATTGGATACTATATATCATATTATTATATTGGATATTATATGATATAAGGATATACTATTATATACTTTATATATGTGTGTGTGCACGTGAGCGTGTGTGTACTGTTGTAGACTCCAAATCTATGTGCATAAGGTGGCAGAGGAGCTTGATAGAGAAGGATCTGTGTATGGAAAGTGGAAAGTGGTGGCATAAATAAATTTTTTATTACATCCAATGAGCCAGCTAGATCTGCGGTTTTTAAGGTTGCATTTCTAACCCTTCAGTATAGGTAAGAAACACTAGAAGATGGGACCTAGCTTCAGAAATGGTCCTCTAATGTAAAGATATCTGTCTGTAAAAGTTAAGGATGATTTTTTTCAGTTGTCTAAATTTTCCCTCTGGACCTGTTCTGCACCAGGGCAGCATGTGCAACAGGTGCTTGGCAGCTCCTCTATTTTGAAATACATATGTAGGGATGCTGTGCTATTGCTCCTGTCCCTCCAAAGGTGTCAGGAGTTTGGTGTTGCTTTCTCTGTGTTCTTGCTTTTTCGTGCTTCTTGCTTATTCAGTCAGCACAGGATTATGCAAGGGGCAATATGGGAAGTGTTTTAACGTGGTGGGACATCAGCCTGAGCTCCAATTCATGTTCCTATGTAAACATGGTTGTCTCCCAGCCATAGGCCAGGTTTAGATGTTCTTCATCACAGACATTTTATTCTCTCTATGGTGTTTGCTTTCCCTCCCATTGAGCCCTTGTCAAGAGCTACTGATGAGCTGCGTTCATTGTTCTTTTTTGTGTTTGTATGCAAGCTGTATTTTAAAGTATATGTCATATAAAATGTGGTTGTATAAAATGTGTTTATAAACTTTATTTATGAAAAGGGTTATAGATGGAGGTATAAAAGACATTTCATTGGGCCGAAGACAGAACTTCATTTACAATGGATAAATGCATTTCTGTTACTCAAACTAAGCTATTCATGGAATGGCAAGCTATTTATGGAATGGCATTCATCTTTAATAAATATTTTACATAATACATACAAGTTATTTGTGGAATGGCATTCATTGTTAATAAATGTTTTATGTAATGCTGACCACTTGGGACTCTCAGGAATTAAAGATTTGGTACCAGCGTGGTCTCTCATCTTTTCCTCGCTCTTGATCTCAGTGAGGTGAAAGTAGTTGTAAGGGTTTTTTCAGTTCCAGCCCCCCCTGAACATTTCCAGTGTATTGGCAGACTGTTTTGTAGTCCATGCAAGCTTATTAATAGATCTTTGCTTTTCTTTGTGACTTTTCATTGACTCCTTAGTGCTAGTTTTCACCCCCTGCCAATGGTCAAAGGCTCGTAAATTGAAAATTTGCAGTGTATTTGTGATGACTTCTATTTTTGGGGGTATATGATGCTATTTTAAAACATAATATAACTAGGGCTGCTTTCCTTGTTGCAGTTCCTGCTGGCAAATCATCCTGGTCTCAAACATTAATCTTTGGGAAAGGTGAGTGTCAGAAGCCTGGTTATGAAGCCATGGGGCCATTTATCAGCTGCACTGACAGTTAGATTTTGCTGGAGGTAGGTGTGGAGCACAGCAAGCTTTAGCCAGGAGGTGCAGAAGATGTTTTGCATACTGAGTCTACTGGTATTAAATGTGCTTTTTACAATTATTTACAGTGAAATTCATTGTAAGAATGAATCAGGACATTGGTATTTAATCTGAACTAGAGTTGTGAAACTTCAAATGACTATGCAGGAGATAGGTTGCTGTGGTGACGTGTATCATCCAGAGCTATGTAGCTCTTCTAGGCAAAATATGTCCTTGTGGTTGTGCCTTTTCTTGTATTTCTTCTTGCTTATGTAGAAAACCTGTATGTGTAATAATTTGAAAAATTTAAAGGCTTTTAAAATTTCTTAAATGAGATTATTTATTTATAAATAAATGTTTCAATGTAAATATTTGATTATAATACCTATTACTATAAATATAAATGTACAAATGTGTAATTAGAAAACAATAATAGTCCATTCTCAAATGTTTTATCTCTGCAAGAGGAAGGAGTATGCTGAACTGAGTTTTGTGGTCGCTGATTTTACAGTAGTATTATGTGCAACATTTTTGGTTTATACTGCAGAGCAGGGGCAGGAACACTTCTATTTTTAATTTTGTGTCTTAGTGATATGGATAATTCACGGTGGTTTCTCTTGTATTTTTCTCAGTTGACCACACCTAATGCAGTCAAGTCATGAAATATGTGTATTATGGTGGGATGAGGCTTTTGCAGCATGAAATAGATCATCAGTATTTAAACTTTGACCTCTAGGTTTGATTAAAATCTTTTTAGATCAAGTGTAACGTAAAAAGGTGAGCTTTCACTCCTTCTAATATCAACTTTATAATTACAATGTTTTTAACATATTTGTTCTTAAGGGTTTCTTGCTTTCAGAAGAAGTTGATATGCTGTTTGTTTGCAAAGGAAAATGTAAGATTTACAGCTGAAATGGACATTTATGTGGAAGGGCATTTTTTCCCTGTTGTATCGGTGTATTATTTGGTTTAGGTAGCATTGCTTTATCTAAATCTTGTACATGAATGTTTACTACTCTATAATCCTAGTAGAGAAAGCATTGGCAGAGGAATTTAGACTCAGTTCTTCAGCTCAGAATATAGTATTATAAAGAGTCCACATTGGGTCCCTTTTAAATTAAATTACTTATTATCCTATAGAGCTTCCCAGCCAGTTTTCTTCCATTTCTTTTTTTTTTTTTTTTTTGGGGGGGGGGGGGGGGGGGGGTGTTTGTGGTTTTTTTTNTCAACCCTGGATGCAATTCTGAGATCAAAAACCCAGTATTTGCACAGCTTCTTGATTTTCTGGGACAAACTCTAAATATGTAAGCTTTGTCCACAGTTTCAGAGATTGGACTTTGCTGCTGCAGTCATGATCATAATAAAGGAACGAAAACAGACCCAAATGCACCATGCAAACTAAGATGGTTTACGGTTGGACTTGATAATCTTAAAATTCTTTTCCAACCTAAATGATTCTATGATTCTATGACTGGTCAGGATTTTTTGAGGGGGGGTGGGGTAGGGTTTTTTTCCCCCCTTGGTTTTAAAATATCGAGTGCTCCCCACTCCAGTTCTGCTTTTTCATTACCTGTTGGAATTGGAGTGGTAATCCAAACCTGGCAGAATGTTAAATTTCCCCTGCCAGGCGCCAGACGATGCTCCAGCTTTTGACCTGTGCAATACTGGAAAAGGCCACACGAGGGATATTACAGAAAGGCCTTTGAGACGCTTCAACAGAAAGCTGCGTAGTACTGATGGCTGACACTGGGTCTGAAAGAGCCTAGGCAAAAGTCCACATAAAACTCTAGCTAACCCGTTAGACTATAATTTTGTTAAATGACGACTTAATTAGGGCCCCTGTAATAATTCCAGAACACTCACAAAAGGCTAGAAAATGACCCCACGTAATCATTAGAAGCCATAAAATACCTGTATGAGTCAAAAAACCCTACCCAAAGAAGGGAAAACTCTTCATCTACAATTAATTTCCAAATGACTTCACATGAATGTCTGAAATTACTCATTTGACCTTGATGATCTCTGATAAAAGTCACTGATCTCTGCAGTTTCTCTTAGACTAAAAAAATAGGCGCTGCAGCTGATGGGAGGGTCTCTGCTAGAAGACGACAGGCTGTTGGAAAAGAAGGTGAGCAGAATGCTGTGCACACACTAGCACAGCAAGGAACAATGCTAGCTGCCACATATTTCTGGCACCAGCCAATCTTTTTTTTATGTTGTTGGAAGAACAGATACAGCCTTAGGCTAGTAAGGTATGTTTTAGGTGTGACTCCTAATCATAATACTCTTAAATTGACTTTATCTTTATTTTAAAATTTTTTAAATTTTAAAATTTCATTTTAAATTGACAGGATAAATCAAGAGTTAAAACAAAATGGGGTTTTATTAGACTCAGTGCATTACCTGGGAAAACACGCAGGATTCAGCTAGCCTGCTTTCTCCTGAAGCTTGAACCTATGGATCTTCCTCTGTGGCTTTATCAGCACCTGAATGTTTCTGGCCCTCCATCGAGGTGAATGAACTACTCGATTTCTTTCCCTGGCCTGAAAGTAATTCCGAGCTGGTTTACCTGTGTCAGTCAGTCAACCTGGTTTCTTGGGGACTATTTTTCCCTCCTTTCTTTTCAGTATGTCACAGGTGCTGTGGCTCCATGTTATAAATTCTTGTGCAGTTTAAGAGGTTCCCTTTTCCAGTTTCATCCCTTTCCTCACATCCCCCTGCCACCACAGCTGAATGCCCTCTTCATTACAGGCACTCAATAGCAGGTGTAACTGCCTTGTTGTAAATAGTTCCCTGTCGAACAAAGTGGGGGAAAGAATGGATGCTAATATGCTGTAGCTGGGAGGTAGGAAGGATTGGTTGGGGTTAGGTAAGGACAGAAAACTTGCTGCCAGAGTGATTGTGCCATAGAGTTCCACCTTCAGAAACACCAGCATATGAAACAAGAAGATGCCTCACGTTTTCCCTTTTAATCCCATTTTACGCCTGCTAAATCCATAATCATAGAATGGTTAGAGTTGGAAGTAGAGTAGTTCCAACCCCCCTGCCATGGGCAGGGACACCTACCACTAGACCAGGTTACTCAACACCCCATCCAATCTGGCTTTGAACACTTCCAGGGATGGGGCAACCACAACTTCCCTGGGCAACCTGTTCCAGTGTCTCACCACCCTCACAGTAAAGAATTTCTTCCTAATATCTAGTCTAAATCTACCCTCTTTCATTTTAAAACTGTTAGCTATTGCTACACTCCCTGATAAAGAGTCCCTCTCCACCTTTCCTGTAGGGCCCCTTTAGGTACTGAAAGGCCCCAATAAGGTCTCCCTGGAGCATTCTCTTCTCCAGGCTGAACAACCCCAACTCTCTCAGCCTGTCTTCATAGCAGCCCTCTGGTCATCTTCGTGGCCCTCCTCTGAACTTGTAACAGGTGATCACCTTGGATGCCTTTTGCGTTGGTGCCTGCAATCAATCTAGCCCCCAAGCAATGGCCATGCCAGTTTTCTGCTTTGTCTTTGCTCTGGTTTCCCCCGTATCTCTGTGACCATTCTTTTAGCATGACATTTCCCTCCTGGTGCTGCCCAACCAAGCCTTGCAGCAGCCAGTCCCCAGGCAAATAGCATTCCTGCACTCTTAGCTACTCTTGTGCTCGCTGCAAGAACACTCCCCCAAGAGACAGGCTGCATTTCTAAAGAGATAACACGCCAGCATTCTTGATAATTTTCTCATTATCTTCCTGAAAAACTTTTTTCTTGACAGCAGAGGAAATAATGGATTTTTGCATATCCTTTTTTTCTGCAGTCTTAAACTAAATGCTGTAGGAGGTCAGGTGTTTTGCTGAACCATCACTGCTGTGGCATTTATTTGGCTGACAACTCTACATATTATTTTGAGTGGAATCCAGGCAGAAGTCACTACTGTTGCATGAAATGGTGGTGAAACGCTGGAACGGATTGCCCAGAGAGGCGGTAGATGCCCTATCCCTGGAAACATTCAAGGTCAAATTGGACAGGGCTCTGAGCAACCTCATCTAGTTGAAGATGTCCCTGCTTATTGCAGGGGCATTAGACTAGATGGCCTTTAAAGGTCCCTTTGAACCCAAACCATTCTATGATTCTATAAATCTTTCCTGTACTTGTGCCTTTGGGTGGAACAAAGTCTTCATCTAACAATATCCCCCATCATTCCTTGCCCACAGCACCAATTGCTTAGGCACCTGGTAGGAGGAGTATGTCATATACCCCAGTAAGTTATTTTAATGGACTAAGCAGATTTTTTGTTTCTGAATAAATCTCTAGATTGTTAATTATACTTGCCATCTTTAAATTGTGCTTCAGAATTACTAACTGTCTTTTGATAGTGGTCAGTATTTAGCATGTATCTCAGGCATGTTATTTGACCACTATATAATGTGTAAGTAGGAGCTGGCTAACTGGAATTTAAGCTTTTTTTTTGTGGCTTTTGATGTAGTATCATTAAATATTACAGAATTAGCATCTTTGTCCACAGAGTCCAGCTCTGGACATATGCTTACGTTCAGACAGCTCTTTATTCTTCCCTCAACATTTTGCAGTGGAATATCTTCCCTCCTTTTTTCTCTCAGCGTCTGCCTCTAAGACCACAGAGGTCTTTGTCTTGTCATCTTCACAAGCTTTCTAGGAAAGCCATGAATTGAAACACATGGTCCGTTGCATATCCTCTGTCTGATGTGTTTTCACTTGAGTCACTCCTTCACCTGAGGTGCATGTGCTGCAATACTGTACTCCAAACTGAGACAGATGCTTTAATCCAATCCGCATGACGAACTCTCAAATGGAAGCTAACAGTCATGTTTAAAAAACAGGCAAATTATTGCTAAAGGAAGAATGAAAGTCATTTCAGTTTCTGCTTTGGGCCGAAGTCTTACCTTTATTTTGGCCCTTATTATGTTTGATTTTTAATTAAACTTGTAGATAGGTCATGTTATTGAAAAAACACTATCAAATTAAGTTTCCTATATTTGTAAGAAATTTACCCTAAACTGTGTTTTTCCCTGGGAAACTACCAGAACAGCAATCCCTCCCATCACTGTTTCTTTCTCTTTTCTGCTTCCCTGGGATCTCCTGTCCTGCCGCAGCTCTGGTTGCTCTCCCCCGCTGTCTCCTTAGCCAAGCCTGTGCACGAGGAGGAACTTGCTCTTCCTGCTTGAGATGGTCTTCCTTGCTGGGGAGACCTGGATTCTGCTGTCTTGTTCTGCTGCCTGCTCTGCAGCTGGGAAAGAAGGCTGCAGGGGACAGCTGTCCAGGCACGGGACTTTCCACAGGCTGGCAAAACTACAAGCAGGTAAGGAACCCTAGCTGCTGCTGCAGCAGACTTGTTTAGGCTCCTTGCATTCAGCTTCCCTTGATTCACCAAGAAAAGTGCAGCCAAACCAGGCACAAGGCTATTTTCATTCAGTGGCACAGACTTGTGAAGTTCCCTAGGCCTTGTTTCTTGCATAAGGAGTAAGACAGGTGGCTGTAGAGAAGTTTAAATAATTTCTGCTGGGCATTTAAAGCAATCATTCATGATTGCAGTTTCCCCTTTGGTACCAGTGATGAATAAACTTGTCTAAGCCTCTCCTCCCCTTCCCTCAAACATTTTCCCCCTGTCATACGGACACAGCTGTTTGTGTGTCTGTACAGTGGACTGGATCAGGAACTGATCTGGCTAAAAATAACTGAGGGTAGAGTGGGGAACTATTACTCTTCAGCCACTGAAACTTTCCAATCTGCGTCATGATGCAGTTGCGCACACAGCTGCACTGGCACAGTGAGAAGAGCATGGGTGTAAATGACCATGAGGACACACAAAGGAGGGAATGAGGAACACTCATGCTGCTTTTGAAAGAAAAGCAGGTGGAACCATAGCTTCAGTGGGACGAGCAGTGTAGTACAAACCTAGCAGCTCCAGTCCTCAAAGGTCTCTTAGCAAGAGGTGAGCACTGATTCCAGCTGTGTAATGTACATTTGGAAAAGATTCATAGGCTGGTCCTCCTTTGGAAATATTCCTTGTGTGTGAAAATAGGTACATTTCTGTTTAATACCCTTGTTCTGCTTTCTCTTAATTCATTGCTGCCCCCACAGGGCTGCCGTTTCATGAAGTGGACTGCATGGTGGGAATACTAACTTAAGGAACTGCTGAGCCCTTTGGATGTTTGTTACCTCCCGCCCCAGACTGCAATTTTCCCTCACTTGTGCCAACCCTGCTGTTTGTGGAGCTGTGCTGAGCGCTGGATCAGGGAAGCAATCCAAGTTAAAAATAACCTAGTGTGTGGCTGGGGATGGCAAGAGGCTCAGCCATCCGATGTAATCTGCTGTCACAAGTCAGCGAGAGTTGTTTGCAATAGCAGGAAGTCATGAAAGCCCAGCCTTGGAGATACCTATTTGCTACAAGAACTATGAACTTCTCAGCCAGTTGAAGAAGCCTTGTGAATGAGGAGGCAAGAATCCTTTGCCTGTGTTCATAAGGGACAAGAGAGCAAACCTTGCTGCACAGATACCAGCACAAAACTTGTCTTCACACAAGCTTTACTTTAGCAGTCCTTCACATGACGGTTTTGCAGCAAAAGCTAATGGCAGCGTACGCTACTCAGCTGATGTATATTGTTTATTCTGTGGATTAGGGAGAAAGTTACCATGATTTTTAAGTGCTGGAAGGGTACTGCAGATACGGAGGCTGTGCTAGCACCAAGCAAGAGAATAGAAGAGTACTGTTCACAGACATGAACCTAATAGCTTCATGGTACAGAGTGAAGCACCAATTTGTAGATGTATTCCAGATCAACACTAGAAAAACAATACCACCGCTGTGATGCACCAGCACTAACCTACGTGATCACAGCAGCAGTGACATGATTTTCACCTACTCATAGGCTTGGAGGGGAGCATCTGTAGTTACTCATTTTTTCTTGCATTCCAAGACATATCTGGGTTTATTCTGGATTGTCTCTTCAGTTCATGATTCATGCCTCCTGGGATGACTATTTTTAAATACCAGTCATTTCCTTTTTCTCCCCCTCCTACTTGTGACTTGGCACTTCACTGCTTCCCTACCCAGGAATGCCCCTCCTGGGAGCTGACTGGCTTGAGCACTGATGACAATGAAGGTGAAGCATCGAGAGCTTCAGAGCCTGAGGAATCTCAGGATCTTCTCAGGTTACATTTCTTCAGAAAGGAATTCACCCTTTCTTCAAGGCATCAGTGGCTCTGTACACTCTGAGATGGAAGCTGCAGTTGAAAGCCACAGCTACATTAACATTAGCAGCTACATCACATACTAACCAAATGAAAGCAAGTGCCTGAGGCTTAGGGCAGGATGTGGCTGCCCTAGGGCAAACTCTGAATGCTTTCACACCAGCCTCTGTGCACAGAATAGGCCTGAGACATAACATCACTGTCAACCATGCCAGTCCTTGAAATATAAGTCCTTATATTTCAAGGGTCCAGAAGAAGTACCATCATATTTTGCCAACTTCTTTCACCTTTCTAAGAATGTGAGGACTTGTGTTCAGTGATTTTAATTCTTCTTTTAATTTTTCTCTCTCTAGACACAAGGAAAAATGTTTTGTTCCACCCCTCTGTCTCCTGCATTCCCATTGCTGCGTCCTTTCTTGTAATTATTGTTAAAAGGTATCTTTTTTTTTTTTTTTAAGAAAGCAGCTTGTGGTTCCTGTTTGACCCTAGGTTCACAAAAAGGTTTGATCATGTGTCCAATGAACTGGGAAGATGTTTGCAATCTCTCTAACACATACTATATGTAAACTCTGTTTTTCCTGTTTTGCTTGGTATTTCTGCCTGCCTGAAGGCATAGAGAGAATTCAAAGGTCAGTTGTTAAAGAAATCAGGCAAGAAAAAAAAGCAGTTGCCCAGCAAAGAGGCATCTCCTTAAGCACAACAGCCAGGTGCAGAGCTGGTGGGAAGCAACTTCTTAGCCCCTATCCTTAGCCCCTAGATCTTCTGCTACAGGTGGGAAAAGGCAGATCAAATGACATAGGTCTGTTGAAAGCTCTGCCTTATGTAAAGGCAGATGCACCTTACATGTGCTTTGGGGTCATCTGGGGTAAGCAAGCAGAGACCGCCCTTTTGTGAGGGTAAACACTGACAAAATAGGGACTGACACAGAGAAGCCTCCTTTGTGGTTCTGTGCTTAAAGATGGGAAAGCACACCCAACCGAACCATAGCTAGGTAGAGTTCAGCAGTATTTTGGTGAAGATCAGCTTGAGGCAGAGATGTACCAGGAAATGGCTCAAAGAAACATATGACCAGCAGCAGAATTGCAAGAGCTCTGGAAAGCAAAAAAAAGAAGTGCAGATATGAGGGAGCAATTACTTGGGGGGGTCTAGACAATGGTGACCCTTCTCCCATACAGTTGTTACCACCTCCAAATCACATTGTCTTCCCAGCAACCTCAGGAAATTCAGTTCCCCAGTCTTTCTTCCTAGCTGTTCACCCCATTTCCACCTCTTCTGCTTACCCTTTCCCTTCCTGGTTCAACCATTCACCTTTGACATGGCAAAATGCGTTGTGATGCCTTTGCTTTGGCTGTGTTGCCCTTCTTAATAATGCCGTGCCATTACCCTTACCCTTACCCATGCCCTGGGCAGGGAGACAGGCTTGTTCAGGCCAGTTTTGCTTGCACTATTACCAGAGAAACCTTTCCAAGTAAGCTTTGTTAGGGGTCAGACCAGCTGCATTTCCAAGCAGAAAAACCTTCCTTGGTTTGGCCTCCCAAGGCCTCTTGCGAGTTCTGTGAGTAGCTTTGCTTTTTCGGATGAAGGTTACTACTTTGGTCAATTCCTTGAGGCTGTGCAGCCAAGGTTTGCTGTGGTGTGGTTGAGTTATTTTGAACTGCCTGTCCGTATGGGTGTTCAGACAAGTCTCTTCTAAGCAACACCAATGTTTGCACCCAATGGAGCTGTGCTTTGCACAGAGAGTGCCAAAGGGAAGGAAACAAAGGATTTTGCACATCTTTGCACTCTCTGCATCTGTGAGGATGTTTGGACCTGGTATGGCTTGCTTTAATCAATGGGTGCTTTCAATTACCCTTGAAGGGTTACTGTGCTCTGACCATGATGTCCCACACATCCCAATGTGTCCCCCAGGCACAGAGTCAGCTATGTGCAGCTACAGATACCTCCATAGAAAGCCTCAGGTAGAAAGAGGAAAATTCTGCTTCCCCTAAGAAGTCTGGCTCCCATGCTCTCTGGTTCCCAGGCTCTCACATCTGTTCACATGAATGAGTGTCCCAAACGGGCCAGGCCTGTGAGAAGAAAACCAACCAGTAGTCGAAGTCCATCAAGACTGCAAAAGCAGTGTTATCAGGTGGATTCATGCATTTTCTACTAAGAAAGCCAGCAAGCCCTTGAATGAGAAAAGGAGGGGAGAGTTGACAGGTGGGTCAGCTGACTTAACGAGATGTATCAGGTTTGGCATGGAAAGGCCCTTCAGAGCTTGGTATACAAGAGCAAAAGCAGCAAAGCAGACTACCCCAGCAATGCCTCTTTTGGCCTCTGTTTGCTCCATCTCCTTGAAATATCCTGTATTTTCCTTTTTTCAGAGATGGGGACTCCTGTTGTCTCTCTGGCTATTCAGACCAGTGCTGTTGGGGCAAAGGGGAAACAGGGCCACAAAGAACACAGTTTGCTGTGCATACAATGGCAGTTTTGTTTGTTTGATGTATCTCAAAAATTGTTTGAGACATTCCACGTAAAATAATTTTTAAAATTTATTAAACACACAAAACACACCTGTTAGCCAAGATCAAAAGAAACCTGTTTTCCCAGTCATAACCAAAGAAGCAAAGAGGAATGTAAAAAACATTGTATTTCAGTCATCACTATTACGTACACTCTGTCAACAGGGTACTGGAAAACTGGATCCCATACAACCCAGGTGACAGAACTGGGAAGATAATCTCCTCAGAGCAACTGCAGCTCTGTTAGAACCAGGTTCATCTACCAGCAGGATGGTGTGTCACTGCAGAATAATGTTCTGCCACTTTCTCTCATAAAGGAATGGTGAGCACTTTGTGCCATCCTCTGGCTTTTCAGATTCACGCAGAAATTTTAGATGAAAATGAAGACCACTTCTAAGAATACCCCTCACCTTCAGGTTCTTATTTGCATTGCACAGCAGCTGTGCAGTCATCCCTCTGTGAAGGATGACACATGTATTTCCAAATCTGATCCTGCCAGGGCCCAAGAAACTATGATGCTCAGGAGGTCACTCTGGGGAGAAAGAAAGAAAAAAAGATGGGATAACAAAGAACACTAGGGTGAAAAAATTTATTTCAGAGATGTCATTCATCCATTTGCCTATCTTAGGTATTTCTAAAGTGCCATAGTATCACTGTAGTATCTAAGCACCATCAGCACAACAGGAATTTACAGTGTTCTACAGAGCTCCCTCAGCTGTCAGGAGGATCTGGGCACTAGCTGGCAACCACGGGCCTGGGATGGAGTGTGCTAGGGATAATAGTAGCTAATTACTTTTTGCTTTTTCCAGTAATCTCCCACCATGATCCTGAGGGAGGAGACAGTTGGTAGAGAAGCCAGTGAGCTAGCTGCTGTGAAAGTAAACTTTCTGGTTCTTGACTTTTTGCACATGCCCATACCTCTGCCTTCTGAATTTGGCTCATGAGTTTGTGCTGCCCACAAAGCAATTAAATCACTGGAATAAGAGGAACATACCCTGTAATTTCTGCAACAGCAAAGGAAGGGTGGTGCCCAGATTCTCCTCTCCAGCTAGATGATCACAAACAGTAAAGGGCAGACAGGCTAGGGGAAGTGAATTATTTCAGCCAAGTGACGCTGAACAGTGAAAACTTAACAGTGGCTCTGGAAAGGAACTCCAGAAATGTGCTAACACTGGTGAGCAATCTGATCCTAGCCGCTAAGACTACTGCACTGGCAATGTGCTGTGAACCCTAAGGCCACTTTAATTTGACATACAGTTTTAAACAAGTTCATAAAGATCTTAGAAATAAATGCACATCAATCCTTTTCATTTACAGAGTACTGTTAAGTATACACAGCACTTCACAAAGTATGTAGAAAGGAAAATAAATGTTCTGAGGACTGCTGCGAAGCCATGTTCAGGGGCAGCTGGCTTCTCAAACCAGAATCTCGATGTGAGGGTTTCCCTTTGAGTTGAGCTCAGCTATGTGCAGACCTGGGTTTGATTTCATTGATCTGCTACAGTGACTCAGTTCAGATTGCCAGAAGAAAAGTTGCATTCACAAGACGTCTTTCCCTGGCAAACAGGGCTTCCCAGACAAACAGACAGTTTAAGTGCTGTAGATTTCCTTTAGGAAACTTAAACCGGAATGAGAGAGATCCACACAAATTGATCAGTTCTACAGTTGGACTGCAGAATAACCTTTGAATTCAGTTAAAAATGAGCCTACCAACTGAGAGCTGTAATATCCCTTCTGAAAGTCTGCTAGCAAATGAAAATCTTCTGGAACCAATTAGATGACCATTAGTTACATTTCCAAACCACTTTCCAGAAGTGGAACAGAAATCAGGAAGTCATTGGTTTGAAGCTGTTCATAAAGAAAGAAAGAAAAAAAAAACAAACACAAAGCTAAAGGTAGAAATGTGCATTTGCAAACAAAGGCTTTGGTTCCTGTGTAAACAAAGCCCACTCCATTTCCAAAAGCTCCTTCTACTTCCCTGAGCAGCTGCACATAAAGGTGCCTTGTTCCTCTCAGGAGCTGCAAACACTTTCATTCTCCCCCTACAGCTCCTTTTTATTAAAGTATATGAAAATAACATTTTATCAGCAGTTGTGTGTCAAGAAGTGGCTTGGGGCTTGCAGAAGGGATCCCTGCAATACCTTGGAGAGTAGCAAGTTCTGTAGAGGAAGCCATTCACAAGTATCCCTGGCCAGCAGCTGCTCAAATCCATGGATCGTCTTAGCATCTTTATTTCCTTCATCTCTTCCCCATCACAGCTCCAGTCTTTTCACTGACTTCAGTCTGCATTTCTTTTTCCAGAGACCTACTGAAGCCATGGAGCCAGTTGCAGGATTAGTAAGGTACATTGCAAAACCAGAAATCTTTTTGAAGCTCCAGCAGTGCTGGATATGCACACCAGTCAGTATCATCACTAAAATGATCAGCAGCAAACCAGTCAAAAATACAAGCAATGTAAAGTGTTGCACTGCAATTCCTTGTAGTTAAACCATGAGGGGGGTATATCCTACAACTGCCACTGATATGTACCTGTGTAAAACAAAGAGGAGAGCACTATGCTGAGTGACATTTAGAAATCATTCCTCACAACCATTGGGGCCACACATTTTTATATAGATATATAAATAAAACAACTCAATTTCAGATCTTACGCACACACACACAAAGTAATCAATGTAAAACAATGTCCTGATGTTAAAACTCAGATGTTTTGGTACAAAATCTATTTCTCCCAGCTTCTTATTGAGAAATGCTAGTATATACAGGATGTTTAGCATTTTGAGAAGTACTGATATGGTGTGGTGTCACACAGCTGGCCATTTTGTCCACTTCCATGGTGTGTGCACACACGATCGCTCACATGTGAGTGTGAAGATACATGTAGTATAAAAGCTAGTTCATACATATGTGATTACATACATACAGATGTTATTTATGCACACACACACTGGTCAAAATGGGACTTGAGAAATACTGATGTAGAATCAGGTCAGTCTTAGTACACCATTGTTCTGTCCTATTTCGCAACACAGCTTATACCAGCCCACTTGAACCGTATCTGTAAATCGCAATTCTGCGGAACAAGGAGGCTACCCATACAAACTCACAGGCGATCTCCATACACCTGTCAAGTTGAGTACCACAGTCTTAGCAGCAGCAGTAGTATAATTCTGGTTAATTTCTTTAGGCCTCCAGGTATGATAGTCTTCTACATCAGATACTCACCAGTTCTGAGATTCCTGAACAGGCCATGTCCCTGTCCTGCAGCTCCCTCGTTCCTACGACCCAAGCAGCATTTGCAAAAAGCCTTTGCAGGCAAGCCTTCCTTCTCTGGTTCAGGGTATGCCTACCTGTTCCTTTTCCAAGCAGACTCAAGTGGTCTTTGCCTGTGCTTCAAGTTGGCCCACACACTGTATATGCATAACACAGAGTCTCTAGCTTCTCAGCAGGACTTCACTTAGCTTTGACCTTCCTGACTGCTGTATGAGACTGGCTTAGACAACAAGCATGGTGAGCTTCCATAGACCTCTGCAATAGGCCACAACATTTCAGCTGTTAGCAGAACAAAGCCCCTTAAAGACCCCATCTCCCATCTTATTTCCCTTGACAAGACTACACATGTGTATGTTGCATGACCAATCAGCTTCTCATAATGTGACCTGATGTTGTGCATTCTCCCCTTGGGCCCCCAGGCAGACACCTCTCATGGGGAGGTGGGAGAAAACATCTGCACCTTGGCCACATGGCAGATGGCATCCGATTCTAGTACTGGGCAAAGAGGATGACAGGGCCTTGGGATGCAGAACTACCCACCGCAACCACTGCTCACTTTCTGTCCATGCCCAAAGTGCATTGGGAGGAGGAGGTGACTGAAAAGGGCAACATGGGCTAAAAGCATTACTCTCCCCAGATGCCTGTAATCCAGTGGCCCTGGTGTAGTCACACCCTTGTCCACCCACCTGTCCCTTAGGCACATTTTGGACAGGCCGGGACCAGGAGCTGCATCCTAGGTCACCCCCAGACCACACCTAGTGACGCTGCCTACCACATGTGCACCCGCTGGTGTGAGACTAAGTAGGAGTTCCGACTGAAGCTTTTCCCACAGTGGGAGCATTTGAAAGGTTTCTCCCCAGTGTGGGTACGACGATGACGGATGAGGGTAGAGTTGTCACTGAAGCAGGTCCCACACTCGGCACACTTGTAGGGCTTCTCCCCAGTGTGGGTGCGACGGTGCTGGACCAGGTGCGAGCGCTGGCTGAAACTCTTTCCACAGTCAGGGCACAAGTATGGCTTCTCACCTGTGTGGACACGCCGGTGGATGACCAGCTTAGAGCTCTCACTGAAACACTTGTTGCAGTCTGCACACTTGTAGGGCTTCTCGCCTGTGTGGAGCCGCTGGTGGGCAATGAGGTTGGAGCTGTCGCTGAAGCGCTTGCCACACTGATGGCACTTGTAGGGTTTCTCGCCCGTGTGAAAGTTGGCGTGGCGGAGCAGGCCTGAGTTCTGGTAGAAGTTCCTCCCACACTTGGCACAGACATAAGGCCTCTCGCCAGTGTGGTTGCGCTGGTGCTGCACCAGGTGGGTGCTCTGGCTGAAGCTCTTCCCACAGTCCTTGCATTGGTACGGCCGCTCACCCGTGTGGATGCGCTGGTGCTGGATGAGGTGGGAGCGGCGGCTGAAGCTCTTGCCGCAGTCAGCACACATGTACGGCTTCTCCCCGGTGTGGATCCTCTGGTGGCGGATCAGGTCGGAGCTGCGGTTGAAGCTCTGCCCGCACTCGATGCAGATGTAGGGCTTCTCTCCCATCAATGCTCGCTGGTGGACCACTGTCTCTTTCCGCTTCCGAAAGCCGCAGCGAGAAGTCTTCTCTGGCGCCGTCTCTGGGGAGAGAAGGTCTGGTCTCGGATGGGACACTTCCCGGTCACAGCCCAGAGGAGAAGCTTCCCTTATGAAAAAGTCTGAAATGGCCCCGCAGGGTTTGGCTGCCTCCGGCCCATCTTGCTGGAGATCCCTCTCATTTTCACTCATGCTCCCATCACCTGCCGGGACAGAAGGACAGCCCAGACACAACCAACATGTTTAGTCATGGCCGGCGTCCTGCTCTTCTCCTCCACCCAGCCTGGCCACCGCAGCCGCCCCACACGGCCCCGGCCAGGTGCTGCGTCCTCCCGCCCAGCCCAGTCCGTCCCGGCTCCGCCGCCTCCAGGGGAGAGGCGAAGCCCCGGGGACCAGCTCCATCACCCTGTCGCTGTCACCCGCCTGCCCGGCCACCCTTGTCACGCCCGACCGACACGGGCGCTGGGGAGAGGGCGCAACCCCGCTCCCGCCGGCGGCACCTTCCCCCCGCCGCCCGCCCCCCGGCCTGAGGGGGCTGGACCGGGGCACGGGAGGCCGGGGCGGGAGCTGCTGGGAGCGGGGGGAGGAGGCAGAGCGGGGAGGCCGGCAGGCAGCGGTGGGGCCTGGCGGCAGCACCCGCCCAGCGCTGCCGATCCCTGCCGCCTTTCCCCCCGCGGGCAGCACCGGCGGCGACGCTGCGGGAAAATCTACCCCCGCCCCGGGCGCGCCTCCGCAGCCCAGTCCCTCAGCTGTCCCCACCCGGGGCCGGCGACCCGCCGTGCCCGCCTCACCTCCGCCCGGCGTCGCGACCCCGGCCCGGCCCGTGGCGGGGCGGAGGGGGCGCCGGGCGCAGCCCCGGCTGGGCGCAGCGCGGCCACCGGCCGCGGGGAGGGGAAGTTCCCCCGCGCGGAGCCGACCCCGCCGGCACTTCCTGCGGCTCCCGGGAGGCGGCCGGCCGGCCTCTATGGTTGTAACCCTTCCGGCCCCGGTCCGCCCTGCCCTCCGCTCCTCACCGCGGCAGAGCGGAGGTTCCTCCCCCTCCGGCGGGCGAGGGGCTGCAGGAGGCCCCGGCAGGCGAGGCCCGGTCCGGCAGCGGGGCTGGGCTCGGCCGCGGGTGGAGCGCCTCCCCACCCGCGGCGTCTGCTGCCGGTCGCTCCCCAGCCGGGACGTACCCCGCGGCCTTTCCCGCTCCCCTGGGGGCGGAGGCCGTCGCCCGGCCGAGGCCTGCCCCGCCGCTGGCTTCTCCCTGCTGCTCGTCCCTGCCTGCCCGCGGGGTGTGGCGTTAGCCCCGTGTCCTGGCCCCCATTCAGGGACTTGGGAGGGGGGATCACATAGCGGGGGCCTGGGCATGGCCAGGCCTTGCCATAGGGGTGCAGCCCTGCTGGCTGGAAGCGCAGCATGTGTGCTTAGTCGGTGACCACGGGGCAGTAGGAAGCAAAAAGGACCAAGGTTCGGTGGGCCGCCTCAGTTGGCTGTCCTGCTCCCCTGCCCATGGCCATGCCATGGCTTCCAGTTCTCGTGGTGCTGTCCGGCAGCCTCTCCTCTGCTGTGTAGCCTTCACAAGATTCCTTGCACTGCCACATTTTTCTGTTGCCTCAGTTGTTTTCTTCACCTAACGCTCCCCACCATGTCTTTGTATCACAACTGTCTCTGTTTTCTCCCTCACGTTTCTTTATTCCAGCTCCAGAATAAAGAGAAGGCTCTGGGGGGACCTTATTGTGGCCTTTCAATGTATGAAGGGGGCTTATAAGAAAGACCTTTTTACTAAGGCATGTAGTGACAGGACAAGGGACGACAGTGTTAAACTGAAAGAGGGTAGATTTAGATTGGACATAAGGAATAATTTTTTTACCATGAGGGTGGTGGGACACTGGAACAGGTTGCCCAGTGAAGTTGCGGATGCCCCATCATTGGAAGTGTTCAAGGCCAGGTTGGATGGGGCTTTGAGCAACCTGGTCTAGCAGAAGGTGTCCCTACCCAGGGCAGGGGGTTTGGAACTAGATGTTCTTTAAGGTCCCTTCCAACTCTAACCATTCCATCATTCCCAAATTCCAGCACCTGATGCATTCACAAACTGCTCTATAAATGAGGAACACCGGCTGTTTTGATGAAAGGAAACTCAGAGCACATGGGAAAAAAATTAAAAATTTTGGATTTACCAAAAGGTAAGAGAGAAGCATAGATCTTCCTGAGACTTTCATTCAGTTGAGTCACATCATGTGGAAGTACTGAGTCAACCTAGAGAACAGGACAGGACACACCTATTTTTGGCTCGGGATGCAAAGGTGCACAGAACCTGAACTGACACTTGTCTCTGTATGCTTAAATACTGACATGAATATTCAGTAAAAAATTGACTACAGCTTTAAAATAATTGGACTTAAATAGTAGTGTTTTCCACAGTTACTTAAAGCAGAAGAAACAGAAGACTTTTATTTTGCTTTGGTGCCCTTGAACAAACTTACCACAACTTTTCCTTCTGACCTGATATGGTGGGAAAACAGTTCTGTCCCCACCATGCATGCTGAATTGTCTTCTGATTTGTTCCCAGTCCTTTTTAAATGGCTCTGTCTAGTAATTGTTTTGCAGACCTTATACCCAAATGTTGCTTTATTGAGATGTGTTGTTGGCTAGGAGAATTGGCCATTGCAGGAGAGAAATTAAGTTGTGTAAATAAGATAATGTGTTCCATGAGATGGAAAAACAAGAGGAAATATCAATGAACTACATACCCGCAGAGGGCGCGGTATAGTCATCTGGAGGAGGAGAAGGCCTTTTCTGAAGTCTTTCACAGGGGCTGCAAGGGAGCACAGCTTAAAATCTTGAAAAATAAAGTGCTCCGTGTCCTCTGATACATTGACAAATAACAGCAGCCTTCTAGTTCCCAAACCAAACTGTCTTGTTATTAAGATGAAGTCTTGCAGAAGGACTGGGTCAGACACTGGCTTCTTGATAGCTCCCCAAGTTCTTCCTTCCTGAAATGCTGTGCAGATTCCTGTCTTTCAGTTTAGCAACTGATACTATGTCACGTGTACCAGTCTATGGTGGTTTGCCATGGCTCCCAGGGTATGATCCATCACAGGTTTGTGATCATCAACTACATTCAGCTGTGGCTCTCCAGGCCTCACAGACTGTGAAGAATAATGGTCTTCTAACCGGTTTCCCCTTTCCTGTTTGTGTTGATGGAGAATTTCCTTCTGCCCACTGCAGTTCTCCTGGTTGCATTGGAAGGTGTCCTGTTGGTCCCCTATGGACTTATATGCTTTGTCTCTTTTGGGACTTTGAAGTGAGGTGAGGGTTGAGGCTTTTTCAGCACTCTTTATTTTGTCATGGCCCTATCTGTCCAGATGCATTAGTTGGTTACTGCTACTGCTTTGGTGTTACCTCCAGTTTTGTCCTGGATTTATATCCACCTCTTGCCCTCTGTTGGTTTGCTGAAACTGCTCTGCTTGGTGGTTACTGATGTAGCTATTTCATGATTATATACAGATGTTGCTCATCTGCGCATAGTGTTTTGGGTCTGTTGCAGCAGAAGGCACCCTAGCTGAGAAACCTCTGATAGAGGTGGTATTAGCCTTTAAATCTGTTTGGATTAGTGATTACTCCTCTTTAAACAAAACTATGTGTCGGACACATAATTTGTACTTCACACAGAGGAGCAGGAACACTTGCTCCTTACCATGAGGTAGAATGAAAAATGTGTAACTATAGTCAGTGTCATCCCATTCTGTTTGAAATGTGGGGTCTCCCCCACAATAATAATCTTGTCATCTACAATCTTGGTAATTGAGAGTTTTTCTTGTTTTCACATCCAGAGTTTAGCTGATACTGTTATGGACAGATGTAGCTAGTAAATGATTGCCAGCTGTGTAGATGTCTTATGCAGCTTAGGATGCCAGAGTTAATTTTTGATCTCACATGCTATGAACACTTTGCACTGGGTACATTAGGTCATTTTTTTGTCTGTCCTTGTCCTTGTTCCTGCTCTGCTCCACTCTGCTCCTGGAATATGGACCTGGAGCCTTACTGTGGGGAAGGTAAAACACTTCACAGTCTTAGACAAGTTATAATCACAACCTTAGAGAAGTTACCTCTTCCCTGGGAGGTAAGGAAATGTGATTTTTACTCATCCCTGACTGGGGAACAGAAACTTAAGGTTCAGTTGCACCAGCCAACAAATGGCAGACAGTTAAATATTTAAATACCCTGGTCTCAGGGCATATGGGGTAGGCATGGGATGCGAGCGCATCCCTGCTGAGAAGCCGAGGGATTCTAAAGGCTTTAGATCCCCAGGTCCCACTGAGATTTACCTGGGACACGGGATGACTTCTAGAAACCTCTGAAATACCTGACAATGTTTTCAACACAGGGGAAATCTTTCCTGGGTTTTCAGAATTTACCAATGTTTTCAGAACCCTCTGGCTTTTCAGGTGGGACATTTCAGAATTATCCCATGGCTTCGGTGGTTTCTTTCTGCCAGTCCTGGTGAGACTGAGAGCGATGTCTGCCCGCATTTGGCTGAAATGCTGTTTCCCAGATTGCCCAGGTGGTGGCAGATTTGGAGGATATTAAATCAGACTTTTCAACCTGTTTTTTGATGGAGCCAAATTGTTTCCCGCATGGGTTATAGACGCCCTCTTCTGAAACTGTTACTCTTTCATACCTCTGAAGCCATTTAAATGGCTTCCATTTAGAATGGAAAATCTCTGCTTTTGTGTACAATCTGTCCTTAACACAAGTGTTATCTGCAGTTATATTTCTTGTTAAATTTCTGGTAAATCAAAGTTTAATGACTAGATTTATTGGGGAAGGGCTTTTTATTGGTTTGTCTACTTATTTAAGCTAATGAAGTGCTATTGATTTACAGAGTGTGTGTGTCAAATTAACTCCTGTTAACCCCCAGATTGGCTGTGCCAAAGTTTCTGGTGGGTCAGGACTTGCTCCTAGAAAGAAGTATCTGTCTATTTCTGCTGGGAACGCTCCCTGAGGCTTTTAAATGAATCCCCCCCTCACATAGCCACACAAACTCCCAGCCTCACTCCTTGTTACCTGAAGGCAGAATTTCCATCTTTCTGCATTTTCACCCTCATCCTGCTGCTAAAGTTTACTCAAGCCTGAAAGGTTCTGATATCCTTTATTTATTAACATTTCTATAAACTTTAGGGGGGTACCAGCAAATTAAGTGCCACAGGGCTTTGGGGGGGTTGGATGGGCAGAAAGGATGACTGTGATAGTTTGAATTCTTGCTTAATACATGCCAATGAACTTGTTTGTGTTACTTCTTTCTTCAAACCCAGTAGCTAATCTGTTATTGCTGTAGTAATGCCTGAGTGACAAATACAGGGTGAATATTTTGAGTATCTTTGGTTTTATGCAGTGTTACCTGGTTCATGTTTCTATGGGTTATGTTAGCCATTTCACTCCAGCATCACCATTGGAGCTTATGTTCTGCTGATATTCACCACAGCTTTTGAAGTCTTTTCTGGAGTCTGTGCTTTCCACGATAGATTCTCCTATCCTGTAAACATGGTTTACAATCACCAAAAATCAAATCCTTTGCATTTGAGAAATCACTTCATTATTCTTCCTTAAAAACAAGAAAATCCTCAAAACCAGGGAGCCTGCCAAACTCCAAAAGGCATCTACGATACACTACCAAAACCAAAATGCATGGAGTAAAAATAAATATGGTGAATCATCCTTTAAGCCTAATCTTAAACTCATTTGATGCTTTTCCAATTATTCATGCATTACATTTTTTCAAGTACTTTTAATTAGCATTCTTGGCATCTTCAGTTATTCAAATAGCCATTCTGTGTATAGCGATGCTTTGTGTAATTTCTTAGTTTCCTTGGGAATGTGGTGAGCCTTTTTTGTCCTGGATGATTTTGGAAAGCTGAAATTTGGGCCATATTCGATTCCAAAACAGTGAAAACATGCAATAAATGATGCTAGAGTTTATTATATATAAAAGTGCTTTCTGTTTGAGGGAATTGCATTAATGCTACTGTAGACTGAAAGTTGTTTGTGGCAGGAAACACCATTTCATTTTGTATTTGTACAATACCAAAGTACAGTCATGTCTCAGTCCAGTACAAGGTCACCAAGAAGCTATGGTAATATAAATGTAGTACAATGGTAGATCTCCACCTGCTGTTTTTCTTCATACATTACAGCTAAAATTAGACAACCACTGAATTTTAACAGAGGAAAAAATTATTTTGGCCATAACTTCTGCTTCTTCATTTAAGGAAATAAAGGACCCTACATAATAGTGTCATTTATACAGCTAATAAATTCGTTATCCTCTGGTGACCTGACACGCCACTGAGATCCTGGGCGCCTGCACATTCCAAGTAGGTCTGCACTGCTGAGATGGAAAAGCAACCAGTTCGGCTTTTCATCAGGAAAGATGAGTTGCAACACAGTTTTGTCTTTGTGCTCTATTTAAGCTCTGTGTAAGCAAAGAGCAAATACACAGGTCTTTCCCTTGCTGTTGTTTTAAGCTTTATGTGGGTAGAAATATAACAGTTTGTAGGTCACGGCAGGAGAATCTGTGGTGGTTGTACTTGGAGGATTATTGTGGACGTAATTATTTTCAGGTCACTCGTGAGTCAGTCATGATCTCTTCTTACATGCTGGCTGCTTTATTTCTCCCCTAGTAGGTGTTCACCTTTCAGAAAGAAAGAAGGAGGAAATGTAAGGGAAGAAAAGGCTTCTCCGGAGGAAAGAAGGATTGACAGCAAGATTTTAGTCTTCACCTGAACATCTGCCTCGAGAATTAGGTGAACTGGTGGCTCCTGGGAGAATTCCTTATTTTTTTCATTGGAGATGACGGGAGTAAGAGATGTGGTAGGAAGGGAGTAACATTTAACTTTTGTGGCCTTTGCAAGCAAATACAATGATATTTTATGTTTTAACTTATTTTTTGGAGTTATGTGATTGTATTTGACTCTCAAGTATAGTCACAAAGAGTTTTTACAGAAGTATTTATTTTTCTAAAAACTGTTTTAACAAAACTGAAATACTTTTTTGGAATATATCAGCCTTGACAGACTTTAACCATCTTTTGGAAAGAAACAGCCATCAAAAGTAAACAATATTCTGTTATGATGTGCATGTGGAGAATATTTTGTTTCCACATTTGAATGGAAAGATGCAGCCCACCTTGTTCCCTGACCTCTTGATCTGTTTGCAGATGGTATGGAAAAACTGTGGGCGAAGTTCCATACCCAGGTGTGAGAAACACTCGCTCACGGATAAAAAAATGTAAAGAGGACAAAGTCTTCCAAGCAAAGATAAAAATTTATTCAGAAACAAAATAAATGACTCAGCTGAGTCTGGTGCGTCTCAAAAAGAGCATACTTAGTTACAAAACTTGAGGTATTTATACACTTCCCCCATTGCCCAAACTCCTGTCCCCTTTTCTCTTTGGTTTGGTACTTCAGGGCACACAGTCTTTCATGACCTGTTAGTCTATCACAGACCTGATTCACATTTTTCTCCTTTTAAGGAGTTGTTTTTCTAAGATACATAGCCCTGCTCATGTCGTCGACATACAAAATGGCTGAAGCAAAACAATCCCCGAGTTCATCTCTCACGCAGGGAACTCGAGAAGAGCAGAGCCACAGAGTCGCTTCTCCTGCCCTTCTGTGCTGTGGGCCTGCAGTGTTACATTTGCAGCACATGCAAGTTGGTAAAACACCCATCCATCCAGGCACGTTCTGGAGGAAGCGTATGCTGTTGGTGAGGTGTGACTAATTCATGCAGCTGGCGGGAAGGGTGCCGAGCACAGCACCCAGCACAGGGCAGCGATGCCTTCCGGCACATCTCACCAACAGCTCCTGCCTGCCGGCAAGGGAGCCCAAGGGCAAGGGAGGGACAGAGGGGGTGCCCTGAGGAGAAGCGCTACAGCATGGTTAGTTCCTGAAGCTCCATGTGCAAGGCTGACCACTCACATCTGTCGTTTCTGAGCTCTTGAGTTCTGGGGCCTTCTCTTTGCTGCGGCAGCTGCTGTGTGTTCTCTGTCATGACAGGAGCAGGTCTTCCTCTTTGCCTCCCTTCCTTTCTCACCTTGCCCAGCTGCACCCCACCAGGCCCGAAAGCCCATGGAGAAAAGCTAGTGCTTCTACTGGGGCAACACTGCCCATCCTCAAAGGGGGCGTGGAGCCTCGCTCAGGCTCCCTGCCGTGCAGGGGGCGACTCACAGCCCCCCTCTTGCGGCGACCCCACCGCGGGGGCCGGATGCACTTCACGCGTGAACGTGGCCAGAGCATAAGGTAGTGGAACCACGAAGTCACCAGAGAGTACTCAGCTCTCACCACGGGACAATCAAGGAAAAGTCTCTGCCGTATTTTGAGGGAGTGTCGACACCGAAGGGCAAACCCGAGGAGCGCCCGGTGCGCAGGCAGCAGCCGGGCCACCTGCTCCGCCCGGCGGCCGCTACCCGCCGCCCGCGGGGACGCCAGCTCCCCACCTCCCGGCAGCGCTGGGGGCAGAGCTCGCCCGGGGTACCGGGCGGCTCGGCAGCATAAGGACAGGGGATCGGCAGCCCTGGCCGGGTGGCAGGCGCCGGGGGAGGCGGCCCCGGGGCTGCCTTGGCCGGAGAACAGACCTGGCGGCCCGGAGCCCCCGTCCCGCGTTACCCCCACCTCCCCCGGCTGGCCGGCCCCATGCAGGAGGGGTGGAGTGGAGCGCACCGCTTCCTTGGTGCCAGTCGCTGCCTTCCCTTCGCTGGGGGGAGTCACCAGCAGGCCCGGGGAGGAGCAAAGCCCGAGCCCCTGGCGGAGCAGCCGGCCTGGGAGCCCGCGGGAGGGAAGGTACGGGCCCGGGGCAGCCGCCGGGAGGGGGCCGGCCTCACCCGGCGGCCCAAAAGCAGGCCGGGGTAGGCTGAGGTGCTGCTCAGAGGCTTTCAGTGAGGGGTGGAGCAGCTCCGGAGGGAAAGGGGAAGCTGTTAGCTGGCGGGGGTGTATTAAATGTTGGGTAAGAAGTGGGAGGCGTTGAGGCTGAGAGGAGTGGGATCTGTGTCAGGAGTCAATGCAGCCCTTCCAGACAGCGCTTGTTGGTGTTACAAGGGAGATCGAGGTTAGATAACATCACTTTTTAATCACACTGGTTTCTTGATTCAGTTCTCCAGCTTGCAAGTCACCAAAGTTCAGGTCTTTCTAGAAGACTATCATTTCTCTGCTTAGGTGGTGTTCCATAGCATGTGCAGGTTTGCCCCTTTTAGGCAGCCCGTGGATACTGTCAAAATGCACTGCACCTGTATCTGCCCCTCCCCTTCTCCCACCTGTGTGGGGAAGGTTTTACAGTCAGGTCTTCTCTTCTTTTCTAGATGGAGCCAGCAAGAGAGTCTGTACTCTCTCTTCTCCAGGAGCCTGGGAAAAGCAGTATTGCAGGTGAGATGTAAACTCTGCTAGTTAAGTCATGGAGTGAAGCTTGAAGCTCTGCTAAGAGTTGCTGGGGATGTTGTGTTCCTTCTTCTCAGGTGCTTGCTCTGTCCTGAATTGCTAGGATGGTATGGCATTCTAGGCTAGGGCAAGGCAGTCAGTGCTATTTTGTGTTTCTTTCTGCTGTGGTTTTCTAGCAGCTGTTTTAAAGTAAAATGGTACAGTTCATTTGGAGTGAAGGAAAGCCAGAACACTTAATCTTTTTCAGGCTTTCTCGTGGGTGAGCAAGGTCTGAGGGAGTTGCACAGCTGCACCTGAAATGCGTGCATCCCCAGCACTAGCTCTGGATGGGAATGGAGGGTTGTTTGTTTCCCATTTCACTGTTGGGGACCTGGAGTCTCTGTATGGGCCTCTGGGAATAGTCAGCTGCTTGGTTGTAGAGTGAGGGAATGACTGCTCCTGTGAGAGGGAGTCGTCATCATCCCTCTAGGAGAAAAGTACCTCTAGGGTGTAATTCCTTGATATAAGAGATGAGGCGCCCCCCCTTCCCTCAGTACATTTTTTTTTTTCTTTTCTTTTTGTTTATCACTGGTATTTAGATCTTGGCAGTTGTGGCCATAAAAATACAGAACATTTTCTCTCTTCAAGGGCACGTTAGTTAAGAATTGTATTCCTCGGTGTCATAGAGGTAGGACTAAAATTGCACTGCAGAGTTTTACCCTGAATGTAGAAAGCCTGGTTTTTTTTGTTAGTGTAGTAATCAAACTTGATGTGTTAAATGGGAAGTATATGTAGTGTGAGTAGCTGAATATTTTAATGCTAAATCACAGATACTAATGGCGAAGTCCTCTATTTGAATTAATAGTAAACATCTTAACAAGACCGCAGAAATGAAGCTCAGATAAGTGTGTGTCAGGTGATACTTAAAATTCTATTAATGCTGACCTGACGTAAATATAAAATTTAGTCAGCAGAGTGAGATAACCGAAGCTTACTGTGGGGTACGTGATATACATACTCATTTGTGAAATAACATAGATGACATTCTTTAGGAAAGAAAGGGCCATGTTTGGATGTTTCCTGTGAGCTTTCTTGGAATGTAATTTATTTAGCTTGTCACTACAAGAAAAGTAGGTGTCATGCTAGATCTAGATATGAAAGAGACAGTAATAGTTAATTGACAATTACTTTATTTTTTTATTAACAAAAATCTAACTCCTTTGACTTCTGATGCATGAATATACAGTATCCTTATAATAATTACAACTGTTCTTGTGATAATTAGGGAGAAAACTTGATGTGCAAACCTGTAAAAGAAGTAATTTACAGTTTTTTAAGCAAATACTAACACAAGTGAGAAAGAGCCTGAACCTCCCTGTTGATTTTGCCTAATGAAGGTTAAGGGGATTTTTTTGGTGTTGAACCATCCATCCCCAAATGCACAGCTTTAAAACAGTCTTTTAATACTAATTTAGCAGGCTGGAAGGCTTTTGAGCAAAGTCTGCAGGAACAAATAGCTAAAAGTAGATACTTGTGATGGGTAAGATGTTTCAGCATGTTCCTTTTCCTTCATTCATTTTGGCAGTTTTCTTTTTCCATTCCCTGAGTGGAAGAAGAACAAGGAAGTAGGGAGGGAAAGGAAGAAGTAGGTTTTTTTACCTCTTGTTCCCTGTGCCACTTTTTTCCTTATCTACTCGTCTTAATCTTCATCATTTGCCTTCCTCTTTGGGAAAGGAAAATCTGGTGCAAGTTGATGCTAGGCCTGAGAAATTCAGTTATTTTACAAGGAGCACCTTACCTGTCTTAGGGAAGGAGAACTGTCACATTGCTCTTTCTCCATCAGGGAGCTGCATTTTGAGTGACAGCAAGGAAAAGAGAGGCATCCCGGGAGACCTTAAGCAAGATGTAGTGCTTCAGCTACCTGAAGCCCACAGCCCAGACTGGGGGACAGCCAGTGCGCAAAGGCAGCAGAGGGCAGCCTATAATAAACCCCCTCACCAAAAAAGAGGCTCCAAGAAACTCACCCTCATCACTGGTGGCCAGAAACCACACATAGAAGAGAAACCCTACAAGTGTACAGAATGTGGGAAGGGCTTTAACGAGAGCTCCAAGCTCCTGAACCACCTGCAAACCCACAAGAGAGAAAAAACATTTGAGTGTGTAGTATGTGGGAAGAGCTTTAGCAGGAAGGCTAACCTGGTGGTGCACCACAGAATCCATACAGGGGAGAGGCCTTACAAGTGCAAGGAATGTGAGAAAACCTTTAGCCGTACCTCAAACCTTACCTCTCACCGCAAAACCCATGCGAAAAAGAAAGCCTTTTCCTGCACTATGTGCAGAAAAAGCTTCAGCAGAAGTGCAGCTCTCTTCCAGCATCAGAGAATCCATATGGATGAGAAGCCCTATAGGTGTACCGAGTGTGGAAATAACTTCCATCTGTGCTCAGACTTCATCAAACATCAACGGATTCATTTGAGAGAGAGACCCAATGAACACACAGCAGGTAACTGAATTAAAATCTGTTGATTTTTATTTCAGGCTGTACAGACTCACAGGGGATGTGTCAGTTACTGTGGTCTCCATTTGTTCTTAAATGCTTCTCCCTCCTTGCTGTGGATATGAGTGGGGTTTTTTTTTACTTGGTTGTTTTTTTCCCCTTCCTATGTGATGTATTTATCTCTGTTATTTGAAGAAGTGCCTTGAAAATGCCAAAGTTGAAATTTAGGTTTTGCCATGAAACGTGGTCTAGTTGGGGGTGACCCCATGTCAGGGGGGTTGGAACTAGATGTTCTTTAAGGTCCCTTCGTAAGGGACCCTAAGCCTTTCTGTCATTCTATGAAGTCTATCTGGGACCTTATGCTCTGCAAAGCTCTCAAATCCCCCTAATTACTGCTTCATAGAGTTGCCTGATGTCTAGCCCTAGATCATCAGAAGTGCTAAGCCAACAACATACTAAGCTTAGGGAAGTGGAAGGGATTTAGTCTGAATCAGGGCCTTGGTAATCTCTAGCAGCCAATTTTTGTAATATGTGGTTATTAAATGAGCAGCTTTTCATTGTCTGCAGTGGGAAGTGTCTGCTAGCCATCCCTCGATAGTACTCTTAGCATAGCACAAGCTGTCAGGTGAGGTGATTGTTTAAAGTAGGGAGTTTTCTGGATTTTGCAATATTGCATTTTCTTGTGATGACCAGAAACTGGGATAAAAACTGACATTGTGTTGTACCCATGCATGGACAGTCCCTTTATACTTGGTCAAAAATGTTTTAATTTTTAATCTTTGGTCTTGCCTAGCCATCCATAAAATTGTTCTGGGTGTTGGGGTCTTGACCAAAAGATCATGTAACAGCAGGGCAATTAAGACATGAGGCCATATGAGAAGAAAGTATTTTGTGTGAGGTTTTTCTGGGGTTTTCTTGTTTATTTTGTTTTTCCCCTGAAAAGAAAACTTCTGAGCAGGAGAGCCTTTCATCTTAGCAATGGAAATAATAATGAAGTTATAATGAAATGGCAAAACTGAATTCCTAAGGTAGAGTTTGAGACCTCTCAGTTCATAGATACAGAGAGGTGGCCTAGTAACTCGGCTAATGAGCTAAGATGGGACCTTACACTCCTAATGCTTTTTTCCAGCTTGCCCCCCACCCCCATGAGGGCTTTTAATAGTTTTTGTAGATGTGAGAGTTTATAATTCATAAGAAAAAAAGTCTCATTTTTACCCTGGCAGTTGGCTGATAATTAATATCAGATCAGCCTAATACTATATCCGCTTCACAAGAAAGCGTGCCAACTTACTCTGGAGTAACTATAGCTACTGCATCATTGTAATTGAAGCACCATAATAAAATTGCTTTTATGATCAAACATATGCCACGTTGGCCTTGCAATGTGTGGATTAGGAATGAAAATTGTTTTCTGTAGCTGGTATGATTTCAAAGAAGAGGTTTACATATTTACAACTTAAAGTATGGAAGAAGCAAGAGGAAGGTATCTTGATTTTGTTAAACTCCTAGTCTGTAATGTTTCAGGCAGCTATATCTGCCTAGTCTTTATTCTGGTTTGGCTTACTTTGGGCCAACATGTGACTGGAATGAAGTTTTAAGTTTAAAATGTGGATGAGAGGAAGGGTTGTCACTGAGCTGCCTTTTCCTTGTGTGAAAGCATATTTAAAATGCTGACCTAGCAATCGGTGATAAATTGGGCTCTTGACTTACACTACCTTCCTTTTAGATGCAAACCATTCTGCATTTAGATCTCTGCATCATGAAGAAGAGCAAAGGTGCGGTGCAGAGAAACATGAGGAGGATCACTTGGATTTTCTTCTTGAAGAGTGTAAGTATAAAAAGGCTTCTAAATTGCCATGCGGAGTATTTTTTTCATAGCAAGCATTAACATTCTCTTTTCTTCATACAGTGAAAAAAATGAGGGAAAATATGGATTTGCTTCTTCTGAATCAGCAAAGTCAGCTGCAGGTCCTGCAAGAAATTCAGAAACAACTGAATATACTCCTTCCAGGCAATGATCTCATTAATTCAAACGTCTATAACTTAGGACTTCTGCTGGGACGGCAGGCAGCTGCAGTGGCGTCTCTTTCTTTTCCCCTTCTTAATCCCAGCAGTCTCCTCCCTGAAAATGCCAGTCGCTTATCCCCGTCACTTGCTCCTGGAATTCTGCCTATGACTCAGCTCCCAATCTCTCAATATCCTGCAACTTCTACAACTTGATCAGCTTTGTGTTGTGAATGTATCCAATATAAACAACTGTGGCTACTGTTTGTACTGTTTTCTCAGTCAAATGTGATCTCTGTGTTCTAATGTTGAAATTGTAGTACCTGTGAAAATGCTGACCGTACACTCAGACTTGGAAAGATACATGTCTCAAGATGTAAACAGCAGTTGATCAAATCCACTGCCTGTTCATTTGTTGCAGCATGCAGACGTTTTGGCCAGTAGTGTATTTTGTCAAGGCAGCTCAAGAGATCTTTATCACCGGGGTGTAGTTAAGTGCAACATCCATATATAAGATAATGCATAAAACTTAAGCATATTTTTCTACCTGGTATGTCTTTAATATGTACTTGGGCAACTGGATCTCTCCTAACGAGCTGAAGCTAATAATAAAATCATCAGGGATGCTTTAGGCAACTCCTATTAAGTCTGATTCATATAGAGGTAAGCAACATGCTTATGTAAAGATGTTCAGTTTAACTGCACCTCTATTCCCAGCATCCATTTGCAAAAGCTTCTTTCATTCAGGAAGGCTTTGAATTAGGTGACCTTAGCTGATTCTTAGGCCAGCATCACTACTAAAACGGTAAGAAATGTTGTCTGCTTTTTGTTAAGACAAATAAACACCCCTTCCCCCAACCCCATCAAAATGCCACCATTCAGGTCTACCGAGCTTACTAGCAGTTTATGAGGAAAAGCCAAACTGGTTTATAGGGCACTTGTTCTTTTGTTCAAAGGTCAACTCACTTGAGTCTGTTTTTAGATATTCTGTCATACCCTATTTGGATTGTTACGTGTTGTTGACTGTTATGTATTGGTTCATTGGGGGTAGGACTGGGATAAATAATTACCATTTGGGGAGGAACACGGAAACTCAGATGCACCATCTTGTGAGGTCTGCAGGGGGAAAAAATATTTTATTTTTTTTTTTTCCCCTGTTCCTGCAGGACTCCAACATGGGACCTTTTAAGGCTAGTAAGCACAGAGTTTTAAGAAGCGTTAGTCCTTTCTACCACCTTGTTTCTGTCAGTGACATGGGCTAGTAGCAGTGTCAGAGCCTTTGAGCTTCAAAAGTGCAAAAAAGCTAACTATGATTTACCTTTGAAGAGCTGCTGGATAAAGAAACTTTGGGGCTTGTGCCTATGCCAAAATCTTTCTCTTGAACTGACGTTCTGTTTATGGGTTGTTGGTTTTGTGAGGTTTTTTATGATGTCTTGTTAAAAGGATGCACTGTTAGTAATTAATACAATATGGTTTAGGTTTTAAGAATGGGAAACACTGCTTCTCTTAACAAGTCGCCTTGTTGATGACAGTGCAGATTCTGGTCCAAAGATAAAACTCTGAGGGATCAGGTATGACTCTCTGTGTGAATATAAACTGTGAAAATCACACACTGGTTCTTATTACGTAGGGTTTTGTATTAGTCTTAACTCAGCAGGATGTTCATTAAAGCCAAACTGAGAAGCCTTAAGGGCGTTCCTTCAATGTGAACTTGTACTGAAATGTTTGGGGTTTGTTTTCCATCAGTTGAGCATATTTGCCATTTGGCTCTAGACTTAAGAGCTGCAGTAGCAGTTGCTGACATTCTATGGAAACTCTGGAGTACTGTTTATAGTTTCTTGGCTGTTTAATTTCATTTTGCTTAGAAGCAGAATCCCCTCTTCGAAGTGATGGTTAAAGTTTGTATATTAGTGGGTTTTTTTTAAGGTGTTCAATATTAAAAAGTTGCATTTTTTAGAAATGGATCTTTGCTGAGCTTCTGTCCTTTATGAAAGAGCACCAGTGCTTAGATTTTGGTACCTGAACTGGAGTTCAGTTACTCTAATGTGCATGCCTTTCCTGGCTATTTCTGCTTTTCTCCTGTCTTCCCCTTTCACTGCATCTAGGCATGTCCTTACATTTCTGTCTTTGGAAACTCCTGAAAAAGAAAACAAAGCTAAGTCTGCCACTTCTGCAACTTAGACCAGGTAGGAGGAATCTCTTATTTGAGGGCTTAGGTAGGATTTTTGCCTGTTGGGAGGGATGATTCTATTTGTAGCTGTCAGGCTCAGGAGCATTTTGTAGCAAACCTAAGGTGAGAACACCAACACAAAAGGATGTAGCTCTAGTATGTTTGTTAGTTCCCATCTGAACTTGAGGATAGTCCTGAAATACCTCTGAACTGCAGGTGTACTGGGGACTGGAGGAAGTGTTGATATAGAGGAGCACAAGAAACCATCATTCTTATTATTTTTGGGTTACCTCTCTCTCCTTGTAAGTGAGAGTGGAAGCCAGAAGCCTTTCTTCTCCTATCCTCCCAAACACTTACGTGGTTCTGAAAAGCACCTCTGATGCTAAAAAGATGCCTGTTCCCAGGTGGGGTGGGGCTTCTTGCCTCTTTTTCTTCCTTGCAGTGCTCTGGTAATGATGTAAAAGGGTGTGTGGGGCAATATCTGATAGCTTTTCAGGGATACTGAAGTGCTTAGCAGTGTCTGAGAATATGCAAGAGCATACTACAGGTGCTCTCCTGGTGAACTTTGAGTCTGTGGTCCATGCAGGTGTATTTTATGTTGGGGACTGGACAGTGTGTAGACAAGTGAAAGGTAATCTGGAGGAGATGAGAGCTTCTCTGACAGCTGTCACGTCCTAGGATTGGAGGTTTAGTATCTTACATCATGTCCTTCTGCTTCTCCAAGGCATGTCAAAAAAAACCCCAACAACCAAATATCTGTACTCAAGGAAAGGGCTGGAATTCATTCCGTGCTCAAAATGTTGTAGTTCTGCAGTCAGGAAAGCTTAGTCCTCTTTACAGTCTGCTTTCCAAAGGAAAAGTCTGTTAAAACATCCTGGTTTTTAGCTATGTGAAGCAAGTGGGAGTCTAAGATCACGTTTATCTATTTGCATTCCTTTTTAAGTTAGAGTAGCTCAGGAGCTTGGTAGTAGCAAGAAATGTATTTGTAAATAGAAGTGCTCCCACTGCTTTAGCACTACTTTTCTGAGACTGTAAATAGCTTGCTCAAGGCCTATTAGAGGTGGGGTTTTGATGTTTTCCTCCACCTCAGTCTTCTGTGATTAACTTGTGTGACTCTGCTCAGATCTTATTGCTTCAGTCCTGCAGTCATTTTTTTGTTTAAGCTTTTGTTGTTTTTTGGTTTGTTTTTTTTTTTTTGTAAAAATACCTGGTGGTTGCCTGACATCAAGCAACCAATCAGTACAAATCAAATTTCAATGCCTAGAAGGGAACAATGCTGTTTCCAGTGAAGTATCAGAGCAGGGCTGCCATATGTGTGAAGTCCCTAAAGAAGGACTTTGCCCCTGAGAAGAAGGGTGTCGTGTTGGAGTTGACACTCTTTTGTCCAGAACTCCTCCTTGGTGAATTCTGCTGCCGTATCACCAATGACACTAGAACCTGCAAGAAGGAGCATGGTCCCTGATCAGGCCTGTGCTGAATGAGTAATTCTGCTATTTGGTCACAGGCAGCATAAATACTGTTGTCAGTGCTCTAGAGAGCAGTACCTAGCTGGCCCTGTTTTGTGGAGGGGGGTGTAAAATAGGTGGAGGAGGTGACAAGAATAATGAGAGACTGTGGGTACGGTTGTAGCAGATGTGGAGAGATAAAGACAAGTTATTGATATAGATACTTTAAAAAAATCCAGCTAGTTATGGGAAACAATGTCTTTCTATTCGTCTGGTTATCTGGCAGTTTTTTTCACTGTGGGACAGATCAAGAACGGTCTCTGCTTTCTGATGCTCATTCTGTACCATTTTGGGACTATTGTTGTCCTGTCCTTTATTAAGTCCCATTTGCAGAGTGCCAGAAGCATTTTAATCCTTCAGTTTCCCTACAACCAAGTGGACTTGTCACACCTTCTGCAATCTTAGCATGTTGTCTTCCTCCAGATATTTGGAAATTGCAGTCTCAAGTATGTAAAGGTGATAGCAAGATCTTCAAATGTGGTAGATTCTGTCCTGGATGCAGAGTTACCTAACAAGGAAAAAAGAATGAGTAGGTTTACCCCCAATGGTAATAGTTTCCAGTGATAACTTAAGAATTTACTCCACAACTTATTAACAGCCTTGATTTCACCTTTATGAATGGGATGCATGGTATGCATAAAAACTCCACTAAATTTGGCAGAATCTTATCAGCATTAAACTATTGTAGGAGGAAGATTGTGCCTGTCAAGGTCTTATGTAACTTATTATTCTTTTTACACATTCTAGCTAGGTGTTACAGTGCTTTACTGCTGTTCCTACTACAGCAAAACCAGCAACTGGTTTGCCCCCTCTTTCTAAACTCAACAATTATTTAATAAAAGTCGTTGTTCTTGTTTTGAAGAGAAAGCCATTCTTTACAGACATCTTAATCTGAAAAGTCATGACAAGTGAAGCAAACCTGGGAAAACTTGTGTATTCCCTGTGTGCACAACAAGGAAAAGAAAGGAAGTGAGGGAAGAAGTTGGAGAAGGCAACATAGGAAGAGCTGCTCCAAGAAACCTCAGCTGCATTGGAAGAAGGAGAGGCAGAGATGTGTATTGCATCCAGACAGCTGAAGGAGCAAAGTATAATGACTATAAAATACTTGCCCAGCTGGTAATATATACATTATACCTGCACTGATAGCTCCATGTAGGTAGCCTCTCTTCTTGATTCCTCCAGGAGAGTTCAAGCTATAGGAGGTATGACTGTAAGAAAGCCCTGGTGCTTTCAGCCTACATCCACTTCCCTGGCAGCCCCTTCCTGGCTCCCTTAGCTGAGCAAACCACCTTAATTCCTGTCCCATCTCTTGGGGTCCCACTAGTCCTCCCACAGTTCACTTGCCCCTTGTGTCCTTCCATGTGGCATCGCAGCCTGGATGGTAGCCCACAGGTACCTCTTCCTGTGTTGGGGCTAGCTTGGGAACACATGTCAGTGGGCAAAGCTTTTGGTTATGAGAACAGGAACAGCAGTCCTCTGGGTGCAGAGCTCTGCAGTTTAACCCTATCTCAGCCTAGGTATTAAAAAGCATGCAGAAAACTTCCAGTGGAGGACAAGTAATCCCAGTTCTCAGTGTTCATTGCAATGTGAAAATTGCATCCTTTCTTCCTCAGGACTGTAGAGGAAATCTTGAGGATCTAACTTGTGAGGGTCCTAGGCTTGAAGCATGCAGAGCTGAGAGTTAATTTAAAAAAAAAAATAAAAATTAGGTTTTATAGTAGGCTATTGGCAGGATTTTATGCATTTAGTTAGTGCTTGGATGCATCTGGGTTTTTTTGTTTTTTTTTCCTGCTGACTTGGTTTCTGTACTTGGAGACCTACTGTTCCCTGAACAGAGTTCTCTGGCAGCTGAAGAATTATTTGTAAATACCAATATAGTGAAGACGTCTTTTTTGCCTGCTTTTCCCTCCAGGTGTGTAGATGTAGTTAAAAATGCTCTGTAGCTCCTCTTTCAATAATACAACTTAATTAGTATTATTTAAGTGTCTTCAGATGCAGACTTTAAAAATTCTAATTTCACTACTGTGCGGGTTAATGTTGAAGAGCTATTTAAAAGGCGTCCAATATATATATTTTTTTTTCTTTTTGTTGAAGGATACATATTCATAGAAATCAAAACTGTTAGAAAAAATTCAATTTTGATGAATTCCCGTGGGAATGCTGAGAGGTTCCAAAATCTGACTGACTTCCTCTGGCATGTCTCCCTGGTGGTGCAGCAATTGTCCTGGGATTTTAAGGCCCTCTCGCTCAGAGATGCATATTCTGATGTTGTTGCATCTTATGTTGGCCTCTTCAGGTCTGTCCAAATTTATTTTCGGCTCTGCCCTTCAGCAGGGTTGCACATGTATACTGGGGCATGCTCCTAGCCAGACAACTTCTGGTGGCTGAAGTCCTGCTTGTACAGTAACTGGCTTCAGGTTTTGCTTTTGTTCTGTTTCTGGAAGTAGTCGGTCCCCATTTATTTGTTCATTACTCTGGTTTATCATTACTTTAGCTGATGCCTCTCTTCCACTTCTCATCAGTTCCAAACCCACCTTCTGTGTTGCTTGCTTGTTGCTGTATTTGCCTATGTATTAGTATTTAGTTTGTAAGGTTCCCAGAAAATGTTTAAACAACAAGTCCAAATATATAATAACATCCTCTGATAAGGTTCTAGGGGCTGTTTTGTTCATCTTTTGTTCACATGAAATTACTCCTATTATTATTTCTCCTTTTTATATAATGTTATGAATCCATGCATGATGAAATCTTTAAAAAGTAGTAAGAACTGCAAGATAAAAATTTGTTAATTTATAGTAGCCCCTTGGAACCAGGCACAACTAAAAGAAACAGGAACAAATAAATCAATAATCTAATAGCAAAGGTTGTCCCTTGTAATATTGCCCTGACAGCAAATAGATCTTTTCCCAAAGACCAATTAATATTTTGGAAACTGGAATTAGCATAGAAGAAGAGATGAAGGAACTGGAAGCTTCAGTTAGGGAAGTTTGGAAAGTCATTGGGAATCTAGAACCTTAAACAGGCAGAGTAAATACTGTATGTCATGATAATATTTCATTTGCATGATGTTCCTCTTGCTTGTATGGGGAAAGGGGGGTGGATTGGTTTTTGTGGCTTTTTTTGTTTTTTAAAGAATAGGTTTAAGAGTTTTAAGTAGGTCAAATAAAAATCTAATTATCTATCACAGTCAGGTTTCATTTCCTGCACTACTTTCATCTCTGAAGCCCAGCTGTTTATCAGCATCCATTCACAAAAAAAAAAAAAAAAAAAAAAAAAAANAAGAAAAAAATCTTTCAGGCCTTTTCTAACAATAAAAAAAGCAAAACAGCACACAAATTCTGTTTTTATTCTTTTCTGCTTATCTTTAAAGATATTTGCCGTTTCCACCATACTTGACATAAGTATCATCTTTCCAGAGATTATTACACTCTGCATCTGTAATCATGTTTTGTCATCTTTCCTTTCCTGTGCATTAGTGTTTCTATTTAAGTGATCCCAGGACACGTTTCATGATCAGTAAAGCGCCTGAATATTTAGGACTGAGCTATTTCAAAAAGCGAAGCTATTTTAAAAACTTGGGTTTTTTGACCATGTTTTTATAGAATCATAGAACGATTTGGGTTGGAAGGGACCTTAAAGATCATCTAGTTCCAACCCCCCTGCCATGGGTGGGGGCACCTTCCACTAGACCAGGTTGCTCTAAGCCCCATCCAAACTGGCCTTGAACACCCTCGGGGATGGGGCAAACACAACTTGTCCAGGCAACCTGTTCCAGTGTCTCACCACCCTCACAGTAAAGAAT
>RSEF01000001.1:91634070-91648124 GCA_003993805.1 Himantopus leucocephalus
GGTCCTGCACTTGAATCAGGGCAAACCCCAATGTCAGTACAGATTGGGTGATGAATTGATTGTGAGCAGCCATTCAGAGAAGGACTGGGAATAGTGGTGGATGGAAAATTGGATATGAGCTGGCAATGTGTGCTTACATGTCAGAAAGCCAATTGTATCCTGAGCTGCCTAAAAAGAAGTGTGGCCAGCAGGTTGAGAAAGGTGAAAGTCTCTCTGCTCTACCCTGGTGAGATCCCACCTGGAGTACTGCATGGGTCCCAAGTACAAGAAAGACATGGACCTGTTGGAGTGGGTCCAGAGGAGGGCCACAAGAATGATCAGAGGACTGGAACACCTCTCCTAAGAAGAATGGCTGAGAGAGTCGGGGTTGTTCAGCCTGGAGAAGAGAAGGCTGCAGGGAGGCCTTATTGTGTGCTTTCAAAATATAAAAGGGGCTTATAAGAAAGGTGGAGAAAGACTTTTTACCAGGGCCTATAGTGTTAGGATATGGTGCAAAGGTCTTAAACTGAAAGAGGGTAGATTTAGATTTGATATAAGGAGACATTTTTTACGATGAGGGTGGTGAGACACTGGAACAGGTTGCCTAGAGAAGTTGTGGACACCACATCATCAGAAGTGCTCAAGGGCAGGTCGGACGGCGCTTTGAGCAACCTGATCTAGTGAGACATGGGCCTGCCCATGGCAGGGGGGTTGGACTAGATGATCTTTGAAGGTCCGTTCCAACCCAAACCATTCTATAACTCTATGATTCTAAACTGAGGTACGGACATATTTTATTGGAACACACAGTTTTTGTAAAATCCAAATGCTTTGTTAAATTGAACAGGTTTGAGCAGATCACTGACTTGAAAGAGAAATGGGGGAAAAATATGACAACACTGAATTTTTTTCCTATTTCTTCACCTACAGAATTCAGTATTTTCTTTTTCTGAAATGAGCTGCTTTTTAAAATATAATTTTACCACAGCAGAAAGTCCAAGTCAAAATAGAGATGAACAGCTTTATCCACCCTAAAGCAAGTTTATTTTCTGAAACGTATCATCCTTCCTAGAACATTTGAGTGTTGTTTTTTTATTATTTTACTTCTTTGAGAATGAGGGTGATTTTTGGAAACTTGTAGTCGTTCATGAAATAGAACTTCTTTATTTCTTTGCATCTTTTTCTTTAGAAAGGTTGGAAAGCCACCTCCAAATACCTACATACCCATGCTTTATTTAAAAATAATCCAAAACAAGCAGAAAGAATAGGCAGTGGAATTGAAAATGCCAGACAGATGTGAATACAGACAGGAAAACTGAGTATGTTATAATGACTAAGTATAGATAAGGCGTATAGTCTATACAGTTTACAGTAAGGGTAGAAGAAGCTGGATGGAGAAAAAGGGGTGGAGTTCACCCCGAGCGAATTCTTACGTGGACTGTCTGGACTAGCACTCTGGTGTTCCTTTCTACGTGCCAGTTTTGGTTTATGTTCAGGCTGTTGAGTCAGACATCTTAAGGAGCAGTTTACATCCACAAGCAAGCTAAGTAGAAGCAATACTCTTGTTCCCATGGGGACAGGGATTGATATTATAACTGCTATTATGCTTAGCTGTTTCCTGGGCTATATAAAAAGCATAAGGGATGTGTGTGTACTTCCATCCACTGTCCTGCCATCTGTGAGTGCCATCACAGAGGTCAAGCACAGTTTGGCTTTTAGAGGTTAAATGGAATTCACTGGACATATAAAACACCTCACTAGAGATAATATAATTCTATTTGACATTCCCATAGGGGAATTAGAGAGACAAGGATTATACAAAGTATTATTGGCAGTTTAATGTCAAATTTGGAAGAGTTAAATTAGGAACAGATTAGGTGACTACCAGCAACTTTGGCACTCATGATTTCAAAATGGCATAAAAACCAGAGAGATTAATGGATTTCTCTAAAAGATATCAAAGGTCATTGCAAACATGGGGTTTATGCTAGAACTCAGATTTTAAGAAATTTAATGGCAAATCTAAAACTAGAAGTTACTTTGTAATTCCTTTCCTAGTAAAAGCACAGAACCGGTCATAAGAAAAGACATGCAGATCTGGATGTTTTTGTAAATACAATTATTTCAGTGATTTCTTAGATGCGAAATGTCTGTATTCTTTTTTGATAGCATGCATTGCCAAAGATGATAGATTTTTCATGGAGAAAAGCAATTGCTTCTTGACACAGACCAGTATTGGTATAGTTTGAATTTTAACATTATTCACAAAGTTTGAATGTATTTTATTTTAGAATACATGAGGAAATGTAACACCATGCTAATTCATTCCCTTCAGCAGATTTTTTGAGGTGGGGAGGCAATACTCTAAAGTAGAAGGAATAAATTAAATAATATGATTAATAAATTATGTAATTTTGTAGTTAGGACCTGTTTTTTCCACATTTCAACTGTTTTAAATCCAGTCTTTCCTATATGAGCCAGTTTAACTCAAACACAGTCTGCAGTTTAAATATTAAGATATCATTGATCATAATCCTGCCCCACACAGGTTTGATTTACTCTTTATCAATGGCGACATGGTCTGTAGAGTCTTTGCTGCTTTCAGTAGATTTTGGTTTTATTCATATAGTTGAGATCTCTTAACACATAATTACTCTTCCTCTTGCTTTTCTTTTTTTCTTTTTTTTCCTAGATTGAATGCTCAAGTATATCTGACTACTCAGAAAAAATTATCAAGGCCAACCACTTGGACAATAGTAAGGCATATATAAAAATAATTTCTTCAGAAGAAAGAGAAGATAACTGTTTTGCTTTTTCTGATTAATTTATGTTGTGTGCTTAATATGTAAGTGGTAGTTTTGCATAATTTACTGATGTAAATACAACACTAAACATCTCATTCTAGGCAGTACAACAGTTCCTCACAGGAGAAGTTACCTCTACGTTTACTTCTAGGGTCACAGACAACAGAAGCAAACAGGACTCATGAGCAGCCAGTTTGATTTAGCAAAGCAGAAAGAAGGCCCCATATTAGAGCTGCACTTTTCAAATTAATTCTGCCATCTGAATTCCACCTTATCTCTTAAATGGAATCAACATACACACACACACTTACATTCAAATTGAAATAAGGTACAAAGCAAAAAGTATTCCATATTAATACAGATTTTTCACTAGGAGTTTCTTCTGACTTTCAACTTCAGAAAAAATAGTTTTTAAAAAAATCATATTGAAACACACACACACAAATGAAAATGTCCAAATCTTAGAATAACAGTATCATACGAAACTTTTTTTTCTTGAAAGCAAAACTGTTGAAATTTCCAGGGACATGGAAACACTTAAGTTTTAAAAAAATGCTAAAAACACCCCCAACCTACTGAAAACTCTTAACAAAAAATCTCCAACAAGCTCTATTTCATGTCATCAGTCCTCCTCCAAATCACTGCCCACAAGATATCTTCGTAACAACCTAAAAAATCAGGCTTTTTTTAACTCAGGCTGTGAGACAGTTCTTGTTTAAAAGTGCCCGTTGTGAAGGGCTTGCCTTTGCTGCAGAGCAGCGCAGGTCATAGCTGGCTGGACTGCATCATTTGCCCCCCCTTTTAGCTGTGTCTGCACTGCTGCTATGCTAAGCACATGAGATTTCTGTCCTGGTTTAGATCTGCTCTAATTTTTATTGCTGTCACTGGCAGCTTCTGACTAACACAGAGCTGTTTGGGAGGAGAATTTATTGGACAGCATGCATACTCAAGTGGTATGGTGTGAAAGAAATAGCAGTGACACGGGATATAAGAGGCCAGCCACTGTATGCAACTTGCGGTTCAGAAAAAGAAGGACCAGAAAATACTCTCCTCCACAATAGGGATAAGGCATTAAAACAATGAGGTGCTAATCTCAGTGTGGTTATCCTGCACCTCTGTTGCAGAGCCCATATATTCCCAGAATGGCCTTTCGTCAAATAACTACACAAACAGCATAACATAGGTCAATTTACATTTAGATTTCCAGCAACAGGAATTGTGTGTGAAGGGACCATTGTCAGAATAAACAATCCAGTGCACTCCAGAGGTTGCAGAAGGTATTTATCTCTGCTTCTTGCTCCTGTTTCTCCTTGGAAAAACTGTGGAGGAAGAAGCAGAGACCCTTCCTTTGGCAGGAGACTTGCCTGGAGTGCAGTTTCGTCTCCAATATAAAATTACACAACTGAACTAACATTTACAAATCCACACTTCACAGTGACCCACATTCACTTTTATTTTAATGCACCCAGGTACTGAGCCAAAGGCTCTTGTTGCTTATGGAAATTTTTCTTTTTGTCCTGCTAATTGTTTAGAGAAATACAGAGTCAGCAAAAGGGGCTGAGCCAAGAGAAAACCCACTGTTTTCAGAACAGATACAATACAGCTGGGGACAGCACAATCTGTTCCCACATAGTGCCTTATGAAGATGTTTCATCAAAGGGAAGGGAGGTGGGAGGAACTTGTGCTGCTGCTGCTTACACTGTGACTGTTCTAGGTATAAACGGAAGGCTTCAGAGTCTGCAGGTGTTTGACTCTGGCAGCTGTCAACAGTGCTAAAATTCACTCCAAAAGAATTGTGGCAGTGAAAGTTCTCAGGAGAAAAGACAACTAAAGAGAACTTGTGGCTAGAGCTTATAGACATGAAGAGTCTTCAGTATAACAACAGATGAACTAATGATCTAGTAACTGTGTAAGGAAGTTTAAGAAAAGGGAAGGAGAAGAGAACTCTGCTCTTTTCCAATCAGGTTGCTCTTACCAGCTGATACTTTGTCTTACCAGTCTGAATCAGAGTGTTCCCAACTTCTTAGGGGGCCAGTCTGGATTAAAAGTTTGCTATGCAAATAAAATGGCCACATCTGGTTAGAGTAATACTAGTAATACATGTATTTTGAAAAGACGAAACCTCATTTTCCCTGGGCTGAGCTCTAAAAATCACTCAACCCACACTTCGACTCTTAAACAGCTAACCTAGTTCTAGCTAAGTGAAAGTACCTTCATCTTCCTCAAACTGAAGGTTGACTACTTTCATCAATAAAAATAGCCACAATTAAAAATTGTCATTTATTAAGAGTAATACTGTAATCTTATCAATTAGTAACGGAAAGTAAAATATTCCCTACTCACTTTATTCCTGGTTTTCAAGTGCATCCATCAAGTGCATTGTCAAGGAGGAATCCAAAACCATGAGACTTTACCCATTCCAACAAACCATATAAATAGCAGACAAACACAAGCTGAAAATTATTTGTCTGAAGAATTTGGAATACATTTGTAAATAGGAAATATATTTAAAAAAATGCAAGAATGATCAGTGAATTGTGTAGTGATCCTAAAACAAAATTATTTGTTACAACTGAACTAAATATGGACCAGCATTTAATAAAGCAAAATATCTGTTCTAGTATCAACCAGTTCTATTAATTGCTTATTGATTTGCTTTTGCAGTGCATACCCAGTCTCCTTTAAGTAGTATAGAGTACTGCCAGTAATTTAATGTCCTGTGTTGTAATAGTGTCTCTGAGGATATGGTATTCTACTACATCAAACTTCTAGCAACCTTTTTAATTTCTTTGAAACCAATTTGGTGACAAAATACCTGACAGCAATGTTTTCCAGCATTCACTTTAGATAACCGTGGAAAGTTACGCAAGTCTAAACCAGATAGAAGATTCAGAGTGAGAATGCCAGGATGTTACAAAGGGTTCAATCATGAAGCAGAAAGGAATGAAAAATTGTTTTTCATAAGAGAACACTGTTTGCACAAACTTTCTTGTTTGTGTACTGTCAGACTAGATGTGACTCTCAGTTGAGTCAGCTCCACAGAATTCATGGAAGAAATAAGCCTTAGTTTCCTCATTGTGAAGGGAGCATAACATTTGAAAAGCAGATGAGAACTAGATCCCAGTTCCATAAATCTCTAATATGTCAGTGATGAGATCATGTACATGTAACCATACAGGGATGTTTAAAGGTATCTAGGTGGATTCTTTGCATTACTTGGTCAATGATCTAGAAATTTTCCAAATTCCAAGGGGTATGTAAAATGAGATCATGCAGGTAACCAGGTAAGGCCTGTCTTTCTGTTGTTGTTATATATGCGTTTTATTTGGTTTGGGGTTTGGTTTTGGTTGGGTTTTTTTTTTCCTTTTATACTGATACTAAAACTCCTGTTTATTATATTTACTGCAAGTAGTTTTAAAATAGCATAAAATCCATTGAGTCGCATGGAGTCACACCTTATCTGCAGGCATTCAAGAAGAGAATCATATTGAAAAGGTCAGCCTGACATTCACCACTAAAGAACTTAGTGAGGTGTTTTATTATGTGAAACATATTTCTTTGGATTCTTTTTTTCAGTAATCACAATATTTAAAGGTAAAGTCGAAGAAGTTGAATTACCTGTGGATAAAGTAGACATCATCATCAGCGAGTGGATGGGTTACTGTCTGTTCTATGAGTCAATGTTAAACACAGTCATCTTCGCACGAGACAAGTGGCTGGTAGGTGCTCTGCATGTCATACTCCTTGCTGGAGCAATCGTCATTTATTGTCTGATTTCAAGCCTTCCCTCTCCTGCTGTCACCATAACAAGACACAATTACATCTCCAAGTGCCATTTCTTAGGCTTTAATGAAAAGACTAACAAAGGGAATCTCAGTGAAAGAGCTTTGCTTTTGATTAACTGCTGGTGAAATTCGTACAGACACTACCTAATGACATTGCCACAGGCTGCAAGAGTTGCTGAGATTAAAGCTGATGTGACAATCTGAAGGAAAACAATAAAGGCATGCAAGTCTGCTTGTCTGGTTTTTGTATGTGCAGTTCAAAATGTGATGTCTTTGTCAGGTGAATAGATTACGAGATCCATTTCCCCACAATTCATCAACAGAAACCTGGAGGGCTAATGTTTCCAGACCGAGCTGCTTTGTACGTGGTAGCAATTGAAGACAGACAGTACAAGGACTTCAAAATTCACTGTGAGTAAACACCTAACAGTAACCCTTTTCTATGGTTATTTCCCTCAAATATTTGATTTACAGTGGCCTACTGTAATCTCTTCACTAGCAAAGTTTTGCAAAAGTCAAGTCACACTGACCAGGTCAGGATTCCATTATAAACGTGAACACTGAGAAAACTCTAGTCTGGTGATAAATTCAGGAAACTTGCAGTAATTTAAAGTGCACAAAGGAAAGACACATGAATAAATTGATGTAGATTTTGCTTAGAGTTATATTGAAACCTTGACCTTTATTTTAAAATGTGGATTTTAGGAGATTTAGTTATGTTGTTGTTTTGATAAATATATCATCCTACATAACTTCCATTAAAATTGATAATATTCTCTTGCCATCCATGTGCTGCTTTTTGTTTTTAAAATAACAAAACCAGAAACATTAATAAGATGCAAATGAATTGTATATGTTAAGAAATAAGCCTAGAAAAAATGATATCTCACCAATATGTTTGTCAAGAAGAAAAAAAATATAATGATTCTTTACCTTTTTTAAACACTTTATGTGACAATTTTTAAATTAAAAATAAGGATCAGAAATTTCCATTTTACTTTGTTGTGAAAAAAAGTTCTAAACTTTTTTGTTTGATTTCATGGAAGTATAAAATTGACTTTTCCTTTACATTTAAAATGTGGGGTTTTTTCCCTTGGAGTTTAATTGAATAATTAGTGCTGTTAGTGACTTCTACAGGTCACCTAGTCCAGCCTCCTGTTCAAAGCAGGCCAGATTTCACAGTTAAAGCATGTCACTCAGGGCTGTGCCCTGCAGAGTCGAGAGATGGGGATTCCATAGCTTCTCTGGACTTGTTCAAATGCTGAAGCACTCTCAGGAGTAAACATGTTTCTGAATAACCAGTCAGGATTTTCCTTGCTGAAACTTGCCTTCATTGTCCCTTGTCACCTGAAGGGAATCTGACTTCATCTTTGTTTCTGTAGCAGCAGATAGCAACTAGATCCCACAATTAGTCAGGCTAGGCAAATCCAGTTTTCTTGGACACTCCTCATGTCTTAGCATGTGGGTCACCTTCACCACCACAGTGTCATACTCCTGGTTCACATTCAACTTGTTGTCCCCCAGGTCACCCAAGTTTGCATTTATTTGGTCATAATAGTTTTGATGGAATTTGTAAGTTCTACATTATTCCACTCTTCTTTTCGTTTTCTTTTTGTTTTCTTTTTTGGCTTTTATTTATTTTTCAGAGCTGGTCAATTTCAATTAAAGGCATTTTCCATTAGAAGAAAAAAAAATCATAAAATTCCTAAGCAGTTTTATTAATTAAGGATATATGCAAAAGCATGGGTAAAATTAGTGGGTTCAGTCAACCTTTAAATGAAAATGCCTAACTCCTCATTCCTTGCCTCGCAGCTCTTCTCAGAAAAGAAACTTCGGTGTTTCTGTAATCAAATTCAGTGCCAATACACAGTACTGCCAATGGGTCAAAACTGCCGTTTCAGGTCAAAAGCAAGCCCAGTGCAATGGGGCGGTGACAAGATGTCTGCATAGGTGCCAGGGAGAATTATATCTACTCCTCAAGCACAGCCTAGATTTTTCTCCTCAGTTATGGGATGACCTTGATAGCTAAATTCCTTACAAAATTTACAGATTCAAAAGGATGTATGAGGCATCCATTCTGTAGAGGAATCAAAGCCATCTTGGCCTAAAAAAGATCCCTTATGCCTTCTTTCACCTTACTTTTGAACCCCTTCCTTTCTAGGCCATGAGCCTTTTTCGTTTCTTACCAACAATACACCTGTTTTCAACTGGTTTGTTTTTTCATCATTTAAAAAAAAAATGTTTCAGGTTCCTTTTCTCTTCTAAAATGTTGATTTCCTTTAAGACACTTTCTTTTCTGATTTCACTTTTGATTTCCTTCCCCCCCTCACTTTTTATACCTGTGTGTCTTCTTCAGTTATTTGCATCTCACTACCTATCTGCACCAGCATTGTGTCTCTCTTTTCATTTATAAATCCTTGATGGTGTCTCCTTACATTTCAGTTTTTCATCTTTCTTTTTCCTCTCTTAAGGTGGATAGAGTCTCGCCTTCATGCGAGATGCAGGGCTAAGCATTTCAAAGGGCACTCAAGAACCATTATATTGATTAAAGAAATAACGCAATCTGAGGTTTCTAAAAAAAAAAAAAACCTGACTTCCGTTTTCTCAAACTTTATTAATGCCACAAAGTACTGCTAGAGCCAGTTACTCTGATTTCCTATAAAATGTAAAACATATAGTTTTATCTTTTAACTCCTGCAACAGGTCTCTGTCTAATACAGACTGTGGCATGTATTTCAAAGGCATCCTGTGTAGGCTGAAGTACATCAAGTGATGGAGGCCCCAACAAAACAAATTTGTTAATAAATTGTTCCTAGGGTTTCCTAGTTAATCTTTTCTGAGTAGGCATATAATAAGATGTGGCTTCTATAAATATAATCTGAAGTTCTCCCATGCTCACGCCTGAAACGAAAGTTTTGATCACCAGCTCCCTGAAATATGGAGAAACTCACAGCCTAGTAAAGGGATAACATACCAAAGAACTGTTCATGTCCAGATTTGTTCCAATTTAGAGATATGCAGATTTTTTTGTTCATACTACATTTTCAATCATAGTCCTCTGGGAACACCAATAGCTCAAATGCTATGCTCTAAAAAAACAAGACATTTTGAACATGGTCACTATTGCTGTTTATTGGTTTACCTTGCTTGTGTTCAAACATTCTTTTTAAAAGTTAACAGTATTCAGTTTAGACTTTGAGATGGAGCACTGAACGGACCTTGACTCATATGATTCATAAGACTAAGATTTCACTTTTTTTGAAGGGTCTTTTTTTTCAGTTTGTTAAGCAATCTTAAAAGCAAAGCCACTGTACTCTTCCCTAGGGTACTCTTTGTTCAAGAAAAAAAAAAGACAGACAAAAAAACCTTGGCAAGATAAGAAGCGTTTATCGGAACAATCAGAAGAACAGTTGAAATATAGACGATCACTATGGCTTTTAAATCTTTCAGAAAGTGGACATTTTGCTTTTTTGTCATGATACACATGCAGATTAAAATTTGGATGCCCCAAATATTGAAACACACCTGTAATTCTACTCCTGTCAGCAATTCACTTGCTGAAACAGAGACTACGTAAATAATTAAAAGAGCATGCAAACTGCTGGATGAAAGAAGGAAATATTAACCAGAATGGATAGGTGTTGTGGTTTGGGCCATACTGGAAGGATAGAATAATCTTAGTGGCTATTCCCAAGTCTCAGCCTGACATATTATGTGATTTTGGGCAACACTCTCAAATGTCTAAAGCCATGAAAATAATCGATAAATCTCATATAACGCACTTTTGGGGACACCAAAAACCAGGAGCCACTTGTTCAAAGGTGTACATGGAGGGGTTGTTTTGCCACAACTGCATTAGCTGTAAAATAGCAATGATGACATAGACAACTGGGGCAGGAACCAAAGAGGAAAAGAAGACACCTGAAAGTTAGGGGATGGTAGAAATTCTTTCAAATGAAAGATGCTTTGAGAAACAGAAAATATTTTTATTATTACTGCTAATCTTTGACACATCCATTTGCATTGACAGGGTGGGAGAATGTGTACGGCTTTGACATGACCTGTATTAGGGATGTTGCGATGAAGGAGCCTTTGGTGGACATAGTAGATCCAAAGCAAGTGGTGACCAATGCCTGTTTAATAAAGGTTTGGTAATTCCAAATATACCTAATTATGAATGTTTACACCTAACTGTAGGATTCTTTGGAGACTTGCTGCTTATGTTTTACTAGTATCTTTGTATGCTTCTAGTTATCAGCAGAAGCCATCATCATAGAATGCTATCATACTAAGAAGGAAAATTGTGCAGTTTAAAATTAGTCAGTACTAGTATGTTGCGCATGCCCAATACTGTCATCTGAGCTAAGCATGACCACTGATACCTTGATCACTTATGGAATACCCAAAAGCAAGATGCTCCTTGTGAGTCTGTACGCATCTAGCTGCTGCTAACTGTAACTTAAGAATCTTACAAATTATATATATGCAAATATTGGATAAATTAGACATGGTGTATTTAGATACGAATTTTAATTGCCCTACCTTCTTGTAAATAGAGGTTGAAAATGACTGATGGAATGCTGCTGAGGAGAAGAGGTAAATTAATTCTGTTTGCAGTAAAAAAGGCTGAAGCATCAGTTTCTGAATCGGTTAGCTCTGATGAAATAACTCTAATTTACTCCAGAGCATGAGATCAGAATTGGAACCTAATTTACTTGTATAACTTCCTAATTCTTAGCCTTATCCAGAATGTTACTGTGCTCTCCCAGCCCCAACATCTGCAGCCAGAGGTTAGCTTGTACCCTGTTCTACGTATAAGACAGAATGGTCACTACACCGTGTTCGCAAGACCAGGTTAAGAATGCATAGCCTGCAGGAACACATGAAAGCTCTAAAATTCCTTCCATGTGAAGGAATCCTCCTCATGTGGGACTATTCTCATGAATAAGGCTGTCCACATCAATAACAGTGGTAGGATCAGGTCCATGAATCCAACAGTGTGCTCATTTATCCCAAAGACTCAGTTCTAATTTTTCCCTTTCACTTTTTGCCAGTAACAAACACAGCATTAAGCATTCCTATATGCAAAAAGGAAAGACATACCTTTAGTCTGCAGAACTGTTACTGAAAGCAGCAAAAAGGAACAGAAGTAGAAATTCTGTGTGAGTACGTATGCACGCACAGTCCATCTGCACTGAGGGGAACATAAGATGCTTGTGTCTGAAAACAGCCTGAGCCAGAGCAATTTAAAATTGCAATACACACAAAATAAACAGCTATTTAGACTGCATAAAATATGCCTGGAGAGTGAGAGATCAGGTGGCAAAATGGGTTGGCTTCTCTGGAATAAGAAGTTATAAAAGCTGCATGCCTTTAAAGGAAGTGCAAATCTAATGCTTTCTTTAGAAGGTCTTTAAAAGTAATAAAGTAATTCAGTTTAAGAGGACAGATAAAATTTTTCAAACTGTTCCTACTCAGGTTTTATATTTAATACCACATGGCCTGACAATCTTTTGTCCATACACTGAATGGTGCTTTACCATGTAATGGCACCTTGGGAGCAAAGAGGGTAATAACTACACAAGCAGAAACCACTCTCAGTTCCAGAATCTCTCCCTAATCTCACAAACTGATCGCTAAAAAAAGAGAAAATTGTCAATATGAAAGGCTTTTGCCCAAGCTGGCAATATGGAAGTAGGAAAAACTGAGGCTGCATTTTTTTTGTTAAATTAATTTACTTTTGCATGTGGTTTATTTATATAAAGTGCATTTCTTTGATCCTGAAAATATTTGTGAATTCAGAGAGTAACATTAGCCTAAGTAAACATTTGAGAATAAACAAAAGAATATTGTTTAGTTATTCAAGTGTTTTATTATAACATTTCAAGATGGCACAGCTTATTTGTATTAGATTCACAAAGGGATTTTTTATGGGTGCATTCAACTTAAAGCCAGCTAACTTAAGGTGCCTACCAGATGAGTCTGGGTTCCCTATACATTAGTCAGTAGATGAACCAGTCACTAGATGCATTCCTGACAGACCAGTCAGAGCTCTGTGCTTCTGCAGTTATTTCTCAGCAAAATAAGACGTCAGCCCCTGTATGCTGTGTCATGACACACGTTCCATGACACTTATCTAGAGTGCTGGCGACTTGAGTAAAATTTCCTTGTTTGTACTCTTCAGGAATTGGATGTAACCCCAGTCTTGAACCCTTCAGGGAACTCTAGCCACTAAGCCACATATGCACTGGGATGTTGCGTGCAGGGAGTGGAGCATCTTCTCTGTTGTGGAAGCAACAGGAATTTTCCTGGCAAGTAGGAGTCCTTTGTTTAAATCCCAAACCAAATCAGCCAGGAAGGATAGTGGGACCAAGGTATCTTCAAACCACCAGAGTCAAGAACTGATCTCAGGAAAAATGTACAAGTGTCCTGAGGGCCTACTGCTTTCAATAACATTGCCTGAAAAAAATGGAAGTTTGTTTCAAACTCAGTAAAACAGTTGTGTTTTCTTCTCTGATCTCCTTGCACATTAGAGAAATACAAATGGGTTTGGGTTGACCCCAAACTTTTTCTCCGTGTTAATTTTGTTTTGTTGTCAGCACCACAGACTACAGTGACAATAAATCAATTGTTTGCATAGCTGTAGAAAAACCTGCAAAGAGACAGTGGCAAAACCAAAACCAAACAAGAATGAAAAGCATGCCACATGCAGTTTATAATAAAACTACTGTTGGACTTTCCTGAATATCCTCCCCTACGTAGCCACAGAGAAAGGACTAAAAAAAAAAAATAATCTGCTTTTATGCTCCCATTTGTCCCACACTTTCCAGGAACAGTTTCAAGCTCCTGCAGGTCACACACCACTTTAATATTACACAGTTTAATGCTACTTAAAGCACAAACTGCCTTCCCTGCCTATGCAACGTTCTTGTTTATCAGAGAACATAGCATAATAGCAAAAAAAACATTGACCTATATGCTCAAATATCCAGTTCTTTGAGAAAATTCCACTCTTTTGGAAATATCACAATTCACGTGTATGAAGCCCTATTTCAAAGGACCTGCAGTATTTTCTGCAAAAGGTACTGAGGTCTGCTCAGAGAGATCCAGCCACACAGGAGGCACTTGTCTGTGAGCTCCAATGAGTCCCATGTTCTTCTCCCATAGTAATCTCAACCCATAAGGTTTAGGACAAGGCGTTCCTCATGAGACTTACCTCTTTCTCCTCTGCAATTGCAGTGAATGACCTAATCACATTCCTTTCTCCCAGCTTCTACTAAAGTAAAGCAAGAGGCACCTATGCCACTCATTTTCCATCTTTCTTCAAACACTGCTCTTTTTTTCCCATTTTTCTTCTCTACTCTTTTCTCCACATGAAAATCTCCCTTCCCTTTCCTAAGTGACTTTTCCTGACGCTCTTTCCTTCCCAACAGTTCTCCCCAGTCTTTTTTTTTAGCATCCTCGGATTTAACTCTGCCTATTCCAG
>RSEF01000001.1:91648150-91671393 GCA_003993805.1 Himantopus leucocephalus
AAAAAAAAAACCAAAAACCAAGCACCCTAGTAATTTTCAGGCATTTCCTTCTATGCAAACAGGAAGTGGTGGCAGAAGAGGGGCCCTGGCAGGAGTACTGCAGTCTCTGTTATCTGGAAGCCATAGCTACACTTCCTTACCTGTTATTTCATCTAATAGAAAACCGACATATGCTGCAATATCTAGTCAAAACAATGTCAGATACTCTATTCTTCCTTTCAATACTCCCCCAAAACACTCAGAATTTAATGTTGTTTCTTTTCTCCCCACATTAATACTGTTAGTTCTCTGCATTCTTTAAAAAAAAAAAAAAAAANAGAAGAAAATAAGAAAAAGAAAAATAATTTTCTTTTGGAAAAGCTAATGTGGCTTTGGGGTTGACTGTTGCATTCAGTCCTCCCCTCACATCTGTATGCATGAGTGCAACTGACAATACAGGTAATTTTCTCAATGCTTGTTAGAAAAGGGAGTTTGACTCCTCCTTTCTCTAGCCATTAATTTTACTTCTCAGCCTTCAGATCAAACCTTCTTCTGAAGCTGGCAATACTGCTTGTACCAATGCCACCTGTCCTCCAGCTTCTACATCAGTTCAGCAACTTTATCTGCTATGATTAGCACTGCCTTCACCATCACATACTATGTTGGGGTGACCATTTCCCTCTTTGACCAAACCAAGACAGCTGGTGCAATGGGAGAGAGGAAGTGGGGGAAAAACCCAAATCCAAAAACAGGCAAACAAGCAAACAAAAAAACCAACCAAAACAAGACATTCATTGAGATTTGAATCTTTAACTGATCTCCATACTCATGCTCTCCGTTTTATTTTTTTAGTATAATTGAGCTGTATTTTGATCAGATCCCTGCTTAACTATGCACATTTTGTTGTTGTTTTTGAAATCTGAATGAAATTTGATAAATCAGACAGGCCAAAACTATAACTTGCTTAAATCAGCTCACCATAAGTTTTCTAAGTCTCAGAAACACATGATACGTGGTCCATAGAAAGACCTCAGTAACTGAAATATGGCTGCATCTTTTGATGTCTATTTTTGCAGACTTCTAAGAGGTTGTAGAACGCAATTGCTAAAAGAGCCCTCTAATGGACATTCTAGACTCTGCTCTCCATTTTTGCACTGTGAGTCTGAAGTATTATTGCTGGTGAGGTCAGTGATATGATTCCTGGGTTATGTTGGTAGAGTAGAGGAAATTTGGATTTCTGCCTACAAAGCTATTTCTCTGTATGCATGAGCAGTTTTGTTGTTAATACTGACTTTCCAAATAACAGAGAGAAAAATATTTTGGGGGTATCTGGCTCTTGCCAAATATTCCCTGACAAGGACAATAAGGACAGTGAAGCCAGATCCTCTTAGGAGGATATCAGAAAGTGGACTGATAGGAAGCATTTCCCATAGCATTAGAATATAATGAATAGTATTTCAGGCTTAGTATCCTCCCTATCGTAACTACGAGTTTTGGAAACAACCCAGATAAAAGCCATACCTAGCTGGAAAAATCAGATCCATCAAAAAAACTCCGTTTAAGTCCTGAACAGTGAGATTTAAATATTGGTGGGAATAAGCTACCTAGTTGTTCCCAACTACTGTAATCAAGCCATAGTACAATTTACATTATTTGCTTCTGTCTAGTTCAAGAGTAAGATCCCTGTGCTTACTATTTGGCATCGGTTATCAGGACTAGAAAACATTATCTGCAAGAAGCAAGCCCCTGCCATGCCTCAGATGTTTTGACTGCTTGACACAGTCAAAGCACATTCCCTTTCAGAGATGCTCAAAAAAATCAGAAGTTTATTTTTATTAAAAACCCAACTCTGCCATCTTTCCTCATGCTGACAGTCCCTGATGACAAAAGGTCTTAGAACTGGGGCCTTTATCTCCATTTTGCCTATATTCATCAAAACATGATTTACCTTGATTTCCTCCAGCTCCCGCAGCCCCTCCCTGCCATTCCCAAGGACACACACTCTTCTGTGAGTAGCCTTTCTTATCACACTTTGTCAACTTAGTCAGGTAACTGGACCGTTTGCTGATTTGTTATATTCAAATATAGCATTGATTTATTACAGTGTTAAAGGGCTGCCAGTTGTCTTTGTTGCTGATCATTAAATAAGATGCTTAAGTACATCAGTTAACACTTGCCTTAGAGTCCCAGACATCTGCATGTAAATGAACTCTTCTTTCTCCTCAAAACAGGAAGTAGATATCTATACAGTGAAGACTGAAGAATTGGCGTTTACTTCTGCATTCTGCCTCCAAATTCAGCGTAATGATTACATTCATGCCTTGGTCACTTATTTTAATATCGAATTTACAAAGTGCCACAAGAAGATGGGATTTTCTACAGGTAATTTGTACTTCTTTTAATTTCATTTATATTGCTATCAGTATATCAGTGCTACTAGTCAGATGGTACATGAAGGTTTACTGTACCACCAGGTTTGAATTTCAGTGATAAAAATTATTGTCACTTTGGGGGAGGTGAGCAGGATGGGGAAAAGACAACTGCTTGTAGGTATTCTGCAAAAACAGGCAGGATTTCACAATGGCTACCAAGCTTAGAGCTTGGCGGGAATTATGACCCAGGAGTTTATGCCCATCACCTGTTACATCTAAATCCTATGTCAAGTTTCTCAGATTAGACAGGGAATTGTCGGCTCAGTGAGAAATAGCAGATCTGCATCCTAGTTTCCCACAAATTCAAAACTCAGCAAAAGCTCTTGCTTATCTCAGAATCTAGAACAAAAACATCATTTCTTTTTTCCAAGATACAACCACACACATACTGCTTATGTAAATCATCTCTGACAACCCAAATGTGAAACTAACTTACCTTGGCGAGCAGATATTTAAAGGAATAATTCCATTCCTGTAGGGCATTGTTTACTAGAGTGAATAGGCCAGACAGTGCTGCAAGAAATGTAAAACCCTCATGACTGCTTTAATGTCAAGAACGAGAAATTACAGTTGGTGCTGATCGCAGTTAGCACCATTACACAACTAAAACAGGTGTAAATGGGACTTTATATAAGTTAAGTAAGATTAGAAATCTCTTTTTTAATCCTTCACAGGAGCTCTCAACACTTTACATGAGATTCAAAGCTCAAAGTACTTTGTTAAAATACTTATATTTGATTCTAGAAGTATAATCATATGGATGATGTTATTTGGTACCTCATATTCTTATATTTCTCAGTAACCGTGTTTTCCTGGTCATTCTATAAATGTGTTTTTCTATAGTATTTCCCACACCATGACAGGCATCAGTATGTGCTGGGAAACAAAGTGCAGCTAGGGAGACATAAACAATCTGTGAGGCACTGTAGTGGTATCCTGAAGTGCCAATATTTCTGAGTTCGTGCTGAACAAAATTATCTATGGTGGAAAACACTGGAGGTTTTAAGCATTTGTTTTTTCCACAGAAGGCTGATTTTTTCAGCAGAAGGCAGCCCATTAATCTTTTCTAAAAGGTAACATAGTCAAACCTCCAGTTTTCTGTAAAAAATAGCTTTGAACAATGGGTGTAGTTACTGTGTTGTGATGCTAACTGAAACCTAGCTTTGTACTTATATTGCCAGAACTATATGAAAGGTCTTCTATATCATTGAGTATGTGGCTTCATCCACAAAGGAATAATGGAATGTGTTTCTGTTTTGTGTGTGCATATGAACATACATGTTTTAAGAAACATCTATTTAATAGATTAGGATATTTGATTAATGTTTTCCAGTCAAATGTGTCCCATCAGCAAATCTGGCCCTCAAACCCAGGCATTCCTTGTTTGACTCTTAGACATCCCAGTGAATAGGCATAAAAAGTGGCAAGGAAAAGGAAGCATTATTTTATTCCAAGGAATTGCTTGTCTGCAGAGTAGTCACAGGCTCGCTGCAGTATCAGTATAGCAAAAGGGGTCTGGGATAAGGACTTTCTTGACTCTTTTTGACTCTTTGGTGTATGGTATAAAGAGGGCTCTCTCAGGCACTTATAAAATGTTCTGCAAGACCACCAGACGTGGGCTTAGCTTCCCCTAGCACACAGGAAGTGAGAACTTGAGGAAGTAGAGAGGTTATATAGTATTAGGGAGAAGAGGCTACATCTGGACAAAAGCCTAGGGCAGATACCAAGTTTGGCAAAGTGGTTTTCTTACAGAGATTTTTTTGCAGAGCCACCTCAACTTGTACAGGGTATTTTGTGCCTACCTGTCACAGAAAAAAAGAAGAATCATAATTTCCAGTATTTTCTGAACCTCTATCAAGAATGGAGTTCATCAACAGTGCCTGAAAACCTAGCTTCTCTAAATTATCCGTAGCTCCCACAGGCTGCCACTTCAGAGATTCTGAATGCTTAGTCATACACTCCCATTCTAGGACCCTTTCAGCTTTGATGACTTGCCCACATCTTTATTAACAACCTGGATGATGGGATAGAGTGATCTGATATTTAGAAAGACCTACATAGATTCAAAATGGGCTAATTAGAACCTTATAAAGTTCAGCAAAGCCAAATGCAAAGTCCTGCAGGTGGAACCAAACAACTCCATGCTATTGCTTGGGCCAACTGGATAGAAATCAGCTTTGTTGGAAACGAGACTTGGATTCTGGTGAGCAACAAACTGAACATGAGTCAGAAGTATGCCTTTGCAGCAAATCTGGCTAATCATCCTGACCTATAGTAGCGTGAGTGTAGACAGGAGTTTGAGGGAAGTGGTTCTCAATCTCTATTCAGCACATCGTGATAAGGTAGGTGTGGAACAAGTTACTCCATGAAAAGGTCATTTGGCCTTCTGTAACTGAAGGAATAGACACCACTGTCTAGAAGACTGGTCTGGATTCTCAGCTGATGCCTGATGGGAAAGCTCTACTGAATTCAGTAAAACAGCCAAGATCGTAGGACACGAGGAAGTGCTACTTCGTTGATATATCATTTTTTTTAAACTATGAAGAAAGTAAGTGTGTGATTTGGAGTGGACTTGAAGACCTGTGCCTACACACACCCTGTTCATGGAGCACAAGTTTCCAGATATGTCAGGCTTTTCTAAGGAAGATAGCTCTGCATAAGGGCATGTGCACATGTACATTTGTGGGTACAAGATAGCAGTTATGATTTAAAATATAAGTTCAGTTTAGTTTTTGTCTAATATGTTTTCAGTTAGAAATTTTACAGAGACATGTCCAAATGGAAAACACATTCTGGATCTGAACTCCTGCAAGAAGATCTCTCCATTTAGCAATTGTGATTAACAGTCATTAAAACTGTCTAGTCACATAGCCAGAAATTATCTGGTAAAATACTTTTTTTTTGGAAGATACCAGTTTGCCAACACAGTTTCTGACAAAAGTTTGTTTATATCAGTCTTCTGATTCTAGAATTTTGGGGAAAAAAAGGACTGTTAAAAATTTCTGTCCTCACAGTTTTTTAAAAAGCTTCATTTCCCCAGTCACAAAAAATTTCTAAAGCCATATTTTTTTGAAGCATTGATTTTGAAATGAAATGAGATCATTGTTTTATTAAACAGTGTTAGGATATTATTAGAATGATTCAATACAGTGGGCCCATGTCTGCATCAAAAAAGTGATTGGGAAACAAATAGAAAAAAAATAAATTTATCAGAGGTTTTTTGCCACATCAGGAAGTCTTTGAAATTGTACAGCTATTCTTAGGTTTCTAGATGCTCTTAACTGCAAGAATGCTAGGAACAAGAAGTAACCAATGCAAGTTCATTATGCACTGCTCAAGATTTGAATTTAGATCAGAAATAAAAACAAATACATAAAATAAAAACCTGAAATAGCAGGTCATCAAAGTGATTCTGCTAAACAAGACTAGAAATTTATTTAGACCAGTATCCATCTCTGGCAAATTGCCCATAGCATATGCCTTTAAAAATTCCAAAGCCACGTCAAGGTGCAAGTGCCCTTTCCCCAGCTGTGTCTTCCTGGAAACTATAAAATCTGCTGTTCCAGGATCATGAGTTAAAGATTTCATCTGTGTCACGGTGATTAACAGTTTTTGATGAACCTTTCTTTCATGGTTTTGTGTATTTTTTTTTTTTTTAACTAGTTTAGACTTCTGACTTTTAAAGTGCTTAGTGGTAAAGATTTCCACAATTTGAATGTATGTGGGTTGAAAGGAAAGTATCAAAAAAGTGCCTATCATGCCCAGTAACCCCCTTTGTGGAATCCTTCTTGCTGGGTGTGATTCACTTCTGACGTATTCCAGTAAAAATCAGAAGACAACTCACTTTCACTGACAGTCAATAGAATTGTGTTGTTGTAAAGCATGTTTGCTAATACAGTATATAAGTTAAAGTATTTTATGAAAAGAAAGGCTATTTTCAATTGTTTCATTTGTAAGACAAAGATGAAATTTCTATAAATAATACCCATATATATTTTTTAGCACCTGATGCTCCCTATACTCACTGGAAGCAAACTGTCTTCTACTTAGAGGACTATTTAACTGTCAGGCGAGGAGAAGAAATCTATGGGACTATATCCATGAAACCAAATGCAAAAAATGTGGTGAGTCTGCATCACTGATTCTAATTCCAACTCTGTTGATCACAAGCTATGATCAGCAGTAAACAAATGCGTCCAAGAAAAACAATGATCATGCTGAAGGCTCTAAATTCATATTTATTAGTAAGAACACTAGTCACAGCTTCACCAAAGCTGGTGACAGCAATGATAGTGCGGTGCTAATGTTACAGAACTCAGCCTGCAAACAAGCTAGCATGGGAAGGAAGAAATGATTTGAGTACATCACCGAGTCAGCTGCCCTCTGCAATCAGCATGGCTCAAATTTTGTGACACAAGCAGGCAAGGGTCTCTTCATCCTGTCACTAAAAACAGTGGTAAGATCCCTTCTGCCAGCACAGGATGATCAAGAGGAAGTTCCATATCTATAGCCGTATTTCCCACTCAGTGCCCAAGAAGTCTTCTTTAGGAAACGATGTAACAGATTTCAGCTGAACGTCTGTATGAATTCGCCAATCAAATGTACTTGAACTCACTCATCAAGAGATGTGGTTCTTTAAAAATTGGGGCTTTGCACAGAAAATACAGATGTTTTATTTAAGACTAAAACATGATGGGTATCACGCTATCATGACTGGTGAAAACTTTCTCAATTTCCTTGGTGTGGGCTGAATCCCTCACCAAGTATGTCAGTTATTCAGTGCTTCTTTTAACTTGTAAGGACACTATGATACATGGTCTGATGGACAACCCATGCATGGGTAGAAGAGCAAGACATGAGAAGTATGGCTTCTGGGAGAAACAGTAGCACCATTTTCTGCCAGAAACCTTGAGGAGAATCTCTTCATTTTCTATTACAACATACAGCCATTTAAATAACCTGGTCATAATCCATCCATGCAGATGTAATTATTGAAATATTGCATTTGTTAACTGCGGCAAATATTTAATATTTCATTGCCTTCCTTTTTTTTGCATTACTTTTTCTTTTTTGTACCAAATACAGACTGTATATGGTTTTCATAGTAGTGTTGATACAGGGGAAGAAATAAACTTGGCACTAAAAAAACCACATTCACTCCTGAAGCTACAACTTGCCATGAAAGTAGAGGAAAATAGTTTCCCACCTTTATATTGGCCTTGTGGGACTGGAACTTTTTATTTTGGGCTGAATGTATCAATTTTCTTTTGAGGGAAAAATCAATAAAATATTTTAAGTTTGTTTGCACAGCAGTAAGCACCTGAACACAGATTTAGGTGTTAAAATTAATGTGTTCTTGGTAGTTATCATGAGACAGAAAGACCACCTTGGTTCAAAAGGATTTGTTAGTGCTTTGTTCTTCTGAAACGTGAAGCCTTTCAAAAGCTTGTAGAGAGATTCATTTTGTAGGGCTATGTAGTGCCTCTTTCCAAAAAAACATGTCATTATAAGATAAAAAATGACTGAGGGCTTCTCTACAATGGGAAATTTACTAGATCTATTCTGGAATAACTCCTAGTGTGAAAGCCCTTTACCCTAGATTAAGAGCATCTCAAGGGGGGATACCCTTAAAAAATTGTTATAGAATATGCATGATAGCACAGCATTTCAGAAGCTTCCTAGTTGTAACCAGGACACCAAATTAGCCTCAAGAACTATCTACAAATATGCCCTAGACATAGATTGTATGATGAATGCTATTACACATCCTATATCCAGCTTTTTCAGTGATAGCAACATTTAAAAACAAAAGAAGTTTGCTTCGTCTATACTATATCACTACTAGTACAAAATGTGTTATTACCTTTATCATATACCCCTGACTCAGTAACCACAGTAGGTATCTCTTGAATCTGCAGGTCTTTTCAACCCAAGCAATGATAACTGAATTCATACACTAAACTTATGGTCTTACTTACATGTTACATTTAAATCTTTTTACAGCGTGACCTGGATTTCACAGTAGACTTGGATTTTAAAGGACAGCTATGCGAAATGTCAGTATCTAATGACTACAAAATGCGCTAGCAGGAAACCTTTCAGAGAGATGAAAAGGAGAATTTTATGAAGTCGTGAACTGCTGAACTTCAAGCTAGGAACACCTGTTCACAAGATTATTATATTAAATACTAGAATGCTTACTCTGATGGAAAGTGGTAACCTGATCCTTCTTGCAGAGAGTACAGGGGGCTGGGATCCCACTGTGAATGTACAGTATACAGAACTGTAGCTTTTGTCAAACATATAGGAAAAATAAGCAACAGTCTTGAGTGTTCTGGCTAACTTTCGGATGGCAGAAGATACATATACAAATTGTACTACTTACTGTGAATTTCTGGTTCTTCCAAGCTTTGCATGTTAAAGATGATTAGGGCAGTTTTCTCACTATGAAAGACCACTACAGCACATTACTGTGATAGTATTACTGGACTTATACTCAATATAAATGAATATATATATTGTATATGAGAAAAAAATGTCATTTCATAATAGGAATTTGTTTTGTGATTATTTAATTCTCATTATGCAGCTATGGAAAGATAATGATGTTACCTCTGGCACTACTCTAGGCAGTGATACATTCCATTAACTGTCCAAAGTGTAGCTTTGGTAAATATTCCATGCAAAGTGTAGATAAGAGCTGGGCATTTACAGAGAGTTCAACAACTATCTTTTTGAATGTCCTCTGGAAAATGTGGACCGTTAGTTTTAAAATTCACCTTCACAACTGGATGTCTGTCAGAGCTTTAAAAAACATTAGCTTTTTATCCTTGAAAATATTCTGTGGTAAATTTTTATAGCTGGATTTTGCATGAGACCTTCTGAAATCAGACACCTAGTATTTAAATGTAATGAATGCAAAGTCTCTGAAACGGTGGGTAATTCATGTTTCTTGGCCATGCCATATTTCAGTTCTTTGCAAGATTCTTAATACAAAATAATTTTCAAAAAAAAAAATAGGAATTAGTGTTTCCTTTTGGTGATGTTTTAGATAGGTTTTAAATTGCAAATACTATTCTCAAGAGTGCAGTGATTTGCAGGAACAAGCTAATGTCTTTAAAAAAATGTCTATGGCTTCTGATATTACTAAGATGTCTGTAGCTTCTCTTACTCTTCCTTCCTCTTACATCCCTTGTTTTACTTACAATATCGCCTGTGTATAGTTAAAATACTAACTGCTTATAATTCTTCATACATATGTATCAAGTCTTTTTACTATATGAATGTTGACCATTTAATCACATGTAACTCATCAAAAACTGCATCCTATCTACCTACCTGCCTATCTATGGTCCTATCTACCCATTTTCCAGTCTGTCTGGCATTAGGCACTAAATCATGTTCTATCATGTATTGGATGAGATTGACTAGTTTTTTGCCTAAAAATCTTTTTAATTACCTGCAAATAAAGCATACTTGAAGATGTAGTTTTCTGGTATTTGTCAACTTTTCACTTTTTAGAAACCTATTTCTATTATTTTTCCCTTCACAAAAACTGCACAGTGCCTCCATTTTCTTATGGTCTAAAGATTCTGGTCTAGGGAGTGTATCACATGGTGTCTTTGTAGAATGAAATTAAACTGTAATTCAGCAGTAAAAGATAATGTTTGCAATGTAGTTCATCACTGTTGTTTTAAAGCACTTTTATTTTCTTGGAATGAAGGTGAACAACTTTCCTCACAAAATTAGTAGAATTTTCTCTGTCAAATATTGCTGTCATTTTCAAGGGATCAGTAGATCAGCTACTCCTTCAGTAATCACTTGGACCAGAAAACCTCTAGAAGCCTATTTCTACTAACACTTCTGTGATACTTGGACTTTAAGGTAAAGGATTGTACCAAATTTTTTCTCAGCCCCCTCCATGTATATAGATACTCAGGCAATGTTTTCATCTTTGCCAGTAATCACTGAGTTGACTATAAATGAAAAGACTCTTGCTTTGTTTCTCTAACTTACTCTTTGAGAGCACTTAAAACTATCCACTTATCTTGCCCACTTCATGAATCTTTAATATCTTTAATATTAAAAGAATAATAAAGAAGGAATAAAAACCCACTTTGTTTAAAAAAAAAAAAAAAGACAAGTCACCCAAAAACAAAAAAAAAGAGAATTCACAAGGGTTTGCCTGCCTTTACTGAGCATGTGTCATTTTTGCCTGACAGAAAGCATTGGACAAGAAGCAGCAAAGAAAACGATAAGAACAGCTCATTAACCAGTTTGAGAGGTATTTTAAGCACTGTTGTGTACTGCCCTTTCTGCCTCATCTTTCACCTAATGACAGTGAAATGTAGGTCTTCTTACTACAAGTGCCCTTTCACTTCGGTATCGCAAGATTAAGCCCTTGCTGATATTGTTAGTGGCACAGTTCTGGGGTGATGACCAGGATTCAGTCACATTCAGCCCCGGGAAACTGGCTGGTGCTTTTCTTAACATCAAAAGCATATCACATTTCTCTATCACAGAAAGAACTGAGAGTTCCTACTGCAGTGCTGAGTACCTTCAAATCACAGTGACCAAAAAGAAAATTTAGGCTCCCAAGGCCATTATAGGTATTACCTACCACTAAGGTTTTGAAAGCATCAATGAGTTCAGCATACATAGGATGGGTTAGGTCAGCATTAGTGAAACAGGCGTGCAAAGGTGGTGGGCTTTCCTCAGCTACCCAACAAGTCTGCGTAACTACCACAGAGTCTGAGCCTAATCTTCTCAAGGATTGAATAAAAGGGTCTATTGTGGCCTCCAGGGCTGAACCCAAGCCACTGATCTTCAAAGCATTGCATTAAAATACTAATGACAAAATGACCTTTGATGTATGAAACAGACATATGCTTAAAGCTGACAGTAAAAGAAGATCATGAGCTGAGGACAGAGCGTGAGAAAGAAACTGAAATACAGTATGTGCACAAAAGATTGTCCCTGATGAGTAACAAATACAGCACTGGAGAAAAGAGAAAGGACGCCAATTCTGCTTTGACTCTAATCTTAAAGCAAAACTATTAAAATTTTTCTCAGGGATTGTCTTGTCACTTGAAACACAAAGGACCATCCAAAAAAGCTGGATACCGAGCATGCCTCTAAAAGGCACAGTGTGCAATTCACGCTTTGCAGTGCTTGCAGGATTAGGGAGGCAGTCCCTAATGTTATGAAGGCCACTCCGTGTTCTCAAGGTTCTCTACAGAACAGCATAGTATGACTCTATTCTCACATGCATTTTTTATTCCTAGCACCATCTAGCCCTTGCCAGATGTTATTAAAATTTCATGGGTTTAGTTTGGTTTCGTTTTGTTCAGTTTGGTTTGGTTTTTGCAGGGCTTCTTCTGGGGACCTTTCTATGTGCAGAATTGGGAGGGTTAGAGCCTTTTTACACTGTCTTAGATTTTTAATAGGCATTGAAAAGGTCCAGAGTATAGACAAGAATATTACCTGAGACAGCACGTTTTTTACAACAGAGCTAGTTTGAAGAACCTTCTTGGAGATAATTTCTTACAGGATTTGTCTTAAATTTAACATTAATTCATAAATTCATTTACCACATACAAATTTAATTGTGATAATCAAGAGAAACTTCCTTCACTTAGAAGATAATTTTAGAAAGGACACATGGTATTCTATGTATGTAATGAAGAATAAATCCCAGCTTTAAGAAGATAATCTAACAGTCACTCTCCTTTACCTATAAAATACTTCCCACACATACTACTTACATAAAAAATACATATATATATTGTCATTTCGACATCTTGTCAACATAACATTGTAAGCAGCCCAATTTGTATGGATTGAACTCAGTATAATACAGGACAATCTGTTTGTGTTGCATAATCAGTAAGTTAGAGTACTGTGCAGACTGGTAGATGTAATATGTTCTCTGTGACCAGAGTACACCGCAAGACTTTTTTTAATGAAAAAGTATAAATAAAACTTGGGAAAGAAAGACTTACTTAACAAAAGCATGTCCCAGTGTCACTGCTACAATAGGCAACACAATATTATAATTACTTTCAAATTCCAGAGACCCATGAGCATTATAGAAACGGGAAATGTTAAAAGGGTGCTTTCATTGGTGAGCATGCTTTTCTTTTGCAGGCAGGAGTAGCAGCAGAGAGGGGTGGTGAGGGAGGTAGAGCAGGAAGGCACCAGAGTGATCTACCTCTTGTCAGTCTGCCAGTTCCCTTGTTCAGGTGGAGTCAGGGGCTCAGAACTCCTTTCTCAGCTGAATAAGAATAGATTAGTTTAGCCACAGCCAATGGATGAGGTGAGGGAGAAAAAAGAAGGTATTCAAAATTCAAAGGGGACAGCAAAACAGAGTAGCTGGAGTTATTCTGCTGTATAAACTCATAGAATCTTAGAATGCAATGGAAAAGACTTCTGCAAGTCTTTAGTCTAACTGCCTGCTCAGCGTGGGGCTAACTTCAGAGATAACTCATGTTGCCTGGGGCCTTGTCCAGACAGGTCCTGAACATTTCCAAGAACAGAGATTCCCCAGCCTCTCTGGGCAGCTGTTGCAATGTTGCGTTAATCTCACAAGAAAGCATTTTATGTTCAACTGGAATGTCTCTTGTTATCACTTGGGACTGTGGGCTCTTGTTCTTTTACTATTTGCCCCTGAGAAGAGCCTGGCTCTGTTTTCAGTGTAACTCCCCACACACTTAGTTTCTACCTTAGTCCCCTCACAGTAGCTCCTCTCTTCCCTATACAACCCCTGATTGCATGCTAGCCTTTCGTATGAATTACACCACCTGTTCACCTGTAATTCCTCCCACCTTATTTCTAACAGAGGCTATTACATATATTGCTGCTGTTACACACTGCTTAATGAATGTATCTAAGTGTTTTCAAAGAATGTAGCTCCGAGGCTCACTAATTAAAGAGAACTTCAGGTTCTCTCAGCGTTTTGTGTTGGTGGCATGGCGGACACATTTTATGAGTCATTTTCAGGTTGGCATATGAGGTATAAGTTTATGCCAGTCTGTGCGCTTGCCTAGTTTGAACATACAACAAAGCCAGGTGATTTCTTTTTCATTAGGTATTAAGCATTCATAGATTAGTTCCAACTGGAAAAGTGGGAGGTTTTTAGTCTTTTTTTTAAACATTTCCTTTCAACATTTCTCAGAGATCATCTCAGAGGTTAATCTCCAAAGCAGGGGGCAGGGGGAGGAAAACAAATCTTTTAGATCAGAACTTCCTAAAAATTAAGTATGACTTTACAGCACTTACATATATTTTTTAAAGGCATCTAAAGGAACAAACCTAATGTTTCAGATCTGATATAACAGTATGTTTGTCTTCTAATAGCCTCACTGTAAAAGAAAAAAAACACATTACTTTAAATTCATTTTTCAGATATTATTTTAGAGTAAAGAGGATGTGACTCATCAGCTAGAAATGCCCCAGAATATGGGTATTTCTGCACAGTATGTTGACTGAAGGTGAGCCAGGGCAGTAGTATGCCTACAGGGAACAATGTTTCCTGAAAATACCTGATGCTTCTGAGGATAGGGCAAAAAAAGACATACGCTATGCACAGCTGAGATGGAGAAAGAGGCAGATCACTGTTCACAGATGACTGCTAAAGCAGAGCACCCATCCTTTAGACAAAATTTATTCCAGGGTCCAGATACTGCTGAAGGGAAAGGAAAGGGCTTTTTATGATCTCAAAATTGTTACAATCTCTGCTGTTCTTTTCTGTCTTTCCAGTCTCTGCAGATACTGATACAATTTCCCTGACTCCTTTCCCTTTCCCTTTTCTTAGTATGTTTGATATTTTTCTCATTTTTCAGTGAAGATAGCATTTTTTGTGAAAGCTTGGAGAGAACTATGGTGTGACTGTGAAACAGAAAGAAACCGTGTTAGCTTTGAAATGACAACTACAACCAAAAGTCAGTCTTACTTCCTCACAGAACATACAGGTTTGGGTTACAATCCAAGCCATTCCTCCAAGTCATCAAACACCGTCTTTTAGAAGCACAGCAGTCAGCAAAATCAAGCCTGAGCTGACCCCTGAACCCTCATGTGGGAAACAGAACATCCTCATTTGCAGTTCAGTTCTGTGCTTTCATGTTTAGCCATTTCCATTTACTCCAATGAACCATCAGCATTTCCAGTACAACACTGCTCTAGACCCAGAAATGGACCCCTGTGTTAAGATTACAACAGAATTTAATCACAAACCATACATGCTCTACCATTTCAATGAACAAATATGAAATGGCAGTCCAAAAAGGCATACGTAACTGATTGTAAACAGTAACTTGTAACGCTGATGAGTTAGCAGGAGTACTTTATCATCATAGTGGCAAATTTTTCACATTTATTGGCTTGACAAATCAACATAATTAGCTAATAAGACCTGATTAAAGCAAAAACTATTTACTTCCATAATTGTCTGATTACTATTGCTATTATCACCACTGACAAAGCATCTCAGAAAATATAGCTATTTTGCTTGCTTTCCTATGGGATGAGTGTAGGCAGGCAAGAGTTGTGTGAAGCTGAAACAGCAGCATTTGTATATATTGAGTAGACGACAACAAAACACATGATGACAACAAGTTTCGAGCTGTGAATTGAGGATGTGGAAGCGGCAGAATTAAAAAAACTGAAGGTATCCTTTATCAATAAAGATGTGGAGTTAACTGAGAAAAGAACTTCTGAAAATATTCAGAAGACCGGGTAAATTGGTCGGATACGTTCCACTAACAATTGTAGCAGAGACATTAAAGCATAACATTTTCTGGGACAACTTTCCATTTGAGCTCTATTGCTAAATGATACCATTAAGTAGAAGTCCTGTTAAGCAGAAGGACATCTGGTCTCAATCTGGGCAAATGCCTAGACCCTTCCAACCTAATGTTCATGGGTCCAAATGCAAAATTCACTTCATGTAATTGCCTGTGAGATTGAGGATAAATCTAGTCAGCATGGAGATCCTGTTAGTCCCATGGGGCTTTGAACATTATATAGAGTCAGAATTTCAGGAGCCAAAAAGTACCACTGTGATTTACCGGACCCTTGAGTACATCTGGTCCAATCCCACAGTTGAAGCAGGACAAGCTGGAGCAGGTTTCCCAAGACCGTTTACAGTTGGTTTTGAATATTGCCAAGGATGGACACTCCACAACCTTTCTGGGAAAACTATTCCAGTGATTGACCACTTCCACAGTAAAAGAGAGTATTTTCTTGTGTTCAGGTGGAATTTCATGTGTTTCAATTTGTGCCTGTAGCCTCTTGTTGTGTTACTGGGCACTCCTGAGAACAGTCTGGCTTCATGCCCCACCTCCATCAGGTGTTTACACACACTGACAAGATCTCTCTTGAGCTTTCACTTCTTTAGACCCTCTGGGCCTAGTCCTTCAGCCAGTTTTCAAAGACCTTTTCCGTCCAACTATCTAACCTGTACTTTGTCATCTTGTCAATGAGGATGTTATGGGATGTTATGTCAAAAGCCTTACTAAAGTTGAGGTAAACAACGTCCATGACTCTCCCCTCATCCACCTAGATAGCTATCTCATTGTAGAAACTATCAGGTTCATTAACCACAATTTTCCTAATTCTATGCTGCCTATTCCTGATCACCATCTTGTCCTTCATGTGTCTGGAAATGGTTTCCAGGATTAGTTGCTCCATCACTTTCCTAGGAATTGTGGTAAGGCTTACTGCCATGTAGTTGTCTGGACCCTCCTTCTTGCCCTTTTGGAAGATAGGACTATTTGCTTTCTTGCAAATATCTTGCACTGTAGAGTGCTTTCATAGCACCCTTGGATGCTATGTTGCGGGTGTTGTAGCTGTCTTAGACTGTTAGGCTTTTATGTTGGTACACAAAGCAGACATGCAGCAAGGTTTGCTTGACTAAAAGATTATCTGTATTTTTCCATCTGTGCCACAGAGATGCTGGTTGTAAGGAAACCTTGGAGGTTTTTCGTCCAACATACTGCTCCAAGCAGAACTTTTTCCAAAGCTATGTCAAACCACTGTGGCTTTGCGTAAAACCTGTCCTGAAAGCTTCCAAGGATGGAGGTTTTATAAGCTATCAGCAGATCTAATAAAACACATTCACCTTCACGATAGACGATGTTGTCCCAAATCTGGGTTCTTCACACACTGTGCAAGCCAGTAACACACAGAGCAAAGGTATTTCCAAGTTTATTCCATCAATGCACAGTAATGGAGTGCTTGTCCCAAGACAGCAGCACGTGTTAGTTTCAATAATCTCCACTTTTACACATTGATTATTACATATTCAAACAATCAATACATATTCATTGTTATTCTCCTTAATGATTGGTCAAGATTTCTTCACTTCCCATGTAAATTAGCGTGCAGACTGTCTTCTTCTTCCATTGTTCTCTTTGAGTAGGTGATGCCATTTGGGTAGGTGGTCAATGAGTCGGTGGTCATGATCTCCCCCTGCTGGAATTACCTTTTACCTACTTCTCTGATCTTGGCAGTTCCAAGTGGTTTTCTCAGTTTGCTGACCAGGCCCACAGTTCATCACTCTCTTGACAGGAATATCTTACTTATCAACAAAGCTACATTGTCTGGTGGCGAGTTCCTTAATTGATTGTAGATAAATTATGTCTAGTTACTATTTCTCTGTTTTAATATTAGGTAAATAATTAAATAAGGTTGGGGCAGTATAGAGGACTTTCCTTGGTTGCTTCAACTACATTTTACATTTCATTTTTCTAGTTAATATCAATTTTACAGCACCATGCCTTGCTTATTTAGCATTATATTTTGAGACCTGCCGGCAGATAATTTTTAATCATTTGATAGATGTCTGTAATGCTGATTTTGTACGACTCCACTTTCTTCGTCAACGGCACCCTACAGAAGTCTAAGTATACTATGTTTGCACAGCTACATCGTCTCCACAGCAGTGACAAAAAGATACTTTAGCTACTCTTCTACACAACCCTAGGAATCATGTCAATGAGGAACAAATACTAAACAAAATTTCCACAACTTAATCATCTGTGTATATGTTCTCCATTTGCCTGGATGTGAGTAGCACTCGTCTTCTGTACAGCATATCCTACATGGGGCACGGACATAAAAGCAAGAGCTTCAGACATCCTATCTGAGTGCAGTTAATTCCTTGCACAACCTCCCCTGGGGCTTTTAATGACATCAATGCATTTCAATGTAGAAGGCGACTTTACAGTGTGGTTACAAATAAAATGTCTATAGCACACATGTAGAAAGTTTCACTCATCATTCATTTGTCTTTCTCTGCTGACAGACATGCCATTTAATGCAAATCAGTTTCTCTGTTAGAATAAGACTTAAAGAAGTCCTGTCACTGAGAAGCTGCATTAGTGATTTATGCCTTATTTCAAAGGGATGAGCAACAGCCTTATTACAGCTTCATAATATAAATCCATACAATACAGAGTTGCTATGACAATTGATGAGCCTTAATAGTCTAGATTCAAAGGACCTAGATTCAAAGGATCAAAACTGCCTTGTAGTGCAGTACAGCGTAGTTCAGTCATTTGCCCCTGTAACAATGGGGAGCAAGGCCAGGCAGAAACAGAACAGTGCACTCACACAGGAACCACGTTGAGCTTTGCAGCTGAGCTATGCAATGGTAGTCCTGAGGTTTTTCAGCCCCTAGCAGTGGTATCCAAACTGGCATTTGGCTGGAGCAATATTGAGCTCAGCATTGGCCCCCAAAGCCACCTGAGAAGCAAGCATTGTTTCACATCCAGTTCTATTTATCTGTATTTAAAAGATGAAGTTACAAACAGATGAGACAGTTAAACACCTTGCTGCTACTGAAAATGGGTTGCCCGCCCCTCTAGACTTCTTTTCTTACAACTGTGATCTTAGCTGTGTTTTGCCACCTACACTAGCTCCAGTATTTGTCAGATTTTGCTGGGCTAGTTCAGCTCAGTAATGCAGAAGAAAACTGTCTGGGTTTTTTTGGTGGGTTTTTTGGTTGGGTTTGGTGGTTTTTTTTTGAGATTCTGCCAATGCAGTAAATTAAATTGGTTTACTGCAGAATTCTCATGTAAAAGGTAAAAACAGAGGAATAATGACTCTGGCAGGGACAGTGAGTCGCAAACTCACCCTGTATTCTCCCCCCCTTAAAAAGATGGCACCTGAGCTTTAATAACAGCTATACACATACAGCAATATTCACATTCCTGATTCATATACTTGATTTGCTCTGCAAAGGCAAGATCTAAGTTTTGTGCTGCAGGAGCGCTGAATCCTGCAAAAAGGCAGACTGTGATTTTCCAAAGCTGATAATGTCATTGAGAAGACAGCAAAAAAAGATGAAGCTGGATACAGTGGCAAAAGACCTGGAAAAGACCTTTGTTATGTATGCTCAGAGCAGAAGAACACAAATCTCACAACACATGAGATAAAGATGGCACAAGGTAGAATGGGGAAACCCAGGGCACAACACAGTATGTCATAGAGGGATGATAGCTTTGGCTGCTGCTGTTCCTTTTTGCAAGTCCAGCCAAAACCCTAGCTGAGTACATATTGCAAAGATGCAGATACACATGCAACACTAAATGTCATCAGCCACGCAGACAAGACAGAGACCACTGTCTTCACTGCTTGTCACCCACATACATACACACAAACAGCAGCTCAAGTAATAAGAGTACTTGAGTAATACTCAGCCACTCTATTTTAATGTCTCAGTTCCACTGGCTTCAAGCCTCCCTTCCTGTTCAGCCTATGAAAACCAGTCATTTCCAGTGAGAAAGGCCTTCTGAATGTGGGTTCTTCTGGGAATGGGAAAAGACTTGCAATGATTGTTGTGCTCACGAGGAGCATGTTGCAGAAAGGGCACTGGAAGGAGACTGATGACTGCGGAAACTGAACACAGTTTTTTCGTATAGCTGAACTTGTTTGAAACACTTTTCTCTTCAGTGTTTGAAAGGAGAGAAGCAATGCTTTTCTGATGAATCATACGACCTTTAACTTCCAGTACATTTGGAAGGAATCAGTGTCACTAAATAGAATATTTCAGGTTAGTTGGTATGTACTTCCCTATATTAACTCAGTATTAAAGTAACAGTAATGAACTTTTATTCTTGTCCTGTGAACAGGATTTTTTTTCCTTGCTATGTCTAATTTCATCATACAAAAATCAAATGTCTTTTACCAGTTTCATAGAATCATAAAATCATAGAATCATAGAATCGTTAAGGTTGGAAGGGACCTTTCAGATCATCTAGTCCAACCATTAACCTAACCTGACAAAACCACATCTAAACCATATCCCCAAGTACCTTGTCTACCCTTTTTTTAAACACCTCCAGGGATGGCGAATCCACCACCTCCCTGGGCAGCCTATTCCAATGTTGAATAACCCTTTCAGTGAAAAATTTTTTTCTAATACCCAACCTAAACCTCGCCTGGCTTAACTTGAACCCATTACCTCTCATCCTACCATATTAAAAGAACTTCAGTTGTTTGAAATGTAAACACGTCAAAGTCCCCATCTTTCAGGTTTTTTTTACAGGAGTGTATGCAATTGCTATTGCAATTTCTGCCATTTCAATAGTAAAAAGGACCCATTATTTCAACAGCTGTGGATGAATTCAGGAAGTTGCTATGATGAGCTTTATGGGCATGCTTCTGCTTTCTAAAACAAGATTCCACTTGTGCAGATGATGAACTGGATTTATTCAATAATGATCTCACATGGTAGAAAATTCTGCCAATATACAGATGTTGCAAACAAAAACAGTCTGATGGGGAATTTTACCTGAGTAAATTTACTACCAACCAACATAAATCTTTTAGCACTGGTTCAAGTACTGGGGAACGAAAAATAATGCAAATGATTAGACACACATAGCAATGAACTTTTTTGTCTCCTCTGCTCCTGAGTCTCAGCTTCCTCTATTTTCACTGTGAGGTACACTCTTTCTGTCAGAACGCATCCAGTGAACCAGCAGGCAGAACAGGAAGATGAGGCAGTGTGCATAACGGTTTCTGCCAGTCAGTGCTCAATGCTTCCTGTTGTCCTGGGCATAGGGATTCCAGTTGCCCTGTTCCTTAGCTGTCCCTGCTCCAGCATGGGAAGTGACCACTGGCTGCAATTCTTTCAGGAGCAAACTTTCTTCAACGTGGTCTATTCCTGACATGTTCCTTGTGTGTGGAGTATCCCCTTAATAGCTGCAGATTACTCCTTAAATATGTTACGTGGGGAGGTCCTGTACACTTCTCTGAGTAAGGTTTTTGTGTGCAACATTTTTTTTTTCTGCAGTTACTTGGCTTGCATCAGGGCAGGCCGGAACCAGTTTTGACTGGCACACAGTAGTTCATTATCTCCTCTCCACAGGTCACAATTGCAGCCCACTGCTACTTACAACCTATAACAGATGCTCGCTACAAAGGGCTAGGAGCATTGTATTATATCCATGCAAATGAGCTTTGTAGTCTGTGTGATACTCAAAGATCTGTCAGTATTGGGTACCTGACCAGGCCAAGAAGATTAATCTCTCACTTTCTCCTACAACTGACCATCCTCTCAAAGAGTTTACATGTGTGAGCACTGCTTGTGATTTACTGTGTACAGGGTTGCATCAGAAGAAACATTACAGAATCAAGGAGTGTTGTGGTTTGGGCTAAGCTGACCAGTAAGACGAATGACAGATGCTCTCCCCAACCTCTCCCTTCAGGGTGAGAAGAATGAGAGAGAAAGAGACTTATGAGTTGAAAAGAAACTGAACTACTTTAATGAAATATTAATAATAAAAAATAAGAGAAAGATAATAATATTAATAAGAAAATAATGAAATATATACAATATATACGACCCGTATCAAGCTCCCAGGATGACAATCACGTCACCAACAGGCACTGGGAAAATCTCAGACTGGACTCAGTGACAGACGGGAGCTGAACTCAGGAACTAGAGCCAGGAATGCACAGGTCAGGATCAAAGGCAGACAAACAGACAGAGTCCTCCTCAGATGCCAGCCACTGAAGAAAGAGAAAGCTGACCCTTTGATCCCTCAGCTTTTATACTAAGCATGATGCAGATGGGATGGAATACCTTGTTGGTCAGTTTTGGGTCACCTGTCCTGTCCGCTCCTCCCCAGAGGTGCAACCCCTCTATGCTCTTCTGCTTCCGACCCTCCAAGTTGGTGCATCACAAAGTGAGCTGTCCTTGGGTGTTATAGCAGTAAGTATAAGCAGGAGTCTCTCTGCATACCATTCCTTGGTATTAACTACAGACATCAGGCTTTATTTCAGCTAGAAGCAAATACAGTCTGAAAAATATGCTGCTAATTTCAGAGAGTTCAGTTAGTTAGAAGAGACTTAACTGAAAAGTAAAATTACTGAACAGTAAATTGGTTCTGTTTTACCTCAAACCAGGACAAGGAGTTATATCAGTGAACTTGAGAGAAGGATGAAGCCTGCTGAGTGTAAGAAGCAATTTTTCAGCAGCATTTCTTATCTAGTATTTTTAGTACTTTTCATTCTAGTAAGAGAAATTTTCAAGAGTAATATACATCCCTAAAAGAAGATACTACAATCACCAAACTTCCACCAGCTATGAATTTTGAATTTCAGACAAGAAGAGTCTGACAGAAGAAACAACACAACACTCTGTAGCTAAAACATTCTGTAGCATTGCGGATACTTGTATTCAAAGATTTCTGTATCAGCATTTTAGTCACTTCTAAATGAAGAAGGTTTTGTGCTCTCAGACCATAATAGGAGTAGGTGAAATACACTTCTGCTTGGTATTCCCCTGTCTACTACCTTTAGATTAATTTCTCTTTCAGTACAAAGACATCATCTGTATCTCCAAAAGTCTCCACGTAACCCACAAGACAAGATTTCATGACCCAGAGTCCAGTTTCATGATGCAGAGCTGCAACAAGATTTTGGTTTGTCTTTAGCAAAAAAGCTGATGGGGGGAGGGGAGGGGGGGCTTTTGAGAGTGAGGAGGGGAGCTGTGAGCGAGCTAAAGCTAATTCAAAACTGAAAGAGGGAAAAAAGGGAAAAAAGGGAAAAAAGGGAAAAAAGGGAAAAAAGGGAAAAAAGGGAAAAAAGGGAAAAAAGGGAAAGCTTCACAGGTATTAAGCCAGTATTATCTTTCTGATGGATCTGGGAAAAATACTGACAGGAGGTGTAAAACCCTGGTGGAGAGTCAGAGGACAGCAACCCAGCAACACAGAGGATCAAGGAACACTGGAAGCTGACAATTCCCACAGCACCTTGATGACCACCTGGCCAGAAGAATCTGTCCAGATGTAGAGCTTTGTAGCATGTTAGTCATACCTCTCCTCTGTGAGCACTAGTCAACAAATAATTGCTGTTTCTTAAGGTGTGCAGACAGATGACTGGGACTTGGCCTGAGGTTCGGCTAACCAAACAGACCATGAGAAACTCTGAACATAACAAATAACAGCGTGAGCAGCTGATAATAGTTACAGATAGCACTGTGAGCAAAGGCTGGACTTGACAGGTGGTTAAGGGGTCATTATACGATAATTTCAAGACCAATTTCACAGATAATTGGAAGGGAATAGTAGGGACTTTTTTGGGAGTGGAAACTTGCAAGGCCAGCAGCACCGAAGTAACTATATCAATAATATCACATAAAGCCAAGGTGACCTATGCAATGGTAGAAGAAATATAAAATGTGTGTGGGTATAGATGTAGCAAAACTGGGATCACTGGGGAAAAAGCAACTAGGGCAAGATGTTTCTTTGGGATACGAAGGGCAGCGTAATGGAGGGGTCAAGGTGGATGGAGGAAGAACAAGTATGGGGGGGGGGGGGGGGGGGG
>RSEF01000001.1:91671398-91692756 GCA_003993805.1 Himantopus leucocephalus
GGGGGGGGGGGGGGGGGGGGGGGATGGAAATCAAGAGAAGGTAGAATAAAAGGGGCCAGCAAGCCAGCCGCTGGTCAGAGTTTATCTGACTGAGCCCAGCACCCCATAATTGCAGGCTATTCAGTCTTTTTTTACTAAATCTTATTTCTACCAAATTTCTGCATGATTCTGGGGAGACAGGGAGGCCGGAGGTGGAGAGAGAGCACCGCAAGTCATACGAGTTGTGTACACGTATATTTTCATCAGTGAACTTCAATCTTGATCAGTTGGAAAGGCAGAGAAGGATTGGGCTACCCATGTTCCTATTTATGGGAATACTGTTTGTGTGTACGTGGGTGACAAGCAGTGAAGACACTGCTCTCTGTGTTGTCTGTGTGGCTGGTGACGTTAGTGTGGTGTGTTTATCTGCATCTTCGCCATATGTATGCAGCTAGGGTTTTGGCTGGACTTGCAGAAAGGAGCAGCAGCAGCCACAGCTATCAGCTTGAGACAGAAGACACCTCCTGGGGTCATAGACCACACCAGATTTGGCTCTAGTAGATGAAGAAAAAGAAATCCCTTTCATCCCAGGATTCAGCTGCTCCTTAGCATTGTCTGCCCTCAAGTTGTGTATACTCTGCTGGCAGGATCTCAGTGCACGCTAAAAGATGCTCAAATAAAAATGATCCTGTAGAAGTCACGTAAAGAAGATCCACCTCACATGTCACTTTCCTCCAAAAATCAAGATGAACTTCAGGGAATGAAAATTAAGGATCTGAATCTGGATTTTAGTGGGGCTAGAATCACTGGTAGTAAAGCTGAAATTAAGCCTTCAACCTGCCTTCCCGAGGCTGACAGAGGTTGGAAGAAATATTGCCAGCTCTGATATTGATGGGGTAGGAAGCACCCTACTGCAGGGGAACAGATCATTCAGAGTCAATTAGCAAAGCCAGTATTCAAACTGATGGCACTTATTCCCTAATTGGAATTGGGATAAACAGTTGTTTTTGTTGAGGTTTAAATTAGAGGTTTGCACTAGTGCAACTCCAGCCAGGACTGAACATAGGTGATTCCTTTCTGAGAAGATTTCCATGATGGATAACACGTAACAGTTGATAAGGTGACTCATCCCTCTACGACCAGTAATGGACTTCAAGAAGCAACCCTGGGAAGTGAACAGAAAGTCTGCTGATTCTCATTAATGGATGCTCATCTTGCTCCTTTGGGGTTTTAGGAGTTCTTAAGCACCTCACTGGAAGCAAGGGGAGGTTTTTTCATTTGGATGAGCAGACTCTTCTCGAGAATCAACAAAGGAAAAACCTTTAAGCATCAGCTCATCCTGGGCTACTTAGTCCATCCACCATTCCTTATAGAAGGAAAATCCTGGTTATTCTACTTGATAGGGAAAGGGGTCACGTTTGGATCTCAACTCACAGGAAAGGATATTTGAGTGCTGATATGAATATAGGAATCGCTATAGAGGAAATTTTGCAAACCTCTATCATATAGTTCTTGGCACTAAATAAATACCTTTGATCAGACTGAAATCCCAAGAGCACAATTAATTACTGATGAAGTTTTTAATCCCAAAATAGAGTTACTTATAAAGCTAGTGCTTACCTTTCATCTTTAGTTTCAAATTGATTCATTATTCAAATGAAAAATAACTTTTTGAAATAATTTAGAAAAAGGATTGAAAACATGAGTCTCATGTAATAAAATATACAGTTTTGCTTCATATTTTAATGAAATAAATTATACTATGCATTCCATTTTCCCAACAAGCCCACCATCATGAAGAATCATTCTTGAATGCTTACCACCATAGTCGGATGCAGTGAAGACAAATACCAACAGGAATAATTGTTGATCATGTGCTGGCTGGGTGACTCACTCAAGTTTCTCATTTTCATTTATGTTCTACAAAGGCTTCCAAAAGTAATTATGACATTTGAGTTTCTTATGATCCAGGGTGAGCCACGATTTTCTAAAACATGTCCCTATGGGTTTGATTTCTCAAACACTACCTCAGTGCTATCAGCCCCTGGTTAAACCAGAGGGAAATGTTGTGTGGCAGATGCTTTTGAAAAATCAGTCATATATTTAGGTACATGAGGAAGAATTTTTTCTTAATATTGCTAAAGAGAGCAATATCTCACTGGATTTTGGTGAGATTTTTGACTCCTTAAATGTTGGAAAGTTTCTCAAAATCTTGCTCAAAAGATCTACTATTTCTGCCTCCAACATCTGGCATGAAACCTTCTGTGACAGACTTTTGGAGATAAAGAGCTGTTCAGTTGGCCATAATACGCTTTGTACTACAACCAACTACACCAGTGAAATGAGCTTCCTATGTAGGTATTGTGTTTTCAACCAGCACTAATGACAGCAAATTGATTTGAATGTTCAAGTTGGCCACGAATTGCTTTGGCACTTCTATAGACACCATAGCCAAACAGAGGTTCAGAGCATGCTCTGCAACACAAAGCAATACAGCCATGTCAAATATGGTGAAGAACACAGGCTGATTTGCTCTGAGTGCAACGCTAACTAGCTAGAGTAAAGTACGGCACTACCATGACTCTACTGTTTCTGAAAACTAAGCTAGACCATGGAATGGTTAGAGTTGGAAGGGACCTTGAAGATCATCTAGTTCCAACCCCCCTGCCATGGGCAGGGACACCTCCCACTAGACCAGGATGCTCAAAGCCCCATCCAGCCTGGCCTTGAACACTTCCAGGGATGGGTCATCCACAACTTCCCTGGGCAACCTGTTCCAGTGTCTTACCACCCTCACAGTAAAGAATTTCTTCTTAATATCTAATCTAAATCTACCCTCTTTCAGATTAAAACTGTTACCCCTCATCCTATCACTATTCTCCCTAAGTTCTTCCCCATCTTTCCTGTAGGCCTCCTTCAGATACTGGAAGGCTGCTCTGAGGTCTCTCTGGGGCCTTCTCTTCTCCAGGCTGAATAACCCCAACTGTCTCAGCCTGTCTTCATAGGAGATGTGCTCCAGCCCTCTGATCATCTTCGTGGCTCTTCTCTGGACTCACTCCAATAGGTCCATGTCCTTATGTTGAAGGTCCCAGAGCTGGACACAGTACTCCAGGTGAGGCCTCATAAGAACAGAGCAGAGGGGCAGAATCATCTCCCTCAACCTGCTGGCAATGCTTCTTGTGATACAGCCCAAGATACAGTTGGTTTTGTGGGCTGTGAGCACACATTGCCAGCTCATGTTGAGCTTCTCATCCACCAACACCCCCAAGTCCTTCTCCTCAGTGTTGCTCTCAATCCATTTTCTGTCCAGCCTGTATTTGTGCTTGGGTTTGCCCCAACCCTTGCACTCGGCCTTGTTGAGCTTCATGAGGTTCACACGGGCCCACCTCTCAAGGCTGTGCAGGTCCCTCTGGACAGCGTCCCTTCCTTCCAGCGTGTCGACTGCCCAACACAGCTTGGTGCAAACTTGCTGAGGGTGCACTCGATCCCACTGTCCATGTCACCAACAAAGATGTTAAACAGCACTGACCCCTGAGGAATGCCCGTTGTCACTGGTCACCACTTGGACATCAAGCTGTTGACTGCAACTCTTTAAGTGAGGCCACCCAGCCAATTCCTTGTTGGTATTTGCATAGCACCACCTCACCGTGGAAACATGCCAGCTTATTTGGCAACAGCTCAGCAAGCCTGTATGGTATCTCAGTGACTTGTCTAATTATACCTAATTCATCACATCTAAGTGGGAGAAAGGGTTCCTTATCAAGGATCTCTATGCTACAATGTGTAGTATAACTGACTTAATGCTACTTATGAAAATCTTTATAGTTCTTCAATCCTTTGTTCATGTATATTTCACATTAAGCTTTAAAATATCACCTTATACTTTGCGATTGCTAGTCTGTTGCTTTTAAACAACCAACTAGCTACCTATTTCAATTTTTAAAAGACTGTCACAAAGTTCAGTACAAAATCAGGATCTAAAGACCACTGAAATAAACAGAAGTATGCAGAAGATAGGTCATCCACACCAGTTAGAATTTACTTCATATTCCAAGTAGTTTTCTTCCTATAAAATTATTTCTCATTACTAATAATATGGCAGCTTCTACAAGACTGATCGCAAAGCAGGATTCAGTGCTGTTAGTCATCAAACAGAATAAAAGACTGTTACTGCCCCAAATACGTTGTCAATTAACTAAAGACAATATTTGTAAAAGTGAAGATCAGAGCATACAAGGATTTTAAGGTTCACTTACACCTATACCCAGAACACAGAAGAAGAAATATCTGGAAGATAAAGCAAATCTGATGGTGCCATGTAGTGTCACATAAGTGTATGATATTTGTCTAAATGTGCCGCGGCATTTTATGTCCTGATACAGCAAGACTTTTTATTCATATCAGACTGAAGTTCAATGGTTTTCTCTTTCACTTTATCTTCATGTTCCTTTAAAATCCTGGGGGAAAGAAACAATACTTTTAAGAAAAAAGTCAATAATACCCATAAGAGATCAAAACAACAAAAAAAAAAAATCCCCAAAGCCTATAGAATTGTCCAGAGATTAACAGAAAATAACAGAATTTTATGAACGAATAAACAAACAAAAAAGTACAATCATGGCAGCTCCATCACAAAACCACCTTTGTTCATTTAGTTAGAAAAATGTAGTTGGTGCTGATTGTTAGCATTTATTGTATATTACAGAGACTCAAAACAGTGACTTCCATTTGTTATTTTTGAGGCTAGAGCAAAACAAAACTACATCTGGCTACCTAGACATTTATCAATTACCTGACACATTCACAAAATTTCACTAACTATAGCAACAATATATGCCAATTCATTGCTAGTGTTTCCACCTCTGTAAGTGGTTCAGAGGGCACAGATTTACCCGTATTTTTACCCCTAGCCTTTACGTAAGTTAAAAAAATCCACCTCTCACTCTTTCCCAGCCCCCAGGCAGACAGCAGGATTTGAGCTGTAATGAGCAGAGGAAAGAAAGCACATCCAATGTACTGCTGAAAGGACTCAGCAGCATCCATTTCCAACCACATTTCTCCAGACCTCCAAGAACTTCCTGACAGAACCATCACAACATCCCAGGCCCTCAGCTTTCCTAGCAACAATTCAGGTGTTTCTGGGTCTACACAGAGCTTTACTAGCTTACACAGGACTCCATGAATGTGAGCAACTGGTCATTTGGAGCAATAGGGTCAAGCTACAGACCAGTTTAAAAGAAACAAATATTTCATCATGGTACATTCCTATCAAACTAATTTAACAATCAGAATCCACTCTGTCATCAGTGTCAGGGAAGCCAGACATATATAGAACATATAGTGTTTTCTTCTTACCTAGCTAAGTGAAGCACAGACTTTTTGGTATTGTACCCAGAATATGCACTGCATTCATAGAAAATTAAGTTGTAATCCTAGAATCAAACAGAAACACAATTTCAATTAATTTTGCACAATATCTCACTCCAGATTTAAAAAAGCAACACAGATACACTGAAATATGCAAATAAAGAAATAGATCATCTTAGGAAAAATTAGGAACTCATTCTAGAGCTAACAGTAAATAGCAACAAAATAAAAGAAGTCCAAGCATACCACCAAAACAACAACTACATGCCTTTCTTAGCAGGCACTTGTTCTATACAGTGGCTTTTGCTGGAAGAGCTTGATCTCTCAGAAGCTTAAACACAAACATGCCTTATAAGGTACTGAAGTCTTCTGAACTTTCCTTGTGATGATGAGGCAATTAGTACATCACTGAGTACTTGACAAAGCAGGTGAAAATAATTCCAGTGACTTTTTTCTTTTTTTAAATCTTGGAAAGCTTCAGCAGCAGTGTTTCTGTACTCAACAGTTTGAAACCAATATTTTCCAGCAAATGACCAGTGAAAAACCTCAGCAAAATACAAGAACAAACTAATTCTATTTCATTTTTTGTACTCGTGAAAATTTTGTGCATCTTCTCTCGCAGTCAGCCTGCACCTTTGGTTTTATAGCCCCTGGGAGCTTTGCAAGTAAGAACAATGGATAAATGATCAAGCCCCAGAGACATTCTCAGCACTTCAGCCGAAGCCTTACCACAATAAATGCAAGAGATCATGTGCAGAAAAGCCTGACTTGGCAGCTGTAATGGCAATAGAAGTTTGAGAGGGAATGACAGATTATTCCCTCCAAAATAGACATCTGACTACTTTCACAAGATATTACATTGAAGCTCACCTATGTTGCCTCTATGGTATTACTACTTGCCCTTTTACCCATCCAGATTTCAACTTTCTGTTCACTTTTCACTTTTCTATGTATCTTATTGCTATTTATGACAGTAGCTTAACATTCAAATAAATAAGTTAGTAGCTTAGGAAATTACGATCACATGGCTGCATATTTTCATTTGTTTGCTATTAACTGTGGTTACTGCATTTGTACTTATTTAACCACCCTTCATAAGACACTTACAATGCAGTTTTCAAAAGTTCCCATTAAAATGACCTGGTATACCGTGCTTCCAAATTTGCACAGCTTTTCGGAATTTTTATCATCTTCATGAAATTTCAAAGACAAAAAGTGGAGTAAAGAAGTTTCATAAATATGGTAGTTTATTTCAGCAGCTCTAAAAAATGCTTCAGTGTTATCAAATGTCAGTTTCGAATATGTTGTAAATGGTTATATGGTTTGTTCTAGTGAACATCAGGATTGAACCACTTGTAGTAATCCCTGGGTGGCCAGATAAGCACAGAAAAGCAGAGAATCGAAGAAATCAGGCAATATTAGTGTTGATTTTTTTATTTTAAACAGTGTTCTGCATGATATTTACGATGATGTAACCCTATGATTCTCTTGCTTTCCTTAGAAAAGTTTTAAGATAAATTTTGACCAGCTCAAATTTCTTGCTCGCTATGCAAACAGAAGTTTGAAATAAAATTTACGCTCCTTTTTTCTGCTCATCTGATCAGAACTCTAATAGAAAACCTACTGTGGTCAATATCTAGCTACTTTATGTCAGTCAAGCAAAGAATGATACTACTACATCTTCCCCACATACAACAGAATTTCACTAGAGGCGAACTCTCAGTGATGACATCATTTATACTGGCATGAATCTGAATGCATTTTTCAACAAATTCCAGGAGTAGGGCAAATTGTTATTGGCGAAAGGCAATAATTTAAACTCAATTGATATTGATTGCTTTTTTCTGTCAGACTGGCATCCAGGTCCTTCTCTGCAGAGTGAGTTAGCCTGGAAATACAAAATGTCATTCCTTTGAATTAGGTAGGAAACTTAAATTGATAGAATACACAACGAGAACAAAGTAGCAGAAGGCAGGACACATATAATTAATAAGCCAGGAAGTGCCATGCATCTCCATCCAGCAATTAGCTATTGAACATGAAGATCACTGGCAATTACTTCATTTTAAAAAGTTACATACAAATCAGCACACATCTAAAGAACAGGGAGGAAAATGAATTATTACCAGAGGGAGCTGGGCAATTTCTGTCCTGTAAGGTAGTATCACTCTGAGAAGAATAGCTCCCTCATTAGCAGTATTTGTACAACAATGGCACTGACAGCTTGACAAAGGAGACACTGTATGGACACACAGTAACAGTCCTCATCCCATGTCTGCAAAGTCAAGGCAGACAAAAGGCATTATTATCTTATTTTATAGTTGAAGAACAGAGATAGAGAAGGATTTATTGACCCATTTAAGATCATTCAGGAAGTCTCTGCAGGGCCAAAATGAAATCAAGCTGCCTGAATGCCTGAGCAGCACCTATATCATAAGCAATTTTATTTAAATAATTTTCATTGGTTACACTAATCCACTCAAACAGAACATTGGCTGTTCCTGGATGCTCACAATACGATCCAAATACTCTCTGTATTGTTGTTGTGCTCATATGAACTCTTGATCGAGCTAAGCTAAACAGAAATTTGTTAAATGGAGTTTTGCTTCTGCATCCTCTACGAAAAAAGTCAAATGGACTTGCTTTTTTTTTTTCTTTTCATTTTTTATTTCTCTCTGTTTTTCTTTATACTCCCAGTAGCTCTATCAAGAGAGTTTCATCAGGTCATTCTTGTACTGCATGTGAACGTTTTGGTTTGTGTTTGCTGTTTCTCCCTGCAAAGCCAATACTGAAAAATTCTCCTTACCATCATGATGTTTACTCTTTAATTCATCCAACTACAGATCAACTGCACGACAACCTTGATGTTCCCTATAACGCTTTCCAGAATCACTATTCACATTCTATTCCCCCTTTCTCAGGGTATCACACACACACTGCAACTACCAGTCTTCTCAAAAGACAAGGAATTGAAAGGACTCCCTTCAGGCTGTCATTCTTCCTTTTAATAATAAACTGTGCTGCCTGCCTTGCAAAGAAGTTACGTGACATGTGCATTATAATGGCAGCCCTTGGGTTTCGGACCAAATTTGTAGTACACTGACTTGTAAGATGTGGGACTGACGCAAAGCAAGAGTTAATATAGATGAGCTGGAACGCCCTCTGAAAGTACACATTCCACTCTGACTATAGAAAAAACTAGGTACAAATGATTCCATCCTGTGAGACCTTGAAACAGTCCATAAAAAGTGTTGGACTTCAGGGTCAAAAGGCTAATCTGGTTTCTTGTCTGCATGAGAACAGGTTCAGGGTTGTTTTCACCAAATATGGCTACAGGTATTTGTATCAGCTCAGCATCTAGTCCCACGTATTTTGGGTCACTTGTGAGTAATTCATGGGATTATTCACAAAATAAGTAACTCAAATGCATTCACTAATAGAGACAGTGGTATGTGGTTTCATAGGAATTACATGGCTATTTAGCAAGAATTAAAATTTCATTAAAATTCATGGTTATTATTAGCTCAACAAGCAAATTGTTATAATTCAATTATATCTACACTGATTTTCAACTAATCCATTGTCATTAATCATTCCTTCCCTTAGCTACCTCAGGCAGCACATTCAAGGATTCAAATGACTCATTCAGATCCATTCATTTGATTATAACCATCTTTAATTTGACAACTTTCTTTGTTTTACCTATGCAAAACGTTTTATTTTCTTGCATGACATGTTAAGATTAATGGCCTGGTGGGCTGTGAGTTCTATATATTAGAATGATTCATCTTTGTTTTAATAGTACAATTTTTTAAGAGAGCTAAATGACATGTAAGACACCTACTCTGCCCATTTAGCATTCATGCATCATTTGTTTTTTTCACAGAAGGGTTCATTGTTACACCCTGGAGTCCCTCCTAGCCTCCAGGGTCTCAAAACTATCTGCATTTCCATGCATACAGGAAAATAAAGCAGATTTCCTAAATGGAGAACCTTTGAGGGATGAAGTTCAAGACTGATATTGCTCCCCTACAAAAACAAAATAATGGACACAAACCTGAATACAGAGGTATGCTTGTAAAAGGCTGTATGAATAATCAAAATAAGATAAAAAGTGATCTGGCCCTAATTCTTTCAGTTACAGAGAGGTACCCAGCAGCAATCTTTCCTATAAAGCAAGACCAATTCAGATGCATTTCAAATTTTGAAAATATCCTTTTTTGTTACCAGCAAGCAGAGCTGCAAATCTATTTTCAAAGGAGAAACAAGTACATATGTGAAATCCAGCACATTGTTTAATTTAGGTAAATTCCTACCAACTCAGTTAATTTCTCAGGAACATTGGGATGACTTATTTTTAAACAAATGAATATTCTGGAGGCATTAGTGGTCAAACTATATGCATTGTATAGACAGATTCAAAAGAAAAATGGATGGGCATAGGTACACAGGAATATTAAGAAGTATCTGCTATTTGCAGTCCCTTAATGCTTAAATTATGGCCCATGGATCACCAGTGCTCTGGTAGATGCAGACTGTTAACTCTACTTATTTTATCTCCTTGATGGAAAGTTACTAAAAGTAAACATGTTTTCTACTCCTACCATAGAAGTAACAGATGGTCTTTGGTGGTTTTACAGGAGGTAGGAGGGAGAAAAGATCCCCAAATTATCTCTCTGTAAAGAATCCATCCACAGAGATAAGAGAGAAAAAAGAGAGAGAAGAAGAGAAGGGAGGAAAAAAACAGAAAGAAAGAGAGAACGAAGAAAAAGAGAGAGGGGAGAGAAAGAGAAGAGACCAAGTGAATTCTCAAATATTTTTCACACCACTCACTTTTTGGTTTTTTTTTCATCCAGACAGTTTTATAACTACTATAATTATCAGCACTTACATCACCGAGAGCTGAATTGATGAGTCTGATGGGGTTCCTAATGCTTAAAAATACTTGTCTGATTAAAATCAATCTGTTTTTATGAATTTAGACATTTTCAGACTCCATTTTAAAACCTTCACCTTTGAGTTTTGTAAAGGGTTCCCCTCTAAGTATAATACCTTAGCAAGATGCTCTCCCATTCCCATAGGGACCTCACGTTCCTTTTCATTATCCGTTTTATTACCCAGCAAAAGCACAGGTACATTCTCACCAGTTGTCTCCTGCAGAACAAAGAATAAATATCAACTGAGGCACTGTATTTAAAAAATCACAGATCAAGAGCATGAAAACTAACAAATGTCACACTGCAACGAGACATTTAAGACATCACATATGACCCAGGCACATGCCACTTTATTTACAAACATGCCAGGAATTAAAGTTGGATAAAAGGCAAGAAAAAGACAGAATGCTAGAGATTTCACTGATTTGGCATTTTTTAATAACAGCACAGAAGCTCATCAGACTCTATATTAAAATGGAAGAGAGAAAACTACCATGCTACACAGGCTCTGACATTATGTGTTTATAGACACTGCTTTTCTAATTACATGGACAGGAAAATAATGACAACACCTGGGTACAATTATGCCAAATAAATTACATAAAGTAATGAAGACATACACAGAATAGGCCCCCGAAAATACACAGAATAGGCATGAATCAAAATTCATTCTGAAAATGGGTAGAATTATCACAATGAGTACATTCATAAAGTGGGCTGAATGCTGCAGGAGTAAATGGACTTGGCCTTCTGTCTTCAATTTAGCAACAGTTTGTAGTAAACAAAATTAGTCAGTAAAGATGAGTGAACTATTACAGCTTGGAAAAAGACTTTGACCACAATATTTGATTTTTCTGGATCAAAACCTGGAATTCTCCTCTAGCTTTTACCATACTCAATTATAACAATCACTGATTTGTTAAGACCATATACTTAATAAGGGCCTGTTCTTACAAAATACATGCTACTATCACTTCAGTAGAGCTACTCAGATGAGGCATAACTATGCCTGTTTGGAAACATTTGAATGAATGAGTCCTAATTTCAACTTGCAAAGTCACCTATTGGCCATTACAGAAAACAGTGTGTTGTACTATAACACATGTCCAATAAAATCAGACCAAATGATCTTCACATACCAATTTGTCCCCTACTTTGTTAGCAGCAATAATCTGCAATAGTGAGCAAATAGGAAGTCACACTTTGCTCTCTCTAGCAGCTCAGTCCTTTATGGCAGCAGCCTCAGTTTTTTTGTTTTGTTTTTTTCTTTTGGCCACCAGCAAATTCAGCTGCTTGCACTCTCAATATGTTGTCTATGAGCTACATGAGAAATATACATACCAAGAGAAAAAAAAGAGAATTTTTAATGAACTGACGCCACTCAGTGGCATGGGCTATGATTTTGTTTTCATGTGGTTGAAAGGATGATCCCCAGGAAACTGAACTGTGTACCATGAGACAGTTTTATAGCACTAATATAGATACTGTAGCTTTAAATTTATGGCTTAGCTTCACAACACAGTCAACATCCCGTGAGCTACATACTTGATTGTTAAACTGCTAGTGATAATCAGTGATTATCAGACCATCATCACTGATCCAAAGCACCGACTGGTGCCAGTGGTGATCCCATGGGAGTCATCAGCTAGATAACCTTTATGAGAAATCAGAGGACTCCACGCTCGGCTTTCCCTAGCACTCATTTTAAGTCCTTAAAACCCTGGAATTGTGATTATTTTCATAGACACAGAGATTCCCAAAACAGCTTTACTGGTAACTGCAGACCAAAATCACTAACAAAAATGTAATTGTGACAACACAAGAAACATGCTGCTGTCTGTGCTTTGCCCTGCTAGTACTCCCTGTCCAGAAGAAGGCAGAGAATAATGACACCAGAGTTAGTTTAGTAAAAGTTATGTCATGTTACCTCAATGCTTATCAGCCACTGCTTGACAGCTGTGAATGTGTCTTTTGCTGTTATATCATACATCACAATGACACCATCAGCTTTTCTGAAAAACTGCTTGGTAATGCTTCGGTACCTACAAGTAAGAACCTGTTTATAGCTTTCTTCAACAGAAGCAGCAATCTGACAATATAAGTAAAATTTTATAGTAATTTCCCCCTGCCACTCCCCCAAAGAAAGATGTTGCCAGTTTCTTCTAATTATTGAGTCTTAGTAAGGGTTAAACCCTTGTTAATTTGGTTTATATATGTATTATAAAATTCCATAAACTAGACAAGGGAGAAGCTGCAATACCGATCTTCACTGCAGATCCTGTTTGAAAGGTGAAGCTTATTATGAATTGCAATAAGCAATCCCATTCTTCCTGAATCATCAGACCCCTCTTCCATTCAGCAAAGATTCACAGAAGACACTACTACCACAAATTACTGCCACAGCAAATAAATTCTTTGCAAAAATATGTTTTTTGAAAGAAAGTGTTTGGAAAAGTTCTCTCCGCCTTCTTTAATTGATTATGGGTTAGTCTGCGTAATCAGCTGCATATCTCACATTCTCCATCCTCTTTCATTTTAAGCTTGGAGCAGAAATTTCCACCTGACAAAGTGTTCTGCCTAAAGCTAGCTAGATTTCTGTTTGGGGCTTTTTTCCCAAGCTTCTTGTAGAAAACAGATCATTATCATCATCCTTGCAATTAGTAATAGAAAATTACACAATAGGTGAGGCGACGGGGAAGGAAATTGCCACTGAAAACTTACAAAAACTTGGAGATCTTCAACTACAACGGGATTGTTTTGGTGGCAAAACCCCTTCTTTTCTGAACTATTAATGCATTTTCTGCTATAGAAATAATTCCGGGTACATTTTAAAATCAGCCTTCTTCCTAAAGAAATTGCGTGGTACTACACTTTTAAGACCTTTAATAAGAATCTCTTTTACAGATTTGCAGCTTTTCAATGGACGCTTAGCCCCAAATCAGCATGTTATTGCTGCTAGGGGATGATCTAAACTGTGAATTCACTGGCTGTATTAGGAATACTCCTATATTTGTTCCTCTCCCAAGAAACACGATTAAGTCACAGAATCACAGAATCACAGAATCAGTCCATGCTTACTAATCTTCAAACAGATGGTTCAAGGAACAAAACCTTAGACCGTGTACCAGTTTTGACTGGGATAGAGTTAAATTTCATTGTACTAGCTTGTACAGGGGCTATGTTTTGGATTTGTGATGAAAACAGTGTTGGTAACACGCCATTTTAGTTACTGCTCAATGGTGTTTACACAGCAGCAAGACATTTTCTGCTTCTTGGACTGCCCTCCCAGTGAGTAGGCAGGGGTGCACAAGAAGTTGGGAGGGGGACACAGCTGGTACAGCTGACCCCAACTGACCAAATGGATATTCCATAGCATATGACATTGTGCTCAGCAATAAAACTGCAGGGAGAAGAGAGGCTGGCTGAGGCTGCAGTTGCTCAGGGACTGCCTGGGCATCAATTGGTTGGTGGTGAGCAACTGAATTTTTTTGCATGAGTTGTTTTTTCTTGGTTTTGTTTCTATTCCTCTGTATTGGGTTTTTGGGTTTTTTTTTGGTGGTGGTGGGTTTGGTGTTTGGTTTGGGGGTTTTTTGGTGTTTGGTGAGGTTTTTTTTTTAAATTTAACTGTCTCTATTTCAACCAGAGTTTTCTCACTTTCACCCTTCTGATTCTCTCCCCAATCCCACTGGATCGGGGAGTGAGCAAGCAGCTGTGTAGTGCTTAGCGGACTACTAGGGTTAAACCACAACAGAATGTTTCTCACCTTTCCTGGCCAGCAGTGTCCCAGAGTTGCAGGACTACCTGGGTATTATCTACTGTGACGGTTTTCACATTGTAATCCACACCTATAACAGAAATACAAGGTAGGTTGTCTCTTTATATGTTCAGTTTGATCTTTGAAAACCTGATCCAGCAAATAGCAATTCCAGAAAGCAAACAAGATGGATACTTCATTAAAAATTATGTCCATAGTCTCTAATTATCACAGAAAAACAAGAGCTTTTATTTGCCAGAAGTTCTTCAGTAATAAAATACTGAATGTTAACAGAGTAGTTGAATTCTGTAAAAGATGTAAAATGAGTAACTTTCCAAATCAGGACACATGAGTCAAGGGTCCATTTGACAGTCCACAGCAGTCTAAGCCATTTAGCCTGGAATTGATGCTATATAACTTCAGTTGTCTGAAATGTCAATGCTTAGTCTGAGCTAGCCACACAGGCATCTTCTACAGTTAGTGGAAAAACACAAGGCACCACACTAAGGGGACAGTGGAACCTAAGATAAATGCTGAAGATAAATGGATTGAATATGTGGAGAACCTCCTCCCCTCTTCAGAACACAGAAGTTGAGCTGACTGTGGTTAGGTTAGTCCCCTAATTTTTATGTGGCTAAATGAAAGTGAGACAAAAATAAATTTATCTAAATTTTTAAATTAATCCTCTCCCAATTCCCCTAACCTGTGACGATGTAAGTATCTTCTGGATATTTATAACAATAATTAGTCTTAAATATTAATCAGTCACTGCCTCCTCCTAATGACAACCTGCATTTTCTTGTATCACATTGTACTGTATCATACGGAATCATAGAATAATTCAGGCTCGAAGGGACCTCACTAGGTCATCAACAATTTCTTCCATATCAATGGGATTTTTACCACTGGCATTAATGAAGAAGCATCCAAGCCCACATTCCTTCAATGGGCAATTAAGAAATCTGAATGGAGGATATATCCATTGCTTATATCTCAAGGGAAGAAATTTGAGTTATTCTGCAGAAATTCAGTAACATTCTTCTCCAGCTTGTTCACTTTGACTTTTCAACTATCTGTATCTTGACAGCCATAGTCCACACCTGTGAAACTTGTTGATGTGATGACTAAATCAAAGCTGTGACAAATACTTTCTTGCCATTGCATTTGCAAGAACACTGGACCACCAGCCAAAAGATGAAAAGGTCAGATGCGTTTCGGTGCTTCCTCTGGAAGCTCCAGGCAATTGCACACACTGTGTAAGATCCCAGAGTCTAGAGAAGCATATCAGCCATTTACAAGACATCATGGATAGGACATAGCAACAGACTCTTAAATGTACACAATTGCATGTAAGTGTCTATGCTGCCATTACAGTTAATTAAGATCTAGTCAATGAAGAGCTAGGAGTCTAGGAAATGACTAATCTCAGTCTGCAGTAGGCATCAAGGGTCAGATTAATTGGTCCCTAAGCCTCTCTGACTGGACTGATTAGGAGAGGATGGCGAGGCAGAATTCAGCCATTTGCTCACAGGCACCTAGTGCTATCCGAGATGACATCTGATATTCAAAACATCCGTTTCAACCTGTCAGGCCACCCAGGAGACCTGTTCTCTTCCAAAACAGCAGCTGAAGGCCAGGTGAAATACCTCATAGTGCCAAAATTAATTTAAATCCCTGTATCTTAAATCTTCCCTGACTCTAATGTAAACATAGATACTCAACATACCAGTGGAAATTTAAACTCATGTGTCTTTATCTACCCCATAAGTCAAGGGAGCTACAGCATCTGCTCACCTGGATGTTCCTAGATTGTCACAAATGCAAGACAAATCCATTAATTTAAATACCTTTTATTGTGAACAAGTTTTGTTTCATATATGCTGCAGAATAAGTAAGACCTAAATACAGACCAAGTATAATGAATCTAGTCATTTACAGTAACTCCACTGCATTGCAATAACCTATACTTCAGTTTTAGTACCTTGATTATGTGTCTGACTTTTGAAAGTTTAGTTTACAACTTCAGGCAATGTAAGTACAACATAGGCTTTGAAATGTTTGGCTTTGAAAACACTGGTCCAACATATTTCTTTGGTGCTTAGTATAACGCTAAATCTCCAAATGTAATTCAGATATTCTACTTTCTCTTTAAAACAAAATCAGATTACTTAGAGGGATAGAGATGGGGTATGGTGGTGGGATGGTTAGTACAGTGTGGTACAGAGGACAGGATATCAGTTTCATAACAGAGAGATCTACAAGGAAATTCTAGCTTCACTGAAATCAGTAGGATTTTTTCTGATTTATTTCAGTGCTGCCAGGATTTCAGTATGGAATCTACTCTGAAATGTCTTCATCAATTATCTGCTTCCCAGATTAGGAGAACTCACTTTGCATGTCCTACTCTCCTTTTGGATAATGGCTTGTACAACATCTGTATGTTTCTGTTTTATAACACAGGGCCTGATCTCAGTAGAAGCTGCTAAGTACTGTTGGAACAAAAATAGTAATAGTAATAATGTTTCTTAAACTTACCTACAGTAGCAGCTGTGCCTGGGAAAAAACAATCTTCACAAAATCGCCTTAAGAATGAAGTCTTTCCAACACTTGAATTGCCCACAAAAATAATCTTGAACAAGCGGTCTGGGACAGACTTTATCCTCTCCTCCTTCAAGTAAAAGCAAACATTAGTCTCCAACTGTTCTATAAATCCTGCTGCCTCTTCAATTTGCCTTGTCTTGAAGGCTAACTGAGATGGGAAAAAGAAGAGATTTTATCCTATCATGTTCACCATTACTTATAAAGCAATATTCTGTTTCTTAAAATAACTCAGCATTTAAAATGTTTGCCATGCATCATTCCAGATCATTTGAAGTGCAGTGATTTGGACTGAGCTCTGGAAGTACACTGAATATGAACCTTGACATGAAACTGCATTGAAAAATGCAGGAAATTCCCAAAAGAAAATTATGTCTATCCCTGCAAATCAAAACCCATAAAGCTTAACACAGCTCTGCTCAGTTGTTTCATCCTATACCAATGACACAAAGGAAACAGCACATCTTCCCCTAGATAACAGAAGCAAAGTCAAAATTTTTTGGCTTATGCCATCTATCACCAGATTCTTCTCTCTGCTACTACTGTGGAGCTAAGAGCTTCCACAGAATTACTGCATTTCTACATCCATTTATCATTACAGGCAGAAGCATGGTGGAAAGAGACAGAGGAAGAATTAGACCGAGTTAATCAGGCTGTAAACATTCAGCTGTGTTTCCGTCATTTAGTTTTTTAAGCAGAAAGAAGAACAATTTGTTCATGTCCTGTTTACTGCAGGCTAAGCTAAGTGCACGCTGCAGAGAATATTTATATCCTGTCAAGTAGGTCATCATTCCCAAGACCTCTGTATGTAGCTCAGGAGTTGCTTAGGGAAGAACACTGTAGCACCATCTGGTTTGCAGGGGGTGACCTAGCTGGCCTCTTCTATTTTGTGCAAAGGTGGGGGAGGAAGAGTGAGACAGTGAGTTTGTTCTTAATGCTTCAAGAAGGGGAGCAAGATCATGGATGCTCCTGGCATTAGTTTCTTGGGCCAGGGGTTGTGAGGAGAGAGAGGAGGGAAGGGGAGGGAGGGAAAAGCCCTCTGCCAGGCATTTGAAATACAAAATCTCTAAGACTTCTGACTTCAAGAAGACATCAGAACTGAACTCACTGCCCGACAGTCCTTTGAATGGGACACTGAAGTCTAGCCTTGCAAATGCTTTCTACAAATATACCAAAGCCTTGTAGAAAGAAGCAGAAACAATACAGAGCTGCACTTGAGGGCGGGGGGGGGGGGGGGGGGGNTGCCATCTTCCTTAGTATGAAAAAAATTCTTTCACTGATGTAAATTTTGGGGACAAAAACACGTATCTCTTTCATGATCTGGGCTAACAGCCCATTACAACTACACAGAGGTTTCTCATCTCATTATTCACTTCTCCTTTTCTATTAAAATCTCAAACACCACTGCAACTATAGGCTGCTAGTAATACACATACGTCTATATAAAGCACATTTGCAGTTCCACAGAAAAACTTTCCCAGCTTATTAGTCTGTATGCTCTAGGAAAAAAACAAGTTAACATACAATCATTAGCTTGGCACTATTTTCACAGTGCTTTTGAGAACACTAACTAAATACATGGACTATATGACCTGAAATACCTTGTCCCGGGTGGTCATATACATCTCAGTAGAACTTAAAGACACCAGAGGCCTTCAGCTCAACTCCCAACATAACAGGCAGTCATTTTTCATTGAGATGTATCAAATCCACTCATGAAAATAACCTTAATAATCAAACTTGATTCTAAAACTGCACCTGAACACTATACTAAGGGAAGAGCTACTTCATAGTCTGCTTCAACAAAGTCCTGATGGGATAACAGAATAGCAGCAGGATGTAAATTTACTTTAGCTTACAGTGCAGTCTGGAAAAGTCTTCCCTAGATGTGTCTTTTGAGTGGTCCTCATATAAACAGTAGCCAGGTCAAGCAATATACCTACCTTTTGTGCAATTTAACACAAATGTGGAAGATAGCAAGTATAAACATAGTGGTTCATGTTCCATATTGGAAGAACAGAGGGGAGAGGAACTGCATCTCAGGCAGAAGTTTTGGACAGAAAATCTTGCTTTAATTTCCACTATGGTTCCTTCAGGTGTTTTCCCAACCACATTTTTGCTTATGCTAACTGCAGCTTCATCTTCATAGCCACTCAGAAAAATGTTCTACCTGACTTAACAAAAGAGCAGTTGCTGGCCCCATGTACTGCTGCAACTTCTTAAGACACTTTCAGCAGTCATTCCATAGGATGGAAATGGACTTGTTCATTTCTAAAAGGAGAAGAAATTTACATTGGTTCTACTCGCCTAAAAGATGCAGTAGGTCATAAAGGATTAGCAGCTAAACGACTGTGAATGTAAGGTGAATAGGAAGGCTTAATGCCAGCAGCTAGGAGCCTGAGTTCAGTATAGTAAGCAACGAGATCATGTAATGGAGTCATACAAAGCCACACAGACTACAGGTACGCAAATAGCAATGAACTGAAAAATACAGGTTGTCTCAGACCCTTCATCTTCCTAGTGCAAAACAGAGAATGATGAGACTTCGTATCTGAGTGAGCTACATATGTAACAACTGAATGGAATCATCCTGCCTTCTTTGCACAAGCATTTCTAGATCCTCCACCCCTTCCCACTGCAGATCCTTTCAGGAGCAAAACATGAGGGGAGAGAAGGACTGGCTGCAGAAGACAGTCTAGTTGACATATGGCCCAAGACTCACACCTCATAACTCATGATGCAGCAAGCAGGGAGTCGTATTTTTCTGAAGTTTTCTTCAGCTCCAGCTGAGGATTATATGCAGAGCTTCCCTGAAAACACTTACTAATTGAATACCACTCCTCCTAGCCCAGGCATGCTGTCAGTGTGCAAGCACTGTATGGAACAAGATCACTTCTGACATCTAAATCTCATGGTCAAAAAGTGGTGATCCCAAGAGCTATCATTTAGGCAATGCACAGTTGTATGAGAAACTCATCAGACTACAGCTGGTGTATGGAAGGAGACAAAGAACTACTCGCACAAAGTGGCAGTGGTCAGACACTTACACAGCCTAAAGACTGCCCTAAGCAATGGAAAGCCATCAACTAAATAGTCTTGGCAGGCCTAGTCAGCAGGCCAAGAGGACCGTGCAGGACCACACACATACTTCAGTGCCACACGGACGGTTTACCAGAAATGAGTATTCTGCTGCATTTTTTTTTTAACTGAATTTTAAAAAAACAAGCAAAAAACCAACCCAAACTAAGGGCTGGGCTAAGGCACTGACATTTCTTGGGAAAAAAAAAAAAGGAATTCCCAGTTCTAAGTGATCTTTGGAAATGAACTTCTTGTTTACCCTCATGATGTTTCTTCAGAAACTGAAACAAAGTGTTTTCAACAACGAGGCAGGAGATATTTTATGATTTCTTCTCTGCCCTCCCTGCTTGCTTTCAATTGCTCTTCAGAAAAAAACCCGCAAATTCTAAGAAACAAGATCTGAGAGAACGCCCAGTTCCTACCCAGCTGAGAGGATGTACTTTCAAGGGGCATGACTGCTGAAAGAGATGACCTGATGACCTACCTGGCTTTTTCTCTCCTGAAGTCCAATGATACCATACTTCGAAAACGTGATACAAAGTAAGTCACATAGCACGGAAGAAGTATGCATTGTATTAAACCATCATAAAGGATGAAGCTCTGTTCTGTGCCCTAGACTTTTTATTAAAATGTACCACTTAGAATTTATTATGTAACCATGGCATAATCCTATCATAATTTTCATGATAAGCTGGCTTCTTCTAAAAGAACTATATAATTATGACCAAGTATACCTATTTTTCCTAATCTTTTTAATATGTGCTTCAAGAATCTAAAAATGAGTAACACTTAACAATGATACTAAAATTAGAAAACAAGCACAGCTAGCTCTGAAGCAATAGCGGTACAAGGAAGACTTTAGGCTCCAAAGAAACATATCTTCCAGCATATTGTTTTAAGGATTCTTACTGCATGGTGAATTCATTGTTAACATGCTCATACAAGCTAGAGCTGAAAAAAAAAATCTGGATTTCAATTTACTAATTAAAAGTATTCTCAAAAAATAATTAAGAAGTAAAGATATTTGCTCTCATTATTTCTCAGACAGTGTAACAGCTACCAAAGCAGACTCAAAAGTATCAGAATATGAGAAATGTCACTTTTTGACAAAAAACACCCCACCAACTTTTCAAAATAAGAGTTGCTTCTTTTTTTAGACAATTGCCACCTTTCAGTGGATCTTATGTCATCTATTACAAGGCTTAACTTCACTCTTCCTAAACAGTCCTTCAGATGTAGGTATATACACACATTGTCTGCAGTTACCATTCCTTTAGGTTGCGTTTCCCTTCTTTGCACCTTCAACACTTACCTGCAGTACATTTCCATCTCCCTCTTAATGCAATGGCTTAATTTGTTATGCTTTAACTTAAAAACAGAAAACTAAATAATTTTAGATTCTAAGAATAATGCGTTACCCTTCAACACCACTTCACATTTTCCAAGGTAGAATAGAATAGAATAGTTCCAGTTGGAAGGGACCTACAATGGTCATCTAGTCCAACTGTCTGACCACTTCAAGGCTGACCAAAAGTTAAAGCATGTTCCTAAGGGCATTCTCCAAATGTCTCTTAAACACTGACAGTCATGAGGCATCGACTGCCCCTCTAGGAAGCCTGTTCCAGTGTTTGACCACCCTCTTGGT
>RSEF01000001.1:91692856-91718001 GCA_003993805.1 Himantopus leucocephalus
TGGGACCTCTCCAGACTCCCAAGACCGTTGAAAAATAATGGAGAGAGGTCCTGCGATGACATAGAACAGCTCATTCTGTACCCTGGGCCGAATCCTATTGGGCCCCATAGATTTATGTGCATCCAGCTGGAACAGCAAGTCTCAAGCAAGTTCAGGGTCGCATGGGAGTTTATCATCCTCCCAGTCGCAGTCTTCCAACACAGGGCTCTGGGGGGCCCAAGGCCCATCATCAGTGTTGAAGACAGAGGTGAAGAAGGCATTAATGTTTCTGCTTTGTCTACGTTCCTATTTGTGAGGTGACTGACCCTGTCAAGCAATGGACCAATGTTATCTCTGATTCTCCTTTAGCAGTTAACATATTTAGAGAAGCCCTTTTTGTTGTCCTTCACAGTGCTNCTCCTTTAGCAGTTAACATATTTAGAGAAGCCCTTTTTGTTGTCCTTCACAGTGCTGGCCTGCTTGAACTCTAATCAAGCTTTGGCCACATGAATTTTCTCTCTACAGTGGCAAACAGCATCTCACTAGTCCTCCCATGTTGCCTGTCCTTGCTTCCAGTGTCTGTACACTTGCCTTTTCTGCCTAAGTTCTAGAAGAAGATCCCTGCTCAGCCAAGCTGGCCTTCTGCCCTGGTTTGTTGACTTCCCACACTTTGGAATTGCCTGCTTCTGCGCTCTTAAAAGATGGCTCTTAAAAAGTGACCAGCATTCATGCACTCCAATACCTTCAAAAGCAGTTTCCCAGGGGACCTTACTAACTAGCTCCTTCAGCAGTCCAAAGTCTGCTCTCCCCATATTCAGGGCTGAAGTTTTGCTCGCAGTTTTTCTCCTACCTCCAGTGATTTGAAACTCAACTACTTCATGGTCACTGTGACCAAGACAGCCGCCAATCACCACTTCACCTGCAAGACCTTCTCTGTTTGTAAACAACAAATCTAGGGCATTCATCGGTGGGCCACCTCCCCACCTTGCCTGCCCTGCCTATCCCTCCTGCAGAGCCGATAACCACCCATCACAGCACCCCAGCCACAGGACCCCACACCAGCCACCTGACCCGACTCTACTGAAGGAAAGTCTTCACTGTGCACTGTGCCAGACTTTGCCACTTGTGTCAGGGCCCTGGGAATCCTGATGGCAGATCTTACCATTGGGGCACTGAGTATCTCAGCCTTTTCCCTGTCCTTTGTCAGCAGGCCCCCTGTCCCATTCAGCAACAGGCCCATCCCTTCCCTAATTGTTTTGGGTTTGTTTTGTGGTTGGTTTTGTTTTGTTTTGTTTTGTTACTAATATACCTCTAGAAGCCCTTTTTGTTGCCCTTCAAATCCCTCACCACATTCAACTCCAAGTTGGTTTTTGCTTTCCTAACCCTGTGCGCGCACACTCAAGAGAGCGTTGCTGTATTCCTCCCAGGTCACCTCTCTGTGCTGCCACCTCTTGTGTGCTTCCTTTCAATGTCTGAGTTCAGTCAGGAGCTTCTTGTTCATCCACGCAGGCATCTTGCCACTTTTGTTTGACTTCCTTGATGCTGGGATGGACTATTCTTGGGCATAATGTATAATAAATAAATGAAAAAAAAAAAGAAGAAAAGTGTTTCCTTTCATATAATCTGCATTAGAAATGTTTTTCTTAAACCTCAGCATTGCCACATGATTAATTAGAGCTGTTGCATAAACTGGCACTTTTTCCAGTAAGGCAACATCAGCTCAGTAGTAAAGCATGAATTAACAGGTGTATTTGTGTAAATCAAGAGTCTGCAAAGCAAGAAGACTTAAGATCTACATTGCTTATTTGTCTTGTCTCCTGAGGGGAGACAGTCTCCATTCTTCCTGATTGCAGCTCAGCACTTTCTACCTCTTGTGGCTTTAAAGGGAACCAAATTAGCTATCTAATCTACAGTGACCTATTTCTTCCCCCTTAATACTGAAAGTACAGTCTTTGTGCATGCTCATGTCTATCATGCTCTTCCAATCCTTTTCCCTCAGGCCTAAGCAAACCCATTTCTGAAATATTAAAAAACACAACGTTCCCAGGGGAACATTCAAATCAGTTCTTCATGTTGATTTTTTTCCTATCACATTTTACAGCCACACTCTTCGCATTTCTCAAGCTGAAAAGGACTAGCATTTAATTTTTATTTTAAAAGAAAAGCACTGTTTTGGAAATTTTCACTGCGAGGACGTGGAGCCAGCTGTACCGTAGAGGGACTTCTCTCTTAGTCTGTGCCATGACACAGTTCTAATTTTACTCATTATTCCACAGTTTGCTGAACCATAAACCAGTCTTAAAAACATGCTGCCATTAAAAATCTTGATCTAGTCTCCTAAGGGAAAGGTATCCTGGAACAAATCCAACATTAATTATATACTGCCTTACCAATGCCCCACACAGTTATGCTGAGGGGGTAAACTCTGTATTTCTGTCCCCAACCTGGCAATCTGTGATGAAGCGTTACACAGATTCCAGCCCAGAAACAGCTGAAGTGCATTAATAGCTAAAAACTGTTAGTCACATCTCTTCCGCTGCGGGCTTTTCAGTTTAAATGAATAGCTATTATAAAGAGAACTATATTGTCTTCCCTAATGCAATTCACATAAATAGTGTTGAACACTGTTCAGTGAAGGATTTTGCGCATCAAAGGAGAACTTTCAGAATCTTACCACGTTGTGAGTGTGCTTGATAGAAACCTGTTTTTTACAAAGAGACAGAGAAAGTTCATATTGTGAAAGTGGAAATCAGTCATATTTAACACCATAGCAGTTAAAGGCCAAGAAAAATTGAGATCTATTGCAGTTAACTACTGTGTGCACAACACAGAAGACAGTTCCAGTCCAGAAATCAATTGCTTCATAGAGAAGAAATATTTACAGCAATAGCACAGTTTCCTCCCATTCACTAACACAAAACAGAACATTTTTGCTCCTTTCTTCACACTACAGTGATCAGTTAAGTCCAGTAAAATTGCTATCACACACTTGTCATGGAAGATATGCAAAGGCAAGATGTATGCAATGTTGGTGATGTGGGGATATTCCGGGCAGCATGTTGGCCCCATGAGAAGCCAGTTACGCTTACAGCCAACAGCAATATTTTGCTATCCCCATGCTCCTTAAAACAGTGCTTAAAAGAGGTGCTGTAGCTACGTCTCTCATTTCTGACAGTTCTGTATCATTTATGTACCACTGCTGTAAATCTGCCCTCATCACAAAGTGCCAAAAGAGATGAAAATTTGACTGCAGGTCCCCTGACTCTCCATCCAATAATCTATCCCAGTGGGAATACATAAGGTTGCTGAACATTCAGGAAGATCATCAGCATGAAAGTTGAGTTAATTTTAAAGGACAGATTTAAAGCAGTAATATTTTTATGTTTTTTCTCCTTCTTGCTTCCACTCCCCAACCCCAATATACATGCACACACATGTACTATTTCACTTATGTAACCATTTTTCTCCCATTTATCTTTTTTTCCCAGGTTCTCTATCTCTTGTCCTTGTCTTATCCCATTGCTTTGGTCATATTTCTTATACTAAAAAAAATAATTAAAAACATTTTAAAAATTCAGTCTGGAGCTGCTGTTTAAGTCACTCTTATATACATCCAGTAATTAATTGACAGTGCTTTCTCAGGGATACAGTATTCTCAACAGTTGTGTTAACACAAAATCTATGATGAAAGTATTTGTGTCAGCCAGCCCTTTTATAGAAAAAAGTCTTTTAAAAGTAATCCCACTGGTTAATACATAGATAATAGCACAGTGTATCCAATATCCAATCATCCTTTGAAAGCCTAATTTGCACCAACTGTTCTCGGTTGGGATTACTTTCTTGGACAACCTTCACCGGCTCAAAGATAGACATTGACTGGAAAAAAATTACATGTACTAGCTACTTGGTCATCACCAGGTCAATAACCTAAACACATCACTTAATATAATAAACTGCGTTAGCGTTTTACAAAGGGTATCTGGGGGGTGCTAGTCAAGCTCAGCTGCAACTGCACTCCATGCGTGTTGTAAACATAAAAGAAGAGATTAAATGGGAAGTGAGGCATAGAAAGGTGAATAAGTAGGTTGAAGGACAAGTGCATTTTATAACTACTGCTCCCATTCCTACGCCTTAAGCCCTATACAAGGAAGGCTGTTGCAGTTAATGTGGTCTTTATGCATGTTTTAGGTAATTAGGTGATCCTCCTCTTAAGGACTTCTTTAAATTAAAAAAACCCTAATGTGACTACAACAGTAGTCGCGTACTCACAGATGAGTACAGTTGTTGCACTTCGACTCTTTTCTGCCTGCTTTAGCCTGATAGCCTTCTCACAATGTTTAAGGTGGCAGATTTTCCTTACAGCTTTTGTGCACAATACACCATAATTGGAGCTACTTCCAAAGACACAGGTCTGTCATTCCTGTTACATTTTTCCTGACATTCTTCTCCCATTTCCTTTGTGTCTTGTCAACAATAGCTAGCTGTACTGGAGCCATGTATTATTTATGCAGTAGTGCACAGACCAGAAAAGAAAACTGAATGGCACTGTAACTAGGCTGAACCATCTTTCACTCCAATCTAGTTATTAACAAAGATCCAGATCTTTTGTCTGGTTCACTTTATGACACCATGAATGCAAGCAGAGCATGGGAACCAAAAGAGGGAGGTGAGCAGGCTGAGGCCTTATGTTGCCTTTTATTGTTCATGAAACCAGGACACAAGTCAGATAGTTGCCACCTGCTACTGGTTTACGTATTACATTGCTTGATTAGTCAAAGGGAAGAAAACCATATCTGTGGAGAACCCAAATAAAGAGAAGAAACATTTAAGGTAGTTCCTTTTGGTGTCAATATGATTTCATTCCCATTAAGTAAGATGTGGCATTTATTGGCTAGGAGACCAAAAGAGGAAATCAATCCAACTGTTCTTGGTTTCAGATAGGAAACATAATGTCATTTCCACTATCTGCCTTCCTGATAGGTACACTCTCAGCACATGGACCAAGCAGCTTCCCCAAATGCTGATACATTTATCCTTTTTTATTCTTCCTTCATCCCTCTCTAATTGCAAAACATGTTTTTCTAAAAAAGAAAATACTGAAACAAAAAAACCTCAAAGACATTCTAGGGCAGGCAAAATATAAATACAGAAATTAACAACACTTCTAGTTAACAAAGTCAACAGCTGAGAAGAGCATAGCTTAAGACTGTTGTTTCTAGCAGTGGAGTCACAATCTCTTTTGTGAAAGACTCTAAAAGTAGAAGCTGAAAATTAATCTTTAAATGTCTGAAAATAAATGTGCAAACAGCCAGGACCAGCTGGTTTACCATCCTTAACATGACAGCAGCATCAAACTCGTAATAGCTCAAAGCACACAAGGAAGAGGAACTCATTTTATGGTATTCCATGGAACTGAATAATGTCTGAACGGGCAGAGTTTATTTTCTTTATCATTTTCGCATACTGCACACCCTCTCTTCATTACACTGCAATCTTTTCCTTGCTTATTCCACCATACACCAAATACTCTTCTACTTCTGTACATTCAAGTGGGCCTGTTAAAATTAAAAGATCAGCTCAGAAGAACTTGCAAGCTTCCAGTCTTTGTGGTCACTTTGGCTGTCTCTTGTCCAGGCACTGGGATGAAAACTCAGGGCAAACAATCCTACTACACACTTTCATTACCATAGGAATTATATGTGACCTCTCCAACTAAATCCCCAAGTTTGGGCAAATGTGGGAGTAGAATTGCAGGACATGTTATGTGGCACAATTATCTGTATGTGGAAGGAGAGTGTCTGCTCCTTTAAGGGTATCTGGTCAAGGACCTTTTCCAATGCAACAGGGACAATAAGAAAAGGAGGAAGCTATGAACAAGAACATACGGGGACACAAACCTGACAGACATGATAAGGGAGGCAGTGATGAGAACCAAACCTGGTCAGTCACATCAACTGATAAGGGCATGTGAGAGTGTGAGAAAGTTTATTCCAGTGAGGTTATCTGACTGGGGACCTATCAAGAAACCACAGGTGCCACTCCCAGGAAGATCAGCCTGGACTTTTCAACTGATGATATTGCATACCAGGGGGAACACCTGACATGGGGATGGGGTGTATGCACAGGGAAAGGGGGAACAGGAGGCAACAAAGGGGTGTAGACAGGAGGGGGTGGAAGAGGGGCCAGTCAGCTGGAAAATGGTGCTGGTCAGTATGCTTGTCTGGTTGAGCCCTGTCCCTGATCACCGCAGCCTGGCCTAGCCTCTTATATCTTCTTATTAAATCTTTTCTTAAGCATCCCTCTGCGTATGGTCACTCTCTGTCCCATGTGGACTCAGTGCCAGCTACTGGTGAGACCCGTGTGTCCGTGAGGGGAATTTGGTGCCAGCTCCTGGGGTCAGACCGGGGGTGGGCACCCCTGGCCTGTGGTAGCAGCGAATGGGGCGAGCGGGGTCTCCACCTCAGCTACTGGAGCCAGTGGGGGTCTTGAACTCCCAGCCACTGGGGTGGGAACGGTGTCTGTTCCCAAAACCAGCTATTGGGGGTGCAGTGTGACCGAGGCGAGCCAGGAGCTCAGCACCGCTGGAGCGGGACCACGGGTCGCTGCCAGTGTGCCTGGTGCCAGCTGCTGGGGTCAGAGTCTGTGTCTTCCCCAGATCTGGTGTGCCTGGGGTGTGCCTGCGTATTCACCAGCAAACTTTAAGCCGGACTAGCTGGTGATTGGGGGGGGCTAAGGTCTGGGCCAGGGTCCCCCAGTCCATTTGCTATGCAGTATATGTTTTTTTGCAAAAAAAAAAAAGTTCAACCTCTAGTGTGGCTTACTGACATAGGCTTTTCTACTCTGGAACTGACAGAAATCAAGTCAGTGAATTCATCAGCAATGAGAGTGGCTTCTGTCTCTGTAAACAAAAAGACCAAAAAAAATGCAGCTAAGCAACCCCATTCTTATTTTGGCTGCTCTAAACTCCCTCACTAACTCTGCAGGATTGTGTCAGTGGAGAAAAGCAGAAGAAGCAGGGGAGGAGCAAACACATTACAAAGTATTCCCCACAATTTTTTGGTGACTTGTCAAGTAGGTGGCTATACTGGGAGAAAACCAATGTTGTTCTCTGAGTCTGCCGTTTTGGACACTGCCTAATAATAATCATAGTTACAACACTGACAGACATGTATGTCAAAGGAATTTTAAGACTGACGTGCCCATCAGATGTACAGTCTGTATAGGGCACTGAGAAGTACACCAATTACCGATGAGTCTTCTTCCTGAAGGTAATCTCCACCTATGTGGACTGCACAAACTCACTTTAGCCTTCCCACTGTGACCTTGTGTGCTGATAATGGTTTTAAAAGGATCAGAGTTGTCCTCAAACCACCAGCTGAACTGGCATCCAATGTACTCCTGGAATTTAAGTCACTAACTCAGCTGGTACATTATGTATCACACATCTAGCTTGGATGTGAGCGTACTGGGACATGTGTTAAAAAATAAAGCTGTATTGTTCCTGCTGATTTTAACCTGAAAACAAAAGTTTGTACAAACTGCTGCTGTAAATGAACTGGAATGAAGACAGACAGTCTCCCAAACTGCTTTGGATGAAATGAGATTTGTTCAGCAATAACTGAGTACACTCTCATTCTAAAAAGTAAAGCTGGCACAAGAGGCCAGTATGATATAGAAATAAGATCAGCTCCTACTGAAGTGTTGTGCCCACATGAAAACATTCTGCCACAAGAATAATTCAAGAAGAAAGCTTTAACTCAGCTCAAGACATGTATGAGAATGACCTCTTGCACAGGTGTAAAAAGAAAATGGAGCATTAAGTTTCACTACATTAAATAGTAACAGAAAATAGCAGGTTTCCTTCCCCAGAATCAGACCAAATCCCTTTGTGTTTCTTTAATGCTCTGTAGTCCGTGAAATTATTTTCCTCCCTTCCCCTCTCACTGTTCCTTTTATTAAGTCCAACTGTTTCTTGTATTGGCTACTTGTAGAGTTCTGGACTTTGCTTGCAATAATAAACCTCTCCCCTTGCCAGCAAAAGGATGGCTACTTCACAGATACCTTCAGTATCAAGATTCATCAGCACAAAAATGGACACCAGAAAGCAGAACAGTACTTTAAAAAAAAAAGAGCCGAAACTACATTTGCACAGTGATTTGGTAAAATTAAGATTCTGCCATTCAATTTAAGTGAGTTAAGTCGTAAACAAGACACCACCACACAAACAATTGGAAAAGTAACTAAGATCAGTATAGATTATGGTATTGTGTGTCCATGAGACACTAAAAAAGAAACTTTGTTTTTCTTAACTAAAAACATCAGTTCAGACCTCAGAAGAAATAAAAGACCAAATCAAAGGAACAACAGCATGTGTATCTGTTAGTTTCATAAAATGTATGTTCTGTAGAATGGTGTATAAGAATAAAAAGGAGTCAGTAATACACAAATTCCCTGCATGATTTGCTATTAATTATTTTATACTATGTGGGGAACAATGTGCCTTTTGCACTGCTAGCATAGTAGTGAATCACACACAAATCATGCCTACAATAGTAGAACCTAGAGTTCATACTTCCTGTTGCACTAAAATAAACTGCGCCTTAGCACTAAACGGTTTAGGAACAGAAGCAAAAGGAAAAGCTGCCATGAAATTATAAATACAAAGAGATACCCAACTTGTGCAAGGTCCACTGACAGGCAAAGATAACAGCACTAAGGAGAAGAAAGAGATGTTTGTGTCTTCATTTATGATGCCAGATATGTAGTCATATTGTGCTTCCAGTTCCACAGGTTTAATGTGATTTTGAGCAGACTTGGTCATGCCAGCCGCAGTGCCTTTTAAATACAATAGATTTTAAATATATTCTTTGATTCAAAAAGTCCATTAACAATTCCATGATAGACCAACACATATCATTCTATATCTGCCGTAATTATATACTGTTTCTACAAGGATTTGTTACTGGTCATAGCCAAAGTGGAACACTTAGACCTTGTATTAATGTCCCTTAGTGCTCCTTAGGTCCTTTAACAACAAAAACCACTAGGGACACAATTTTGCAGTAAATTGTTTAACATTTCAGTGCATTTGACTGTAGCAGCCCCTTCTTCAGGCTCTTCATGTATTTAGGTAATCAAGTTTGTTCTTTACCCAAATATTGTCTCTTTTGCTCTTTCTACATGTGAAAAATACTCTTTAACTTTACAGCTATACCAGTTATGAAAACCTGATCTACACAGGTGTTCTTGAAAGCTTTCTATTAAAGTGTTTAAAAACTAAAGGATGGCATCTTTTGATATTTTCATTGTTAGCTTACCTGTATTATTTCCAGTAAAGTTAATCTAAACATTGTCTTCAGTACACGAGCACCAAGTGCTTCTTAAACCCTGACCAGGAAAGCATCACAGCAGCACAGCTGCATGAATGTAAGTGCATGCACACACATACTATAACAAGAGGGCAAAAATCCTACAGAATAAGAACGCAGACAGGTGTATGGCACTGCAGATATCCCAACACTGAGCTCAACAGTTACACACCAAACAGTTAACAACGACAAGAGCATAATTTCCATCAAAACCAAAGTTCAAATCCTAGTGCAAGGGGTTTGTAATCTTGCAAGTATATGGCTAAATCTTTGCAAGTCTGTAATTAAAGCTTACAGTAAAATGAACCTAAAGTTAAACATAACAGCTTTGGTGAACTTGACAGCTCCTTCAACAGTTTTCTCCAGATGGATTTTTTTGTAGGTTTAGAACTCAAACTAAGGGACCTCTGAACACAAAGCAACCTGTACTACAGAACACAAACATACACACATACGTAGCCAAGTCCCCTGGGTTTTTGTTGTTGTTGTTGTTATTTTTATGTTCTACAGACAATCTTTATAAAAGATTAGTTTCATCATACACATAACAGGCATATTTCTACCACATGAATAAATACTTGTAATATATTAAAAAAAATCAGAACATAAATCTTGCCTTTGAAAACTTACCAATGCCCAATGTATTTAAGGCTCATTAAGGAATTTCAAATTTGTAATAGTCTCTACATTTGAAAAATGCATTAGTAAAGTTTACAGGTTTTTAAAAACAGTTTGACAATCTCTCTTAAATGTTTAATAGCTTCCCTCCTCCATAAACATATGCCAGCTTTTCTGTCACCTCTTTCCTTTCACGCTTCATGTTTTTATATTGTTGTCTCTACAAAAGGAACAAAAGTATCAAAAAGACACAAACGATATTCAGTTCAGCTCCTTTCACACTTAACAAAATTCTATTAAGTACTCAGGGTAGATTTGGTTGGCATCAAAGATAACAAAGATCTTTGGGTTCCAGGTATTATCCACACAGCTGTCGTACAAGTTCACAAAACTTCCATCTTTTGAAGGAGGCCTCATGTATTTTGAATCACCGTTGATGTAGTCACCAGTTAATACACGAGCAAGAAACATGACTTTATCTGGTCTATGCAGATGAGGCTGCAGATTCACACCATGAATTTGAAAAGTATCTCCATGCTTCATGTCTTCTTTGCAGAAACGACTGGAATATGATGCATCTCTTGCAAAATAGGTCCCTTTCAAATAAAAAAAATTTGATTATTCTTATATGACAGCTTAACTACTAGAGCATGGATATAGGTATCAGGATGACAAAAGATGTCTGTTCTTTTATGTTCATTAGAAATCAAAGGTTTGGTTTTTTTTTCTTTCCTCTAAATTGTTAGATTATAGTAACATGACCAAATATTTTTAACAGGAACATTTTAGTAGGGAAACTGTCTTGTGATCAGTGCTGCTTTGTTGGGCATCCTTTCCCCATGCTCCCTGATCCTTTCAGCCAGTTATGACAATTACATTCCTTACTGCATCCTACCTTTCTTAATTACACTTGATGTAAAAGCAGAGCTATACTAAACAGCTCTTGGCTAAACACAGGGAGTACATCACAAAGAACATACTATAGGCAACACTTAACAATGTTGAACTGTTAAGATTACCAAACTGTTGTATGTGACAAAAATACTTACCTTTTCCATACACAGCAGCATGCATCCCATTTATTCTCCAGTCAAAATTATGAATACATATTGCTTCTACAAATTCGTTACTGGTACCATGAAATAACATCTGTTCATTAATAGTTGGGACACCTCTTTTCTTCTTTAGTTGAGCTTTCTTCCTACAGAGAACACACAATACAGCATTACAAACATCTGTACAATCAAATTAAGTTACTACTCTGAAAACACTGCGGAGGGGACAGACCTAAAACACTCTATACATTCCACTTTCACAAGGGTCTAGATGATTCTAGTTTTTAAATGGATCAGAATTCTTAAGGTACATGTTTAAAAATTACACACTTCTGGATGCTGTGGACTATTTTTCAGAAGTAACCCAAGATTAGGAAAAAAGGTCTTTTATAACAATTATATCAACATTGTTCGTTTGGCATTAGTTTCAGTGTGGTCATTTTTTGCAGATACATTTTTAAAAGAAAGGCATTTTTCTCCCATTTTGTTCCTTCCACCTACTTAAATAGCATGGTGGGAGGGATGACAAAGGTAGTGGATCACAAAGTACATAACCCAAGTAAACCAGCAAAAAAAAATAAAAATAAAATTACCTATATTTTTAGGTAAAATTACTTCAACATGATCATTTCATAATGCTTTTCGCAATTTATGGTTCACATACTTTCTAAAACAGCTAAGCCACGCACTGACAGGGTTACATCAGTCTAGAATTTTGGAAAAAAACCTTATACTACAGGTGAAGCTATATTACAGTCTCATGGACAGAAGGCCATGACACACTTTCAATTAAAGAACAGATATATTTTCCATCAATCTTTTTTAAGTGATTTTCTGACAGCTGGGTTTTCCCAAGACCCACGATGAAGTGGACTCTGGAGCTGTGTCTAAATCACTAAGCTGTTCATAGTTATGATCCCTATGACTGTCAAGAAAAAAACAAGTTGGAATGCATCATAGCTTTGTTCTTGTTTAGGTACCTGAATTTTCTTCCTATAAAAGCCACAGTGCATGGGACACTGTGCTACATACTTAAAGCAGCAAATATTCTTCATCATATTAGTGGCATTACATTGCAATTATGCATTATTTAGAAATAAGTACATTCCACAGAAGTGAAAATTTTGCAGTCCTTAGCTTGAAAGATGTATTTATTCTGTTTTATTGTTCAGCTCTTGTTTTTTTCCCCTCCTCCATTTAGTGCAAACTAAAATAACTATGTCTTGGCAACTTAATATTTTGTGTGGTTTTTTTTTTCCCCCTAAAACTGCTTTCCAAATCAGAAGACTGTCAATAGAATCTCAAGGGCATCTGAGAGGTTTCACTAATAATGTCATTTGTGACATTTTCTGTCAGAGGCAGAGAGGTTCCAGGCACTCAAGTTCCACTCTTAGCAATTCAACAAAACCCAGGAGTCAAGATTCCCTGCATCTTGACAAAACTACCTGTCTGAAGCAACACCGCTGAGCTAAAGGCTAGTAATGCTGACCATTTGAAATTTTTCAATCAGCAGCCCTCTGCTGTTGGCCGCTGATTTCTGGCAGTGTATCGAGGTAGCCTGGAGTAACTTCTTTTGAAATAGGGGAACAGAACGGATTTATAAAAAAGGCAAATAATCAATTGCCTGAAAATGTTCTGTAACAGTCCTTCACTATCTCCAACCAGTTTATTTCATAAAACCAATTTAAAATAGTCATTAATATGGGAACTATGATAAAAGGCAAGCATGTTTTGACCACTACAGTGATGCGAGTAATCATTCAAGCAATGCTCAAATTTAATCAATGAAACAAAACACTTGCTCAAACCCACAAAAGCTTAAGTAGCAATTGTTCCTCATAAGTAGTGGAATATACTGAGCATACTGGGAAGCTGGTTTTGCAGAATGCAGAAATGCCACAGCAGGACTTCTTGTTGATTTGGAACAGAAATGGAGGAGTCCAAGTATTCTAAACCACATTGTCTTAGCACTTTCCACCAGTAGTGACAAGCTAATCCAGTAAAACAAAGTTAAGTTGATCCACCACTCGGAAGGCTCTCATGCAGCCAGTTCACTCAATAAAGGAGAAAGCTAAACGAAAACTAAATACCCAGAGACATGCTCTTTGTACATATACAAGCACACAAGCTTTTTCTAAAGATAGTCAGCAATCTCACTGATCAAACACCGTTTTCTACTTGCTGCACTCGTCTACAACTCCAAACTGAGATGCATAAACCAAAATATGCTACACTAAGATTCATCTTCTGTTACTTTCACTTTCCCACATGGGACACCAAAAGAACTTTTAGTGAATTTGAAATGCCAGAATACCTTCTTCCTTGTAATATACTGCTGGATAGTAATTTCTTCAGTGTGGGTAAGCCCATCTACTCCAAGGCTGTATTTCACCCTCAGCAGCAAAGCAGCTAAGCCTCAATTGCATACACTTATTCTAGCAATTTTCATTGTTACTTGTATTTTTTTGATACAGGAAAAAAGTTTTAAAACTGAAATTACTTTTCTCCATATACTTTTATACCATACAGGTACTAAAAAGTACCTTGCAGTTAGTGACACAGCGATACTGTAATACTCCTGACATATGAAATTCTAATTCCCCATTCTCAGTTTCATACCTTGAGAATATTCTAGCACAGAATCCACAGATTCAGAGTTCTTAAATAATGAATTCTACTCACTAACCAGTCAGGGAAAACTAGTACACTCTCCAAACGACATCAGTTCCTAAGCTAAGCAAAAGAGGTCTTCCCCTGCGCGCCTCTGCTATCTACACTGAAGACCTAAAGGACATTTACTTTGAAGTCTGCTTGCTATTTCCATTCTCAAAAATTAAGATTGGCATTAAGATGGTATAAATTCACATCTACAGAAACTTATTTGTAGAAAGGTAGATGCTGAAACACAAGGTCAAGCAAGTAAGCCTTAATACCTAAACAGGTAAATATAACCAAAAAGATTTGCAATTAAGAAGCAGCTAACTCTCTTAACCAAGAACTTAAATTCCTTATGCATATTCATGATATAGATTTAAATTAACAATAAATTACATATCTTTCAAAAGATCATGTAACTTATGCAAATTTTTAATACACATCTCCTTAGTTACTTCCTCACTATTTAACTAGTTCAGTTGGTTTTTATAGTGTACATGCTAATTGGACGCTTAATTCTGTCCTAGGTTGCATAAAGTTGAGAAATTAAACAAGCCACAGATATTAATTTGCTTTGTTACGTAAAAATTAAAATAATACAAGCCCATCAAGGAATTATTTTACAAAAAGGTTATTTGTGTTCTCCTTACTGCACTGTAAGTATCATGGGCATCTACCACATGGACATCCTGAACATCTTTAATGCATCAGTCTTATCTATGCTACATCTAATTTTTGCACGTGTAGAAGCTACAGAGTCTTGGAAATGGAATTTTGAATACAGAGGAATAACAAATACGAAAATTAAGAAAGGATAAAAAGTAACACATATTTTCATTAATGATAAAAGAAATTAAACATATTTTTGCTGCATGCCTTCAAGATCTGCTCTGTTAAAAATCCTAAGACTGTTGGGTTTAGAAATAATCTCACCTGCAAAAAAACTCCCACAAGTCTAGATTTTGTATTCTCTTAATTCTTTTAATTCGGTGGCTATCCATTGTTTTTCCAAAGAGACTAGAAACTTCATTATATTCATTTGTTTTCTTTTGCAATGGAATAAGCTGGAAAAAAAGAGGTTAGTACGATTTCAATTCGGTCCATTATTTCATTATCACGTGCTTTTGACCAACTTGCATACCAAGTCTTACCTGATATGGCTCCTCAGTATTTACATTCTCCCAGTGTGAAGGCATAGGGATAGCCTCATTTTCACAGATGAAACTTCAAACAAAAAAAGGTAAAAACACATCACATCAAAGACATGAGGCATTTTCTTCCTGTCAAGCTCGTGCTCCGAACAATAGAGCATGCAAAAAAACCCAACTTATACAAAACTACTTAGGGTTTTAATTTAAACAAAGGCTGTTGTCAGCAGGTAAGGTCAAAGACAAGAGGTCTTATTTTGTATTCAAGTTCTGATTTAGCTTATCATAAATAAACCACAGTAATGAACAGTTTCAATACACCAGCTACCAAAAAAAAGGTAAGATAGCAAGATAAATCAGAAGAGATGGTCAGAAAGGTCCACAACATCAGGAGAGCAACACTAATTTAGAAATGTGAGAGTGTGGATATAGCCTGAACATTCCAAACTATCATGAATTACAATTAGCCTAAGCCTCTGGAAACTGAGCCCTCATTTGAAGTATTTAAAAGCATCATGTTAGAAATACACACTTGAAAATTACAGTTGACTTTATTTTTTAAAAAAACAAAACCTCAAAAAAAGTGTTTTAGGCATATAAACCACATGCATAGCAGCTTTTAAGCCTAAAAACCAACCTAGAAGCAATCTCCTGAAAGTAAAGAATGATGTCATCACATGGAGAGTACTGAATGCAATTATTCAAGAAACAAAAAACCAAAAGTGAATTGCCACATTATTGCATGCACTCTTCAGCAAATATCCATTGAAAAAATAGTTGACACTTCAATAAAAGAGAGTCCTTCTTGAATATCAGTGTGAAGAGATTGCTACTACATTTCTTATTACACATGCCAAATTTCTTTTTGAAAGTATAATCAGACTACAATTCAGAACTAAAATTATTTCTAAGTAACTATTTAGGGAAAAACCTCCACATATTCCATACAGTCAATTTTACCTGTGGTAGTATCACTGCATAGATCACTTTATTATTTAGTGAGTATCAGATTTATGTCAGCACAGCTTTACTTCTAATGACTGATCAAATGGTAAGAAACTTACAATCTAAAGCAATTAGACTCATAAAACAATCTGCAACTGTTTTGATGAAGTTTCTTGTAATTTTAATTCATTTTAGAGTATATGATTAAAACATACAGGCAAGAAAATATAACTCAATCTTTTTTGCTGTTACAATAATACTTCTAAATAATTTATGAAGTCATTATTACAATGGAACAAACTACCCCATTTTGCTTCTCTAATGGCTAAAGTCAGGCACAGCTTTAAGAACCTTGCCAAAGTATTCGGTATACCTTGCCCCTCCCAGTACAATTTCCTTACTTTCTCAGAAAAAGATAAAAAACTAAGAATTCTTGTGTCACTCGTCTCCTCTGAAATGTCTTCCTTCCTCACCTGACTAGATCCCCCTCCTTGGTTCATCCCTCAAATTGTTTGATGCAAAAAGTCAATAACTATAAACAATAAATATAAAGCATATTTTTGTTTCTTTTTACTTAGAAGAATCAGGAATAAAATAAAAATAAGGAGTCTTCCTTTTATTTCCTTACCTGAAAGCACTGATAGAAAAAGGAGCTCGCTTTATTGGACGTTGCTTAAGGGTAGTTAGGTTGGTTTGTTTCATCACTGAGCATAAAACAAGAGTTAGGATGAAAGTTTCTGGAATTCATCTATAGCATACGAAACATTTAAGTGTCATTTTTTAAAATAACGTTACCACACTCAGAGTTGCCTGACAGGAACTCCTATTTCAGCAATTAACAAATCAGCATTTTCTATATTTCTAAATACTGGCCTCAGAATCATTGTCATTTATTTGAGTTGGCAAAGTGCACAAATATTACACAAACAAAACATTTATTGTTAAAATACCCATCAAACATACAGCCCCACTAAATCACTGGCAGAACTTCCACTGACTTTAATACAATTAGGATGACAAAGCATATTACTGTTATCATTAACGCAAGACATCATGACCTAGCATAAAAAACATTGTTTAGCATTTGCATTTAGTGTTTTTATTCCGGATGCAAACCAAAGGTTTTTTTTAAACAGACATTCAACCCAAGTAAACATAAAACTCCTGGTATCGTTACATACTACTTTACTCCCAGTAGGTTGCTGTTTTACCCAGTCCTCACTTGTTGTGATTGAAATACTATTATTTTATTTGATTTGGAAGAGGTTTCTATTTAAGCATATAGCTGTTTTGTAATTTAATCAGAAAATTAAAAAAAATCTATGGATGCAAAAGGTAAAAAAAAAAAAAAAGAGAGTAAGAGAAAAAAGAAGTCATAATCCTTTTGCCTATCTCCTTGTTATCCTGACAACAGAATTGGCTTCAACTACCTGCTGAATTATAAAAACACTTTGATGCCAGTATTTTGCAGAAAGCTTCCTTCATATCAATGTTTCTTAGACAGACTCTGATGGAAAGAGATTTTTCAAGCTTTCAAGCAGTTGCACATGAAAGAAAAAAGGTTCAAACTTCCAAGTCCCATAGATGCATGCTACATACCACCTAGAGCTGAGGTAAGTGGCAGAAACATGGAGTGCTACTAAACAAGACATGCTACTTTATTAATAAACTACACTAGAAAATGTAATAGGACAGCTGCTTCTAAAAACTCCTACGTACTTTCCAATGAAGAAGACATTTCCAATCACAAGTTTTTATACTACATACGAGAACAATAATTTGCTGAATGAAGTGGTGTATCTGGCACCTTCTATTATTTAAATTTACTCTATGAAAAGATACATACCTGAAAAGTCTAGCATGTAGTTAAATTTTGCAGTAGTAAAAGAAACAGAACCATGTGGGTTTGTTCGGAAGCTCTTTTCAATATCTTCACTGCTAACAGAGCAATGATTGTTTGAATCAGTCTTCAAAATAAATGAAAAAGCACATTTAGACAAATTCAGCACTAGGCAGTTTGATGTATGGAATCCATCATAGGCAATATAACTTCATATTTACCTGAAACATATGCCATTTACCACACTCAGCCAAATAAAACCAGCCCCACTGGGTATCAGAGGTATCCATGTCTTCAACTGAACTTTCCATCTTTGGAAAAAAATCTTCTGATGTTCTTTGAAGCATTTCCTGAAACATTGACAAAAAAAAGTTTTAATACGATTTGCAAAAATGCATTATTTGAGAAATTCATAAAAAAGCAAAGTTAACTGAATTTGCAATGCTTAAAAAAACCCCAAACCCTGGCAGGCGGAGCGCAGATTTGTTTCCTCTTTTTCAGAGAAAAATTCTCAATTTGCTACTTATCCAGTATTATCCTTTAAGTTAGTTAAACATTTTCAAAACTCTCTCAAATGTCTTTAAGTGTGCCAGTAAAGGCAAGAGCTACAGGCTTTATCAGACCAAACAGAGGTGCAAAATTTCATACTGATAGTCAGACAAGCAAGGTCATTCTTATATACACCAGGCTCCGAGTTAGATACCACTCAGGAACTAGGTGCTGGGGTTACATCTGATAGCTTGATGAAAACATCTACTAGGTACTCACCAACAGTGAACAAATCAGACTGGGTACCAGAAGTTGTTATGAAAAAGAATTAAAAAGCTAAGACAAAGAATATAATTATTTAACTGTGCAAGTCCACACTGCATTATTCTTCAACACTGCATGAATGTTTCCCCTCTAATGCACCCACTTAAAATTGGTACAGTAAAATTACTGGTACTCTGTACTTGTAATTGCAGAGAAGGTTCACACCAAAAGCCAGAGTGGCTTCCACACAAGCAGTGACAACTATAGTTAGGGTTCTGCAGGAGGAAGAAAAAGGACTGAGGAAAGAATATAGCAGAGGTCTACAAAATCATGACAACACTGAATAGGGAATAACAAATCGCATTTTCTTCCAACATAAGGAGACATATCAAAGATTGTGCATGTCAAGTCCAAAACAGGTGAAAGAGAAACTTCTTCATAAAACTGATGGCAATCTATGGAATTCCTATTCATGGTATGCTGTGGATGCTGCAAGTTTATGGAAGTTCAAAAAGCAGCTAGACAAGTTCAAGACTACCAAGAGCTATGCCGGAATACCTTTAAAAGAACAGTCCCTGACAGATTTCAGCTCGTTCTTCACTCATCAATAAAATCGTGAAAACTCTGAAAGCACTTGACTCTACTTGCGTATACCTCCTAACATGTCGACCCCGCCTGCCACCCCCACCTTCCCCAAACAAAAATTCTAAAATCTAAAATCCCAAAATCTACAGGGGCACTCTTTCAGAGAAAGAAACTTGCTCTACTCCCAGAAAAGGTCAGCAATTCATCCACTGTAACTTCTTAACCAACACTGGAACTCTTCAAAACAATTTCCTCAACTTAACTTTTGCTTTCAAAAAGTGGAATAACACCCTCCAGCATAAGTCAGCCAAACAATGTCCAGTGTGAATATATATCCTGGATGCTTCAGTTTTTTCCTGAACACTTCAACCCAGAAAAAAGTAGAGACCAGAAGAATGTAAATACTAGAAACTAGAAGTAGGCACCAGCTGGCCAGTGGTACTGGGGCAGGAGCTGAGGTCAGGAGGCACTTCTTCTAGCACTTCAGAAGGCACTTCTTTAGCACTATCCTTACCCCTTATTTCTCCCAAGCTAGCCCTCTGTAGTTTGAAAAACAATCCCAGAAACCTCTTTGCAGTAATAGCTAGAGACTGTATTCTCATCATCAAAAGCTCCAAAGGGCTACAAAAACCTAGCTGCTTAGAGAACAGGGGAATTAAAAGTGGACCTCCACAACATCTCTAAATTGCAGAATCCACGGGCAAACCCACTTGAGTACAAAGGGAAGCCTAGAAGGCCACATACATGGATAACTGCTTCAAGATTAAGCAGAACTACACTAAAGGTACATCAGTTGTGTGGAAAATACTTTGAAAGGGATAAGGAAACTGTTCTCTGTTTCAGAGGGCACCTGCCAACATCTCTTCTATTCCTCACAGCAATACAAAGTTGCAGAGCCTACACATGCTTGGTGTTAAAGCCAAGCCAACATCTTTTGATGATAATATTTTACCTTCAACTCGACTCTTCCTCTCAGATGAGTATTTGGCTATGTTGTCTCCAAGAAGGCAGAGGTAGTCTACACTTTTGAAAAGCTAAGAGGAAAGCAAGTCAGGCGCTTTTTTGGTAACGTTTAGTTTCCTCGTGTTCCCACTAAAATGGCCAGACATCAGCTCCATCCCAACTTTAGTTCAGGGCCTTGCTCAATAAAATCAGTAATGCCTTTTGAACAAGTTACAGAGAAGGCATATTCATATGTGCCCCATCAACACACGTATGCTCCTCTGGGGGCAACACAGCCTCCACAATAAACCATTTACTAAGGAGACAGTTATTCCCATAGCTTTCAAAAATGTTACATTCAATTAACACGTCTAGTCTAGTCACAAAGTCTAGAGTAAAGCAGGAAAATTCCAGGATACTTAGAAGTACAGAAGAATAACTGAAAGGCATGAACATGTAAAGTCATAAAAACAAGACAGCTGTTCTCAAAGGTGACACAAATCCAAAACGCTTGAAGGAAATTGCTCAACTGACTGACGAATTTAAAATCAAACCCACACCATTTATAAGAATCAGACAGCTTTTTGTCCCAAAAGTCTGAATGCATGCAGAGTGAGCCGAAAAGTCCAGTGGGTTTTTCCGGATGACAGGATGTCAACTATGAAAGCAATGAGAATTTTATTAGCGATGCTGTTGCTAACAGGTCTCTCAACTCCCATTATTAGTACTGTTTCTATCAGTCCAGGAGTTACCAAAACAGCTCAAATTAAACACAATTACTCTGACGGCAAAAACATCCTCCTAAACAGAACGAATGTTCGTTGTGTGTTGTGCCGTGACCTTTACTTAGTACTGGTAACGCACTGCCTCATTTTTCCAGAAATACTTTTAAGTTTGAATGATAAACATGCTTTACAGCGCGTAGAATCATAGAATGGTTTGGGCTGGAAGGCAACTCCAAAGATCATCGAGTTCCAACTCCCCTGGCCATGGCCAGGGACACCTCCCACTAGACCAGGTTGCTCAAAGTCCCATCCAGCCTGGCCTTGAACACCTCCAGGGATGGGGCATCCACAACTTCTCTGGGCAACCTGTTCCAGTGCCTCACCACCCTCATGGTAAAAAACACACAGAAGCACCTGATGGGCTTTTTTGTGCTGTCCGCTTCCATTTGGCAGACGGTGCTTCTTTTGCCAACACACATCAACTTCGTATAGTTCCCTGCTGGGAACGCTAGCAGTGCTAAGGGACCCTCCGGCTCTTCCTTAGAGAAGGCACCTGGGCAGGAGACCTGGCCGAGGTGAGAGCGCGGGGCCGGGGAGGGGTAGCGAGCAGGAACAACAGCATTGGCACTATCAGGGGGCACAACGCGAAGCGACAGTGCCCTCCGCAGCCGTATCACCGCTTACCCCCTCTGTGCTGCAGGGGACCACCGCTGCGGTCACCCGCTTTACCGACCCCCTCCAGAGCTGAGCGCAGGAGAGCTCATGGGCACGGTGGAGCTAAGCACAGCCCCAGCACCTCTCCACCTGGCTTCCCCAAAGNGGCCCCCCCCCCCCCCCCCCCCCCTTCCCCAAACGGGCCGCGCGCTCGCCGGCGGGGGCGGGGCGGGAGGGGCAGCGGCCTGCGGGGCGCGCGCAGCACGGAGACGGGCCGAGGAGGAAAAAAGGAGCGGCCGTTTCCCCCGTCCCCCTCCCGCCCGCACTCACCGCATCGGCCGCCCCCCCCGGGCTCGCTCCCCACATGCCGCCCGGAGGGTGTGTGGGTGTGTGGGTGTGTGGTGGTGGTGGTGGTGGTGGTGGTGGTGGTGGTGGGGCGGGGGGGGCAGTGCCTGTGGGAGGGGTGGCAGGCAGGCCGCGCGCGGGGCGCGTCACTGCTCGGCCTCTGGCCGCTTCCGTTACGGCTGGCAGGAGAAAGGGGCGGGGCGACGGCCGCTCTCGGTGGCGCTCCATAGGCTCGTCACACTGAGGGGCGGGGCCTGGTGTGGAGCGGGGCGGGCGGGGCTGGGGAAAGGCGGGGAGTCCTTCGAGTGGGAGTGGGAGTCGGGGTCGGGGTGCCTCGCACCGTGCGCCGCGTGGAGCCGCGGCCTTGCCCGGCCTCCGCGGCCGCCCGGCGGCCTGCCGGGCGGCGGCTGTTGCGGTGACTGCCGCCTGTCAGTTGGGCGGGCGCGGGCAGCCCCGCCGGCGCTGCGTGGCGTGGGGTGGCGTTTTGGCGGGGCGGGGCGCCGGTGCAGCACACCCCCCCCCNGCCCCCCCCCCCCCCCCCCCCCCCCGCGCTGCACCCCACAACTTTGGGTTTTTTTCGTTCTTTTTGGTTGTCGGCTGTCCTCCTGGGTGGCAATGGGCCTCTGCTTTGCCAAGGAATTTTTACAGCCCATACTTTTTCCTGTGAAATACACGTATGCGTGAGCCTGTGTATGCGTTTAATTCTATACACGTAGCGTTTTAAAGAACTGATAGCATCCTGGCGCCAGGCAGGGCAGCAGAAGTGACCATTCATACCATGCATAAGGTATGATTTCCTAATGCAAAGAGGGAACACTACAGTCTGCTGCGGGCATCCATCGGCCAGGCCTTCGGGGCCTGTGGGCAGATTTATGCTACAACCGAGGTCTAGAAGCAGCAGCAGCAGGTCTAGGACCGCTTAGTAAGCGAGGCCACAGTCATAATGTACCTCATGCCAGCCTTTTGGTGCAGAGACCCTAGGATGAGAGCTGCAGGGTGGAAAAGCAGGCAGTGATGGCATCCAAAGCAGTCTGCAGTCACCCAGTTGGGTTAGTAACGTCAAAAACCAGGCAGTGCTCATAAAGGTGTGCAAAGGCATTACAGCGCATCCTGCTGTGAGGGATTTTTGTTGAGTAGTGTGCTGAAAACTACACAGGGGCGTTGAAAATGGTGAGTTTGTCAAATTCTGAGGGAGTGTCAGGTGGGATGCGTGTCCACATTCTGACTGTGCTGAACTTTCCTCTGAATACAGAGTTAGAAAAGGTTATTTTTCGGAGTTAAAAAGTTAAGCGGCCTGTGATGAATCACTGGAGGTATTCCACTGGCGTGAACATGATTCTTCTGGAATAAAGGAGTTTTCCAGAAGTATGGACATCTTTCTCCAGTCCTGATATTTGTATTGACATTGTTGGAAAGCACATGAAGATGGTGGGGACATATCCTTGCCTGTGCTGCCTTGCTTTAAGAATCTATACACAGGATAGAAGTAAAGGAGGATTCTGTTGCTGCTTCAGCTGTTGCAGAACATCTGTTGACCAACTTTTTTTGCTTGAAAAGATGCTGGCAATGCTTTATGTCTAACGTGGGACTCCTTGAATCATCTATTCCTATTGTTATTACTGCCTGTCATGTGTTTTTTAAAAAATGGTCGGGCGTTTTTGCAGAATTTGCCTGAGTATATCTGAAGTTACAGTAGCACAACACACAGCTGTCTAGCAGCCAAAAGTTTTAAAGAGGTTTTACTGCTATGCCTTGAAGTGTGAATTAAAGTTGAGATTTTTGTGTGTGCTTCTTCCCTTTCTTTGTATGTTCAGGCTGATAATTAATAATGGAGCATAAGCCTCTCTTTTGAGATAAGAATATCTTACTCACAGTGAAAACATAGCTTGTCAGAATGACTGTATTCTCAAGAAGCTACATGCTAATTTCAGACTCTTCATAGCAACAACTTAAAAACCTTTAAAATCCAAAGATTTCTGTGGATATCTTATCTACTGTGTGCAGACTAACAGCCTATCTGAGAAGACGTAACTGCATTAATTGATTCTTATGAGCCTCTACTTCAAGCAGCAAAAAGGCAGAAACTGGATAGGTTTGGCCACGTGACCTGAGTTACAAACACATTTTTGCAGGCAATGGACAAATGGAAGTGAAAGAGAGAACTCTCAGGTACTGCCTGGTACATAAATCAGAGGATCACAGAAGGATCTAGGTTTGAAAGGACTCATGGAGTTCTTTAAACCAGTTTCTTTACCAAAGCAGGCCTAACTTCAAATCTAGATTAGGTTGCTCAATTCCTCATCCAGCCAATTATTTTTTCTCCAGGCATGTCTGCTGAACTGTTTCCAGGGACAAGAAGTCTTTTTTTTCTTTTGTCCAGCCAGAATTTCCCATGTTGCAACTTGTGCACATCATTACCTCTTGTCCTTTCACTGTAATTCTGTGAGGTGAGCTCCCTCAGTCTTCCTTCTGATGCCTTTACCTGGATAGAGAAATAACAGGCAAGGTGTCTCCAAGCTGCTAAAAATCAGCTGAAGTAGAGGGAAATTACAGTCAGTACCCTAACATAATGGCTCTTTAATTGGATCAGTCAGGGGATTAAAAGAGGATTCAGGTTCGGATGCACCTTGGCCATCTAGCCCAACCTCCTGCTTAAAGCAGGTTCAACTATCAGATCAAGTAATTTTGTTCAGGGCTCTATCCAGTCAGGTCTGGAAACCCACAAGGATACAGACTGTGCAACCTCTCTGGCTAACCTATGCCAATGCTTCATGCTTGACTGTCGTCATGGTGAAGAAGTTTTCCCTATATCCATTCAGTACCTCTCATTATAGCTTAAGCCTTCTGTCTCTTGTCCTACCACCATGCACCACTGTGAAGAGCCTGGTCTGGTCTTCTTGATAACCTCTGGAGGTATTGAAAGATTGCAGTTAGCTCCTCCCATCCAAGCCTTCTCTTCTTCAGGCTAAAAAAGTCCAGGTCCATCAGTTTCTCCTCACAAGGCAAGTGCTTCAGCCTCCTGACTGCCTTGGTGGTCCTCTGCTGAACTTGCTTCAGTTGATCAGTGCCTTTCTCGTACTTATGGGCCCAAAACTGGGTGCAGTATTCTAGATGGGGTTGAACAAATGCTGGTAATCCTTCCCTTTGAACTAATGGGTAGGGTCCTGCTATTTTACAGCCAAGGATGCAGTTGGCCTACGCTGCCGCCAGGGCACGCCGCTGGCTCACATCCAGCTTTCCATCCACCAGGATCACAACTCTTTTTCAGAAGAGCTGCTCACCAGCTAGTCATTTCCTAACCTGTATTGTTGCCAGGGGCTATTTCTTCCCAGGTACAGAACTTTGCTTTTGTCCTTACTCAATTTCATAATGTTCCTCTGAGCCCATTCCTCCAGCTTGTCTATGTCCCTCTGAAGCTACTCTCTGCCCTTGAATGTATCAACTAGGATAAGACAAGGAAGGTAAACTGCCATTATACATTCTCGTAGAGGGTGTTCTGGTTTGAGGTAAAACAGGACCAATTTTGTTCAGTA
>RSEF01000001.1:91718101-91750939 GCA_003993805.1 Himantopus leucocephalus
TACAGAGGAGCGCCACGAGGATGATCAGAGGGCTGGAGCACCTCTCCTATGAAAAAGGCTGAGAGTTGTTGAGGCCGGAGAAGACTCTGACGAGGTCTTATAGCAGCCTTCCAGTATGTGAAGGGGGCTTGCAAGAAAGCTGGAGAGGGACTTTTTGCAAGGGCATGTAGTGATAAACGAGGGGTCATGGCTTCAAACTGGAAGAGGACAGACTTAGATTAGGTATCAGGAAGAAATTTTTCCCTCTGAGGGTGTTGAGGCACTGGAACAGGTTGCCCGGAGAAGTTGTGGATGCCCCCATCCCTGGAGGTGGTTAAGGCCAGGCTGGATGGGGCTTTGAGTAACCTGGTCTGGTGGAAGGTGTCCCTGCCCATGGCAGGGGGGTTGGAACTAGATGATCTTTAAGGTCCCTTCCAACCTAAACCAGTCTGTGATTCTATGAATCTGTGTCAGGGTTACAGTCATGGTTGAGTCACTAAGTCACCACAAAAGCGGGATGTGAGGGATATGCATAGACTGCCATATGGGCAGACACACAGGAGATTGACAGGATCTTTGCAGAGCTCCTCCAGAGGCAAGAGCCTAAGCCCTGCAGCACAAGAAAGGAGGGACAACTCTGAAACTGCATTTGAATGACCAGTGTATATATAGACCCATACAAGCTGAAGGGATGTGTCATAGCCAGGTGAATCTGAACCACAGCTGAACCAGCACTGACAGGAACTGGTGTGTGACACTGACTTCCTTCTACAGGGTACAGAGGTCCCCATATACTGACCTTACTTGCTACCTCACGCGATCTGTTGCTTGCAGGAAGGTTGGACTGGGGCTGTTGCAGAAAGCACTAGGCCATATCTGGACTTCGGCCTGTTACTGCTGCCCTGCTTATCCATGTATGTACCAATGATACTGTCAAGGGAGACCGTAACAAACCAAGAGTGGATAACAGGGCACTGGAGCCCAGGTGCTGTTCTCCTTGGTCCTGCCAGTGGAGAGGAAAGGCTTGGGTAGGAGGGTACCCAACCTATGGGTTAACACCTGACTACACAGCCAGTGTTGCAGGCAGAGCTTTGGCTTGTATGACCATGGACCCCCTCTTTGAGGAATGGGGAGGGCTGGGGAGACACAGGATGCCACACAGGGGTGGGGCAAGAGGATGTTCTCCAGCAGGCTTTCCAGCCTAGCTAGGAGGGCTTGAGCCTAGATTTGTCAGGGGACGGTGACCAAAGTCTGAAGGGCAGGCACAGGGAGCAGGAAGGAAGCGCCTGGTGGAACAGGTGCACACGCTTTTGTTGGAGAGCTGCAAGGCCAGGGGGGCAAACCAGGAGCTGGGGTTGGCTGCAGCACAGGTGGTGCCCTCAGCAGCCAGGGCACACTCCCACGGCACTCCTGCTGAATAGGGAGGGCAGAGGAGGCGTGCTGCTAATAGGGTCCACGGACTTTCCCAGGCAAGGCAAGGTAATGATCACAGTCCATCCAGAGAGTCTAGTGAGAAGAAGGAGATGGGATCAGTGTGCCAGGGCCCGGAGTGCGTCCGTCTTCTAGGAGTTTAGTTGGCTAGAGTGTCGGTGGCGAAGTCCAATCCTTTGCTGATAAGAGCTGTGGGAAGAAAGCTAGGAGCAAGGCCCTGCCCCTCCTTCCCCCTGGGAACTGTTTTTAAGCAGTGGCCTTGCTGCTGGCTCCTGCCTGTGTTACACTGCAGCTGTGTAGCAGCCCTGTCTATGGCTGATCCTGTACCTGCACAGTCTGGACCTTGACCCAGACCCACTGGCCGAGGTTCCTGGCTGACCCTGCAGCTGCCTCATCGCTATGGACTTGCTGGGAGATTGCTGGACTGCCTGTGACCCTTGGCTCCTTCTTGGTGAGGCCACTGCTTGTGCCTGCCTTGTTATTGAGTTCTGCTCCTGACTAGCCTTCCATGGTGGAGCAGCCAGCCCCCATGACTCTCTGACACTGGGGCAGGACTGCTGACAAGGCTGCAAGGTTCACCCAGCCATGAGCACAATGTGTAGCAAGATCACAGCCCTGGACTTGAAGAAAGCAAGCTTTGGCTTGTTGAGGCAATCTGGTAGGCAGTATTCCATGGGAGTCACCCTGGAGGGTAAAGGGGTCCAGGAGAGGTCAGACTTCAAATACAACATCCTCAAAGCACAAGAAGGGTCCATTCTGATGTGTGGGAGGTCTATCAGGCCTGGCAGAAGGCTAGCATGGATGAACAGAGAACTCCTGACTGAGGTTGACAGCACAAAGGAAGTGCACAGAAGGCGGAAGCGGGGCTGGGCTGCTCTGGAGGAACCGAGCCATTGCCTGAGGGTGGTGGGGTGGAATCTGCAAAGCCTAAAGCTCAGCTGGAGTTGAAACTAGTGAGGAAAGTGGAAAGCAACATGAAGAACTTTTATGAATATACTGGCAGTCGGAGGGACCTGAAGAAAAAAAAGTGGACCCTCTGCCAAATGGGGCAAGGGACCTCATGACAAAGGACACATACGATACCTTTTTTTTTAAATACCACAGGTCAAGAGATATGGCCATGCCCTGCCACAGGCTCCTCCTGCTCTCCTCTCAACCTGTCTCAAACTCCTCTCCATTGGTGTCTCTCACTCAAAGAGCTACTCTGCATGCTTTCAGAGGCTGTTTGAGGCTATCTGCTTGTTTCTTCAGTGCCATAAGCATACTCTGCATGCAGTGGGGTTCTTCTAGTCTGTCTCCTACTTTTGTGGCCTTCCTTGGACTCAACATCGCTGCTTCTTTCTTAGTCTCTGTGAGGCTACTCTCTGTGCTCTCAGCATTCTTTCAGTCTTTCTGCTATATTTTTTCACCTCTTCAAGGCTACTGTATGCACTCTGTGTCTCTTTCTTGCCTACCTTTTTCCACCTTTCTAAGGCTAGTCGTTACCCTTCCTGTTTGCAGGCTTTATGCTATTTTCTTACCTTCTCTGAGACTACGCTGTCTTCTCTGAGGTTCTTTCAGGCTCTCTTCTAGTCTCTCAGGCTCTGTAAGGCTTCACCGTTCTCTGGGACTTACTCCACCTCTCTACTTCACCCCTAGCTTCTCCAAAGCTGCTATGGCTGCCTTTCAGGCTTTCGGTCTGTTCCTTCCTCTCACTGTGGTGACTTTGGAGCACTTAAAGTCTTTCCGCTGTGTCCCCTCTCTGGTGCTCTCCCCACTTTTCTGAAGTTAAACTGGGTTTTCTGGGTCTGTTTCAGACTCTTCAAAGTTTGTGGCACCTCAACAGCTACTCTTCTTTCCCCTCAGACTTTTTCAGCCTCCTTGCTTGTTTCTTCCCTTCTCCAAGGCTATTCTCTGTTGCTCTTTTAGCTTCTCTCCTTTCTTAGCAGCTGCAGGCATACTCTCCTAGTGCTCATTCAGAATGTCTGCTACTTTCTTGCTATTGTCAAGGTCTCTGGTGTGTTCACCATGGTTCTTTCAGGCTTTCTAACTAGTTTCTTTGCCTCTTTGAGGCTGTTGTGCTCTCTCAGTCTTTTACAGATTTTTGGCTCATTTTGCCTTCTTTGATGTTACTCTTTGGGGCACTTTCAAGCTTTCTGCCTTTTTTTTTTTTTTGCCTTCTCTGAGGCTACCCTTGGTACTACTGCATACTCTGGAGCTCCTTTAATATCTCTGATACTTTCTTGTTATTGCTGAGCCTCTTCGGTATTCGCTGGAGGGTCCTTTGCCTTGTCTGTTTCTTTCTTGGCCTCTTTGACACTGCTACATTTTGTTTCCTTGGGCACTTACAGGCTTTCTTCCCTTCCTTGAGGCTACTTTATGTTCTCTGAATCTTTTTCAGACTTTCTGTCACTTTGTTGGCATCTGCTTGGCTCCACTGTTTTGTCTGGGGATCTTTCAGACCATCTTCTACATTTGGAGGGCTATTCTGTGATCTTTCTCTCAGTGTTTAATCAATTTTCATGGTTTCTCTGAGACTTCTCAGTGTCCTCTGGATGTCTTTCAAGTTCTCTACTACTTTGTCCTCTCTCTGTCCCATATTCTATGGGACACTTGCAAATTTTGTCCTATATTATCAGGCTCTCAAAACCAATTTTCTGTTCTTTGGGAATCTTTCACACCTAATTCTGTTTTATTATTGTTTTGAAAGAGGATAAGAGAGGATGGGGGGGTGGTGTCTTTTCAGAGAGGCAACAGCTTCAAGACCTCTGAACTTCAACTGCAGTGGAGTTGGAATAGATCTCTGCGGGTCACCTTTTGGAATTTTTTTTGTCCCCTTTTGGTTTCAGTGGTAGTTGGGGTTAGGAGACAAATGAGCTCAAAGAGGCACCTTTTAAAAAAACCTTTATTTTTATATCATCCTAGTAAAAATCTTTTATATAAAGGCGAAAGTAGGTATTGCATAGAAGAAACACTGGTGCAAACACCACCTGGTGGGAATGGCATGTTGTTTCTTAGTGTCTACTATCTACTGCACAACAGATGGCTAGCCCACAGGCAAACATCTTCAGGTTTCCCCATGCCAGCTACAGCATGAAGCTGCTCAACTCTGTGGAAAGAAGTTACGTCAGAATTATGTGCCCTACTCCATGCTGCTCCCAAGAACCATCTGCTGGGAAAACACCCTTTTCCTCCTTGCCTTTTCTATGCCTGACCAATACACTGCCCAAGAAAGACCATGAGGATCAGTTCAGCTGCCCTCTGCTTGCACCCTTCCTGTGTGTGAGTTTATATTTCATGCATACAGATGGGAGGCAAACACAGGATAGAAGAGTTGGCCTAACATGACCACAGTCCAGGAACTCAATGCATGAAATATACAAGGCATCTTCTGTCATCTTGGAGACATTTATGCCATTGTTTTTATTATCTCAAGTGCTACTTAGCAACGGGCAATTCTTTTGAGCACCCTCCACCTGGGCTTCCTAGAACCAACAGCCTTGGTACCACGAAGAGGGAACAGAATTCACTGCTATCACTTCAACAGCTTTCACATAGAGGTTCTTCAAGCAGTTCTTCTATTATGTCTCTGCTTAAGGTCTGCTGCAGCTTCCAAGCATGAAGCACAGTGAGACAGCAGGTATGCTACAGTCTGAAGGAACACTCAGAAACAGCACTTTCACACACTTGAACTGTGCTTTCATGAATTAGAATTACAGAGAGGTATGCATTTATACAGATCAATATTTGTGTATATTAAAGATACTTTTACTCAGTATCAGTTTTTATTTAAAAACATGCTAAAAACTTATAGTTAAATAATCAGAGTGACATTTGGGGAAAACACACAGACAGCCACCCACCAGCATAAGCAAAAAAAGTGCATTCATACATGAGCCAAAGCTCCCTTTGACCAGTTTACAGGACAGTTAGTGTCTTCTCTGACAAATTGACTGATGCAGCCTCACACTTTCCAGGGCTGTTTTTTGTTGCCTGGAAAATGACATTACTTTTCTGCTGCTTTCAGGTTGTCTGTCATCACCTCCCACATCAGAGAGTCAGCTAAGAGACACAAATCAGCCCTGCTTTAGACTCCTTTCCTGTAGGTGGCTTCATAGCAATGAATACATGAAGCTCGTGTAACTATCTCACTTAATACTGTGCTTAAAATGCCAAAAGTAGTCATTAAAAAAAGATTTCAGGATCTATGCTGCTAGATCGTGAAATGGAATGAAGCATTCTAGAAAAATAAGTTTGGATGGAAGGCAAAGTAGCTGAGTTTGCAACTATACATTTCATCTCTGAGTTACTCATAAACATTTTTTATTTCCTTATTACTTTCACTAATATATTTTACCATTTTTTGTACAAAAACTGACTGCAGATTAAAATTTAAGATGCGGCAGGTACCACTGTGCGACCCAAAAGGACAGAAATGATGCTCCTGCTCAACCCTGCACCCTGCTCTTTTTGAACACCAGAGAAAGCTGGAGAAAGCTAAGCACCTCTGCCCAAAGGGAGAATGCAGTGGAGCCATCAGATGAAAATTGTCCTGTCTTTTCTTGCAAAAATAGAAACGCATCTTAGCAACTTTGGATACAGTCTTACATGTAGCAGCACGTACACTGGGCATCAGAGCCCCTTCTTCAACATGGAACATCCATCTCCAGTGGGGCTCAGATGCTCCTGGTCCCAATTTTTGTTAGAAATGGAAGTAAAACTGGATTCAGTTTCTGTGCTTTCCCTCTGCTTCTTCCCTGCTTCTTCCCTGACTCTTTCAAAAGCAATCCAAGTGAAATAGCTGAACCCATATGTCATTGTCTGCTTCAGTGGGAAAGAAGAGCCCTGTGAAACTCTGGGCATTGTGCTCATATGGGCAAGGGCCATGATCTAAGAATAGTAACCTCCTTCTTCACAACAACACCCAAATTCATCTCTATATCCCACACGTTCACACTCCTTCCTGTCACACTGATGTCATAGGAACAAAAAAGTGACACATAGGCCACACAAAAAGCTATTGCTGCCAGATGCATGCAGGACCTACTAGGAAGATAAACAGGGGACTAAAAACTCCCAGATATGAAGTGGCTCAACAGCTATTTCAGCCCACAAGGAAAAGACAGGCTGAATGATACAATGAAAATGGTATCTTTTAAGAATTTAAAGTATAAATATTCAGACTGGACAGTAAGAGAAACTTGTTTACCAGAGGAGTAGTCTGACATGGCATGGCTCTGAAAGGCACAAATTCTCCATCCTCAACAGTTTCTGAAACTCAGCCCAATAATGTCACAGCAAACCCCATCTCACATAGATGACAGGCCAGGTTGGATGCGGCTTTGAGTAACCTGGTCTAGTGGGAGGTGTCCCTGCCCATGGCAGGGGGGTTGGAACCAGATGATCTTTAAGGTCCCTTCCAACCTAAACCATTCTATGATTCTATGACAGTACCCCTTTGAGAGTGACATTGGATGAGGTAACCTCTAAAGGTCACTTCTGACTGCTGCTAATACAAAAAGCAGTGTTTCTTTCAGAGCTAAGTTGAGCCCTGACTGGAGTTAAATCAGAACATCCTCCAATGTCTGAGCCTTTCCTTCTTCCTTCACAAAACAGCAAAAACCTGGAACAAAGGGTAAGTGCGGGCTGCTTGCAATGAAGCAGCATTCAAACTAAAGAAATATATGTTCAAGTTTTCTAACAGGAATGTCGGTAAAAATATGCATTGCAGTGAACTCTGAACTACCCCATTGGATGGACTCAGCAATCCATCAGCAAGAACCAGTTCTGTACTGAAGGTGTGACAATACGTACTGTCTCTGAGTGCTGTTTTGGAAATTGCCCCTTTCCTGCATCATCTGGTCACCTTTAACCAAACCACCTTTTCCAGCTCAGGGAGACAGCTGTCATCTGCCTGAGGAAACCCCTTCAATGGCATAACAATGTTGCCATCAAATTGCCATCCCCTTTCCTCATATCCAGCAGCATGCCATGCCTTGGGCAAACTTTTTGAAACAGAGAACACAATCTGTGAAGTCAGCTGCCAGCTGGCCAGTAGGTCAGACTGCAATCTCTCTCCTTCGTGCCAGGGAGCACTAACTTGCTTAGTCAGTACTTTTAGCTTTCAAAATAGCATGACGTCAAAGCAGTCAGACACTGCTTTGGGTCAGTAAAGGCATTGGAATTTTGCCTCACAGGAGTAGGAAGCTCACCATCTGGCCCAATGGGAAGGCATTGCATTCCATCTGAGGAAAGAGCCTCTGATTTAAAAGGTTACAGTAAAGGAATCAAGGCCCTGATAAAGGTAGATGATGCCTCCCCATGGACTTGAGAAAAGTTATGTCTTTATTTGCTCGCACGACCTGTCAACTTTGAAAAACGTGTCCTCTGGAGATCGCACAGTGGTTCCCAAATTAATGTACAATAAATGTGAAAAACCAAAAACAGTAAGAAGTTATAAGTCAGGCAACTAAATTCTAAGCTATATCCATCATAATAATAATCATCATCATCATTATCATAATAAAAAAGTATACACCATAAGGTACAAGAAGCTGCAAAGCAAAACAGCTCCAATTCCTAGGACTCTCAGTTAGAGTGGCTTTTCCGAGTCTTCCAGTAAATTGGACGTGAGGGTTGAAAACTTAATGGAAGACTTTGAAGAATTCTCCCTTGAAGTTGAACACACATAATTTTTGCACATATAGCATGGATTAGTAGAGCAAAACATTTTCTTAAGTTAAGAAACATTCTTAGAGCAGATCTATGATTTTGTGTAGAAAATCCATTTGTTTGGGGGGTTTCCCCCCTCTTTGGCAAATAAATGGCAAATGTGAAACAGACAAAAAAATGAGTCAAATAACAGGTTGTGATAATAACTGGACAAGTAACAACAAAGTAGATCGGTCAATGGGACGGATTCCCTCAGCAGGGCTAGGCTTGATACTCTTTGCGGTCATTCCTTTTGTTCATTTTTATGATGAGACAGAAGGGTTGATGTGATAATGTTTCAGAGGCTTTAGGCATCATATTTTTTGCCAGTCCTGTGAATCTGCTGGAAGAGTGTCATGGAGAAGGCCATGCCAAGAATCTGAAGGAAAACAAACAATAAGAGCTTCAGTACAGGGAGGCTGCCTAAACTGCACTGCTGACCTCTGTTCATGGTCCAGTGGTAGTTTTAAAAGTCATTCTACGCTAGCCCTATTTCTCAAGGTTCAACACTGATTAGTAAAGTTGGAGGTATGTTGTTCAGGCTCACAGCAATGTCTGGAGATGTGTCAGAGCACAGATGTAGGCAAAAAGCTCTCAAGGCTATTTGTCATATGTGCAACAATTTTTCAGACTCAATACACAGGAGTCACTCTTCCTTTTTACCCAACAATCTGTGCTTGTTTACCCAGATAACTGTGACTGAAAACAGCAGATTCAGATATTCTTCCCCAAAAGTACACCAGTGACAAAGGAACCCCAAAATCTTAACAGATTATGATGATACTTCTGCATTTCTTTTTTAAAACACATTAACCTACAGTTCAGTGGCCACGATTTGACTTATTTTGGCAATTTCTAGAACTTGATTCCAAAATCAAAAAACAGTTCCCTAGGGGACAGTGTAACATTTGGCTAAACATGGGAACTCCAAAGTGGTGCTCTGAAGTCAAAATGCAGGTAAGCAAAACTCCACTGTAGTATGTCTTCTTTGTGGGACTGACTACTGACCTGCTTGCTTAAATGAACTCATAAAACAAATATGACATTTCTGAAATCATGATCAAACCGAAAGCAGTTGAGCACCACTTTTCACACAGCAGAATCAAGAACGCTGACAGCAAAGCAAAGCCATGTTGACAAACGTCATACCACTATTACCTGCATTATGAGGATGCACATCCCAATCGAACCAAGGACATGCTTGTTCTCATCAAACCAGGTCATAACTCTCTCATAACATCCCTGAAATGATGAAAGATGAAAACTGAAATCGCAAGGTCACATTTCCTCTCATGTGCATTCCCTCTGTTTTCTTCCTTCCCACCCCTCCAAAGCCTTGACCTGGGCAAAGCGAGCCTTACCGTTTTCCACACTAATTCGGTCGAGTTCCGTCCACAGTCTTGAGAGTTTTCCGTACAACATCGGTCTGGGACAGTGTTTTCTCCCAGCACTGGGTACCAATCCGTAAAGTCATTCACACCACAGCATTTCATCTATGGCAAAAGTAAAGGATTAATAAATTAACTTAATTAGCACAATTTGTGAATCATGCACTACCACAAACTTCCACTGAACCACTGTATATTTTCAAAAGGGCTCCCACAACACTTTTGTATTTTTAAAGTTCTTCATGCTCAGTGATCACTAAAAGCAAATACTTAACATTAAAAAAGAAAAAAACCCAAAGAAAATAAATGGTCCCATGCTCAAGGTATGTTAGTCTTCTTGTCACAGAGACATGAGCCCAAACACCAAAACATGTGGTAATCTGCCCACAACTGCTGAATGGCATAAGCCTAGCTGCCAAAGCTGCAACTCTACCTATGCAGGTTTTGCTGCTTCTCCTCTGTTTCAGATCATCTCTGTGCCTGTCATCGGCACAGAGAATCTGAGAGAGAGGTAAGCATCTTTCACCTTACAGAGCACACTTTGATCGTGGGTTTCAGAGTACTCCCTGGAAGTTCAAAAGTGCAAAATCAGAAACCAAAGCCTGCATTAGTCATCTTTTAGACTTGCCTTGGATGTAACAGTTAACAGACTACAGCAGCCTTTATGGCCAAATTGTTATTTTGCTTCTATTGAGAAAATATGTTACCTCTGCTTGAATGATATTCCATGCATTTTTCAGTCCAACATTATTTTCTGAATTGTATAGCTTCATGCCTTCCTTCAAATCATTTTTTGCACTCTCACTGACCTGTATCATGTAAAAAATACAGAAAGTCATTGCACTGCTATTTAGAGGAAAGGACCAAATGGTACGGACTTACATATAGAATGTACCTCTCTTACTTTCTCTCACCACAAACAACATGGGTAGAAAAGCTTCGTCATAGCTTCAAGACTCTCACAAGTCAGCGGAACCTTTCAGCACCTGCCAAGGCCTAGTCTCTCCCTCAGACTGCAAAATATTGGATTAACTCTCATGGGATAGGAGACCAAACAGCTTCCCCTCTACCAAGAGTCCATCATACAGTCACTGATCCAAACTAACGGAAGAGTGATCAGCAGAAATCTGCTAAGCTTACTTTAACTTTGCCAGAGATAGCTGTTGGCAATACCTCACAGGAGCCTTTCCTGCCTGTAACCTATGGCCTACTTTAATTTGCTAACATCATAAAACCAGAGTCCCAGCCTCCCGACCTTAACATAGTTATCCCTTGCAGTTTCAGGCTGGCTAACGGCCAATAGAAAATCAATTGAAAAAGGGCATTATTATTGTTCTGCTTGTGGGGACAGGCTTGTAGGATTTATGATTTTCAAATATGCTCTTCTTTCTTTAGAGGAGAAAGCTGGAATGTTTCACGGGACATCTGAGATGTCCCATTTCTTGTATAAATTTCAGTCTGAGCCTGGAGTCCTGGGTGCAGGTAGGAATATACCTGGGCTTTAAAACAGTGAGCTGGCATCAGAGAAAGGATTAACCTATGGGTCCTGGCATAAAGGTCAACTCTATTATGAGATCTGTTTCATCCCTCTTTGACATCCCATTCAAAATGAGAAGTTCACCCCATCTCCCTGAAAGTGGCAGGCATCATAATGACAACCTGGGAAGAGATACAAATCTGGTAGGAGCTCAGTTTTAAAATCAGTCTGGACATGCTCTGCTTCACTTAGTCTCTACTAGATAGCGGATTCCTACAGGAGGCCTTTATGAGAAGCTGCCTCTTCATCCGCTCCACACCCTTGTCAAATTCTCTGGGACTGCCCAGTCAAGCGAGACAGCTGGTGACATCTGGAATATCCTGCGAATATCCCAGGCCTGTCTCCTCCATTTCTGTTCAAGGGTTGGCCCTAAGAAGTTAACTAGACCTTAAGTAGGACCTCCTACAACGCAGGTCCACAAGATAAGCTTCTTGCAGAGACATCAAACAGCTATGTTGAAGGCTATCTTAGCTTTTAGGAGAAGACTAAAAGGGAGGCCCTGGACCATGGTTTTATTTCAGGGAGGAAATTGTAAAAATCGGTTGGTTCTTCTCTCTTGTTTGCCCTCCTCATCACTTCCTCCTCCCCCTGCAGAAGCAGCTTATAGAAAACAGCCAAGATTTCAGGGTTAAACTTTCACCAAAGTGAAGAGCAAGGAGAACCCACATACCTCCATCAAACAAAAGCAAACTGAACCTTGTTTACGTGCTAGTACAAATAATTAATTTATATGGCATATTTACTTACCTTGTCCATATAAACAAAAAACAATATGAGTAGTATCAGCTCTGCCAGGAGAATTATCAGCAAAACGATGAAGAACTAGAACAAAGAAAAAACAGACAGTGTATACATACTTTCCAACTAGAGAGCAAACCTGAGACTACTAGAAACTCTGAAGAATATAGGCCTTGTCCTCTAAACCCTTCCTCTACTGCCAAAAACATGCAAGTTTGATTTCAAACTATTCAGGCATATTGATACTATATTGCCACTAAAGGCCCTGAAGGTCTTACCATCAATGAAGCAGCTCACTGTCTAGTATTGTCTAAATCTTAGGTTTTGTCCTACTACCAGCTTGTGGGTTTCAGCAATGCTTTTGTCTTGCTTTTTTTGACTGCTGTCACAGCATGCAGCCCTAGTAGTCTCTTTCCTTTATACAGACTACAGAACAGATGATAAACCCTTTACGACAAAGTTCAATGTGATGTGCATCAGGAGTGATTCCCTAGCAGGTGGGCTTTAACCCCATCTGACTGCCTGTTGGAATACTCATTATATCACTCAGCATTTCTATTCCCATCTCTCTGTAGCTGAAGTCTCTCTCTGCAGGGGAATCCCAAGTGTGAGCTCCAATAGTTGGAAGCTAACCATGGCAGGGGGATTCAAACTAGATCATCTTTGAGGTCCCTTCCAACTCTAACCATTCTATGATTCTATGAAGAGAAGCATGATAAAGCCTGCTGGGTTTATGCAAGAGGAGTGACCCACACTGTGTTTTCTGAGTGGGGTTCCCAACCTCCGTGCTTCAGTGCTGGACAAAGACTGCCAAGGATCAGATTATTTTTTTTTTTTTAATTGGTAAGGCCTGGCAGAAACCCTTGACTTCTTAACTTTGGGTCACATGGTTTCCACCAACTTCTGACAAAGGCCTTAGATAAAGGCAAAGTAGAAAATAGCCATGAGAGGGCTTTGAGTGGCATCCAAAAGCAACTGTCCTTAAGATTTTTTAGTCAGTCCTTCTAACAGACATTTCCAGAAGGGCTATCCAGGTTGACCCTACAGTTTATGTTTAACCATTCAGAGGTAACTGATAGTAATTTGCTTTGCTATCTAATACATTAGGGCACACAGTAACAAGGATACATTTGCTAATACACCAATGATATCCCTGTGACCAAAGCTGTGGGATGTCATACTGCAAGCATACAGAAGATTGAAAGCCAAGGGCAATGTTACAGTGATCCATAAGACTATTTTGCACTGGTCGTTTAAATAAATCATTAAATAACAGAGAAACAGGCACTGGTCTTAGTGAAAAGAAGTATTGGTATCTTACACTCAACAGGAGGCACTTGTTTTCCTTGATAGCACCTAGGCAGCCCAGAAAGCCCGTCACCATGATGACCGTGCCAATGGCAATGACTAGGTTGGCAGCTGAAAGTGATGGAAAGCTAGGAGAAAATGTGGCGAAGTTTCCTTGCGACACCGACAGCCAGATGCCCACACCCAGCAGCCCACAGCCACATAACTGCAAAGAGATAAACAAAAGAAAGGTTTCACCATTAAAATAAATGGCACTGGCTCCTCCCCTGCACACTCTGAAAGGAAAGAATTTCTCAAGCAAATTCTCAGGTAACTGCTCTGCAGTAATGCTCTCACTGGGTTGGTGCTGAAACAAAGTGAAACTAAATGTTCTTACCTTGACTTGGTCATGTCACCTATACTTATAAATCTATTCAAAAGCCACTGGGTAGCAGAATTACCTTTTTAAAGACTCAGCACATGAAACTAGGGCTACCTATTGATCTCCCAACAGCACAATGCAATGAAATTTTTTCTGTAGGAAGATAAAAAACATTATTTGGAAGAATGCTCCATTGTGCTTATTTCTGCAGTCATCTACAATGTCTCAGAGTATCCAGCCCTGTATTTCCTCATCCTAGGGCAGGCAAGAAAGTCCTGGAGATAATTACAATTGATTGTATCATTTCAAAACATATTTGTCATAAAATGCCCAGTCCCAATAGCCAGGTTGGGTTTTAGTACGAGTTCTAGGAGGTTTACTGTTATTTACCAGGGTTCAATGTCACAGAAGTCAGATTTCTAGGTTTATTATCTACAGGAAGCTCAACTTCTGCTACTCTCTGTCAGTGAGAGAACCTGAAGGAAATGCAAAGCTGCTAACAAAACACAAAATTAACTTCACTTTGCTTCTCACTCTTAACAATACCATGTCCTGTTAAGGAAATAAGGTTTCCCACCCTAAGTCATGGGGCAGGTCTTCAGAACAATGGCTGAGTGTTGCACTACAGGGGGCCTAAAAGCTGGCCATCTTCTAGTACTTGCTCAAAATGGCTGTTACACAACTTCCCATCTGATCTGTGATCCCTGTGCACTGGGATCAGAAGTAGGAGTTTGTTGCCCTTTCATTAAATCTGCAAGCTACTAAACAGTACTATTACAGTTTCCTGCCAAATTTAGCCTTTGCCAAGATCAGAGGTGAAATTCACACCACTTTCACTGGGAGGGAGATCAGAGCACACACCCCCACCCCCCCCACCCCCAACTCAGGGTATTTTGCTCCAATTTACTTGGACCACTGCATGGGAAAAACAAAACAGCACCTAATCATGATTCGCAATGATATCCCAAAGCTGCTGGTGCTCACCTGTCAGCAGTGAGGAACAAGAGGAACAAAAGTTCTTGCCATCTAGCAGGTTCACAACACCCAGCACACCCCATTGTGCTTGCATAAATTACAACTTTTACTCAAACTGGAAACTCAAGGTCGGAGAACAGTACCTCCACTAAAACAGGGTTCAATCCTGTCTTGTTATGAGCACTCACCTGGCATGATGAAGAGCTACAGACCTAACTTTTTGGGCAAATATCCCCACTTCCGTCTGAGGTGATTTTACCAGCAGGGCAGATAGTTTAGGGTACAACTGGCTACTTTTTGTTTTGCTGCTTCACAGAACGTGAAAGAAAAACTAGAATAGTATCTTCTCACCTTATCTATGAGTCAGGCTTATGTTTTCATAATCGTATGCATGGTTATTTTCATTTACTTCCCCCATGACCCTTATGTCCCCTCTGGGCCCCCTCCCTAGTTTGCTTGAAGCTTTTGAAACTGCTTTGCATCTATGGAGATTCACCAGTTTCATGAAGAATTGTGACCAGGAGTAAGCCTTATGCAAGATGCTCACAGACATTGCCACGGGAGGCAGAGTAAAGCATCTCCCAATGTACCAAATCCACAAGAGCTAACATCCTACAAAGCATAAAATTTGTTGTTGTGCAGGCAGAGAAAGAGAATAAGAGATGGAGATTAACTGTACTGCATTGGTGGTTATTTCCAGGCCCCTTCACACCTAAGAATTATCTTAGAAATCTGGAAGAAAACCCCACAACTGTCTAAAGCTCACAAGCACATGCATTGGGTGACATAGAGGAAATTTTCAGCATTACTGTAAGGAGGCTGGGAAGCACCTCTGTTTCCAAAACTCAACACACAGTAACTCCACAGGGTGAGTTGGGGAGCTTTGCACCACTGGGTGTGAATAAATGTCACATCATCTGTACCTGTAACAAGCTGGATGCAGCTGCAACATGAGTGTGTGTGGCAGGAAAAAGTCAACCAGCTGCTATCCCTATGAAAAGGCTGGTACAAAACACACACATGTACGTGGCAGGAAAGGGCTACAGGACTTTCATCTCTTCCCCCAAATCCCTCCTCTCCAATTAATAGTCTTGAAATGATTTCTCATTGCCTTTCATGGTATGTCGTCAGCAAGGTCAATGTGAACTTGGGAATAGTAGAGAACTGTGAGGGGATGCAAAACAGAAGTCGCCTGATCACATCCTGCTGCAGGACCCAGTGGATATCACTGCAGGTTTAACTGTCTGCAGTTCATGGAATCAGTCACCCTATTGCTCTTGCTTTACATTTCATCTGCTCTGTCCTTGAATTGGTGCAGTTTTGGTGCCTCAAGCCCTCTCAGGAATCTATTCTGTGGCTCAGCTGCTTCACCCGTTAGATGAGAACTGCAGGGTGTTGCTCAGGCTGAGAGCTCGATGGTTCAGGAGGTTAGAAGCAGCTCTCACCACACAACATTCATTTGAGGTTTTAAATGGCATTTCTAAGCTGCCAGGGCTGTACATTGCCAATAACTGATGGCACTTCAATCAATGACTTCATGACACTCCACAGATGAGACTGTAAATGTTTCCAAAGAAGTTTCTACCAAACACTGAAATTGTTCAATGTAACTTTAATTCAGACCCTGAATTCAGACTTTAAAGGTTATTCACAAATGTATTCCTTGGACTTTCATACTCTATTAGGCTCAGAAATCACAGCTGTAGCTCAAGTGTTTTGAAAGAGGGCAGTTAATTCTGGAATCATCAGGCCAAAAGCAATAGATCATTGCAAATAAACAAGGTGGTGGTAAGAGCAAGATCAGAGCAAAAGGCTTACAGAGGAAGGGCAAGTAAAGGACAGAAAGGAGAACATGTGATCAATAGAAATATTGGCCCATGAAGATATGCACCTCAGTATCCAACTCCAATTATCAGGTAGAAGAAAGAAGCCCTTACCAGCATCTCTTTACCATTTGAAAAAAATACCAGCAAAATCCTTAACAGAGACTGGGTCAAGAGGAAAAGGTGGCAAGGAAATGACTCCAGAAGGCTCATGTTTATGTTTATTTAGACAAAGTTAGAAGCAGCTAATTGCTTATTTGAGGGACAAGAGAGCTACCTTCAAACGTAGGAAATCAGGAAAGTAACAGGGCTACTGGCACTCCATGGGATGGACATGAAGACAGAAAAAGACCAAGAGCAGAAGGAGAATCAAAGCTGGAGAGCAGAAAAAGAGACAGGTGGCCTTTGTCCCTTTGACAGGGTCTCAGTTCAGGAGACCCTCTATGTACACTTCCATACAGGAGAGATCATTTCTTCACTTGCTTGTGGTAGCCACCCTAGTATTTTGGTAAACTCACTTTGCTTTTTGGCAGAAGACCAGTCATCTACTGCACCTTCACCTTTCCACAATGCCTCTGTCAGGGAAGAAGCATATGACACTTGATGTGAAACGTTAGCAACCAAGCTCTTATGGATTAGCAACACACCTGTGTTGTCCCTAGGCAGACCACCGTGGGGATCCAACCTGAATGCCAGACACCTGAACACATTGGGAGAAGAGTCCTTTACAATGCAAAATGAAGTGGTATGTCAGCTGAGACAGCAGACATGTCCACATTTGCTTTTTCTTCCTGCAATTCTAACGTCCTGCTGAAGACAACCATGGAGTAACTCCTTTCCAACTGCTGTAGTGATTGGGTTAATGTGCCAAAGTGCACAATGTGATTATAGTTCCCTTCAGAGCTTTCTGGTAACACACATTAGTGCAGTACTACAATTATACCACAGTACCTGTACTGATCACGCTCTCACAATGGCAGAATCCCAGGCACACTGGAAGTTCTCCTTTCCACAGACTTTTAACCTCCCAAAGTAAGATATCTCCATCCCTAAATTACACTGAAAGTTCAGATTACATAAAAAATAAGGTGATGGAGGGGCTATTAAAGACCAAGGCTTACCTATGCAAACAGGATTATCTGCAGTGACTGAAGAGAGTAAATAGGAAGACTTCAAAGATTCAATAAAAGACATGACATCCTAAAAACTTCCACAAGGTGGCATCCCGTACCAAAGAGTAATAACAGTATAAGGACTAAGTAGCAGTACTGTTGATGCTAAAATTTATACTTTAAACCTTAGGGCCCAGGACAAATGCTTTTTTCATTCATGCTTCTTTAAAAAATCACAAATAATTCCACTGACTCAATTGAATACAACCATGCCAACCAAAGCTAGCTAGAATTCTAGCATTAAAATAGCTTTCTCTGGCACTTTATTCTCTACCAATATAATTTTTTGTACAACATGAACACTGTAAAAATGCTCTCACTGCAATTTATTCTCACAGGATCCATCTCTTTGTTTGGTACAACTGAATCTGGGAGGGTGAAAGCAGAAAAATATATCAAGTCATCTTATTAATTCCTTTTTCACCATATAATTAAATAATATATGCTTCTTGGTATTTAATTGTGTGACAGTGATGGCATTGACATTCCTTCCCCAGGGAACTGGGTTCCAACACCATAATAAATTTCACTGGATTTTTCTTCTCAAAAAATGTTGGCTCATTTCCCTCTCATGACCAGAAACTATTCTCCTCCAGGCAACCATCAAATCTCTCCTTCCCCTGGTGTTTATGTCATGCAGGTAACTATCATAAAGTCAGTCACATACATGGATACACATCCTCTTACATATAGGGTAGTTTAGTCAAGCTACAGCACACATATTTTGAGCTTAAAAGCAAACAAAAGAAACACCAACTTTCCTCACAGTTTCTCCCTCACTTTGGTATTTCACTATCAAAGCCTGAATTCTCTTCAGTACCTCAGCATCTCTCTGTTGTCATCACTGCGCCCAGAAGAAATACCGCATTCTAGGAAAGAGAGTCTCAACTCAAGAGAAATTAGAACTTCAGATAAACCCAGAGAGAGAAAAACCCAAAAGCAAGTCTTCCCCTGACAAGTGCTATCATCAGAGTGGGAAAGGGGCTCTTTTATTTTATTCTGGATTTTTGAGCATTGTGTGAACTAATACAACAATAAAAACTTTGATAATAGAGCATCATATCCAGGTTCACTTGCCTTAACTTAAAGAAGATATAGTAAGAGTTTACAAGACCTAGGGAAGGACAACACAGATGGTCAGAGGTATGCCAAGACTGACATATTGTACAGAAGGAGATTGTGCACAGGATTATCTAGCCTGGGAGGAATTATTATACAGGATGTGAATGAAATATTCACAACTCTAGAGGTCAGTGTGAAAACCAAACAGCCTTTAATCTTTTCCAATAATAGGAACAAGGGGAATATTAGCAAGCATTATGTAGTATATTTTGCTTCACATAACTGAGAAGTAAATTGATAAATTATGCCATAGGTGATTACAAGAATCAAGTATTGTGGCAACAATTGTCAGTAAGGGCTAGATAATTTCATTTATTGTTAACAGCATTTGTAGTTTGTTAGCATATATACAAATAATGACATTTCATGCTTCTCAGAGGAAGATATCATGCTTCTCAGAGTAAGATAATGCATGCAGAATCCAGCAAAACTACCGGGCAGCAAACAAGTTGGGGTAAAGAAGGGGTAGGATATGCCATTCTGGTAAGGTTTATTAATGAAGTAATATCGATAGACTTACCCTTGAAATAAGTCATTAAATAGCATCAGGAAACAGAAATCTGATAAGGAAGGCACTACCAAGAGGAAAAGGGATGAGGCCATACTCTTGCTGACTTTTGCCATTATTCCATGCTATGCACACAATTCCGTGTCCAGGTGGCTTTTAAAACCCTCCCTTGTGTTGGGGTCAGCAACACTTTGGAAAAGCTGTCAATAATATTTTCCATCTATTTGGTAAGTCCTACAAGATAAAGGTTACCTATCTTAGCTCTTCTTTTCAAGACAGAGAGTTTTTACACCATTTTCCAACTGAAGATGAGTCAGTGTGCAGAGGAGATGAGGAAGAGAATGGCCCTTATGAAGCAGTACAGTCTTCTCACTCTGTCATTTTTTTTTGTTGATTTTTTTTTTGTCATTTCCCCTCTCCTTCATTTATGGTATCTTAAAGAGCTCAGAGGTTTCCTGTGGAATCACGAAGCAGCACATCTTGGAAAACAGTTTGAAAGGCTGTTCTTTCCCACCATGCAGGAATTTTAAAAGAAAAATTCTATGAGACATTAAAAAGATGGACATCATCTTCTTTAGCAGCTGGAAACCTGATTCAAAGATGCTTCAGATCAGTAGGAAGAGCTCATATCTTCTGTGCATTTTGGATATGGTGCTTCATTCGGAAGCAGTCTGGTGTGGAGATTCAAAAGAGTAAGAAATACTGTTCAAAAAACCACCACCCTGTCTTCCTGTCTCAACAGACACAGCAGTCCCTGTTCTTGTTTCAATGCACATTAACCTAAATTTTGGAAGATACTAACTTGATTGTCCAGAAATATTATCACCACAAATAACAGGATTTTTCAAAGTATCACAATGCATTAACTGCTCTGTTGAGAGCACAATATTAATCAAAGTGGGGGCCGACTTCAAGGGGAAAGGGGACTCAAAGCTCAGCAGTAGAGCCACTCCATTCATTTACTGTAAGACAGAGGAGCTCATCTTTTGCTTTTGCCGTATTCTTCCCTGAGTTACAGATCAGAATGATTGTTCTGGAGGGAGGCAGGGATGGGAACTACATGGTTTCTACCACTTCAAAACAGAGATATACTTTCTGCAAAAGTTTTTGGATGCCACTTGCCATCTCTGGATTTGGGTGGTTGATCCGTCTCTGGAAACGGCTGGTGCTTCAAGGAGATTTTCAGGTAAACCCAGATAAATTTTTCTGCTCTGTCTTGATAATCCACACGATTAATCAAAACTGGGTCTTAACAGCTGAAATCAGAGAAAGTCTCTTGCAAAGCAAGATCATCTTTTAAATATGATCCAAAATATAGCGAGGACACCATAATCTGTATAGTTCTTCAGCCATAGACTAAAAAATGAGAATGGAGGATGGAAGTGGGTGAATAAACTTAATAATACCTACTTAGTGCTACTACCATAACAATATGGCAAAGATTTAACAGCATTCCTATCATTGATGCAAGACAAAGGAATTATTTTGATGCCTCCTTTCAGTCTAGTGCTTTAACAGCTGTAATGACAGTCTGTGTGTAACAGAAGGTACAGAACTGAACTCTGTGCAAATGCTGAAGCTCCTTAATTCATCTGCCAGAGAAAGCGGTTATCTTCTTCCTACAGTCATCCCCCAGCAATACTGCTGGGATGGTCCTGAAAAACTGAAATGATTTATCAGAGACTGTGATCTTTCGTGGGGCTAGCAGAGGTAGAGCTACCCCGAGGAGCATTAAATTCTGAAACTTTTACTAGTCTGTGTTTTTGGAATGTGTAAATATGCAGCCAGAAGCCTTAAGCTTTGGCTTGGATGTCCTACCTGGTCACTTTGGAGTCTTCAATAAAGGCCATGTTTCGCAGAAAGAAGCTGTAAGAGCTGAGTTTGCTTGGTTTCTCAAGGACAGCTTAATCTCCTCTTTACTTAGTTGAAGGGTAGCTCGGGTAGTTTATGTTGCACATTAGGAGAAACTTTCACTGAGCAATTAGTACAGCACTGGAAGAAGTTACCAAGAAGGTGTCACAATCTCCAGTCTTAGAGGTTTTCAATGCTTTGCTAGAGACAGTCATGGCTGACCTGACCTAGCACTAGCAACAGTACCACTTCAGTATGACTCGCAGAGATTCCTGCCAAGTAACAAGTATGTGATTTTATAATTTCCTCAGCTACCATGTTCCTCCTAATTTGTGAAAAATACAACAACTATGCCATTTCTAATGAACATAACAAATCTATTACCTTTGGAAGCCTTATGGGAAAAGCTCTCATGCCCATTCCAGGGAATCAGCACACCTGGGTGTCTCTCCAATGCCTGTACACCAGTGCATGCAACACAGGGAACAAACAGGAGGAACTGTACATCTGAGTGCAGTTACAGGGCTATGACATCACTGCAATCACAGAGACAGTGGGATAATTCACATAACTGGAGTATTCTGATGGATGGGTGCAGGGTCTTTAGAAAGATCAGGCTGGGAAAACAAGGTGGGATGTTGCACCTTATGTGAGAGAGCAGTGGAAATGCACAGAGCTCTGCCTTGGGACGGGTGAGGAGTCATATTAATAGGCAGACCAATACAAGTGATGTTTTAGTAGGTATCTGCTATGCACCTCCTGACACGGAAGAAGAAGTAGATGAGGCCTTCTTCATACAACTGGAAGAAGCCTCACATTCACAGGCCCTGGTCCTCATGAAGGATTTCAACCACCACAATGTCTGCTAGAAGGACAACCCAGCAGGGCACAAGCAATCTAAGAGATTTCTGGGATGCACTGCTACCGATTTCCTGACACAGGCAATTGAGGGGTCAACGAGAAGAGGTGCTCTGTTAGACCTGCTGCTTACAAACAGGGAAGAACTTGTTGGGGATGTGAAAACCAGGGGCAGCCTTGACTGTAGCGACCATGAGATCGTAGAATTCAGGATCCCGTGAGGAGGGAGCAAGGCACTGACTTTTCTGGAGAGCAGACTTCAATCTCTTCAGAGATCTGAGTAGTACAGGTTTCAATGATATGCAAGACAAGAAGTGACAAGATCCCCCCCTTCCCGACCAATGGCCTTCAGGGGCCATTTGCCCCAGACGTCACTCCCCTCTTTTGGTCACGTGGTCTGTCGTGATTGACTAGCAGGACCAGCCACCCCCTACTGGTTTAGTACATCAGAGCTGGACAGCCCTTCCCCATACATACACAGGGAACATTATCATAGAATCATAGAATCGTTAAGGTTGGAAGGGACCTTTCAGATCATCTAGTCCAACCATTAACCTAACCTGACAAAACCACATCTAAACCATATCCCCAAGTACCTTGTCTACCCTTTTTTTAAACACCTCCAGGGATGGCGAATCCACCACCTCCCTGGGCAGCCAGGTATAAAATGGATAAAACATCCTTTAATAACAGCTAATGGAATGAATAACTAAAGTTTAAATATAAACAAAAGTGAAAGGCTAGGTCGAGGTCCCCCACTTTAGCAGACTGCAGAAGAAGCCCTGACATGTCTGCGGTAGGGGGAGACTTCAAGAAGGTGGAGGGGCACCAAAAGGGTGATAGGCATAGACAAGTTGAGACATGCCCAAGGATGATAGACCCCTCCTAGGAGGCCACCAAGGAGGCCCCAGCACAAAGCCTGTTATGTTCAAAGAGCCCAGTCCTTTGAGTGGGACTGAGAGGGCCCTACATCTTCCCACAAAACACCCGCCTGAACTTTACTGTACAGCTGGGGAGGCCCCCAGACCTCTCTGGGAAGCGGGAGCTGGGTCTGGTGGAAATACAGTAACCACACAGCTGGAATAACATCAGCGAAGATGCCATCTTTGAAATAGCACTGCAGGGTAAAGCATGGCAGTACGATTTGTAGTAAGGCTATTATCTGTTCTTCGCCATGTTGATGACAAAGCTTCAGCTGTTGAGCCTGGTGTCGAGCCTCACTCCAGCAGTGAGCCTGGTCTGTGACCTCGTCACAAGGAAAACAAAGCTCAAAATGGATGAAAAGCCTTGCACATTTTCTACAACTGGGGATCTGGCACGTATTTTGGGGGCTTCTCTAGGTGTTGCTGCTAAGAAATTTCCTTTTATGGCCTACATCATGGGAGAATTTAACTTGCTCTACCTGTACACAGAACTTGTAGAGCACCAGCTTGTCAGGGACTATGTTCCAACTGGCGCTAATAAGAAGGTGATTGAGACAGTGATGTACGATAAGCCACACTACATGCCTGTGAACCACCAGCACATCGACACAATCAGCATTGAAATAAAGACTGACCAGAACAAGCATGTCTCATTTTGCTTTGGGAAGGTGATTGTGAACCTGCCTCTTCAGCCCCAGAAGCCTCTGATATTTTAAGAAACCATGCCAAAATGGTAGTTGCAAAATATTAAAGGGTCCCATCTTGTACATAAATTATTACAGAGCTCAGGCCGGCAATGGACTTCCTGGTTTTCAAGACGTTCCTGTGGTGTATGGTGCAGGCGTTAGAAGTATATTCTATATACTTCTATATATTCCTGTTTGGAAGGGCTTTTGAAAAAGACTTTGGAAATCATTAAGCCACACGTTAAAAGTGCTGCTGAAGATATTGCAAAGAACATGTTTGGAAACGTTTCCAAGGTTGTCATGGGCAAGTTGGAAACTCCTTCAAATCACAAGGGCTCGGGACTTGCTTGTATTAAAAGAAAAAGCCCTAAAAGAAACAAAGCCATGTCATGCCCCCAGAGAGAAGGTCCACCCCAGCCCTTTAAAACAAAAAGGAAGGGGTGCTAGACAACAATCTGACCAGAAGACTAAGAACAAGCCAGGCCAAATGGTGCAAAAGAAACAGAAAACCCAGAGAAAGAGGTCCTGATCTACTGCTAGAAAAGGAAATCTATTTTGAGGGGGATGGCTTTCATTCATGGCTGCTCAGAAGAATGCACCAAATCCAAGCTGGATTTGTCTGAACTGTCCCAAACACTAACCAGCATTGAGAAAAGCCTGTTTATTGAGGTGTCTCCAATTTCCACTCTTGTGGAGTCTGCACTTCTGGACTTTTTCATAGTTGGGAATGGAGAAGATTACATAGACCTGAACAACACCCTACTGTATCTTTGCTGCAAGACTGTAAAAGTTCATAGGTCCAACCTCAGAGCTGGTGAGGCTGTGCTGCTCATGAATAACCCACTGGCCTCTATTTTCAGCCAGCTGGACGTTACACTGGGGATCAACTGATAAACCAGAGCAACAACTGCTACTCCTACTGTGCTTTCATTGAGTTGCTTCTCAGCTACAGCTGACTTGCTGTCCAAGCACTTCTCCACAGGGCTGTTCTGCAAAGACACGGCTGGGCAGCAGCAAGCAGTCAGGCTGGATGACATCAATAATGAGGGGTTCAGGCAACGCTCAGCTCTGGCCCGGAGTATGAACTATTGGGACCCCTCCACAGTGATCTGTGCTTTCAAGACAAACTTTTGATGAATGGTGTGGATGTAAAAATTAAGCTGACATGCAGCAAAGACAGCTTTTGTTTGATGAGCTCCCTGGAGCAGGATCCTGCAAGCTGGTTATTACTTGTGCTTTGCTATTTGTGAAGAAGGTGCAGGTGGTCGCTTGAGGGTATTTGGTGTGTGCTGAGGCATTACTTAACAGCCAACACTAAATAGCCAGTGGACTGGGGGGCATTAAAGTGTTCAGCATACTGGCCAGCAATTGTGTCAGCAACAACGAAGTTTGTTTCTGAGACAGCTTCCCAAGCTTGTTACTGGCTTCATAGCTAATGATGCTTTTAGCAGCAATTATGCTAAGAACCCTTTCAATTTTAGACCTTTATGATACAAATTTTTTGCCCCTGTATGCGGATGGTGAACAAACAGCAGTGAAACCACTGCAGCCTGATTTTGAGAATGGCTGCTGTGTGAGAGAATACATGCAGCTCGTTCAGGTGATCAGCAGCCCTCTGAAAGACCATCTCCTACTGGTTGACAGGGAAGAGTTTGCCCATGGCTATACACTGTTTGCCTTTGACCTGTCTCCAGACCGAAAATGTGCTGATCACTATTCGCTGATTAAAAAAGAAAACCTGACAGAAGAGATATGCTTTGCAAGGGCCTTGATCACCACCATTAATATGATCGTGTATGGTACGTTTGACAACATGATAGTGTCCTGGTTTTGGCTGGGATAAAGCTAATTTTCACAAGAAGCTGGGAGGACATCAGGACAGCTGTCCTAAACCAGCCAAACTATGGTATTTGATACCATATGACATCATTGTCAGTATGTATCTGGGGAAGTTGGCCGGGGGTGGGGATCACTGCTATTTTGTTGATCATATCCATTGGAATATGATAACGCCCATCTTTCCATTTTATTCCTAAAAACTGGATCTCCTGTGCAGGTCCCTTGACCTTACTTCATTTACGGCAAAACTGGCTTTCAGAAGGATCCAAACGATTTTATTCCCTTCCTCAAGAATTTCTTCTGCTGTGTTGCCCCATATGATGATGTCACCAATGTATTGCAGGTGTTCTGGAACTTCACCCTGTTCCACTGCAGTCTGGATCAGTCCATGGCAAATGGTAGGGCTGTGCTTCCACCCCTGGAGCAGTCAATTCCAAGTGTACTGGATGTCCCTCCAGATGAAAGCAAACTGTGGCCTGCACTCTGCTGCCAAAGGGATTGAAAAAAACACATCAGCGATATCAGTTGTCACATACCACTTGGCTGCCTTTGACTCCAATTCTAGCATGTCCAGCATGGCAACACTCAGCAGCAGCGTGACTTCATTCAGGCCATGATAGTCTACTGTTAGCCTCCACTCTCCATTAGATTTTCGCACTGGCCATATGGGACTATTAAAGGGTGAGCGAGTCTTACTGATCACTCCTTGGCTCTCCAGTTGATGAATCAGCTTATGGATGGGAACCAAGGAGTCTCATTTTGTGCAATACTGCCGCTGATGCACTGTTGTTGTAGTGATCGGCACCTGTTGTTCTTCAACCCTCAGCAACTCCGCAACAGAAGAGTCCTCCAAGAGACCAGGCACGGTAGACAGCTGTTTAATTTCCTCTGTCTCCAAGGCTGCTATGCCAAAAGCCCACTGGTACCCTTTCAGGTCCTTGAAATACCCTCTTCCTGTGGTAGTCTATGCCAAGGATACACGGCCAATCTGGGCAAATCACAATAGGATGCTTTTGCCACTCATTCCTGGTTAGGGTCACTTCGTCCATTAATACAGTTAGCTGTTGGGATCCCCCTGTCACTCCAGAAATGCAGATGGGTTCTGCCCCTTTATCGCTTGATGGTATTAGGGTACACTGTGCACCGGTGTCCACCAGATCCTTATACTCTCGTGGATCTGACATGCCAGGCCATCAAATTCACACAGTCCAATAAACCTGGTTGTCCCTTTCCCCTACCTGGCTGGAGGCAGAGCCCCTCTAGTAGTATTTGTCATAGTATTTGTTACTCACTTCTTGCAGAAATGACTTAGAAGTCCCTTCAAGAGGACCTGAAGTAAGATCAGGCCTTCTACTCTGTCTGGGGAACTGCCCGCTGGAAACTGGAGCAGCATTTTTCCTGGAAGAATCCCCCTTTTTGATTGTTTTTTCTTGCAACTCACATAGCTGTGCCTCTAGGATCAAGGTTGGTTTTCCATCCCACTTCCTCATGTCCTCTCTGTGGTCATCCACAGGGTGCCTTGCAGTATGCACCCTCTGCATTCTTCCTCTTGAGCAGAAAAATGCTTACTCCTAATAGCTGAGATACTGGTCCATACAGGTGGGAAGCAGAACCTATCCCTGAATTGCTGAAACTCTCAGGACAGTTTCTTGGACAGTTTCTTGGCTAACATGTCTGGCAGTTTCTTCACAGCCAAGACACATGCCTGTAGCGTGGAAGAGAAACTTGCTTCATATTGCCAGAGCTGGCCAGCCAATTCATCCACTGTTTGTCCACAGTTTTCTTTCCAAGACACTACTGCCAATGAGCTGGCATACAACAAAGGTGCACTCTGTAGAAACTTCCGCTATATGGGTTGTGTGCACTGGACGTCATCGGGATCTGTGGGTAACTGCTCATTATTTGGATCATTATATATCACCTCCAGCACAGCTAATTCCCTCAGGTACTGGATACCTCTTTCCATGGTGGTCCACTTGCCTGGGTGACACGTAACATCTTCCTCAAAGTAGTACTTTTCCTTCATTCCTGACAGAAATCGCCTCCAGAGGCTGAAAGCTTGTGTCTTTTTTCCAATCGCCTTGTCAATGCCCCCTTCCCTAGACAGGGATTCCAGCTGCTCGGTTTCCCTACCCTCTAATTCCAAACTACCGGCCCCATTATCCCAGCATTGGAGCAGCCAGGTAACAATGTGGTCACCTGGATGGCAGCTGAAATCTTTTCACACATTTCACAGCTCACTCAGGGACAGGGATCGGGTGATTATCTCTGATTCTGCCTCTTCCGCCTGTTCTCATGACGGCCCCTGGTTCATCGTCATCCCTTACTAAGCAAATGATTTTTTTGTGTATTTCTGCTTCTGTATAGGCATGACTGATACCAGCACAGGTTGGTTTTCTGGTTCAGCTGCAGTGCCTGTCAGTGGGGTTTGAGTAGCCACAGTACCTGTTGCAGGGGTTGGAGTAGCCACAGTGCCTGTCGTGGGGATTGCAGTAGCCACAGTACTTGTTGGTTTACTTTTCCTCTCTTCTCCTTGAGGGTGCTACACTATATCGAGCAGCGTTTGGTAGATACTGGGGCCAGCACAGTGTGTTAAGTTGTGCCTTGCTGGAATAGCCACAGCATTTTTTTCCCCAAACATTCTATTACTTTATTAGGGTGCTGTAGTTGTTCGTGAGTGAAGTTCCAGACCACTGAAGGTGAGTAGTTCTCTAGATACCTACCCAAATTTTCGCACATGCCATGCCACCTATGACCGAACTCTGGCAGAGCCTGGGTCATATTCCTAAACTGCTTGTTAACTTTAAACACATTCAGGAGACATGGCAATAGGAACATACTGGTTTGAACATCTCAAGAATATTCAGAGTTCTCAAGAGCTATTGCAATTAGCCCGGAAGACAAGGGGAGATGAAGGAAGGTGTCTCCCCCACAGTTTGGCTTTCTGAGGAGAAAAGGCAAAAAGTGTAATTATTAATAGTTTCTGCTAAGGTTCTGCTCACTTTCTGCTAAGGTTCTGCTCACTAAGTACAAAGATGATGGCAATGCTGAATACAAATACGATATTGTTCTTACTATCAATCATTTTATCATACCATAAGCCAGTGTTATACTGTACAGCAAAGTGGTAACCTTAATCCAACTCCGACAGGTGATAAACAGCGCATAAATACTGGTAAACAGTGTTACATAACACAAATCTGAGAACAAATGAAGCAACATCGTGACCAGTGACTATTAAACTAACATAATGAATGGTTATAATAAATATAACAAAATTGTTTTAAAACGTTCTGATCGGATTATCTCGACCCTTTGAGCACTGGGGACCAAAAGGGACTGTTGTGGTTTAGCTCCAGCCGGCAACTAAGTACCACATGGCTGCTCGCTCACTCCTCTTCCCCACCCCGAACCAGAACCATGACCAGAACCATGCAGAGTTTTTTGACTTGTATGGCTATCCTCCAAACAGTGGTCTCTCTCCTGAAATCATTGCGTCCTTTTTAAAACTCAACACTATAGATACTACTTTCCAGAGGAAGTAACTGCAGCATCCCCTCTCCAGGGCCTGCAGAAACCACTGTGTTGTTTTCCTACATCACCATAACAAGGGATTACCTTTTGAATAGCTTTTAAAACCGTATTCTAACAATCTAGTACAAAATGACCAGATGGTGATGTGCTTTGTAAAATACAAATATGAAGCTTTCTCCATGACCACAGCTACTCCAAATATTTTTCAGAAGATACACACCTGCATCTCTTGTAATGATTTTCATAAATATATTCTGTAAGTAAAACTTACAACCCAAACACAAGGCTGCGTGTGTTCTTGAACCTAACCCCAACATGTTTTTCAAATGGACACTATAGACATCAAAGGTTAAAGATTTTATGAATATTTTATCTTCAACAGTAAACTTAACAGGGTGAATCACTGGGCTTTAGGTATCTTTCTGTTCTTAGGTGGTGTGAATTTTGCTTCTTGGTCTTTCTCAGTCACTTTTAGTTGTTCCAAAAGATCCTGGTTTGCTGTATGACCCATGACAGAAGATGGGACATTTCACCACAGCCATGGATTCATAAAAACATTCCAGGTGTTCTCAGGCTAGAAGGTGCACAAGTCTGAAGGACACATCAAACTAATTCAAGCAAGCTCAACCCCTTGATGACATCTCCTTTGTATACAAAACTTCCCTGGTTGTTCCAAGAATAAATATGTTTGTGTTGCTCTAGTTTACCTAGGAGCATGTGTGCATTCTTCTGATACAGTGGATGCACGTTATCCTGCACTTTCTGAACACCAGCACTTCCTGAACAACAGGGTTGAGGTTCTCAGGAGTCTCCAGGGGTTTTTCCACTTCTGCCTTGTTTTCTTCCAGAAAACCAAGGGTCATTTTCCCCCTCTCCTGATTGCTCTGCTTCACACATGCCAGGGACTTGTGAAGAGCTGCCGTACACACCTTACCTTTCTTGTGGGCTACCAAGCCCTGTTTCTGGAAAATGTCCCTCATTTCAGCATCCAAAGAGTGGACTTCATCAGTCCTCATTTCTTCCTGGGGCAATGGTGGCACCCTTAGCTGCTCCAGTTGATTTGCAGGCGCCAGATGTATTTTTCCCATATATTCCATCACTGCTTTACCAAGCTCCGTATGAGCAGATGAACAAAACTTAGAAGAGGATTGATAAAGCCACCAGTTTGCTTTGCCAATAGGTTCTTTCTTTGGAAAGACAAATTTCTACTTCTCAGGCTCCTAATGAATTTGCGGCCATCAGAAGCTGCACGGAGTATTGCTTTTATCTGCTGGGGGAGGGGGAGATGGATCAACAGTTCCAGGAGGGACAGATTACGCTTCAGACACTGGAACAGCATGTTCCCAAGCCTGCACCAATAGCAAAACATGGTGACAGTCTAACTCTTCTCTAGTCATTGCCAAACACCAGTCTTACTCCCACCCTGTATGTAAATGGCAGGCCACTCTGCTGGGAAAAGACCAGTTCCTATCCTAAAAGCCTCTGGGGTAGAAGCATTTAAATCAACAACCAGGAACCCATATGGTGCCTATGTGTTCCTTTGTAGCATCTTCAAACACTTCTAAAAAGAATGGGGCCTTGCCCCAGGACACATCTGCTCAGCTAGGGATGCAACCTTGAGCTTAACTCAGGGATTCTTAAATAAGACCAGATATTTTCTTTTGAGAGTGATGTTGTGGCTCTTTTTACCCTGGCAAAAAAAAATTCTGGACAATGTATAGGATGCAAAAGTTCCTGCAATGCACATACTTAGCGAAAGCTTTCTCAGGCTTTTTTTTCTCTCACAAGCAGAGTTCAACAGATCATTGATCACAACCATATTTACTTCATTAGGAGGAAATAAAGAAGTCTTGCACAAATTTGATAAAAGTATAGTTACAGAGCAGTTCCTGATACAGCAGTTGCCAAGAACTGTAATACCACACAATATTCTCCAGCATAACAGACAGCAAGTGGCTGGCATTCTTCAAAAGGCTTTTACAAAGTAAGTTTTCCCATCATTGCTAGGCCCTGCCAGAATGGCGGTCAGTGAATCACAGAGCAGTATGATGTTTAACAAAGGTGGCAGCTCCCTGCCGTAAAATGGCATCACCCTGTCATAAAATGGTGGCCAAAACAAAATGGTGGCCACTGTGTATGTATGGGGGGAGGGCCTTCTGGGTCAGATATACTTCTAGGTACCTGGTAGGGGGGTGGCTGGTCCTGCCAGCCAATCACAACAGACTACATGACTAAAAGAGGGGAGTGACTTCTGGGGCAAATGGCCCCTGCTGGGACGGGGGTGGGACTTGCACCAAGGCTGGGGGTGGCTCACATGTCACTTCCTGTGTTGTATATCAGTGGCACCTGTACTACTGACCTGCTTGGAAGACTCCCATGGGATACAGCCCTGGACAGGAGGCCCAGAAAGCTGTTAATACTCAAGAATCACCTTGTCCATACTCAAGAATGGTCCATCCTGACAAGCAGGGTGGAGGTCCATCCTGACAAGGCAGCAGGAGGTCTGCACGGATGAGCAAGGAACTTCTGACTAAACTAAGACATAAGAGGGAAGTGTACAGGAGGTAGGAGCAGGGGATATAATGAGGTTAGAAAAGCAAAAGTTCATCTAGAGTCGAATCTGGCAAGGGTTGTGAAGGGCAGCAAGAAAAGATTCTACAATTACATAAACAGCAAAAGGGAGCCTAGGGAAAATTGCTAAACAATGTGATAGGGGCACTGGTGACAAAGGACACTGAAAATGCCAAGATACTTGATGCCTTCTTTGTCTCCGTCTTTACTGGTAAGACCAGGCCCCTGTGGCCAGAGAGAAAGTCTTGAGAAGGACGAGGCTATGGAGCTCTTAAACTGCACATTCATAAGTCCGTATGGCCTGACAGGAGGCACCCAGCAGTGCTGAGTGAGACAGCAGATGTCACTGCAAGGCCACTCTTGGCTACTTTTGAAATGTCATTGCAATTGGTAGAGGTTGCTGAAAAGACTGAAAGAAAACAAATGTCACTCCTGTCTTCAAGAAAGAAGACCTAGGGAACTACATGCCAGTCAGTGTCACCTCAGTCCCTGGGAAAGCGATGGAGCAGCTAACCCTGGAAACCATTTCCAAATACATGAAGGACAAGAAGGTGACTGGAAGTAGCCCCCATGGATTTACAAAGGGCAAATCCTGCCTAAGGAACCTGATAACCTTCTACAATGAGGTGACTAGCTTGGTGGGTGAGGGGAGAGCTGCTGCTGTTGTTTAATTCAACTTTAGTAAGGCTTTTGATGCTCTCTCCCATAATATCCTCATTGACAAGCTGGCAAAGTATGGGTTAGGTAAGTGGACAGTCAGGTGGACTGAAAACTGGCTGAACAGCTGGGCTCAAAGATTTGTGATCAGTGGCCCAAAGTCCAGCTAGAGACTAGTTATTAGTGATGTGCCCCAGGGGCCAATACTGGGGCCAATACTGCTTAACCTCTTAATGATCTGGACAATGGGACACAGTGTACCCTCAGCAAGTTTGAAGATAAGCTAGGAGTGGGTGACAAACCAGATGGCAGAGCTGCCATTCATAGAGACCTGGACTGGGTGAAGAATTGGGCAGAGAGGAATCTCATGAAGTTCAACAAAATGGAATGCAAAGTCCTGTACCTGGGGAGGAATTACCTTAGGTACCAGGACACACCGGGGGCTGACAGGCTGGAAAGCAGCTCTGCAGCGGAGGGCCTGGAGTCCTGGTGGACAAGAAACTGACCACAAGCCAGGAATAGAACCTCATAGCAAAGAAGACCAACAGCATCCAGGGCGGCATTAGGAAGAATACTTCCGGCAGGTTTGAGGGATGTCATCCTTTCCCCCTACTCAGCACTGGTGAGACAACAACTGGAGTGCTGTGTCCAGTTCTGGACAAGACAGACATGGGTGAATATGAGTAACTGAATGGAGCATCTTTCATATGAGAAGAGGCTGAGAGAGCTAGGACTGTTTATCCTCAAGAAGAGAAAGTTACTGATCTGCATAAATACCTGATGAAAGGCATTGAAGAAGAGGGAGCCAGACTCTTCTCAAGAGTGCCCAGTGACAGGAGAAGATGCAATGGGTACAAATTAAAATACAAAATTCTACGCAAGAAAAA
>RSEF01000001.1:91751039-91791205 GCA_003993805.1 Himantopus leucocephalus
AGCACTGGTCCCAGTACTGACCCCTGAAGAATGCCACTCATCAGTGGTTTGCATTTGGACAACCCTTTGAGTGTGGTCATCCAGCCAGTTCCTTATCCACCAAGTGGCCCATCCATCAAATGCATGTGTCTCCAATTTAGAGACCAGGATGTCATGCAGGACAGAGTCAAACGCTTTGCACAACTCCAGGCAGATGACGTCTTTTGCTCTCTCTTTATCCACCAATGCTATAACCCCGTCATAGAGGGTCAACAAATTTGTGAGGCATGACTTGGCCTTGGTGAAGCCATGTTGGTGGTCACCAATCACCTCCTTATTTTCCATGTGCCTTAGCAGAGTTTCCAGGAGGATCTGCTCCATGATCTTGCCAGGCACAGAGGTGAGACTGACCGGCCTGTAGTTCCCCAGGTCTTCCTTTTTTCCTTTTTTTGAAAATGGGGGTTATATTTCTGCTTTTCTAGTCTACCCTCTGGAGGCCTCCTTTTTGCTTTTGAATGTGTGCAGGAGCTCCTTCTTCATCCACACAGGCCTCCTGGCTATTTTGCCTGACTTTCTCTTTGTTGGGATACCTTGCTCCTAAGCTTGGAGGACGTGATCCTTGGGCCCCTCTTCCCTCCAGGGCTTTATCCCACGATACCCTACCAAACAGATCCCTGAAGAAGCCAAAGTCTGCTCTCCTGAAGTCCAGGGTCAGTAAGTTTGCTGTGCACCCTCCTTGCTGCCCTAAGGATCTCAAACTCTATCATTTCGTGATCACTGCAGCCAAGGCTGCCCTTGAGCTTCACATTCCCCACCAGCCCCTCCTTGTTGGTAAGGACAAGGTCCAGCACAGCTCCTCTACTTGTTGGCTCCTCTACCACTTGGAGAAGGAAGTTATTATCAACACATTCCAAGAACTCCCTGGATTGCTTGTGCCCAGCTGTGTTGTCCTTCCAACAGATATTGGGGTGGTTGAAGTCCCTCATAAGGACCAGGGCCTGTGAATGTGAGGCTGCTCCTATCTGTCTATAGAGGACCTCTTCCACTCGGTCTTCCTGGTCCGGTGGCCTGTAGCAGACCCCCACTGTAACATCTCCTGTCCCTGCCCTCCCTTTAGTCCTGACCCATAAGCTCTCGGTCAGCTTCTCATCCATCCCCAGGCAGAGCTTCCATGCACTCCAGCTGGTCACTGACATAGAGGGTGACACGCCCTGCCCTCCTCCTCTCCCCTGCCTGTCCTTCCTGAAGAGCCTGTATCCTTAGTTTCAACACTCCAGTCATAGGAGCCATCCCACCACATCTCTGTGATGCCAATGAGATCACAGCCCTGCAGGCGTGTGCATGTCTCCAGCTCCTTTGTTCCCCATGCTAGTGGGTTTGCATAGAGACACTTAAGTTGGGTCCCCGTTGAAGGTGACTTACTGGCTGGCAAGGCTGCAGTTCCTTTGTGCTGCCCTCCAGCTGCCTGCCTTTGAGGTGTTTCATCCAGGTTTCCCCATTGGCTCCTATTACCTCAGGAGTGCCTGGCTCATCTCCATAAGACTTTGAGTGTGCTGCAGTGTACCCAGCACATCTTGGAGCAACAGGCTGAGGGACCTCACTAGCGCCCCATCCCTCAAATAATCACCCAAAATACCCTGAAAATAAGCACTGAGTCTTCTAACAAACTTTTACAGCTACTGGAACAGAACTCAGTTCACCAGTTCTGTTCTTTGGAGCATTAAAGTTATGCAAAGGCTTCACTTACTTTCAGAGGCTTTCAGGACAATTTTTGGACAGGCTCTATTTTGCTTATTTTCAAATAATGTTAGGAGTGGTCTATCAACCTCAGCCAAGTGCGCGCATTTTTGACCCTATGCATATTCAAAGCAGTCAGAAATTAAGTTAATTGAATTCTCCATTATGCAACTCTATCACCCAAGAGCCAAGAAGACAAAGAGAGATAAAGCCTCACCTCCTTCTTTTGCTTCCTCCCCTTGCCCCCAGGGGTAAACATGCAGTTTGAGTCTACAGTAATAATCCCTATATGAAAATTGTGACTGTTGCCCAAATCCCTTAGTTTCATATCCTATGCAATATATCCCTAACATCACAGAAAGTAAAATACTTGATCCTTAGAATAATATTAGAAATGCACACAACACACTCTGTACCTTATATAGCTCACTTACTACCAACACCTGTGCATGCTGAGACTAAAAAGATGTTACAACGAGGCATCTGTTGTGAGACCCAGGCAACCTCATCTGTAGGTAGTAAAATTTGCATTTATTTATCTATCTAGATACTTATATGGCTCCCTCACTGTATTACTAAGGCATTTCACAGACAGTAACGAATTTCTCCAGGAAATAGCATTGCAAAATAAGCATGATCATCTCCAGTTGAGAGGTGAAGAACAGATACACACAGGAACGGAGTGCACTGTAGAAGGTCACATTGAAAGTCTATGAAACAACCATAATCAAACCAGAAGCCTCCCAAAATCACAGGTGGGCTGTGACTCCTCCCATGCTGTCCTTCCTCCCATGCTGTCTTGGCTGAACAGAAAGTCAAAAAGAAGCAGTAACATGACCTTTTGCTTCTCAAGTTTGAGACAAAATTATTACCTCTAACTGAAATAATCTTAAAAAGTTAAAACCACTAAGATTTTCTGTATCATGCCACCAGAAATACCTTAGTATGCATTTATCCCTAATATTCTTAACGAAATACTTATATCATAATTGTCCCACCAATAACTACTGCTGCTAGTGGTAGCTGTGTCAGAGCTAAGTCACAGTGGCTATTTTCATAATGCAGAAATAATTCTGCAGCAGCTCATATTGAGTTTATAGCATCTAGGGGCACAGATGACATCAGTCTACCACTGAGGATTTTTTTAAAGTCCTTGTCCTGAATGATCAATTTTCATGAACTTTAAATCCAAGATGGGTTCCTGGCTCCTTCCTAGTAGAATCTTTGGAGATGAATTTGAAGAAATGTACAGATGAGGAGGATTCAAACCTAACAAAGAAGTTGCGTGCCTGAAATAATCCCTTTTCGGGGGGGGTATCAATTGGTATAATAAAATAAATGTTTCCCTACAAACTATCACTTGCTCATAGCCTCTGACCTTCACAGTACCATAATGCTAATCTTTCTTGATTTTTTCATCCTAGACCACTAGGAAAAAACTCACTGTTCATATTAGAAATCCCCCACTGCAAACAGCGTGGTAGCACTAGGTATGACGCTGGTAAGCAAGAGTATTTATAGCTTGGTTTTGATGTCCATTCTGTTTCTTTGGGAATATAAAACACAGACTTCAGGGTTTTGAAGCGGTCCTAGCACTGAGAAACTACCAGGAAGCTTACTGGTGCATCTTGACTGTGAAAGCAAACAGAAGCACAGATTTAGGCTCAGAAGGGAGATTCCCTGAAGCAGGGAATGGGGGATCCATGGGGGTAATTTGCTTACTCTGTAATACTGTCCGCTTGCAAGGATCATGTGGTCATTTCTGACTAACAGTGTCCATACTACTGTGCAGAAGTACAAGTCTAGTACTTTCCTGCAGCTTGTGATAGCTTTTTGTTATTTTTCATCTTTTATAAAAAAAGACATTTAGTTTGTTTCAATCTACCAGAGTGTTCTATGACTTATGCATGTGGAGGGCAGGTCTCTGGATGGGTGTTCAACAGGCCTTTCTGCACCATGCACATATCACATTTTGCCTGCCTGAACAAGCCTGATGGACTTTTTCTGTCCTGAGTTCTTATCGTATCAGCAAGCCTGAGAATGTGCCTGAAGTGAGCTCACCGTGTCCATACCAAATCTGCCATCAGAAGGACTGCAGAAACAACACCAAACAAATGTCTAATATAACTTGGAGGATGAAGAAATCAGCATGGGATTTAAAAATCTGTGAGCTTTCAGCATCACACACAAAGGCTAGCTGCAAGCAGCACATCTCAGGTGCACCACTTCTCTCAAAGTGGCTTATTAATGATCAGAGGCACACTTGAGTTTGAAACAGCATGGGTTGGGCATGGTGTAGCTCAGGCTATCCCAAGGAAGACACAGATTCAACCAGTAGCTGAATGTCTCCCCTCTTCCCCATCAGATAGACCATCCTGCAAAAAACGCTAATTCATAATGGCAGAAAACCATCAGAACACCCATTTCACACCCAACAGAAATCAGCTTATGCAGGAGCTACATCATAGCAAAGTCAATGTGCAGTACTTGCACACCCTTGACAGTAATGTAACCAGCCATCAAGTTGACCAGCCAACCCTTCCTAATACATCATAAATCAGCATCACAATTCAAACATCTATTGCTGAGACAGCATGTGTAACAAACGGTAGAGCTGAGATTAGAACCTGGTACTATTCTATGGGTCTTTCCTGTGTCAGAGAAGGCTTAAAGGCCAGGAATGCACATAAACCCCCTGAATGAAAACTACACAGGTCAAAAAAGGACTTCATCTTACAGAGGTCACAATAAAACTTTAGCTTGAAAATATGGCAGTTGTAAGCAAAACCAACACATCATCCCAGCAAACTTCTCACCAGAAGCTTCTGTCTTACTGCAGTACAGCATATTTAACTATTTCTGAATGGGAACACTGAGCATCATCTGCTGATTCCCAACATCATATCCTGCAGCAAACAGCCTCCCTTTATGATCACCCAGTCTAGTCTGCGCCATGCCCAGCTCCACTGTAAACTGCAAGATCAGCTCAGCCCACCATGGTGTGATATAAGACTGTCAGATTCCACCATCTGCTGTGACAGGAAACTGTTTTTCATTAAAATTTTAGAAATTTATTGAGTGCATTTGCATCAGTGTATATTTTTCCACGAAAGGTCCCTGGATTGTTAAAGCACCCCAAGGGTCCCCGAATCATGTATTCCAACCATCTACTTCCCCTAGCAACTCTTCCCCTTTGTTAACCATCCAGAACAGATGCCAGCCATAACGGATCTTCTTTTATCTTCCTCTGACACTTTTCTACACAAAGCACTTCATCCACAGCATCCCTATATCCCTACAGTTAAGGTCAATGCGTATGTCTGTATGCAATTCTTTATTTCGTCTTGCAATCACTTCTGTACAGTGTCTAACCATCAAAGCTGCACAAACCATCCCACCGTGTTTCTCACAGTATCACAGTTAGGATAAGATGAGAGTTTTCACCAGTATTTATCAATTCAATGTCACCTTCAGCCTTTGTCCCTGCAACAGATGAATCACCTACTGCATTCCTCAGGAGAACTGAGCATCCTGGACCCATTCTTTTCTTCCCATCATCAGCTGTGGAGAAATATTCACGAGCAGTAGATGATTCGGGTTTTTTAAATGTTCATGAATTTACTACATTTGGGCACAACAACAGTGATGACCCCAGAGAGAGATCCTGTCTTTGCATCCCATTTTGCTTCCTTTCTCATACATGAACTCACCTAAAAGATAAAAGGGCTTTCTTTCTCCTAGGTGCATCCTTTAATTAAAGAATGTGCATCATCCTTTAATTTCTTACAGCACTCCACACATCCTTCTGATGAACTAGTGGATCACTACTATCATTTTAGTAATACTCCCCAGAAAACCTTAAAAGGCTGCAAAATAGGATGATGCCGTACTTTTTATGTGGATAGAGTGTTACAGTTCCTTCCTTCACATAGGTGGCTGCCTACACTCACTGCATACCCACATGAACTTGTTTATATCCTTCATCTTTTTCTTCCACAATGACAGGCTCATTGTGTTTCCTTATCAAAGCCCTTGGGTTTTCTCAAGCATAAAGTATATTAAATGTATTATAACTTTAGCAGGACAATATAAGGCTGACAGCAAGTTAGCATCACGTCAGTACTTCCATTCTCAGCTTCTGGCTTTACTTCTTATGTCTCCCACTAAGTGTTATCAACTGCATCCAGCTCTGGTGTTGATACTCAACGGCCAGCAACTTGCTGTGTGACCCTGACCACATCATTTCAATTATGCTTCCCATCTTTCTTACTTGTAAGAGCTCATAATTCTTAGACAGAGGAAGTCACTTATTCCAAATGCCAAATATTCTTATAATAAGCATGCTAAAATCCCATGATAAAAGGCTCTACAGAAGTGTGAAGTGATAGTAAAATGTTATTAATATGTATGTGAAGATATTGTCACTTGAACTTCTAAGCACCTTTTCGCCCCTGGAGAGGACACCAGAACCAAGAAACAGTGCTGCAAGAAAACTAGCAATTACATGAAGTGTACGATAGCAATAATGGAAATATTTTTCTTAGATCAACATAGAACCCTTTTAATTCTTCCTCAAGTGTTATCACACAATATTAATGACATTTTTACAGTTCCTAGCATCAACCAATACTATGAGCAACAAGCAAGGTGTTTTTCCTCCAACTGAATGAAACCGAAGAGAGAAAGAAATTCTAGCAGTGAAAAAATTTTAAAAAAGTAGATGCTGACATCCTGACGTAGCTCTAAGTTTATACATTTGACATTCATATTCTTAACTTCCTATTCATCTACAGAGAAAATTCCTTTACCTTTATAAAAAATAATTTGAGTTGCTGCACAGCGTAACTTCAGTCTAATATTAAAGTCATAATACGCATACATGCACACACATCTGTATAGCCAAACTGAGAAATTAACTCAGAGAGCTATAAAGTAACTTCAGTTTTTAACATTTTCACAAAGTGGAGGTGTATAGATACATAGCTGGGCAAATTGATTTTGGAATCAGGCCAGACCTAAAATTAAATGCTTTGTGACAGCTGTCACTATTTGTCTGTCACGCATCAGAGAACGTCAGGCCATACTATGACATCAACTGAAGAACGTACATCCTTTTGTTTAAGCTACTGTCTAGTTCAGTGCGTTCATGATAATTCTTGTGCACGTTTCTTATACCTTTAATTGATACCTGGCAGGAGATTACAAGTGAAATTCCATTTGCACCACTCCCTTGCCTCTTTTCTGTCAGGAGTATCAGTAATATTCAGAAGCAATCGCCAATCACTCAGCACCTACTCCAGAAGCGTTGCACTGCCTCTGTGGATTTGCAATTACCATTTATTATTCTTCTCTACCCGCAGAAGATCCACAAGCACCTTCAGAGAAAGTGAGACGTAACAGCATATTCTCATTGCTCGTACTCTAAACTTTCTCCAATATGCAAACAAGGCAACTGAAAAAAAAAACCTCTTTAGTGAAAAATTCTTCAAGTACATAAATCAAATTAATTTACCAAGTCACTGTTGACAGTCACAGAAATCAAACAACTGCACTTACTCTCTTTGTTTATTACAGGAGGAGCAGACACTCTCCATTAGACTGAGCAATTTGCTTTGTTAATAGCCAATGTGCTAATTATCAGAAGAGCTTGGGAATATGTTAATGCAGGTATACCAAATACAACTGATCATATTTGTCCACAGTAGAGTTGCCAAAATGGTGAAGAGGAGGAACTCAGGGCCAAACTGTAAAGTTACCACAGAATACAAAACCTAACATCCTAAGAAGTCTCAAAATGACCACAGATTTTTTACTTTAAAACAACTGAGGCAGCAGGTACTTGAAGACAGGCATCTGAAAGACTGCATCCAGAGGACAGATAAGCAGCATATCTGTTCTCAACAGAATGCTGCTGCAAGATGGTTAATCAACACAGCTCAGCCTGATGTTTTTCATCCCTCTTTCCATCGTAACCAACTTTAAAGGTCTAAGAACCTATACTGTAAAAATTTGTTCAAATTAGCTTGGAAACGGACATGGAATTTAGCTGTAATTGTGTGTGTTTGTGCCAAGTATTGCTGCTATAGCACATTTATCTTGTTAATGTCTTTAAACTATGAGCACATTGCAACCACTCTGCATTGATTTTAAAAGCAGACTTAGCACAATAATGCGTCCAATTTGTAAGCAAAACAGCAGCCCTATAAATCAAACTGTTAAAGTCACTATTTGAGCCAAACATGAGAAAATTAATAGAGAACAAGTATGGAGATCTGTATTTAGATTTCTATATATTAAAACTGTGGACTTTAGCACCCATTACATTGTGCTTTATGTCATTCACACAGCATAAGAACAGAATTGCTGAATGATGGTAGCTTGATTGCCATGTCCCTCACTTAGTCAATACATGCAGAACTGAAGATGACTTGCAGGTTCTTCCTTCTGTGAGGTTTAGAAGTGCACACACAGGAAAGCCACTTACTTGACATTACAAGCCTTTCACATATGGCCTTACGGTGGAAATGGTATTAAAATCTCCAACCGCTGTGCCGTGAAAGTATGACAGAAGAGCAGGATGTTGAACAAGCAAGTGATAATTACTTGATATAAGATTTGATTAGATTAATCTCTCTGTATAATGTAACAAAGCACTTTATAACAGCACAGATCAAGCCTCCAGTGCACTGTCAGGCCAACGAAACTAGAGAATACATTATATTTCATAGTTTCTGGCTCAGAAGACTAGAGATATTTTATGGTTAAACTTGTGATGCTTACAATAGCATACATCAGAGAAACAGGCAACAAAGTCAAAAAAAGACTCCCATTAAAATTAGGCTCTGACACCTTGTCATCCATACCTGAGCAAATGTGTCCAGAACACAAATGAAAGGCTTATTTTGAATCCTGCCAGCTTCCAAAATGACACCATGGTTCTAAGAGATGTGCTAGGCTGCCTCATTTTTGCCTTATCCGCAACAGAGGTGTCAACAATTCCCTCGTCTGTGAGACACACAGCTGAACATAACCTCAGCACCGCACTGTATCTGCCTGGACACTCTACAGCCACTGAAAGGTCGCAGAGGTGCTCTGGACAACAAGGGCTGTGGCTAACGCACAGCCATGGCTGGAGGCAGATGCATCTGCTCAGCCAAACCCCTGCTCTGAGGGAAGAATACATAGAGCTGCTTTCCTGTTCCCAAAAGGTCAGTCTTGAAGTTTATCAGGTATACTGAAGAGGGAGGGGGTGTCTTCTTCAATGGCCCGAGCAGACGAACGGAGGAAGCTGTCCTCTAGAAATGCAGGAGCCAAGATCCCACCCCCACCTCCCCCCCCCAAAAAAAAGGGCATATTTCCTCTGGCTGTCATGGCTGTCATTTTAGTACCAGAGTAAGAAGCTGCTGTTGCTGCACTCTAACCAGGCAATGACTGCAAGACACTTAATTTTCCAATTAATTAGATCCTAACTCTAAATGTAGAAGTAATTGATGTGTCAACACAGGCAAATGAAACAACTCTCAACATAAAAGCAAGAGAGTTGCTTCTACTGCTCTGTACTGGATGATGGATTATTATTTTTTTTCGTAAAGAATTGCTTCTGTGAGAAGCAATGCCACTGCAGCTCCTCAGTCAAGCAGTGGTGTATTTATTATATATGGTACCTTCACACTATTCCACACTTTTACTGGCATCACATCCCTACTTCAGCTGTAAAAACTCCTTTATCATGTTTTGAACATGTGTGGTTCACATAAGCATTCAGTGACACCTTTATCTTTCAAACACTATTTGCTTTCTTCTTTGCCAAACACACTGCATGGGATCAATTAAACACTTAAAATTGTAAACATGAATGCCTGGTCTTCTTTTAAAAGCTCTCGCAAAAATAGCAGCCAACTGCCCCCAGTTAGGCTGACTGTCACCAACCAAGACTTAAAGCACTAAGAACCTAACACACACCAGTGAAGCTGCTACCTGCCCTTAATTTGACCTTTTGGCTGGGCATCAACCATTGCACTCAATCAAATTTCTTCTTAACTACAGTCTGCAAGAGGCAAGGGCTGTCTCCCTTGCCATCATTTGTAGTGACCACTACAATGGGGGACTTACTGCGTTCTATCAAACCTCACTGAAGTAATAAACCTGGCAGAGAGTTACAGGAAAGCTAAAGCAGGTGTTAGCTGGGAAGCTCACATAACATCAGAGCAGTTCTCCCGTGTTTTTTGTTCTGTAAACACACATGCACATGTGAACACGTATACACAGAGTGAGCAAGCACTATCAAGAATTGTTGTTAGCCTTTGTGTAATGCTAGCCAAGGGTTTTTTTAATCTATCTAAATTACTAGCTCCAGCTAGGAAACTTTGACTAGTCTACTTCTAAAATGCTTGCTGGAAAGTTGCAAACTCCCTGGCAAGTGAGGCACTACCAACAAAAATACTCACAAACCCTTCCCTTCAGCCATGCAGCTATTAAAGGACACTGTCAATGTGCTGTACAATACTTCAGTTCGGAATACCTGAGTTCCTAAAATTCAACTACCTTGCTCATATATCACTCCTAATCTTCCTTTAAAAGAAAAATGCATTAACAAGATACCAGAAATTCAGTCATAACTGGGGGAGACAGGTTTCATTTAAGTTTAAATGAGGGTCTTAAGAAAGTCACTTAATAGATGTTTTTTGCTTTATCCGTTTAGTGCGTGCAGCCATGAAACCAAGGCACTGTCCAGTCTTTCAGTATTATAAACTACAAATGCAAACGTGCAAGGATGGGAAGGAGCCAGATGGCTCCAGGGATGACAGGCTGGTCAAGGGATATTCCGTCTTCCACCTTATCTAGGTCAACAGTTTGAAACAGACTGAAAAAATTACCAGCTGACAGGAAAGGACCTGCTAACCCATTCCAGTCCTCATGCTGCCCACAGCAACTGGCAGCTCTTCTAACATCTAATCAGCAATATCAGAGGATGGACAAACACAGAGAGGACCTCAACCAGCTCTCTCTGGAACACCATCAGGGTGCAGAGTCGGATGTACAAGTGCAGGAGGCTTGCTTGACAGAACCCAAACTCCTCTGTTCTGCAGCCAAAAATCTGCTTACTTTAAGGCTAGCAGACAGTTAACTTTTCAGCGATACTGAAGGCTTCAACACAGTAGAACAGAAGGGAATTGCCATTTCAAGAGGGTAGAAAAAATAGCTCAGCCCCTTGCCCTGGCAACACCGTCTTACTCAAATGTTTTCCAAACTCTAGGACACAGCACCTGAGACAGATGAGAGGCTGATTCAAGTCAGTTCTTAGTTCAACTCTTTCTGAAATTGTCTAAAACCTCGTCCTCCTCTAAAGTTGTTTAAATACCAGGAAACATTACTTTAGCCCTGTGAAATGTTGGCTGAAGGACCATCACACGTCCAAATTCCGGCACATACTTGGCTTTGACTCCTCTCTCTGCATACATTGGATACAGGAGGGATAACACAATGGTTCTTACAAACCCATCTGATTAGAAACCCCTTCCTGGGCATATATCTCTGCAGTCACAAATGAGTATGAAAGAGAGCAAATTCGGTAAAAACCCATTCCTAGAACACTTGGGGAAAATTTCATTCCTTCTCTGCTTTACTACCAGTGACCGAGTTTCACAACACTACAAGCAGCAAAACTGCAGCTTCTGATTTTGTTGGGAGCACTACAGACACACCGCACAGAGGGGAGGGGGATGTGGGGGACAGTGGAGGAAGGGAAACAAATAGAGGCTGGGACCCAGCACACAGGTGGGACAGCAGAAAACAAAACAACAGCAGCTTTCTGGAGCCCACTATTATAACCCACAACGTGCTTGGCTTTGCATGTAGATGTACGCCATAACTTCCAGATATCAGATTCAGCAGCCCCCCAAATATGCTAGCTTGCTCCCTTCTGCAGCTGGGGACCAGATTACCCAGCAGCCTGCTTCTGGCCACATGATAAAATCCCAGGCAGTGGCTGATCTTGAAGTATTTCAGAGCTACAGAGTCACTATCTTGAAGTATATGCTTTAGATACTCGGGCAACTGACTTCTTTCCTAATAATCAAGAAAGTTTTCCAGAGAGAGCAGTAACAGACACATCTTACAGTAAGGTATACAACGAGCAACTGTGGCTTGCAACAGATTTTATCCCCCTGTTAATTCAGGTATATTCAAAGGTGCATACAATCGGAGACAGCAGTTAAAGCAGCTTATGATAAGGCTGAATATAAAACCCCATGAAAATATTCAGAAATGTATTTAAAATTTAATCTCTGCTTTTCTCTAAAACTGCCAGGGCTAATGCTTTGTCTAGTTTTTCAGTCTGGTTTCTTTTCAGCTAGTATTTTGAATAACATGACTCTGGGATTGAGGTCTTAACATAACTCTTAAATGACTGGGGATTCAAAGTCATGATATTTGGCAATATTGAAGTCTTTCAAATTCTAACTGCCACACTGCTATCTTGTCATTTGCTGGTAAAGTCATCCCATCCATCTTACTGGTTTCAAATGGAGATTTAATTCAGTCATGTCTTGTATCTACCCGTAGAGTGCTAGCAAACACACTTCATAATAAAAATGAGCTACTACACAAAGAGAAGGCATTTATTTTGGACCAAGAAGGCAGAACAGCAAAACAAAATCAGGCTAATGCTGACGAAATAAACATCTCAAAATGAGCATGCATTACTGCAAGGGTTTAATAAAACTTGAACTTGGGTCACAACAACCCCATGCAGCGCTACAGGCTTGGAGAAGAGTGGCTGGAAAGCTGCCCGGCAGAAAAGGACCTGGGGATGTGGGTCAACAGCCGGCTGAACATGAGCCAGCAGCGTGCCCAGGTTTGCATCAGAAATAGAGTGGCCAGCAGGACTAGGGAAGTGATTGTCCCCCTGTACACGGTACTGGTGAGGCCCCACCTCAAATACTGTGTTCAGTTTTGGGCCCCTCACTACAAGAAAGACATTGAGGTGCAGGAACACATCCGAAGAGGAGCAATAAAGCTGGTGAAGGGTCTAGAGAACAAGTCTTATGAGGAGCGGCTGAAGGAACTGGGGTTGTTTAACCTGGAGAAAAGGAGGCTCAGGGGAGACCTTATTGCTCTCTAGAACTACCTGAAAGGAAGTTGTAGCGAGGTGGGGGTTGATGTCTTCCCCAAGTAACAAGTGATAGGACAAGAGGAAATCGTCTTTAGTTGTGCCAGGGGAGGTTTAGATTGGCTATTAGGAAAAATTTCTTCATGGAAAGGGTTAACAAGCATTTGAACAGGCTGCCCAGGGAAGTGGTGGAATCGCCATCCCTGGAGGTATTTAAAAGACGTGTGGATGCGTCGCACAGGGACATGATTTAGTTGTGGACTTGTCAGTGCTAGCTTAACAGTTGGACTCGATGATCTTAAAGGTCTTTTCCAACCTAAACAATTCTATGATTCTATGACTATTCCCCCTTTTGTGTCCATAGACACTTACGCGACAGTCTTCCACACTCAGCCCAAGCCATGCAGAATTGGGTACCACGAACCTAGACCCAGATGCCAAGCAAAGAGAATGAGTCCCAACTCAGTCCGCAGTAGGAAAAATGGGTAGTGATGATCACATAGAGTTTCACCTGGAGAGCTTCTTCCCTTGTTCTGATCAGCCGCTTGCTTGAACACCAGCTTTCACAATCTGCTGATCTCAGCTCTTCTCTACCCAGTTTCCCTATCTTCTTTGGCCTAGAGGCTCATGAAGTCCCTTCTCCTCTACGTTTCTTCTCACTTCCTATATCTTGTGAATTAACTCGCCACCTCCACAGTGACTGCCACTCCTGTTTCACCAGCAGAAGTTCTGCTTGTCACCCCATCATTCACTCTGCTTGCACACTTTTATCCCTTTACCTGCCTCATCTTTTGAGTGTCTAAGCTCCTGGAACAGGCCCTGCCTATAACTCTGCATTTACACAACACCTTGCACAACCAGGCCCAGGTCTCTACTAGTCTCTAGACATTGTTCTGACTCTTATAGTACTTTTTCTTTTTTCTCCAGATATGTTACTTGATCAAATAAAGACATCATCTCTTCCTACAAACCTCAACACAATAATAAGAGGACAATAATAATGGTGGTAAAAGCACTAGCGCTGTGTAAGAGCCACATAATCAGCACAAGATACAGCAGGGAAAATACTTAACTGTGATACCCACATTTGGGACATGAATTGCTCACTCAGACACCACGTGGAATTTAAGAAGGCAGCGCATAATTACCCGAGCTGGTCTTGGCTAGGATGCCAGGATTAGCACTCCAACACTTCTGAAAAGTGGCCAGGAAGGCTATTTTGCCTCTCATCCAAAGGAAATAAGCCCATCATCGGCTAGATGGCCCCCAAACACTACGTCAGGCATAATTTTTTACAAAGATTTGAGAAAAGTGCCTTTACCAATCTGCCTGAGTGACTTTCAGCTTCAGTGCATCCCTTAGCAGTGCACTGGACCAGTATCAACCCAGAAAACCAAGTGCTCTTCCTTGGTTCATCAAAAACATACCCTTCGCTACCTCAGTTTTTCCGTACATTTCTCAGCCAGTTACACAGAGACATTAAAGGAAACAGTGACCTAATTTTGATACTGTGGTTTCATAATGTAAAGATAACCTAATTCTTCACTAGTCCCAAACCCCTTTTCCTGATAAATGACCTTCTCTCTAGAGTATTTAATACTACTTTTGGCAATAAGAGGACTGAAGAAAATATGCAAACTGGAAATTAAAAAGCCTTGCTTTTCTTTAAGATCAATTAGGATGAGGTGCACAAACACAGAAAAAGAGTATGAAATATATTAATGTGCAGCTCTGCATCCTAAGATATCGGCAATCACTTGCTTCAGTAAGTACTGAGATCAGTGGTCATGAAGGAAAGTTGTTTTCCCCCCACGGTACAACACTGCTTAATTGATTATATGCATAGAATTTTTCTTTACTTTTTTCCAGCAAGAACAGTTATTGGCCCTAAATAGGGTTAAGAAAGGTCTTGATACAACAGTTCCAATTAGACTTAGCAAGCGAGTATAGCCAAAGACATTTGGCAAATGAGAATATGGTAGATTTCTACCATATTATTAATCTGATCAAAAAGGGTTCATACAAATAAGTAAAAAAAAATTTGGCCACTAAGACACAATTTTAACAGAAAACTGCATTGAAAAGCAAAAAATAGACAAATTGAGGAAACAGATCAGCTTAGCTTAACTTACACTTATGCATGTCTTGAAATAGTGGAGGAGGGTAAGATAGGGAATGTATGTGCTCGTTAACCACAGGTGGTGAAGTGGAGAAGTGCTTCTATGCAGCATAATGCTGGGCATTCTCAGAGGAATGCCGTTACTTCAGTAAGGAAGTGCAACAGATGAAGGTAAGTTTTACCTTCCATCACTCCTGCATTACTAGGAAGGCAAGTAAAAACGGGCTAATTTGCGGATCCCCAAGAGACAGTCAAAGAGACCTTCATCAAGGTCAGGAACCCTAGCCTGGGGGGTCAAGACAGACTGTGTCTGTGGCAAAGTTGAAGTTGAAGAAAATCAGCATATGAAGTTCATCTGCCTTCTGGAAGGATTCAGAGAGTGTGATGCATATTCCCTTCACCTTTCAATTACTTTTCTCATTTCCAGAGCTCACACCACATTTACCATCAACTGCTCTACAATTATTTTTTGAACACAACAATCACAAACTAGAGAGACATTAGCAAGCTTTATAAAAGCACAGATTTACTGCTTCCCCCTTCCTGCAATTCCTCTCCTCCTCTCCAGTTGGAAAAGCCAGAGGGACAACAGAGAGATAAATCACCTTTTTCAAGAGTCATTTACCTTCCGCAGAGCTTTCTGCAGACCATTCTGGATTTAGTATCACTTCAGAATGAAGACATTGTGAACTACTGGAAGCGCCTGCAGAATTACTGACTTTAAAAGTCTCTAACACCCTAGAAAGACCATCATCATCTAGAGGTCCTAAGGGTAGAAAGAACAGTACTGCAGTCAAGACCTTTAATCAAACCTCTGGAGACACAGGTTCAATTCTCAGCTCTTTCATTACTGACTCTCTAACTTTATATTCCAGCTCAACATCTGTAAGTATATATGAAGAAGTATTTCCCATTTGAGATCACGAACTCTTAGCTTCTGGGAGCACCTTTTACTGTCTTCTCATGTAGAATCTCATCAAGTAGAACCTCAGTTGCTGAGTGGTATTCTGAGATGGTACATTCTGCACATGGCAACATAGGCAGAGCCTCACTGTGCTCCTCTCTAGGTTACCTGCAGGGTCCCAAAAGGAGTAGTAGACTCACATAGATAGATAGAATAATACAAGTTAAAGCTTCCTCCCAGGACAAACTTCTTGGCTGGCAGGTACATACTATATACCAGGGCTTAAGTTAGTTTTAGGCTTCTCTTTGCAGCTCACCTGTGAATTTTTCACTTACTTCAAACTTCCCATGAGCCTAGCAAAAACCTGACTGCAACAACCTCTTCTCAGATCATTCTGAAACTGAGTATTTGTGACCCATAAGCAAGCCAGTAAAAAGCAGCTCTTTTCTACTGCCAGGTCTGACTCCTAGACAGAAAATTATAATTATCAAGACATGATTATTTCATGTGGCAGTGATGACACACAATCCTTCTCACAGGGAGCTCTATTTTCCATTTCACATAAATAGATTTTTCTGTCCTGAGCATCAAAAATTTAAATCACTCATATTCCCCAGTGTTTTGCATTGAGCATGGCTCTCTTCCAAAATGCAATGTCAAAAAGCAGTAGGGAGGTCCAGTGTTACAATACATCTCAATTTTTTTGGATCAGTCATGTTTGGTTTGCAGCTATCAAATACAGTTTTGTAGGGTATTTTTCTGCTGACTCTGAGCTGTGAAATATCAGCCTTAGGTTTTAGAGACAAGCTGAGCTATTTTCTTCTGTCACACTTTCACTAATAGCAACGCTTTCACAGGCAAGCTCTGTTCTTCGAGAAGTTGGTGCGGTTCTACTGTGCAGGGTCTCATTGACTCTCAAGACCCGCCTGGATGCAGTCCTGAGTAATGTGCTCTAGGCCATCCTACTTTAGCAGGGGAGTTGGACTAGATGATCTCTAGAGGTCCCTTCCAACTCTGAAAATTCCGTGGTTCCGTGACTCAACAAAGCCACTATTTCTATGAAACATGCAGATCTGCTCCTGGGCAGGATAAGCACTAAAAGGATGAGAAGTGAAAAGCTCTCCAAGCTACCTCAGTCACCAAAGTCAATAGACATGACTACATACATCACAGGTGGCCAGCTTACAGCATTTGAGCCATGTATGGCTTGAATGCTTTGAGTGCAGATGACAATCACGGGTCAGCCCTGTCTGACTACATACCCAGGTTAGCCTCATGCAGCAACAAAGCAAAGGGACCTACAAAAATTTGTTGTCATCTCACACTCCCAAATTACTTACAGAAACCCCCATCTCCAGAGCTCTCCTCAGTATGAGGTACATACCCTGTGGCATTCCACTGCTGAGGAGTTTAATTCAAGTCTCATAGGGCTGGAAGAGCCAGACACTAGTAAGATACAAATGGCTGTATTGTGTCACTTTTATACAGCTCTCAGACCATAAACAACATAGCTAATAAAATGTCATCTCATCTGCTTGCTACTCCAGAGGTCATTACAACTACGGCAAAAAATAAAAGGGGAAAAAGGCTGAGAGATGATCTATAGCAGACAGGGGACCTGACTAGAAAGGAAGAGAAGTACACAGTGCTACTCTCAGGTCTGCCATGTCCTCCTGCATGACCCTGGTTAAGACAGTCAAACCCTCTTTATTTCAGTTGCCTACCTTGTAATCCTTAATAAAGGGCTTTTAAATTTAAAGAGAGGTGTCTTAACACTCCTTGGCCCCGTCTTCATCTTGGATTTTTTGTTAGTTTGCCTTTCAGGAAGGTTAGCCCAGGAAACGTATCAGGCTTCTCCTGAGTCTTGACCTTATTTATTTATTTGTTTGTTTGACTTATGCTTATGAAAGGCAGCAGTAGAAAGCAACTTGCAAATAACCACAAAACAAACCCTTGGGCTCTTCTCAGTTTTGATCCCCAGTTTTTGCTCAGGAAACGAAAAAACTACAAGGTTCTTAATCTACAGCACAGATAACCACAATATAAGACACTTTCATGCTTCCCTTGGCCAGCGTATCCCAAACCTATTTGGAAAGCATCATCACCAGGCACCTTTTTGTGAGCAAATCTATTAAAGGAAACCTCTGTAAAGAACTTGCCTCAAGGCTACAGTTCAGTGGTAGCTATGGAAGTGTTCTGTGCTGTTGGCTTGCCCTCACTGTGGAAAGTCCCCATGAAGTCACGAATAAATAGAGCTCTTTATGCTTTTGTCATGGGATCACATGGGCGTATCAGTCCAGAATGAGCAGGAATCTCTTTTACAAAACCACACTATTCTGAATATAGAAGAATGGACTCATTTAAGCAGGTCTTCCCAATTCAGTACCTTTGAATAAGAGCTGTTAAATAAAAGCGCATGTAATTTGTCAGCTGAAATGTATTTTCTATCCCTATTGCTATATTTGGCTCTGAAAACAACGTTTAGAAGTCCCTTCCTAATTAATACCTTAAACAGAGATAACTTGGAGACATGTTACTTAACAGCAACTACATCAAGGTGAGATTTTTTGCTTAAGGCCAAAGACATTTTAAATTAAGTCTTCCGCTAAATGACAGACAACTCTATTCATAGAAAAGAAAAGAAAAACAACAACAACAAAAATAAAAAAGCTAGAACAAGTCCATGTGCCCTGGGAGTCCGCAAATGGAAACAACTTTGTCATTAATCACTCAGACACAACGATGCTGAACTGAATATTCAAGCTAAGGTCCATCTCACTTTGCTTTAGCCATCTACAAAGTAATAATTTAGAAGCTCTTGAAACCATGTTTACCTGTCTTATCTGAAGCAACTACATTAGAACAAATTTAACCATAGCCTCTCTGTCAACTACAAAGGGAGCTTTTGGGGATTCTCTCAGACACAGCACCCATAGCACAATCTCCATAGCAGACATCTCTTAGCATAGATACATAATTAAGGCAAGATGACTCCTGTCCACGGAGCTGGAAAGACAGAGTTTTCAAGACACAAAGAACTCTGTCACAAGCTGTTGAAAGCAAGCTTAACAAATCCTCAGGTGCTAGCATCTGGCCAGTCACTGAATAGGGTACCAGGCATCCAGGACTTTGAAAACTAGCCATCAACCCATCCTTCTTTCAGAGAGCTGACTTCAGCAGCAACAAAGCCCAGTCACTGATGAAAGAATTCAAAAATTCTACTTTGGATTATGGGTGTTTGACTTCAGGACTGCTCTTGAAGTTGTTGCTTTGATGTTTTTTTTAGTTGTCCGTTTCATGGGGTTTTTTTTGCAACTGATGGCTCAGGTATCATTTCCTAAAGATGGATCTCAGATAGAATCAGAGTACAAGGCTTGATTTTCCAAGTACTTGCACAAGTGTCATAAAATAACAACTTTACTGAAAAAAATACAGTATATAAAAAAGGCATATTTTAATGGGCTCAGCTATTGTCAAGCACTCAAAACCAATTAAGTTAGGCATATTCATGACCAAGCATACTCAGTCTTTCTCCAATGCCCACTTTTTCACCCTGGAGAACCAAAAGTATTTGCATCCTCTTCTTGCTCCTTCTTCATGGAGTGATAGGCAAAAGGCTGACTCTGCTCAGTCTCAGAGCTGAGCTGTGCCTTATCATTAGAACAATCTCAAAATTGATCATGCGTAATGTCACGCTCTCTGTGTTTCCTAAGCATTTTTAGATTAAAATAATGGGATACTTAACTTAAGCAAAACAAGCACTTGTTAGGCACAATACTGCCTAATCTTTCAGAGGAAAAATAATTCAAGGTGCATCCAGCGCAGTAATGACATTGTCATGTCTCTGTGGCAGGCTCTGTGCTCCCAAGGTTTTTCCTTTCAAGCATATGTTCCTGTACACTGTTCTGTACACTGCCTTTTGTTTCAGCAGTGCTGTGCTCATTCCAGCCCTCAGACAGATCTTAAGTCTATATAGTCTATGTAATGCTAAACAGCCATAATTCAATAAGCCTGGTTTTCCTCTTCGTGCTATTAGGTTTGAACATTTTGTTTGCTAAACCTGCCCACAACGCATTCTGTAACACAGATAACCTTGAGCTGACTACCCAGAAAATGCATCAATGACCAGACATAAATCTGCACTGATACTGCAGCAAAAAGAGCCGCTGCTGAAATGAATGTCACATCAGGTTGCAGTCTCGGAAGAACAGACAGGAGTAGGAGACACTACCAGGCAGAAACAATGAAGGAAGAAGCCTCCCTCTCTCTCCCCCAAGCTGCAATGAAGCAAAAAATTATGTCAGAGACCCTCATTAAAGCAGTATTGAAATTACAGCGTCTAGAACCTTTTACCATTAAGCTGAGGACAGAAAGAAGGTTCTTTAGAAGGTGCTGAGCTTCTTTCAACAGAAAACAGAAAAAAATCTACCGATTATCCACTCAAAAATCTGAAGTCATGTCAGAGAACTGTGAGCATGCAGGCACAGTGCTACCGGATTTATAAAAGCGGTGCCTCACACAAGTGCAAATGAACCCTCTTGGCTTTCTCTGATGGAGGCTGGGAAAGAAAGCAAATAAGCCAGCAGCTGTTATTACTCAGAAACCTGATCATACCCTCATCAGGATCTTTGCTTCCCCCACTCAGTTACTCAAATTTTGAATCACAAAAGGGCAGGTATGACATAGTACCAGCAAGGCTAGGCATGGAGAACAGATAGGTAGGTGTACAGCTAAACTTGGGGCAGCAACAAATTGTGTGCTGTGGATTCCGACAAAAAAAAAAAAAGGAGGAGGAAGAGACTAGGGGGGGACAGAGGGGAAGAAATGAAGGATGCTTTTATCCTCCCCATTTTCTTTCATATGTCTTTATGATGCACACAGTAAAGCTTTAAAAGACAAATATACTTCTGTATATATGGTTCCACAAGTAAGAGACCATATAAAATTACAATAGTGTTGTTTTCCTCCTTTTATATTAATTTTAGGCACATCCTTCTTGAACGTGTTTGTTGGAGAACTCTCTGTAGATCCAGAATCAGGATCTCCTAATTGGGGTTGTTAAGAGTTCTTGAATAATAAGGAAATAGAAACCATCCAGATCCAAACAATAAATTCTTTCTCCTTTCCACTGCTCTGGCTCCACTCTCCTATCTTCCTGCTGTGCCGTAATGCTATCTGTTCTTGTGTGCCCCTGAGAGTTTCCAAAGATGCAGGAACTGGGATGGCCATCACCTACAGAAGAGTTATACGCAGAACCACAAAACAAGGTGGGAAAAAATACCAACATCAGGGATACAGGAGATAAGGACAAACTCGAAGAAGAACAAATCTTTTCCCATTTTTTGCATGTCCCCTTTTGAGATAAAAAACAGGGGATGCTGCAAAGAAAGAACAGTTTCACGAGAAACACATTCCAGGGTGGGAAGAGCAGTAAAAAAAAAAATCAGTAGTTAAGAATCAGAAAAATTAGAAGTAAGTAACAATTTAAGTATCAGTGAAATTTCTGATAACGTGTCTAATTGTATAACACAGAATAAAATTCATCCTTAACTTTCTAATTTGGATTTATGGGAGAGGTATACAATTCAGTGGATCTTCAGCATGTAACATACAGCAAGTATTTAAGCTTTCCAAATGCATGTCCTGCTCCAATCAGGATATGCCATTTGGCACAGGTTTGGGGGAATTCACTAAATCACTTGTTTATTATTCAAACTACAGCAATGTGAATTCTATTGGCAACATGAATCAATCAGACAGCAAAGAGCTATTCTCTAGAGTCTACATTAATCAGCCCGACAAGCTGTCACTAAGGATTGGGTCAGGCTCGTAACATAGCATCCAACCAGTGGGGAAAAAAATCCCCAAGACTGCTGAAATAGGGAACCATTCACCCATTTAAAGTTGTCCCCAAAGGCTTGTGTCAACCATTTATTACTGCTCACATACAGCTGCAGAAGCTTTTAAGTGAGAAACCTGCATTCTTGGACCTTCCGGACCTGTGTGTCTTGTGGAAACAGGGTTGATCCCAGCTATTTCTGTGAGGATAAGCAAGATGAAGTATCCTGAAAGAAATACTGCTGGGCTCTAATATAACCCTCTGAAGAAGACACGTTCAGGAACTTGAAAAAGAACTAAAACTAGGACACATGTCAGAACAGATACACTGTTGGGAAACACACAGAGTTGTCATGCAGTCTGCACTTCAATAAAATGTTTAAAAACCCCAACACCTCTATTTCTACAAACTATTTTTCATACAGACACTTTGTTTTCAAAGTTTAGCTGTTCCCTGACCTCCCCCAATGTAAGTCTAAAATATAAAGTATCACTGTTAAAAAAGCCACGCTTGAGAATACACCAAAAAATTAGCTTTTAAAAAACAAGCAAACAAACAAAAAACTGACCACAAGCATTAACCCACCCCCAGCCCTGGTAAAAATCATTAACTCCTAAAATCTCATGATGCTGCAATATATACCCTGTTAATGAGATGAAACACAACAGAGGAAACAAGCACTAGCTGGACTGCAGCAGCCCTGATCAGACCAGGAAAAAAAAAGTACTGTTGAAGAAAAAAAGAGCAGTCAGCAGTTCCGATAAATACTGTGAATCAGTGTAACACATATAGCAATGCATAAAATCAATACACTGTACTAGAGAACACAATCACACACTGTGGCTGCTTGGATGGGGGAGTGATAAGATCAATGTTTTTGTTCTTGTCAGCACTTGCGCCAACTGTACATCCAAGCTGGATAGAGTTTAAAACTAACTATGACTTACAGCGACACAGCTGCAGGATGGGATACAAAAAGTGCTGAATGGCTCAAAGAAGCAGAAGTGTTTTAGCTGAAGTGTACTTCAGGAGAGGCTACAAGGGAAGGCAGTCAGATCCACTCTCAGAGGGAAAAACAATAAAAGGATGGAAGTGTCTAATTGCAGCAATGTTTTATGAGTGTAAATGCTCAAAAGTGAGGAAGAAAACATTCCTGTCCTCACAGTAAAGCTTCTTCATCTCACTGAACTCTAGATTGAGTGCTGCACATGCTGCTGCTCTAAAACTTGATGTTAAAAGCTACACCACAGTACACCAGAATAGCATAAATAATAGTATAAGCATTTAAATCCTGCCCCAGGCTGCATTGGCAAGACTATATCCAGAAGATCAAGGGATGTGATTATTCCACTCTATTCAGCATTTGTTAGACACTTGGACTACTGTGTCCAGGTTTGGTCATCCCAGCTCAAGAAACTGGAGACCATCCAGCAGAACGTGACCAAGACAAACAACGGGCACAAGTTGCTTCAGGGAAAATTATGGCTTGGCTATAAGAAAAACTGAGAAAAAATTGAATGAATCAAGAACAATTAGACATTGGAATAGATGACCAAGGGAAATGGTGGAATCTCTTTTGCTGTAAATACTCAAGGCTGAACTTGACAGGGCCTTGAGTAACATAATCTAAGGCCTTGCTTTCAACAGAAGGTTGGACCAGAGGTTCTCTACAGGTTCCTACCAACCTAGAATTTTTCTATGATTCTGTGATCTAAACATATGCTATGCTAAGCACTACTAAATAGTACTTTTGCAGTAACCTCATTTTAAATTAGAATTTCTCTGAGTTTTCTTCTCATTCCAAAAATAAAATAAAATAAAATAAAACAAAACAATAATGACAAGCAGAAAGGAGGAAAGTTCACTGTTACTCAGAATATGTGTCAGCAAATAACTGAAATTATCAAGCAATAAGCTTAAAAAGAAGTGTTCTTTCACAGCATACATAATGAAACAAGTGACCTTACTGCCAGAGAATTTAGGAAAGCCATAGGATAAATGACTCAAAGGAGTTCCATGAATTTGTTCAATTCCTTTAGTGTCTATTAAGCACTCTGTGTCACCTACTTTCAAAGACAGGATATGCAAACTTTTGGTCTGATCCAATATATCCAGTTTTACATTTGAGTCTCAGGAATGGGAGATAAATCAAACCACTAGAAGTCAAACATAGTATTCTTAACTGTCTTAACTTGTAACCCCACTACAGTTTATGTGGATTGTTGATTTAAATGCTCAGAGCAGAATGACAGAAACCTTACTGCTAACATCTAATAAATCATAAAGCATGAGGATGATTTATTCCAATTAAGTTGTAAATGGAAGAACAGGCTAAGAAACAAGACGAAGAGAAAATCCAGCAATAGTGCCAGCTTCCATTTCTACCTAAAGGCAGAAGGAAAGAGTTGAAATACCCAAGAAATTGGGACTTTAACCTGCCAAAGTAACAGATAGCTCTATCACACCAAGTCATACATCACAGCCACCTCCACAGGTGACTCCTATGAACAGAGTAGATAACATTTAAAAAAAAGCCTAAACAAACACAAAAATAACAAAATAGGATCAAAGACACCACTAGCTATCTGCATTTTAAAGTGCATCCCATAAGACACAAAACCAATGTTGCACTGAAAGACATAAACCCAACATCCTCCCAGATGCTGAGACTGGGAAAAAAGATGCCACCAGAGTTCTTTTCACATTTTACCTGCTGAAAAAGCCATTAGAGCAAACGTTGCTCTGACAGTAGAAGACAAACATATGGCTTGAGGGGCTATGGAAAGTAGGAAGAATTGTTCCTGCCAGATATGCCACAGGAAACTTTCTTGTGTTCTTCTTTCTACCTTCTGTAAGTCTTAAATACAATGCTGTTTTATTTATTTATCATTTATGGAATTATTTTATTAGCTGTTTTGACATCATAAAAAAATATTACAACGGACACCATAAAGAGAGAGATCCCATAGCAAAGTCTTCACCTGGATTGTCATCTATTGGACGACAATCTCAAGAAGAGAACTTCAGTTTTCTCAGTGACACTTTGCAGGTGGTGGGGAGGTTTATGATTTACATTGTATGTCATGAGAAAACTTTCACTCTTCTAGGTACTTCTGGAAGTCAGTGACATGCTAGACCTTTGGAGTACACAGCCAAATAAAAGGCTGGTCTACAGGTCCTAAATTTGAAAGGAGTTTTGTGCCTGTGGACCACGCTGCACAAGCATGTGGAGTTCAGAGGTGGCTTGCCTGCATCTAGTCTCTCACAAGGCAGGGCATGTAACAGATGGCCTGTTGCTTAAGTCACTTACCAAGGACTTTAGAGATCCAGATTCAATTTCAGTTTAACTTTGCACAAGTCTCTTAGTAGGACACATCTACACCATGGATATAGACAGATTTAAGCTGTCTCTGCCCAAGCTAATCTGGAAATGAAAGTGCAGGGAAGACCACTGCAAAGACACCCCAGCTCAAGATAGGTGATGAGCAGGATTTCTGAGCTCATGGGCAATGCCAGGCACACACAGCCAAACAGAACTCAACACAAGCCTACCCGTGCTGAACTGCGCTACATGTATGCGGACTCGCTAGTTCTGGTCTCCAATAGCTCTCAGCCCTCTACCCTGTGCTTCACTGCAGACCTTCTCCTCATTTTCATGGCTCAGCTTTCCATCTGTATCAGGAGGATAAAAGCACGGCCCATACTTACAAGGTGTCAAGAGGATAAATATATCAAGCGGTCCTAAGGCACTCTGGGATTATGGCAACAGATGTAACGTCAATTCCTTAAAGCAGTGAAAATGGAGATGACAGGGCAATCAAAACTCTAAGGAAAGACCAATTGAGAACATGAAGTTTATTTTTTCTAATTTAACTGTCTCTTTGCATCCAGAGGACACTGCAGAAGAAAAGGCACTCTTTGGGACACAGCAATAGCTAGATGAAGCAGAAAAGGGGGCACGGGTGCACAGAAGTACAGGACAGTAAGATTCTTAACCACTGATTTAGTTTAAAATTACTATGAAATGAGACAAAATGAGATATTTACATTTCTGAACTACAATCCATTGACAGACAACTCTCTTACCTGCTTAAGATCGTAACTGACTGGAAACTCTCCAAGACAATACAGACGAAGAAATGAGTCTCGTGAAGAACCCACGTTACTGAGCAGTGACACAGCTACTAATAAAATGTAAGTATTCAGCAGCATCATTCAAAGAAAAGCGTGCTTAATCAGGAAGCCTAAAAGAACTAACCTCTGATTCAGAAGTAGCCCTTCCAGTAACTTTCAGTTCTCTAAGACAGCAAATTAAGCATGAAAATCTGATTGAATAGTACAGTACCAATTCTTTTCCCTCTGTTTCATTTTTGCATCATTTCAAGCTCTGTGATTATACATTGCAGTATATGGAGATGATTATATATGACAGAATTACTCCAGTTAACCACTTCCACTGTTAACCATTACACACAATATTTTCAGAGTAAACTGCTTGGTTTAAGTTAACATGCTTTGGATCACATGTGCAGCATGATAGAAACGTGCACACAAGCAACTAATGCGTCTCTGCTAATGACTAGTAATTCGTTAAGCTGATGAACCCCTACAGCTTATAGTCATCTGTTCATAATCTTATCTTCATCCATAGCTCATGATTGTCTTGCTTCAGTCTTCTTCACCATAAAAAAATTAAAAGCCATTAAACCCCACTTATTTTAGTTTAAAAAAACCCTTATCAGCCACAACTCCTTACAGTGTTAGAAATTAATAATTATGTAACAAACGATTAGCATACCAGTTTCTGCTGGTTTTAATTCCTTGCAGCAACTCTCAATATGTGTCATACACTTTCAAGAATCAACAGTAGTGTGATCATTTCCTACTGCAGACCTACAATTTGTACCTACAGCAGTAGAAATTGTACCAGAACGCACATAAAACAGAAATATGGGGAAATCCACAAAAGAAATAAAAAAGATACAAATTCAATCCCTGATGCCTCATGACTTGACAGTGTTATGTAGGAAGAAAGACACCCAGACACTAGCTCAGTGTATTTTCAAAACTATGTATCTCTGGTGCATTGATTAGAAACAGCACAAGAGGGTTTCATTCAGGAGAGTCAGAAGACAGGCAAAAAGACAGGAGTACCAAATGCAGCTTGCAATGAGGACCAAGAATTCAGTAAGAATCCATGGGTACAGAATTCCCCACTAAAACAGAAACAATATTTGCAAACATTATTAATTCTTCTGACTTGGAGAAATTAATTCTCATTTACCGCATTTAACAACAACAACAACATAGCAAACACAAAAAGGCAAAGAAAGAAATAAAAGAAATGGCAAGCCAGTCATTCTGTGCTTCAGCCTGCATCCCCTTCCAAGGGATGCAAGAGGTAACCAACAGCTCTGTCTTCCCTGACAGCAAAAAGGCTCTGGGTGAGAGATGAGACAAGAGAGCCAGCACCTTAACTGTGACACTAAACACTTAAAGATGTGTTTGATTGGTTACTAAGAGCATAGGGACTTGGCTGTGCCTTGATTCAGGACAACCACTGCCTGGATGTATTGTAACCCTGTGGCAAACCTAGCCCTACCTGCACTACCTGAGCAGTGATAAACCTATTGGCCATGGTACCAGGTTTTGAAAGACATTATTGAAGATGAGCTGCAGATGACTTTTAAAATTCAAACTGGCAGCAGGTCACAAGAGTATTCACAATAACTGCTACACTGGATGGAGTAATTAAATGAAAAAGGGTTTGGACAACCATGTGAATTTTGGTCCAGCTCAAGAAAAGCAGGAGGAAAGAAGAATGACTATCTCAGTCAAATTTCCAAACACTTGGAAGTTCAATTATGTCTGCTGAATAAACTCAGCTATTTAAGTTGCTCCTAAGCAGCAAGGGACTGAGCTGAATGGAGATCTGAGTTAATTTAAAGCTAATTTGTTTCAGAAAGTGGTGAAATTGCTTTGAGTTCAGTGCCTGCAGTCATTTCTGTAAAGTGATACTAAAATGATTAAGTTGTATGTGACCACCTCAACAAGTTCAGCAAACATTCCCTGTTTAATAACACATCTTCAGCCATATTAGGTTCCTTTACTTTGTTTGGAAGATGTAGTTTATTTATTTCTGTAAAATATTTATAGAATCATAGAATGGTTAGAGTTGGAAGGGACCTTAAAGATCATCTAGTTCCAACCCCCCTGCCATGGGCAGGGACACCTTCCACTAGACCAGGTATTTAAAGTAAAGCCCATGATCTCCAGCGGAATTCCTCCTTTGATTCAAAGTTCCATGAGTTGCTGAAAGGTTGGGTAACTTTACGAATTATATGGGATAAACACAGAGGAGCTACTAAGCATAGTATACCGTATTATCTGTGATGACTTGGCTGGCCATTAAGAACATCCTAACTTTATGTACAGGAAAACCCCAATTAACGAAACACTTCCCACAAACTGGGCTGCATCCTCCCATCTTTTCCACCCAGGTCTTGTTCTGTGTCAGCAGCATTTAAATAAGCAAATTAGATGCCTCCTTGGACAGCCAGATAATGGAGTTACAAACTCATCCTCTACTACTACTGATCCCTTTGGATCAGCCTCTTGCAGGCTTACTTACCTAGAAAATAGCAGGAACAGACAAAAAGGGAGCATGCTAACAGAAGCCCAGCCAAGCAGCTTACTGAAATGTTCTGCATGTGTCTAGGAGTCCAGAAGTAAGTAAGAAACATTACAGTTATTAAGTTTATTCAAAGTTAACAATAATTGTACCCCATTACTATAACCATCACTTTATAAAAGTTGATACCATTATTTTTAAAAGTTAGGGGAATTTGAGATACAGAAGGCTGAAGAAATTTGCTTAAGGTTATGCAGCTGGAGGATATGAAGAATAGAACCTAAGTCATAGACTTAAAGAAAGATTTAACTCTGGGAGTACAGGTGCGCAGGGAGGACTGGATGGGATTAATTTGTTTTCCAATTTGAAATTCTTATTCTGCTTCTCACTTTCAATGACTATAAACCTCTTCATATACAAATGATTAAACGATGTCCAGCAGGCTACATTATAACAGACGTATACAACAAATCTGATTTTTTGAGTCATGAATCAACTCATCGTTTATCCAAAATAGCAGACACAAATTGCTGTCACACCTACCTACAGCTAGAGTAAACACACTTCCACACTGAAGGAAAACAAAAATAATAATTAAAAAAAAACACCAAAAAAATAAAACCACCGGAATAGAATATGGTGTTAGCGAAGAGCAGTTAGTGAGAGGAACACTGGGAAAAATGCCGTATCAGATGTCCTCCCTATCAAGTTGAAACAGCTTAGACCCTAAAATCAGTTATGGGGCTCTCACCACCTGGATTAACCAGTCTAACTCAGCTCTGAAGCAAACCATGCTATTTTTAATTAAAACTAGTCTGAGCCCTCAAATAACTTTTGACTATTATTCTGTAATGTCATTGCATAGGTTTTTATATGGTTTTATTTACATCATATTCATTAGGGCATCCCACCATTTGAACTAAGTATTACCTTTCCTTCTCCTCCCAGCCAAAACATTGACATGCTAAAATGTTTATCTAATTGTTCTCCCCCACTGAGGTGCATGTTTGCATAGGCACACCAACAGTGCTACACCATTTGGACGGAAAACTAAAACCAAAAGCTGAAATCTTTTCACAGCTTATCGAACCCCTACTAAAAAACTGAATTCTTCCTGCTAATGTGACTGAAAACATTAGCTTTTTCCAGACTTCACTGTCTTGATTGTTTTGTTGGGGGTGGGGGGGGGTTGTTGTTTGGTTGGTTGGTTTGGAGTAGTTTTACTTTCATGGGATTGTACCACAATTGTCACCGCACTGCTGACTTATGTCATTAAAGTCAAAATAGGACAGAAGTAAATATCGCTATTATGTCAAGAGACAAGCATCCCAGGGTCACTCACTGTCTCTCCCTGACATTATTCCATGTCAGAAAATGGGGAATAATGCATCCAGGGGGAGGACAACAAAAAAGAGAGAATTTGAATTTGTGTTTCCTGTTCTAAGCTGTCTGTAGTTAGCAATTTTTTTCTAATTTCAGGGAAAAAACTGTCCAACCCTCTTAAACCTCAGAAATTAACATTCAGTTATGCGTAGGGACAAAGTCTTTCCACAAGATTTAACTGTCTGTCAGTGGGTTCGGTTAAGCAATAAAGCTTTGTACTTCAAACTAAACAGTGCGCTGTAGTATATGTTTCAGTTTGGTATAAATAAGTATGGATTACCTTATATAAACCATTCTAAAATTCTTAGCTGCTTTACAGTACCAATATCTCTGACAGCAGCCAGACCCAGAGAATGGACATGCTCCCTTTCTTTTACTCTGATCTGAGACCTTAGTAAAAGTGACCTGCATGGCTGCTGTACCACTGTCTTTATGCTCACTGATAAACATGCAACATTGTTTTTAATCTACAGGAAAAAATATTATACTCACACTATAACATTAAGTTAGACAAATAACTAATGCAGAAAAATACTATTCAGGAGCAATAGTCTTTATCCATTATTTTAACAATGTATTATTGTATACGTGTATACAATACACTGATGCAAGTATCAGTGAAAAATTTGCTGTATTTGACTTTTTCCTGCTACTTCTAGACCAGCCAGTTTCCAGCTCACCTTTTTCTCTTCTACTCTTATGTTTTAGTGAAAGGAAAATGCTCCCAACCTATTATGAAATATACTTTGAAACTGAACTGGATTTGTAAATTTGACTTAATTTAACTTAGATAAATTATAACTTCTGCTTATAATTATGCCATTAATAAATAGGTATTATTCCTATCAGATTACTTGTGTAGTAGTTTGAATATAAACAATTTAACAAATAAACCATATTAAGGATCTTCTTGACTATACTTAGCTTTTCCTTAGTTCTTCCTGAAACAGAGATCAGAGATTTAATAAACTTGCCATATGTTCCCCCTAATAAAATGCCCCTTCTATTAAAATTAAGCAATGCTAAAATCTAACAAGATGTGCATTGTGAATGCTTCACTGTATGTGGACTCATTAACCTTAGTTAAATGAGTAGAGCAACCCAAAATTTAACCTTGACCACCATCTACTTGCAAAGTTCTCTAGTGAAGTTTTGATAACTTATTCTTGTCACTTCGAAATTTCCCTTTCAGGACCCTATGAAATTCTCATTTCACAAGTTAAATTTCTTCTACAAGTTTATGTTTTATAGGATTTCCACTTTATAGCCAGTAAGATTTTCTGATACATTTTGTGAAAATAATTAACGTAATTTTTTCTCTAATAAAACAATGAAGTGAAATCTACCCTAGAAAGACATACACCCCAATGTTTATATTTGGTGATTACCTTTCTTGACAATTAAGCTGCTATCTATAGAAGCAAAAAATCAGTATTTTATTTCTTCTGCAGAGCTATATTGGCTTCTTTGCAATCTCCATATGTTTGCACACAAATATTCTTGAAGGCAAACTAGATCAACTAACATTTGTAGTCGCCCCGTCCCTTTGCAAAACATATTATGCACTTAGGATTAATTCAGTGTAAATCATCATCCTAGCCACACAATTAAATACTATAAGCTTCCTTAACCCTCAGCTCAGACTTTCCTAATCTCTAAAAGAAAGCAATGCCAGATGGCCAAGAACAACTGCTAAGAATCAGAGGGCCACAGAGAAATACCTGAAGCTCTCAGTGATACGGTGGAAAAACACCTTCTGTTTCAACTTACTGCTGGGCCCCACTTAGATCAATTTGCTTTGCAGTACACTTGTATGTGATCCTTCCATGTCAACTAATACACATGCTACTAATTCTCAAAAACTATATTTTTGTTGTCATGAATGTAATTCACAAACACGGAATTCTTGCTGGGCAGAAACAATGGACCACCTCTTTGTTGTAGTTATCACATCGACAGTATGTTTGCTTCATAGCAACAGAGAGAATCCACTAACCACTGCACTTCTCCATCACCTTCAAATGTATACATGTGTATACATATACATGTATATATATTAAAATATGTAAAATGTATTATATATACAAAATAATGTGTATAATATATAATATACATATATAATTGGTCTTCAAATATATATGATCTGGCTGCCAGGCTGAAGGAGTAGTACAGCTCTCTGTCACATGAGGGACAGATTAGGTCCCAGCCTTTTTCTCTGTGTCAAGAACCTAATAATGGAAAAAGATTTTTTTCCCTTTTACTATAGAACACCCATAGAACACCCTTCTTTAGGCCAACACTAAGCATCGTTCAAGACAATAGTGTCTAGCATTCTGGGATGCCAAAGGAGGCCACCAGTCCTCATTTTCAGAGGAAGCATCTCAGAAACACCATTTTACTACAGCAGAACAACACTTCCCATGAGACAGGCTTTCTGCTACCACAGGCTCAGGACAATATCGCTTTGTGGCAAGCAAGCTGGTCAGACGGATTGCCTATTGCAGCTGTACAGCTGCTAGACTGGCACTTGTTAAAACACTCCCTGAAACACAGTTTTCCCACCTGTTTCCAGTTGCCTAAATCAGTTCCTGTATTAAAAAAAAATAAAACAACAAAACAAAACGCTTCTTGCCTTTGTCAGAAGATAACAGTGTGGAAGTGGTCTCCTCAGCTCTGAAGACCAGGAGTCTCACTCTGCTTTGAATTACAGGTTCAGAAAATTTCATGCTTAAAAATGAGTCTTCTCTTTTTAAAAATAAAGCGTGTTGCATTACAAAAGATGATAGTCGCTGCTCAAGAGCAGGCCACAACTTCATGTTTTTGGACTTGGGTTTCTTAACAGAAATTCAGAAGGAAGCAATGAGAACAGGCAAACCTGGGAACGGAAAAAATGGGTTAAGAAGAAAGACAGGACTGAAATAGCAGGGAGTGCTTCAGGACAGGGTGGAGCAGAGGGCACTGGCAGACCTGCACAGGGAGCCCAGGGCTGGGCGAGCAGTAGAGTCCAGGGCAGGAGTGAGAGATACTGCAAGTGCACAGTATCAGCATGGAGCACATACAGCGCCAAACATCTAAAACCTGTCAGACAGCCATAGCAGAACTAACGTAGATTCCAGGTACAAAGCCAGAGGCAGCAAACTACAGAACACCTGCCTGTAGTATGCTTCATTCTCGCTTGTGTTTCCATGAGCAAAAAGATATGATAATGCTATTCATTTGAATGGCTCCAGACAATAAAATAGCCTGGTTAAAAAAAATAAGAATTTAGCAAGACTGCAGTCCTCTGGAAGGATGCATGGGAACATCAAGACTGGCTTGCAAAAGTGAGTACAAGCCAGCTAAAGTGAAGAAAGGGGGACTTCTGAACAATTTAAACCAGGCTGGTGGATCAAATTTCTGTTGTAAACTACTTTGAAAAGCACCTGACATCTTGCATATAGGATTTTTCTCTAATGTCTCAGATTCACCATTCTAGAGTACCATTTTCATTCTGTATAGGCTGGTTCATACAAAAAGCATTTTTAGAATATTAGACAGAGATGTGGCGACAAAGTTTAATAACAGAAAGAAAAGTGGTATAAGCCTCACAACAAAAGACATGGTGGGGAGGCTGTAAAGGGGATTAAGAGGTAAGAGTAAGAGTTGAAGAAGCACAGGGTACTCAAGAACTGTTCCAGATGGTAGGCTGGTTTTAACCTAAGCAGCAATGTCTTTGTATAAAAGTCCAGTGGGAGTCGAGCAGGCACATGAGCGTGCAGATGAGGTCTGAAGTATTTTTGTGAGTTCAAGGAATTGAAAAATGGACTCTGAAGGTCTGATGCAAAGTCAAGAAAACTGCTGCTTGGGAAGGAGATAAAAGCAAAGAAAGATATTGCATCTAAGGAGGTGAGGGGTAGGAGATACCTAATGACTGATCACAGAGGACATGAGTAATGATATCAGAAAAAAGCTGTACCCAAACTAACCACAACATACAGTATATGAAAAAAATACTTCCAAGGTGTCAAAGTAACGCAGTATTGGGTCAAATAGCCAGTTTGATATAAATCTGTTGCGTTCAAAGTGATTTATTCCAGAAATAGTTAAGGCAACTTTCTGGAAGGGTTTGTGCACAGAAAAGAAAAAAAAAATTTAAAAATCACAAGTGAACCTTGATCAGCTGCTCTTCAGTGACCAGTTCTACCTTTCTAATTAAGTATGACTCCCACAAGTTCAGTTATTGTAGCATTTCAGTCTATTACTGATAAAAGCTCATTGTTGCGTGTGTGGTTCAACACCGTACCAAATCTCCCATTAACTCTTGCTCTTAAAGGTTATTTTAGTAAGTGGGTCAAGATAAACAGAGAAGCTGCTAGTAAGACTCCTAATTTGAACAATGATATCTCTATGAGAGGTAGCTATCTGAACTAGACTGTTAATGCCTCCTTTTCCAAAATAAATCCAGGGATGGTGTTTTCATTTATTTATGAGGCATACTGTATAGTTCTGGATCACAACCGTGAATGATTTTGTTCACGTGCCCAAGCTTTGCAACCATCAGGAAAGCAGTGACCTTTGATTTCACACTAAGCAAAACATTTCATATTGGGCTATAATTCATGCATACTCAGTATTTCAATTAGGCTGTGATTTCCTCAACCATACTCTTCACTCAAGGATGCCTAGCTGCCAGATGACTTAACTTTTCCTCCCTCCCTTGTACGTGACAATACTTTGCTCAAAGTAGCCATTATGCTTTTAACTTGCTTGCTGAGGCATTGTTACAACTCCTCATGCCCCTTGGCTGATAGAAGAAAATTAATTTTGATCCTTCAGAAGCAAGTGCAAGTCTCCAACTTCACACGCCAATGTGGACAACTGCAGCTGAAACTGAATCCAGATTAATTCACCATTCCAGTCATTTCACATTTATGCTGATACCTTAAGAGGTTAGAACAGACATGATTTATTTTTTTTAATTGGAGACGTGGGACAGAACTTCCTTCAAATGAAAAAGCAGTTTGTCAAATGAAGTTTACAAAAGGCAAATGAGGTTTATGGCGACAATGAGAATGTTCTTCAAATTTAAATTAACCTGCAGCTTAATGAAAAATGAGGTATTACGACAGAAGGCAAAAATCCTGCCACTGCAGGATTTTAATGCTACAATAATTCTGCTCTTCCTTAAAGGGCAACAATTCTGCCCTTTCTTAGGTAACCCAGTTCAAAACACATATTAGAACAGCAAGTTTGAGGAATTAGTAGCCAAACTACAGTAACCAGGTGGTAATAAAGATATAGAAAGCATGTACATTTTCCCAATAGACACAAGTTTAACACTGAAAATATTCCAAGCAGGTATGCGAGGGAGGAAGGGGAGGGGGGAACTTACTGTACTGCTTCAAAGATGCACTATGCACATAATGCAGCAGTACAGGATACACTAACGAATGAAGGCAACTAAAAAGGCAGTACTCACCCAAAATATTAAATTGAAAAGGAACATCATGTATTTCAAACAACACAGGCAGCCTCTTGCCATGTTGCACTTCTTAAATTCTAAAAGGAAAACAAAGGATAGATCCAGGTAAAAGACCACGTATTTGCTGCCTTTGGGTGCACTGTATTTGTCACTTTTTATGCCAGTCCCAGTCCCAACGCCGGTCCCGGTTCCGACCCCAGTGTGGCTCTGTGTGCGTGATCCAGTTGTACCATAGAAAGCTCCAGCAGTAAAACCTCGACCAAATTGCCTCCCTGAGGTAGAAGGTTTAGCAAAATCTGAGTCTTTGCTATCCAAAGATGGACTCCGGTGAATTGAAGAATCCTCACTACTTGACTTCTCCATGATCTCTCTTTTCACAGTTGTCAGATTTAATGTATAGCATCTCTCAGCATTAAATGCAGTGCCTTGCAAATGCCACAGTGCGATAAGAGCTGTCTGTGTTTTGCTTCTCTTTTTCTTCGTACATAAGTCAGATAATCACTGCAGAATTTATTCACTGCATTGTGGCTGGTTTTATTTTTTATAGCAATGTAGGCTGTACTCTGTCTAGCTGTAGCATGGATTTATACATTAATATCCCATGCAATAGCATACTCATGATTTATCTTGATGAATCAGTTATGCAGAACTTCAATTTTTATTCAAAAGAGCCATAAGCTTTTTCTCTCCGCTCCTAGTCTACAGCCCTCTAATCTATAGGCAGCAGATGGTCCTTGCATCCATTTCCAAAAAGCTTCTGCAGTACACCTGGGAGACTCTCCTCGAGCCAGAGCACTTTCCTTGCTCTCAGCTTCCCACTCTGTGCCTCTCTGACTCTCTCTCACACGCTGTCTTTTTTCTTTCCACCCATTTGCAGTATCTCATTCAGTAACCAGCTATCGGAGCACACTCCGTTTCACTGCTGTTGCCGTGAAATCATCAGCAACTGCAACCACTGGGCATTTCCCACAGAAATCCCTGACCTAACTATCGAGTAATAAATCCACCCTCCCGCTCGCCCCTCCCCTCTGCTTTCCATCCGGCCAGTTAGCAGAAGCCCTCTCCCCCAGGGCACGCCTCCATGACATAATATCTGTAATAGGATTAGAATTACTCTTGACTATACAAGTGCACAACAGAAAATCTCTTTAAATGTCAAGTACTGTTTAGCTGTTTATGAGCTAGAACTGTGAGGTAGTGATACTCCTTTAATGCAATAAAATACTGGAAAAGTATGGATTAGATAGACAGGTGCTAACCTCTCCCTGCTCGTTAAATTAGCTGTGACTTACATTTTTTTTCTGGCTTAAACAAATGCCATGGGACAAGGAACTGGAATAGACTAGCACCCAGCATACACTGAATAGGCACATGTCTCAGTTATACACGCACAAAACGTGACGCTATCACCAGTGATATAATTAACCATAACCAGAGCCGCTGTCTCTTACAGGATCATCAATCAATTCTTGAAACTCTTGAAATGTAAGGATATCCGAACCCGCAGCTACTTACACTCTATTTAACTAGTATGTCAGAGATTGTTCTTGTGTATGGCAACAGGCCATCTTAATCGCAGGTAGCCTGTGAACTAGAAATACTGACCCAAATGTCACTTTTCTTTTCCCAGATAATAGCGCAACATGCCTGCTAGGGCTCTGAAACAGAGAGGGCATAACCGTGCATGTGTGCCTGTGCATATGAGTGCAAGTGCCTGGAGGGGAGGAAGAGAAATACTTCAGGTCACGCCTGGCGCTTCCAAATCCGTCATTTTGTCATAAGCGCAAAAGCAGCGCACTTATGGTGCAAAGTGATACAGCAGATTTAAAAGGCAGGTTATTCTTTTCCTTTTGGAAAGAGAGAAACCATATTAGGAGGCCACTATGAAAGAATTACAGCTACCAGGAAAAGCAAAAATTATGCACAATTTTCAACTGACGCGTTCACATGCACGTTATAATGCACTGTTAATATTTTATCAGGGATCTTTGAGAAAAGATAATATAACATTTATTCAATCTTAGATACCTACTCCCAAAAGCTGCTTAAAATTCTATAATTTTTATGTAACAACATCAGAAACAACACCTTAAAGCAGTGCTGTACCTTTCCTGACAGGCTTTTTCTGAGACAAGACCCCTCCGCCGTAAAGTCCTTCATGCCATGAAATACCCGGTATTTGTATGTGTAATACCTGTCTCTCATCTCTTCTGCTGTAGAGTAACATTTTAACAACAGGCAGGCCCAAGTCTACATCAACACTGTGTATTCACTTTGCTTTTCAGAAGTCATTTCAGAACTACCTGCATGAAATGTGTCCATCAGAAAGGCAACTGCAAGATGACCACTCAGCAGTGCGTGTGATCACAGAAAAGGGTAAACACAAAACATTCAAGTAAAAAAAGATAAATTAGCAGTGACCAAAGTAGACTGGGGCGTTTCTGTACACATTTATGATGCACATACAAACTTCAATGTGAGCAGTCATCAAGAACCAACTTTCTCAGAAAGAAACATAGAAGTGACTTGTAGACCACGGTCAGGTGCCTGCCTCAGACACCAAAGCCTGCAGGGTAAGTTGCATTCAAACACAAGGTAAATGTCTGAGTATGGTTTTAGAAGTCTGAAAACTCTTCTGATTGAAAATTCACTTACTTGTAAAGTTGCACCATTGCAGTCCTGTGCTGCAGCTAGATACTTTCAGTGGTTTTTACTTGTCATGCAAAATTGAGCTCAGACAAAAAATTGTGAGAATGCACAAGTATGTTAAAGCATTTTTTCCTGTTGCACACATTGGTTTGCCATAAAATTTACACTGACATAACTAGCTTCAGCAAAGAAAAAAAATGCTGTGCACTTGTGAAAACTAATGCAATATAAATATTTGCCTTAGCTTCCCACATGAAGTTACATGACAATAATAATTAATCTGCCCTCCTCCAGGTTAAAAAACTGAAAGAATATTTTGTAATGAACAAAAAAGCTACACAAATCCAGTCAGAGTTTGTAAATAGTGGAAATATTTCTATCAGTGGGGGAAAAAAAAAAGCTACACAAGTCTCCCTCCAAGCTTATTTTTTGCAAGTTTTCAGTATTGGACTTTATTGAAGTTTTCCAGTTTTCTACCTTTGCCTTCAATAAAAGATTACTTTTCTTTGCCATTACCTGCAATGCATCTTCCATTAAGAGTTCTCCATGACCGATCTACATCACAGGTTATACTTCAGAACGAACAACCACAGACGCACGTATAGCCAGTAGCCAGCTTCAAAACCCAAGCCTGAGCAATGAGCACAAGGGCAAGCACGGTTCCAGACCAGCCTTCCCTCCCGCTGTGTACAAAGGAAATATATTACCCTCTTACGGTTATGCTGTTGCCACCAGGGAGACTTTACAAGCTTCAGTAACCTTCCGCCACTTCAATTTGCGGCCACGGAACAGCTTTACAGATTAGATGCCACTTCCTCCTCCTCGAACTCTAACTCAGTATTTATGCATCTCAGTTAATAAATCACACAGAACTGCTTATTTGCTGAAAAAATAAGCAATGAAAAAGCTGTAACCTGTTCATCCAGCTGTTTTGACTAGCCATTGCACTTAACTCTGTCTCTGGTTGAGACTTCAGTGGTAGGTGTTGCTGCAAGGACATTCAATAGCATCTTACGGTGGTCCCACCTGACAGTGTAACCTCAACACGGGAACAAACACATTTTGCTTCACTACAGATCTCACCTCTGTTAAGTAATTAGAGCATGAAAAACATTCAAAAGCTCACTCTGTACTTCATTAATCTTTGATTACTGAATCACAGAATTTTGTTGCTGAGAGATGTCTCCACATCAGGAAAATCATTTCAGTCCCACACACAAATGCCTGGGATAAGGCAACAAACGTCAGTCGCATCTAAACGGCTCAGCCAAGTATTAATGGTAGGAATTTAGGCCACTTTCAGATACAAGGTATGAAAATGGATGTCACAATGGGTGTAGCAGAAAAATGGAAAGGAAGGGCAATAGTAATATGGCCCAAACAACATAGGCTGGTTCTCCGACTGAAACTGATTAACTTGGTTCCCCTCCTGGGAACAGTCCACCATAGTCCTCAAAATACAGATCCCAAAAACTTCAGTTTTTATTGGGAGTCACAAAATATTTAATATTTTTTCTCAGCCCTTAGAGTTTTATCTCACCAGAACTTCAGTGCCAATTATGCCCAGCTACAGTGCTCCTGAACCCCTCTGTTTCTGCCTTCTTCAGCTGTTTTTGCACAACTGGCTTGTGGAACCATGCTGCAAAACAGAGCAAAAGCCAACCAAGTTCATACACATATTTATAACCATGTATTTATAAAGACATAATACAGATATAAAATGTATTTCAGCAATATATAAAAATTATTTTTATTTTTCCCCTTGTAAAAGTTCCAAATCCATTTTACAAGTCATTCCCCTTAAATGATCTTGTTCATCCAGTGAGAGGGACTACACTAGGCCAACAAACACTGAAGGCTGAGCAAAAATATCTTAAGCTTTTTTTATGATCCCTTATGATTCCTTACTTGAAAATATGAAACTCTAGGAGTTTTTAATAAGGAAATATAAAAATTCCAGTCACCACAATATACAAGCCATTTTACAACTTATTATATATTTTATCCTGCAATTTCTATTATGTAGGATAGTGCTACTTGTTCAGTCTTGTTCAATGTGTTGATCAATGGGCTGAGGCCAATGGTATGAGGTTCAACAAGGCCAAGTGCTGAGTCCTGCACTTGGGCCACAACAACCCCATGCAGCACTACAGGTTTGGGGAGGAGTGGCTGCAAAGCTGCCCAGCAGAAAAGGACCTGGGAACACGAGCCAGCAGTGTGCCCAGGTGGCCAAGAAGACCAACGCCATTCTGGCCTGCGTCAGGAATAGTGTAGCCAGCAGGGCTAGACAAGCGATTGTACTCGGCACTGCTGAGGCCGCACCTTGAGTACTGTGTTCAATTTTGGGCACCGCA
>RSEF01000001.1:91791305-91843235 GCA_003993805.1 Himantopus leucocephalus
GCCAGGCTGGATGGGGCTTTGAGTAATCTGGTCTAGTGGGAGGCGTCCCTGCCCATGGGATCGGGGTTGGAACTAGATGATCTTTAAGGTCCTTTCCAGCTCTAACCATTCTATGTTTCTATCATAATGAGGTTAACCATAAATGTCCAAAAGAAAATCACTTCATTCTGCTTTTGGCAGAATTTTAAATTGTAAGAGACAGAACTGGAGCTGGGCAGTCACACCTTCACCTTTAACAGTGTGCAGAGTAGTCTCCTCGAGTATACATCACAACAGTAGCAGAAAGTGAATATTCACAAGTCAGGTCACGGTAGTTTGACAGCTGTACTCATGAACCTTAGGTATGTGCAAAACGGCCCAAGGCTCTGTCTTCCAGTGCAGGGCATTCTGCAAGGAAATTTATGGACTCCCACCACAAAGGGGCCATGACTCGACTGGACGACAGAACGTTCATGTATTAACCCGAACATCATTTTTATTTCTATGCCTATCAGGATTAAGTAAATACTTTTTCTTTTTTGCAGACAACTGAACCTGATTCTTATGACCAGGCACAGGTGTCCCTGGAATTATAACAGTAAGCTGGAGCTAAAAGAAATTACATGCCTTATATGAAAGCCAGACCTCTGAAGCTGAGACAGTGTTTTGCTAAAGACATTAGAGGGAGTTTGATTGAAGTTGTCAGCTGAGGAGCAGTCAATGTGAATGCAATAATCAAAGCAGCGTGGCTAGGAGGTGATGAGGTAGAAGCTCACTTTAAAGGCTGCCCTCATATAATCACTGAAAAAAGGATCCCAAAATATGCAAATATTTTAGTCATTCCACACACAGCTTTACAGTTCTCAGGCAATGCTCAAATAGACCACTCCCAACAACATTCAGAGTATTTACCTTTTTTACCACAACTGTTATTTTCTACAATATGCACAAAACTAGGTAAGAAAACAAAGCAATATGCTCCACCCTAACAGCACTGAGTCATCCAGAACACAAGATAAATACTAAAATTAAACTGAAGACAGAAAGTACTAGTGATAGCTCAAGCTATTAAGTTTATATACAAAAATAAAGTCATCACAGAATCACAGAACGATCAGGGTTGGAAGGGACCTCTGGAGATCATCTAGTCCAACCCCCCTGACAGAGCAGGTTCACCTACAGCAGGTTGCACAGGATGGCGTCCAGGCGGGTTTTGAATGTCTCCAGAGTGGGAGACTCCACAACCTCTCTGGGCAGCCTCTTCCAGTGCTTTCCCAACCTCAAAGTAAAGATACTAATATCCAGCCATGTATGCTTGTGGAATAATTGCTGGAGGTCACTTAGAAATTAAACTTATATTCACATTTTAAAGAAAGGTACAGCATTGACAAAACTTTCAGGACAGAGTGCAGCTGGTGTGCAAGGGATATATTTTACAGAGGTTCCTTAGGCAACCTTAGATGTTGGTGACATCAGGGGAGTCTGCTGTGCTAACTCTAAGAAAAATGGCATAGGGGATGGAGCACAGTGGAGACACCGCGGCCAAACTCTGTGATAAAATGGGAACTTAAAGGTCTTATGGAACCCTTGAAGGTCTTATGGAACTGATAAGCCGCCCAATTGCTACCCTGAGCCAACGATCTGTCATTTTTTAACAAAATGCTATCCTCTGGGTGAACTTTACTCATTATAATGTCATCATAATACCAAAACACACCTCCATCCCAAAAGCCACCCGCCTCCAAGACGCAACCACTCCTCATGGAGCCTGCGCTCTGTATTTTTCATAGTCTATACCTTTAAAAGCAAAGCAAGAAAATTTTACACCAATCATAACAAAAGTATGTATGACTAGAGTCCCTCAAGCTCCACCTGAAAGGTAAAAAATAGTATAAAAATAGCTTAAGAGTGGAGGGATGTCAGGGAAGATACCAACGCGGTCACAGAAATACCATCGCTGACCACCCATGACTTCTGGGATCAATCGATGGACTGAGCCTCTCTTCCCCCCCATAAGGACACTTGTGGGTAAGATTCGAATATTTGGCTGTACCAAGTGCTTCCCTGGGAAACTTAGAAATCTCTATACAGTTGCTTTATAACTTAACATGTTTGTAGCCAGGCTGTATTACTGACATCCTTAGTATTTGCACGTGCTTTGCAGACAGTAACTTTATCACTGGTAATCCAAAAGAACTTGTGCATCTGTTGCTTCAATTAACTACACTTTTCATTAATCTAGCCATGGGACTTTATAGTGAACATGACCAAATTCCTTAAGTGTGGCCATGCTAGTTCATGGAACGCCGCTAGATTGAATTGTGTATGGTGTTATTAGTGCATCCGTAATTGTGATAGTTCAATATACACATTGAACACGACCAGACTTCTAACGCCGAATTGGGCATCACTCAGAATCTAAGCCTAGCCACCTCCAGTCCCTTTGATATACAGGCTGGAATGCAAGGAGGTCTATTTTCTGCCAAATTACTTTGCCCTTTAACGTAACAATGCTTATTTCTGTATTTCAAACAGCTAACAAGTCTTCAGAAGTCTAGCACAGACTTGTAACTGGGATACAGTCCTCATGCAGTACATTCCTCATATAAGCATCTCTCCATGGGCTTATGTTTTGATTAACACTTATCTCCCTAAAAGCCCTGTGACCACTAATTTAACCAGCATATTAGCCCCAAAATTCTTCTGCCAATTGTAAAAATCACCTTTACCTAAATCTTAGCTGTGCTAACACCCCTCTCGTTAGGCAGAGAAGAAAAAAACAAAAAAAAAAAAACAAAACAAAAAAAGCAACCTGGCTATGAATTGTCCTCATCCTTAACTACCTCTAAATAAATAATTAAGCCAATTTCAGGTTAAAAATTCTCTTCAGGTTAGGAAGGTGAGGTTCACTCTCTATTACATGTCTTTTTTTTCTCCAAATTGTGACCTTTTGTATAATGAGATCAAACGTACATACTACATCCTTTCATGTAAATGAGAATAACTCGTGTAGCTCAATATCAGCTCTCAACTTGCACCTAGCATGGTAGAACTGAACCACTCTGCATGCTAGAGGGCCAAAGGAGGTTGTAAGCAGTCATAAAGAATTTGAGGGGCACCATAATATTTATAATAAACTCTGAGCCAAGGATCATTTTCTGCTTTGTGTTTTAAAGCTCTTAAGTCTAGTCCCGCACTGCAGTTCCTAAGACAAGTCTGCAATACAAAAAATAACCAGTTAAGCTTTGGCATTGTACAGACCTGTTTTTAGCAGGTGCACACTATTAGTACTGAAAAAAGTGACCTCTTGCTGATGTGGTGGAGTCAGAGAACTGTATAGGTTGCACAGTGCTTTCTCAGAATGGTATGCAGAATGCATCATGCAAAAGACATATGCCGAGAACACTACTTAAGAAGTGGAATTCAGAAGACCTACCACCACAACACAGTTTCAGCTGTGTATCCTTTTCCTCACACACCTTCCACCATAAGCTGTGACATTAAGCCCCATATTCCCATAACTGTGTGGAAAAGTTCATTATCTGGACAGTTCTGGGTGCAATCATTTCCTATCAGTCATTTTCAAGCCAATCTCGTTCTATCAAGACACTTCCAGACAACAAATTTTACCAACATGTCATCCCCATATCTCCAAAATGCTCTTCGATGGTGTACTGACTCATGCAGACAGGGCAAAGTTTATTCTAAGTGATTTCTGCAAACAGCATACTCTGTTGTTTAAGCCCAATGTCAGGAGCAGGGGGTTTAAGGTGGCCCTGTCCTGTGTCAGGGGCAAGATCAAGTCCCCTGCTCAGAAGAGGTTCTAGGACCCTAGCTGCCATCTTCAGTACCACAAATTGCCATGTCTCTTTTGAACCCCTCTCTCCTGACTTCTATTTAGGATACATGCTCCTGATTTAACACTGCTCCAAGTTAAATCTCATTTCATTTTCTCTTTATGTATCGAAACCCACTGCCCCGTAGTTTTTCTGCTCTGAGGCTCCCAATTCCCAGTTTATTTTCAAAGCTCATTAAGAGTATTTTCTCTCTCCTTCTGCCGTGTCATTAACAGAAATGTCTAAACTCCCAACCTATATAACCATTGCACTGCTGTTGATAATCACCTTTTGTTTACTATCTTTCACCCAACTTTCAATACACCTGATACTCTTCCTACCCAAACCAATTTCAATTAATCTTCATGTTAGAAAGTAAGCATATACCTACTTCCCTCTTGATTCCCTCAAATCATTAATTTTGCAATTCTATCAAAAAAAGCAATTACATTGTCTGGCAAGATTTATTTTTTATGAACTCATTTTGTTATTGCTTACAATTCTGTTGCCCTGCAGACTCTTAGTTTTGCATCCTCTTTTAGTATCAGGCCCATTATTTTACCAGCAGTTATACTTTCAGGACAGTAATTGCTAAGAGAACCTTGCCTTTCTTTAGAAGGTCAGCACTATAGTTGCCACTCTTCATTCACAGCAACACTTCATTTTAGCTACCATCTTGCAAAAACACTAATCACTCAATAGCAGCACTGCAAAAAAAGGCTTGCTAAACACAAACTACTTAAACTCAGGGGTGAGGAACAGAAAAAAAATCAACCTCTTTTTCACACAGTCCCTTAATCACTCTTTAACATTAGAAGAAAATTTAAGTCAGCCTTCTGCTACAAGAAACCACTCAGTAATACTGTTTGCACTCACAGAATAATCCAGGTTGGAAGGGACCTCTTGAGATCATCTAGTCCAACCCCATGCTCAAAGCAGGACTAACTTCAAAGCCGTATCATATTACTTAAGACCTTGTCCAGCTGAATTTGGAAAACTTCCAAGGTTGGTGATTCCACAGCTTCTTAGAGTAACTTCTTCACACAGCGGCACTCCCAGGGAAGAAGTTTTTCCTCACCCCTGTTTGGGACTCACTCAGCCACCAACTGTGATCACTGCCTCTTGTCCTTCCTCTGCATCCCACAGAAGAACCTGACTACCTACTAGGTAGAGTAAGACTACATAGATCAGCCTGTTCTTCAGGTGAAATTAATCCAGCTACCTGGGCCTTGTAAACAGCATGTCCTCCAGACCCTTAAAAGTCTCCTTGTGGCCCTTCACTGGGTTTGCCTGTCAGCATCCCTCTTGTACTGGGAGGCCCAGCACTGGGCACAGCATTCCCAACATGGCCTCATGAGTACTGAGCAGCTGGAAACAGAAATAATCACTTCCCCATTTCTATTATAAGACGTCTGACTGTAGTTTCTCAATCTCACTTTTCCACATTTTCTTATAGTGGTAAATTTTGATATTGACTGTCCTGGCACCCTATACAAAGGATTTCTAATCACACTGAAAATTCAATCTTTGAACTGACACATTCAGAGAAAGCTGGTGTTTAATAAACCAAAGTATAAAATTTGCACTTGATCTATATAAGCGCTTGAACTATATTTGTACCCCAGTGTTAGAGAAATGGAAGACAGGGAAGTTGCAGGCAGGATCATCAGTATGCAGTGAGGAAAAACTGGCATGCAAGTCTCAAAGGCAGCATCAGACGCCAAGCAGAGTGACAGAGAGGAGAGCTGCAACAAACAGGCCAGGTAAGAGAAGATAGATGGGATTTCAGACCTAGAATTTCCCAGAAATGCAAATACAAACAACGGAAGAAAAAGCAAAGGTGTAGGGCACAAACACTGAGGGACAAAAATGTCTGAGGGAGAGGCAGCAGGAAAGGGAGGGAAGAGCAGGGCAGACAGAAGCAAGCAGCTGTAGCACTTCAGTCAGTTCAGAAGGTTCCGATTTTAGCAAGCCAGGAAGGAGTAAATATATGCAAAAAGGAGGACCTTCTCACATGTATGCTTAAAGACCAGCAAGATAAAGCTCCACCTTGGCTAAGCTTCTAAACATTTTCTGTGCTGCTGTTTATATTAGATTGGGAAAGAGATTTCTCGGTACTGGACTTACTGCAGGGAACATGGAAGATGAAGAGGAGAAATGAGTGGAGATGGTCTGTTTTTTCACATGCACACTCTGTCATGAACCAAGAAAAAAAACAGGTTAATGCTCTTCTGGTACATGGCACAGATCAATAGCTCCAGTGGCAACAGAAAATAATAAATAAAGGGGTGGTGCTGGCCAGGAGTTAGTAAAGGGATATATGCATCGTGCATTTTCTTTGGTTTTGAATTTCAGTTCATGAATCTGTGTTAGGCTGTATACATCAGCCACCGCTTTCCACTCTGCATTAATAGCGATGGCCTGATGAATACAGAATGGTTCTGTTACAGATTAGGAGTAACACGGACCAATTTTACTCTCAAGATATTTATTGCATTCATATGGTGGCTTAACAGAGAAGCGGAAAAAGCAAAACAAACAGTAAGAAAATAGAATGGCTGAAAAAAAATGTTTCCTTGCAAACATCTGAGGGCTACTATGAGACAAAGGCCTACGTACTACACAAATCGCAAGTTAAAGAAGTTCCCTCTCTAGCAAGAGGTCAGCTGTTCGGGGCAGTTGTTTGGGGAGCCAGACAGAATGAGTGGTTCTAGCTCCAGGAGGAACAGAAATACATGGTCTGACAACTGAGAGAGAAGCTCTTTTGAGACCAAGAAGTAAACAAAGTGGTATCTAACCCTGTAACTATCTCACAAAAAAAGTATAACCTACCGTCATTTTGATTTTCTTCACTTGTAGTATTTTCAAAGTTCTTGGAAAAGGAAAAGGGCTCAGGTACTAAGTGACACCTGCAAATGCTTCAAAAAACATTTCCAGCATGGTTACAGAATACAAAAATGGACCTCTGTGTTTGGTTACATACAGAGTTTTTATTTTGTTATTATGAACGTGTTGCAATTTTATAAAAACAACCCAATTCCTTTGTTAAATACCAACTTAAAATTTAGAAATTGCTCTTAAAAATTCATATCCCCCCTACATTGAAGTTATGGTGTGTGTATATATACCATATATTACAGTATATATGAATGACAGTAGATATTAATTAAAGTATTTTGATATCACAGAATCACCTAGGTTGGAAGGGACTGCCAAAAACCGCCACTAAACCATGTCTCTAAGCACCACGTCTATCCATCTTTTAAATACCTCCAGGGATGGCGACTCCACCACTTCTCTGGGCAGCCTGTTCCAATGCATAACAACCCTTTCTGTGAAGAACTTTTTCCCGATATCCATCCTAAACCTACCCTGGGGTAACTTGTGGCCATTTCCTCTTGTCCTATCGCTTGTTACTAGCGAGAAGAGGTCAACCCCCACCTCTCTTACAACCTCCTTTCAGGTAGTTGTAGAGAGAGATCAGGTCTCCTCTGAGCAGAGGAGGAGAGGGCCTCTCTCTCTCCTCTACTCCGACAGCCTCCCCCTGTCTGCTGCCAGCAGGGACACTAAATAAATAAATGTACAGCCCCAGAGTTACTTTTCCCAGTGAATTGTTTCTTATGAGATGTCTTTGAGAACTATTTACTCTTCAGTGCAACACTGCATTATCAACACATTTCCCCATGCCTTTAGAAGGACTTGTACAAAGTCTCATGCCCTGCATGCTGGAGACCAAGTCAAATCAAATATATTATTTTCAATTCCTCACCGCCTTTTGTGTTGTTGGTTTTTTTGGGTGGAGGGGCGTGTTGCACTTGTAGCACCTTGGAAAAGAAAGAGAGAGGGTAAGCAACCTCCTACCATATTAAGAACAACATGAAAGAGAGTTGGGTTTGTTCTCCAAGAGAAAAGGACTAAGATGAAGAAGAATTGCTTTGGAGTTCAGAGACAAATGCTATGAACTGCATATCAGAGTAATAGGAGGAGACTCAGCACAGGCAGGTACATTCAAGAACAAGAAACACTGGGACGGAGTTGAATATAGATTGTGGGTGGAGGATGAAAATTTCTCAGCGTACTTAGGGTTGGCTGGAGAAAACTCTAAGATTATTTTTACTTTAAGATACTATTCTGTACCAGCTTTCAAGCAAGGAGGACCCACATACCAAGTCTGTGGGGAACAAAGTGTCTTTGTACTGGTCTGTACTTAGCTGTTCATTCAATAACATTATTTTATCAGTAACAGTGCAGTCTCTTTCTAGGTTGCAGGGTTTTGGCAACTTAAAGCCATTGCAAGTCCAAACTCCTGAGTTCCTCTGGTCTCCTCATTTCCCCTGCAGCACCCCACCTTTTTCAGGAGCTGGCATTCGTATCTGTTCAGTGAGACATTTCAAGAAGCTGAGCTGATCACAAACTATGCCTATAAAAAAAGCACGCTCAGTCTGGCCAGGGCGGCTCCACGAGGCACACAGAGGAAAGCATGCTCAGGGAAAAAAAGGGCAGGGCTGGATCACAGCAATCCCAATTTAAGGTCAGCTTCAAAAGCTGTGCAACCACAGCCCAAATGTGTCCATTCTCGAAGTTGTACCCTCTGGATATTCTTGTGCAGCAGGATATGCCTATTATCCCATTTCATGGATAGCGAAGAGATGCCAACTGCCAAAGCTCACACAGGAAACCTCTGGCAGTACCGGGAAGCTGAATTTAGGCTTGTCATGATTCAAGAAGTGCCTCCTCCAACAACTGGACCCTGTCGCTTGAATCTGTCTCTGCAGCAAAGAGCTGGAATCCTAAGAGACGAAGGAAGTGCTATTTTAAAGATGGGAAGCAGATACACATATGAGAAAATGAAGTTTCCCGAAGTCAGTCACAGTAGTTCTGAACCACAGGCAAAAATCACAGCTGGCAGAACCACAGGCAAAAAATAATTCAGAACCACAGTTGTGTTTACAAAACAGTCTTTGCCTAATATTATAGGATCCTGAAATGAAGAATACCTTTTTTTTCTCTTAAATTAAGCCCATAAGTTCTTTTTTTCTGATGAGGAAGAAAACAACAGTTAAGTACCCAGCTAATAATCATCAGAATACATTCTGAGCAATGTTTCAGTTTTTGGTTCTTGAGAAGACATCTTTTTGGCAAAATCAAAAGCAGCACATGCTGGATTATTTCCTATTAAGGGTACAGAGGAGAATGAAGAGACTACAAATGTTTGTGTGTCAAGTCACTCCATGCCTCGTGAAGTATTTGGGGTTTTTCCTATATCTATATCTAATAAGTAAAAGACAGGTTCTCTCCTTTAGCTTAAATAAAAATTATAGTACGGTGAAGGTATCTCACAACCAGGAGACACTCTGAACTTCCACCTCTTAGAAACCTAGCAAGCTTTTACATTCTCCTTGTCACCTTTCCCAGCTTTTGATGATTCCCATGCTGCTCCATCTATGGTAGTGGATACAGTGCTTTTCCAGAGGCTTTAGATGCTACGGGGTATAAGGAAGCAGGTTATGCAGAAAGCATCTATTTCCAGCACAGGAATGCAGCCTGTAACTATCCCATGACAGGGAGCTCAGCTCAAATAGAAAGTGTAAGCCCAAGCATATCAAAGCACCAGGAGCACTGCATCCTAAGATACCAGTGGGAAATTGGGGCGGGGGGGCGGGCAGGAAATGAGCAAGCACTTAAGTCTAAAAGAGGAAAGGGACAGTAAGGCAGATCCTGAAGTTTTGTAAGGGAGGCTGGAGTGCACCTCACAGCCTTAGACTGAAAGACTCAGCATATAAAATACCAGAAAAAAAAGTCACAAACTCAAAAGGAAAAAAAGAAAAAAAAAAAAAGCTATAGTGGACAAGTTCATTAATTCTTCAAGATGGAAGGGGCATTAGCATTAAAGCTCCTGTTTCAGCCTTATATTCTTAAGAAAGAATTCCTTTCAGTATCCAAAGGCACTCAGCACTCTAGCTAGCTCTTTCACATGGAGGACTTAGTGTCTTAATAGACATTGACAGGAATTATGGATTTTGAGGTGACCACGTGAGAACTAACACATTTTACAAAATCTATTCCTATGTGTAGCCCTCCCCCAAAACTAAAATGAAGCAAAACAAACCTTGCACACTCAGTGCCGAACTCAAGTGTTGCATAACTGTTTTGAAGGTCACATCTTGAATGAGGTCTGAACATTTAGGCTACACATACATTTTAGGAATACTGGTATTTCTTCATTCCAGCTCTCTCACCTTACTGACAACAGAACTGCAGCTTTCCATTTACATACAGAAAATGGGAATCATGCTGCCCACAGACAAGTCAGGACATGTTGTTCTCATCAGTTGAAAAGATCTTTCACATTCAAAGCCTATAGAGCTCAACTCTGATCACAACAGGGTGTTAGGTCATTAATGAATAATTTTCACTTTCTCCAGATACTCTTGCTCATGTGTGTGCTAGAACACAAGTTCAGGTGAACACCACCATGAAAAATGGTAGGTATTTAAGGAAATAATTCACAATTATTTGTGTTGCTTCCTTTATGGAAGGAGCAAGTATCATGAAATTCCTCTGAGACAGCAGAAGCACTGACAGGTTGGTCTTAGATTCTAAAAGAAAGCAGGGAGGAACATATAACATTATTAGGGAGTTAAATGAATCAACCTCATGAACAAGGAAGGGACATTCAAAACAACATCACTTTATCCTCATGCACAATGACATTTTGGGCAAAATGTTCTCCAGAAAAAAAAAAAGAAAAAAGAAAAAAAAAGAAGAGGTATTTACAGTCAGATTTAATGAGAAAACATGACAAGTGAAGAAAAGCCAACCATTTCATAACTACCAGAATCAATCCCAACAGCTGGCTGTATTCGCAGTGATGAAAATAGCAATACATTTATTTATAAATATATTTATCAAATGTGTCTTGTCTTCAAAGGGGGATAAATACCAGGGACATGTTCCTGCAGGTCTACTTTCCACATAAGATGGTTGTTTGCCAGATATTGTACAGGAAGAGTTCTAAAGCTCACCAGAGTGGTGTGGAAAACCCAGCTGCTTACACTGAAAGCCCTCAGAAATACCTGTGGCACAGATCAGCAACAAACAAGAACACAAATATGAAAAATCTGTGGAGCACAGAGACATGAAAAGGCCAGAGGAGAAGACGGCGACTAAAATAAAACCACAGATACACAAGTCACCACTGAAACTTGATAGTAGAGACAAACTTATCTTTGAGGGAAGGGGAAGTTCCTCCAAGAAAGAACTGACTCCTTACTGGAGTGCAGGGTGAGACCCAGCTGCCTTTTTAAATATCCCACTGCACAGCTAATAGCTGCAAAGCCCAAAGCCAGAGCAACCAACACAGAGGACAACCACTTGGCAAACAGTGATGCAACAGACATCATCAGGAAAAGGTGCAGAGCTCAGTGCTGTGAACCTAGAACTGCCTGCCTACAATCCATGACAGCAGCACAACACATATGGAAGGGTTGAGGGGGATTAATGTTTGCTTTTTTAAAACCTGGGAAATGATATGCTGAGATCCACATTAAAAGGACATTACAACTACAAATTCAACCACTAAACACTGGGAACCATCATTATCAGCCCACTGCGGGTGCATTTATGCGATCACGGATTTATTTTCTCTATGAAAATAAAGTGGCTTCCACACTCCATAAGCACGACCAGCTTTCTCTAGAGAAAGTATCACGCACAACCTAATCATACAACACGTGAGCCTACAGGTCCTGTGGTGGAGATGGCCAGGACTGCACAAACAGGAACAATGCTCTGACAGTCAAGGCAGCCAACTCCTGTCCTTGAAATCCAACATGCATTTACGACAGAGTTTTTTGCAATGCATAGCAAAATTCCTCATGTAGTCATGCCCCTACTAATCACATTCCCTGTGTCTTAGTTGTGTTACTTGAGACCAAGGTTGCTCTGCAGGCGGAATGGCCAAACACAATTACAGTGGGACCAGCACTGTGAACACGGGCTGTTATTTAACACCAGGTGTCCTGAAAAAAATACAGGATCTAAAACTGTGCAGCCAGAAAAGAAAAACTTTCTGAACCTCATTGTGTCCAACTCCCATGCATTGCAATGGAGAAAAGGCAACCCTCCACTTTCCCTCAAATGAGTACTCTGAAAAATTAAGTGCTAAAATTTTATGAAGCACTCCAATATCATCACAATAAGGTCATTGCAGGCTGTTTTCAGAGCAAAGTTTAAACAGCACACACTAATTACAACTGAACAGTGAGTAAAAAGCAAAACAGGTGCTCCTTGGCTGTATTGTGCAGCACACTCCCCTTGAAGACAATGAGATGGCATCTCAGGGAACTGAAAAGTGGCATCACACTGAATCCACATAAGGCAACTGAACAGCAGTCACGTACCTTAATTCCATTGTTCCCCTAACTTTCACGGAATCAGACTCACAGCCAAGGAGGGCTCAACAATTCATTTAGTATACCCTTCTCTCCAAAAGCAGTATCAACAGAAACGGACATCTGCTCAGCAGGAAGCTGTGTCCCAGTTCCAGCTCTGCCAGATGCTGCATGCCACACTCACAGCTGGGAAACAGTAGAGATGTCCTGTAACTACTCCCCAAGAGACCAGCAGAGGAAGAAAAACACTGCCTCTCACAGCTCTGTGGGAAACATTTCATGTTTGCCCGACCTCACAAAAATTGCAGAAAAATCTACTCACTGTCCAGGACTGTACTCTCCATCTGAGTAGTTTGCACAATACATGTTCCTAAAAGCCTCCAAGGCTGGAGACTCTGTACCTTCTTCAGTCAATCTGTGCCAAGGCTGTCTTTCCCCAGGTGTTAGAACAGCCACTGTGAGCTCCCTTTACTTTTTACTTCTTGTCAGTGCTTAACTTCTGCAGCCTCAGTAATGTTCTTTCAGTTTCCTCCTTAGTACATAAAACAAGTATTAGTATATTCCTATTACTGGTTTTACTATATTTGCTTTTAATACCTTGTTATGTGAAAACAATATTGTTGTGTTTGTACAAAGTCTATTTGTAGCCTCTCTTACAGTCTGTTCTGAAACACACAGTTATTTTTTGGCCATGTAAGTTCAAAGGAATTCAGTCTCCTGGGACTCTTTCTGCCTCAGCGCCTCTGCTGACACTGCAAATAGGGACTACGCAGCGAAACTGCTTTTCTCTACCAGAAACCTCTACTCACTACTCTCTACTGCCTGGACGGTAGCTCATTTCTCACAGCCCACCAGAAAGCTATCAGTTGGCAATAGCTTTCAGACCTTACCACCTGGGCTGGATGCAAACCAGTGATACGGATACATGTCACCCATCCTCTTGGAATTTTTTCCCTTAAACACAGTGGAAGGGTGGGTTTAAGGGGAAGGTCAGAAGGAGGATGGCTAACAACAAAAGGCAAGCTGCAATACTCTACGACTTGAAGGGTTTAAGAGCAATTCAGAGATCTTCAAGTTTTGTGTGTAGAATCTCATCATGGATAGGGGTGACCCAGAGAGGCTCTGTCAACCATCAAGATTTATGACTACTCATAATCAGCATCACTTTCACATCTATTTTACCACAGCAGTTTCTTACTTCAGTACACAGCCACCAAGATCACATGGGAAACAGTTGAAGCAAGATTTAAACATAACAATCTTACCACAATATCTATTAAAAAGGAATTTGTCTTATCCCTTATGACCTCATCTAAATGCTCACCAGCCTCCTCACATCAGCAAGGCTTTTATTAGAGAGAGAGAGAGAGAGAGAGAGAGATTCCCTGACAGAGAGACCACCCATCAGGTATTCCCTCTCAGAGCTGCTCTTGTGTAGAGGTCCCTAAGGTTTATTTCATGAAAACAAAGGTTTTGGTTTTATTTCAATTTTTTCAGAAGAAAGATAGATGATATTTATGTTTTTAGCTACAGCTTCTCACAGAATGAGGTAATAAAAATCTTCCCAACCATCATTTATAACATGTAACAATGAAAAATAAGTTCCACATTGCGAAACTGTACCAACTGTTGCTGAAAAAACTCCATATTGACTCCAAGGATGGGATATTGTGGCAACTGTAACTGAGATTGATCAAAGCTGCTTGTCTTTTATGGTCTTCATTTGCAAAGGACCGAATATAACTGGATTACCGGTAATACAGTATGGCTCAGAATAAAAGGGCATTAATTTTCTTTGCCTGGAAAAGACTCGTAGATTTTTTCTTGTATCACACCAAAGTGCAAGTCAACTCTAGGGCTACAAGGGAGCAACCATAAGGAGAAAAACAGGAACAAACCTTCAGTGGGACTTGAACTTGAGAGAATAATCCTGGCATGTTCAGAATGAGCGACACCACTTTCACCTCCTCTGATGAAAGTTCACACTGCTCAGCTCTACGAAAGCATTTGAAACAGGAGGGAGGAAGGGAATCACAGCAGGATTGAGAGGGAATGTGTACTGCCTCTGATGAATGGCACAATGCCCAGGCAGCTGCTGCGTGAATGCCAAAAGTGAGACCTTCGTTGCTTCAGCTGGATCCCTCTTGAAGTTTTGAATTACAGACGGATACCTCACTTTATGGGATTCTGCTGCAACATGGCAATGCAGAGACTGCTTGCTACATGTGTCTTTTTCATTCTGAAATTGAAACCCTGATGGGAAACTAGCCTCTCCAACAGACTCGCACAGCAGCTAGAAAATATATTTCAGCACTTCTACATGAGACCTTGCAGGAATTAACAGTATCCCAGATGTTTGTTCATCTTTCAAATGCAAAAAGCTATATCAATATCATAATTGACTTTAGACAGCCATTTCTTAAAAACAAAACCTGAAAAAGCTAAGGTGTGCAGAGTAACTGACATAAAATGAATTCTTTAAAATACTGTGAACAACTTGGAGGGTGGTTGCTGCATTTTAAATGCCAGACATGTCATTTTCCACATAGTAAATACAGTAAGTAAGAGAATGAATCACAGAATATCTCGAGTTGGAAGGGACCCATAAGGATCACTGAGTCCAACTCCCTGCTCCTCGCAGACCTAACTAAAACTAAACCATACAACTAAAAGTGTTGTTCAGATGCTCCTTGAACTCTTACAGGCTTGGTGCCATGACCACCTCCCTGGGGAGCCTGTTCCAGTGACTGACGACCCTCTCAGTAAAGAACCTTTTCCTAATCACAGAATCATAGAATTGTTGAGGTTGGAATGGACCTTTAAGATCATCTAGTCCAACCATTAACCTAACCTGACAAAACCACTTCTAAACCATATCCCCAAGTACCATGTCTACCCTTTTTTAAACACCTCCAGGGATGGCGAATCCAGCACCAGGATTACACTGTCCCAGGTGGAGAATCCAGCACTAGTTCTTGTTAAATTTCATATGGTTGGTGATTGCCCAGCTCTTGAGTCTATCCAGATCTCTCTGTAAGGCCTCTCTAACCTTGAGGGAGTCTACAGCTCCTTCTAGTTTAGTATCGTTGGCAAACTTACTTAATGTACATTCAATTCCTGCATCCAGATCATTTATAAAAACATTAAAAATCACTGGCCCTAAAATTGAGCCCTGGGGAACCCCACTGGTGACTGGCTGCCAGCCTGATGTAACCCCATTTACTGTAAGACTTTGAGCCCAACCTGTCAGCCAGTCGCTCACCCAATGTATTATGGACTTGTCTAGCTGTGTACTGGACATTTTATCCAGAAGGCTACTGTAAGAGACAGTATCAAAAGCCTTGCTAAAATGAAAAAAAAAACCCCAACCAGTTTCCCTTGTCCAGCTGGCTTCGCTTGGTCAACTAGATGAGTGACTTTGTCATAAAAGGAAACTGAGTTGGTTAAGCAGGAGTTTTCCCTCCTGAACCCATGCTGGCTATGACCAATGACTGCATTGCCTCTCAATGCTTTAAGTAAATCAGATATACCTGCAAGTATAAGGCACATTTTCATCTAAAATTAAATTAATAAAAATTCCAAGTTATGACAACTTCTAAGATGTAAAAATTGCCAAGCTATTAAAATATTTTTAATTAGATAAACATATTCAAGTATTCCAGATATGCTGTTAAATAAAGTGTAGAGTAGAACTGGGGGACGTCACCTTTGACAACAGCAGTATTTTCTGAGAAGCTACTGTTTTCATTCCAGCCTAATCAACCAGCTCTGTTTCATCACCAACTCAGATGAAGTTGCAAGCTAACAGGAAAAAAAAAAAAAAGGTAAAAACAGCTTGGTTTCTTCCTATCTAAAAAAACCTCTTGATACACAGATATAAGTTCCACTTTAACACAGTGACTAACAAATACAGTTCAACATATTATAGATACTTTGCCTTACTGGTAATTTTAAATGCAAAGCATGTTTTTAAAAACATTTTTCTTTAAGCCTCCAGCACAATTAATGTAGCCTTATGTAACCATGTAACAAATTTTAATAGTTTTAATTCATTTCCGGATTTCAAGCCACATCCAATATTATATAATCCTAAATTAAATATACACCAGCAAATAAGTCATTTTTGAGTTTTTAACATAACACAAACCACATGGAAATTAAAATTCTCAATCAATGGACCATTCATTACATGATGAGAAGTAGTAAAACCCATTTTCCTATTTCCTGATCTTCCAACCAAAACTAACACAAAGGTAACACCAAATCTGCTTTTCCCCAGAGGATAACAACTAAATTAATAATGCAAAACTAGATTAAGCAGATCATTTCCATTTTATTTAGATTATCAGAAACTTGGGAATTTAAAACTGCACTACAAAAAAAAAAAAGGATTTTCTTAAGGAGGCAGACTTTTCCACCTCCTTAATATAGCAGGATGAAAAAGTTTGGTTTTCACTGTTTTCTGAAAATGGACAATTCAACAGTGGACCTGTGGTTCTTCCATCCTTAAATTTTTCACAGAATTCAGAAAGTGTTGGAATTACCTTTAAAAAAAGAAAAAAGATAGGGAGCTTCAAGTAATCCAAATTAAAGTAATTTGAAAGATGTGATGCCACTACTCTCCAATTACTGAAAAGGTCTTTTGATGTTTAGGCAGGTCTGAGTTTCTATTGTTATGGGTCGGGAAAACATGGAAATAATCTTCCAAGCTTTCTTTAAGCAGCAGAGATGAGATAAAAAAAAACCGAGGTAGCTCATCTTTCCTTCTTTATAGGTCACTCTACTATAGGTCACTCTATTGCAATTGTCAAGCTTTTTACAGTTCTTTCACTTGTTTTAACAAAGTTGGAAGAAAATTTATTTTAGAAGAATCCAGCACAGTTCCACAAGTGCCTTTAAGTTCACACATCTCCCTTAAATCACCTGAGGACAAGTAAATTCCTATCTTTCACTGTAGCTATTGCTGACTAGTAGTTTTCTGGAAGGCTGGGATAACAGAGCACCGGTATGTCTGTTTATATCAACACCCCTCTGTTCTGGCAACCACTAGAGATAAATAGCTTAGGTTTATTTTTAAAAAGAAGCTTAGAATTCTCAGAATTAGAAATACAAGAAATAAGACTAGAGGTATGATGTGAAGCAAAAAAAAAAAAAATATACACCTATCACAATTTAAACTAGAAAGGTCACCTGAAATATTAAGTGTTTGAGCTCTTATCAAAAATGTCTAGAATGATTGGGACTTGGTTTGCCAGTGTCATGCTGACCTGGAAAGGGCTGCTAGTAAATAACGTCAGCTACTTATCTATCACTCCTCCCCGCTGCACTTTTTTCCATTTCTCTTTCAATGTTGACGGTGACTGAGAGACAGTTGAAGGGGCAACTACTTGTGATGCATTGTAGACTATATTTGTACTCACGGTCCTTATGTAAGGGGGTTGGGCAGGGAGTCACAGAGTAGTAGCACAAAATGCCTGTACACCAAGCAAGCATCCATCCTTCCCTCCACTTCCCCCTCTCCTCTCCAGCTCCATTGCTTCTGCCTGGGACAACACCAAACCCAGCCTTACACAAGGGCCACACAGCTGTAGGCTACTAATAGGTAACCAATGTGGATTACGACCTATGGAGACACAGCACTGCACAAGGAAGGACTCCTGAGTGACAAGTGCTACTTCTCAATTTGATGAAGGCTTGACGTATGGCTTGAAATAAGCCACCTCTCAGCATCATTTCTTTGCCCTGTCTACTGACTATCCAAGTTCTTTGGTTCAAGGTTACCTCTTCAAGCTGTTCTTCACAGCAGATGTAACTTGGTGGGGGATTTTTTTGGTTAGGGGTTGGTTTTCTTCCTAAGTGTTCTTCATAGTTTACTAATATTTTTCATCTGGACTGTCAGATAAAGCCAAGTACTTTGCTGGTAAACCCGGCCTCTGCAAGGGTGAGGACAACAGAACTGACCAGTTTTGTGCCAATAGCCTGTCAATGGTTCCCCAGGTTCTTCTTTCCCTTGTAGGCCTCACAAACCCCATGCCTAAGTGGACAGACAAGCTCTCCTACAGTCCAGAAGACAGTCTGGATTCCTGTAGCACAAACATGCCCTCAGAGATGGTCCGATAGACACCCATACAAGAAGCTGGTTTCCAGAAAGGGCACAGTCAAGCAGACAGTCTTGGGCTCAACTTCAAGGTGTACGGTACTCACACCAAGTGCTAACCATCACATATAACAGTATGGTACTATGCGTATACACAACACCTAGTAATTTCATACTTCTGAGCATCACTGTACCAACAATAATGATTCCCCTTCCCCCCAATCATTTATAAATAATTATAGCAGATTTAGCAGTCAGTCAGTTCAGATCAGACTACTGCCCATACTCTTAGATAGTCAATATGAAAAGTTAATGGCAACAGAGATCTCACCAAATTTCAACATTTGTATGGACTGTTTCATCATGTAAGGATGCTTTAAAAAAAGCAGGTTAAAACAATACAATTTCTCCACAGAGAGCAACTTCCAATTCCAGTGTTATGATCTATAACTTGACAGCATTTCATCTTCTTGTGTGGGGTTTTTCTTTTCTTTTTTTTTTAATACAGTAGCATACTTTTATTTTAAACAATAGACTTAAGTAACATTCAGTCATTCATTTTCTTACATGGTGCTGCATCGTCAGCACCCTATAATTATTTTAGTGTATGAACGTGGTAGTTCAGAATAAAAGTCTTAAATTTATGCAATGTTACAGCACCTTTGGCATAAATCATATGCTTCTAGATATTCTGCACGATAATTCAGCCTGTACAAAACCTGCCAGCTCTTGAAAATGCCTTGTATTATAGACTTCCCAGCAGATTTGTTGCATTTATAATATTCCTATCAGCCAGTACTATGCAATTAAATTCAATACAAATTAATCACAATAAAAAAAAAATCCAATTAAGTCCAAACTGCCAGCCAACCAGAGCAAAAAGATCTTACCTTAGAACAGCTAGCACTTGTAGTTCTTACTATTGTGTCGTATTTCTTGCGTATACTCGCCCACCTGTCATAGTCTCACTTCCTAAAAGTATACATTTACAACACATTCCTCTTTACATATAGGCATCTAACCCTCAAGGTTGAATATTAAGACTAAAAACCTAAAAATCCTGGAATTCCCAAGGTGGTGTTTGTAAGAAGACCATGACTTTCCATGCTTAGGACTTCCATTGGCTACAGGTATCCCACCTTTTCAATGAAGAAAGCTCACCTCTCAACAGCTGAGGCATTTGATAAGGCTTTCATCCAACTCAGGCACTCAACTATGGAGAAGCAAAAGAATCCTTACGTGCTCAGAGTACAGATAATGCACAGCTTTGTACACTCATGCTCCAGCTACACTCCTGAGACAAGCCAGCATGCTGCTACACCACAGCTAAAAGCGGGCACATCAACAGAACTCTCTCAAACCAAGCCATAACCCATTTTGTTCTTGCCCCAGCCCAGTGCTGCAGAAGGTCCTGACTAGCTTGCTGCCTGACTCACACAGCTATCCTTAAGAGCACCAAAAAGTCACAAAAAGACATCAGAGATTCGAGGTAATATCCATGATGAATGTGAACTACCTAGCACTTCTCAGATGTTCTATCAAGTTTTTGAAACCGGATAACAAATAGATGATTTGGGGGTTTTGAGAGAAATTAACCAGTAAAAATGTCAAACAGGAACTCTTCAGATAAACATAGAAACCTCATATCCCAAGCATAATGAGGATCGGTAGTGGTCCAAACTAAGAATACTAAGTTTTGAAATTTGTTTGTTTAATGTTCTGAAATTCATATTTAAGGTCAATTTGTAAAACTGTCAATTATCCACAATCTTGTTAAAAAATATTTTAATATAAAAAAAATGGAAATATATTCAGGTCTGTATTTTTTAAGTGCAAAAGTTTAAAAATGTTGGCCTAAACATCACTCTATCGACAGAGTTCATTATCTCATCTATTTTGAATCAAAAGAAACTATGAGGAGTAACTTTGGGAATGAGACAAAAAAAGTAGAAGTGAGACTGAATATATTTGTCCAATTGTCTTGAAGGGAAGAAAGTTTTAAAATCAATCTTAAGATTACAACTAACTTATATACTCAGTAACAGGTTTGCATTTTTTCTAGTTAAACTGGACTTTTATTCTTTTTTCTTGATACACTAAATGTAACAGATTTTTTCACACTGGCTTTCGTGGATGAAAACTTTAGAATTGGAAAAAAAAAGATTTTGGGTGAGATTCAAGCACTAAACCTTAAGAGAACCAATGACTTGCAGGAAACAAAGAAAGAAACTAGTGCAGCAATAATCTTATTTTAAGATTAAAACCTGGAAATAAAAATTTCCCTAAACACATGCAAGGATAAAGTGACACTAGGTACCTTTAAAACAAGATAGGAAAGGCATATTTCAACATATGCTCCTTTAGCCAAATGGCACTGATCCATCATCATACCCTCACTTGGTTATTCTTAGAGGTATACTAACACTCAAAATAAAGAAGGCACTAAAGTTCCTGAGGGTGACAGGAAACCCAGCAGAGTAAGAAATTATAGACAGAGTTATTTACAGCTATTTTCCTGTGAGAAAAGAATGCTAAGAATGTAGCTTGAACATTTACAAATCCACTAGAATATTGGTCTGCCTGGTATAGTCAGCAAGTTTGGAGGGGGATTCAGTGGGGCTGGAAATTCAAACTTTAGCTTGAAATCAGAAAAATCCTACTTTAGAAATTTGAACCACCAGCTAGAAACATGTAATATAATACAAAACTCTCCTAAAAAGGTACCCAGCTAAAGGGATCTTATACTGTGTATGTGAAGTCTATGACTATTTAGCTAAAAAAAAAAAAAAAAGCGCCATTCATAAGTGAGTGACATGGACAAAATCTGCATTTCCTTCCTTTTCTTTCCTTGGGAATGGTGCTGCAGAGCACATGTGCAATTCCTCCATTAGGATGTTGACAGAGCAGATGAAATAAATTTCCAATTGAAATAGTCTAGTCTATTCGGTTCTGTTCTAAACATACACTCATGGAAAATAAATTAGAACAACTGAATTTTAAAAGAAGATTATTCAAAATGTTTATTCAGATTGTTTATGAAACAATGTCAGCGGTTTAAATGAACTGGTTACTAGTTACTAATGTTTTACTGTCAAGTAGGAAGGCACATGCAGCGCGGTTCTACAGGAGATCCAGTCAATATCCTGCAAATAGCCAAGAATTTAATTGTTAGCTTTAGAAATGAGAAGTTCAGTACAATGCAGGAAGCCCAGAACTAACTACTTCCCTGTTGCTTTAGCACAGCAGACACACGCAAGACCTATTTCATACTGTTCTCCCAAGACACCTCCGCACCCCTCAGGAATATCACTATGTAGTGCTGATTTTCCAGAGTACCAGTGGTTCTTCAAAGAACACTGACAAATACACCACACTATACAGAAGCTGCTATGTGGTTCAGCCAAGGAGCCACTCACCTATAAGTCAGTTTATGCTTCTTGGAGCAAAAAAAAAGATAGCTTATTTATTAAGCAAGCAAATAAATAATGAAAATGAAGGAACAGATTTGGGGATTATTAGGGAATATTTATTTGGCAGGAGAAAGCAGACAGGACTTGATGAGACTTGTAAGAGGTAAGTCCATAAAAAACATTGTTAACAGAACAAACCAGTTAAGTCCACATCCCCAAAGCAAGCTGCCAATCAGTTTTCAACACCTGTTTTCAGACCAGCACTCACAGACTTTAAATGCATTGTTAAAGTCATCTCTCCACAACCTGTAGCTCAAGAAGCACACGGTAGAAATGCACTTTCAGGATTGCTGACTGTGCACATTAGCCATACCACATGCAATTTTCAACCGACAGCGTTCAACACGCAGTGGAGGAGGGCTGAGCATTCTGTCCTGAATGGAGCATATCAAAATCACACAGTCAGCAAGTCACAGACTGCTGAAGAAAGCAGGTCCCTCCTCACTAGTGAAAGTAAGAAACAGAAAGATCCATCCAAGATAGTCACAAAGTCATATTTATTCACCAAAAAACCATTTCCCTTAACTTAAAACGTGCTAAGCATTACTCATGTACTGGGAGACAACACCTGCAGCCCTCAGGGCTTCCTAGAATCTCATAAGCATTTCCATCTAGGATCTCTTTGACTTACAGGATCAAAGGTCAGTACAAGAAAGTACAAGAGTGATATGGACATAATAAAGCGGCTCCAGTGAAGGGCCACAAAGATGATTAAGGGACTGGAATATCTTCCATATGAGGAGATGCTGAGTGATTCTTATTAAATGTAAGAAAATACTTTTTTTATTCTAAGGGTGATCAAACATTGGCACAGATTGCCCAGAAAGCTTGTGGAATGTCCATCCTTGGAGATATTAAAAACCTAACTGGACACAGACCTGGGCAACCTGCTCTAGCTGACTCTGCTTTAAGCAAGGGGGTTGCACTAAGGGATCTCCAGAGATCCTTTCCAACCTCACTGATTCTGTGATGACCCCCAGAACTAATACCAATGTCCAACATTGCACTCTGGCAAACTTCAGCTTTGCATCTCCTGCTCTCAGGACAGCATCCCAAGCCCATGCATTATACAGAGAAGTAACACTGCAAAAGGAGCTGCGTCCTCTATCTCTTTGCATAGGATTTAATGAAACAAACATGTCAGAAGAGAGAAAAACATCTGGAATTGTCAAAGTGTTGTGCAAACACACTTACCACTTTTCAAGAAGGAAGAATATAAGATGACAAATCCAGTCAGAAGTATTTTCCTTTAAACTGTCTTAGATTGCACAAAGTAAGATTGTATTTGCACAACAGAATTCACAATATGCACCCAGTGTAGAAATAAGCCAATATACAATGGCATGTAACACTTAACACAGATGCTTTCAATGCTCAGGTCTGCAAAGAGTGTAGAAGTTCTGCATCAGTGATCACAGATGTCCCATGACTTCATTTTATACATCCAAGGTCACACAGTTTCTTTTGGCGCACAGATACACAAATGTAGGCTACACATGCAGGTATACACCAATGTATACACATACTCCTACCAATTATGACTGAAAGGCATATTCTGTCCCCCTGAATGAGGTTCTCCTCCCCAGTGGTTCAGTAAGTTAAATCTACAGGCATTGTCCTAGGACTTTTGATTTATGTTGCAGATACTCTCTCTACCCAGGTATTATACACATTAAAAAAATCTAAACACCATGTCTGAGGAAATAAATATGATTTGGGTTAAAGAGAACCAGAGGGAACTAGTCATGCGTATCACAAATGTGGCAAAGCAGGAGTATAATTAACGTTTATTTTAGGCTGTTGAACAGCACCTGCAGTTCCTACTGCACATGTGAAAAACCTAATGGCTTGCTCAAGGTCTCTTCTACCCACAAATGATTCAGTAAGAACTGTGTAGGTATGAAGGACGAGACAGCAAGGTACAAATAAGTTAGAACTCCAAGATGATCCCTGGGTCCAACTTAAGATGCGCTGCCAGGCTTGGAGAAGGAGTCCAGCAGAAACTCTGTAATCACAAGAGACTGTAAGGAAAGAGCAAGGGCATTGCCAGAGTTTTGCTGGGAAGCCAAGATAAGTGCAAAATGGGTATGAGGCAGAAAAGAAGACAGTGGGCAGAAATAACTTCATAAAAGCACGTGATTCAAAACACACACATTTACAGAAACCTAAAAATCAGCTGGAAAAAAAAAAACCTCAGATAGATAGATAAAGAATATTAGAATTGACAGTGTTTCACACCTGCAAATTATTTTTTAGGATAAGCTATCTAATATATGATAAAAACTGTGACAATCAATGAGTGACGTGGCACTAAAACTGCCAAAAGGAATAAATATACTGGCATCCAGTGTTAAATCAGATACCGATAAGGCTAACTACAGTGCAAAGGCATTTAAAAAGCAGAACATGGGAACAAAAAGGCTTAACCATTTTCTGCCAGCAAGTCTGCAAATCTTGCCCTTCGATATTTCTGCATCTTGTGTGTGCCTCTTACCAAGGAATTCAGCCTTGCAGCAGTCAAAGGTGTAGGTACTGCTTTGGCTGCAGATCACCTAACAGTAATACATATGCAAAGCACACAAACGATACTGCCCTTCACACAGAAGGGGCTGGAGCACTAATGGGAAATGTGGTATTTGGAGACAATGATGAAATTCTAACAGCTGTGGCAGATTGGAGGGCGGAGAGAAAATAAAAGAGAGAGAAAAGGGACAGGGAGGGGGGATACTGGAGGATTGGAGCCAAACTAACAGCTGGATCAAAACAGCTTAAGACAAGAGGTATCTTTGGAGTTCCCACACCCTTTTCATCCCTCTTATATTTATCAGTTACAGGGGAAAAAAGTAGTAGCACATAAATAAATTACCTAGAATTGTACTCATCAACCCTGTCAGGTCATCATTCATCACATCATGAATTTTCTTTATGTAAGCAGGTAAACACACTCATGATGAGCACTACAGAAAACCCCTTAACAGAAAAATAAATGCAAAGATGACCAGAAAGCCAAGCATCAATCACTGTCACGTCCTACACAAAGAGGTTTTGCAGCTACCCAATAGTTAAGAATTCTTGAATAACAGTCATACAAGAAGAGACATGAGGGGGGGAAAAAATCTGCTCTGTGTGGGAATGACTGGTACCCAAAGGCTGGTGCCTACTTATTCAACTTCGTGTAAATGGTGATGGTTCGGTTATGTCATAACCAAACACACACAGAGGGAGCACAGAGAGGCAATGGCAGGTGGGGTAATCCCAGGAACACCTTGTGCAGCCATTCCCAGGGCCATCAAGAGAATGATCAACCCCTCAAAGGCTTTTGTGTACACATACACACACATATGAGTACAAAGGCATGGAGACTCCCAAAAACTCAGTCAGGAAAACACAGCCCAGCCCCCCACTATGGCTGTTACAGGACAGCCATCAGCCCCATTGCCCAGGTATGATGCCCACCAGATGAGTCAACTGGAGAGGGTCTCAGGGTCACCTTACAGTCTAAGGGAGATTACTGCCCAGGAGTATGGAACACATTATGGGATGCAGAGGAAGACCATTTGGGGATTGGACAAGAATTATTACAGGATGTTTAGGGTGCAAAACAAAGGCAGGGGAAGGGAGGGATCAAGATGATTTGGGGGCAACAAGCATGGAAAATAGACAAGGATAAAATGGGCCAGTCGTGTAAATAGATTTGCTGTTCAGAGTGGGACTACAGGTCACAGAACGCATGTGTCTGTGGTGCCAGCAACTGCAGCGAGTGTGTAATTGCTAGTAACTATCAAGCCACACTAGCCAGCAACTACTTGCTGGCTAAGCAAGTAGTTAAGCTAAGTGTCTTGGCAGACAGGTGTGTGTGTGTCTCTGGGAGTAAGGCAACTGATGGAATTGGCTTCTGGAGAGATCAGGATGCTCCGGGCATCCACCTTTTGGAGACACTCAGGTCTGAAAGTCAACTAGAAGACCTGCTACTGGATGGACTCGATGTCCAAGGCTAACTACTGGGGGCTCCACAATGCAGGGCACGCAGGAATAGGGGGCTGTCTGTGTGTGTCTCCGAGCAAGAGGGTCTATACCAAAAACAGGAGTGGGGCTACGGCCTTGGGGACTCATATGTCTAGGTGCCAGCAACTGGGGAGACTGGGATCCAGAGCCCAGCTACTGAGTAGACAGTGTCTAAACCCAGGTACTGGAGGGATCCACACTGCATGTTTGTATATATTTTCCACTAACAACCCCATCCTGCTCAGCCAGAGAGCAGGGAACAGAATGAGGCCATTGGTGCTGTCTGCACTTGTGCGAGTGCTAAGCATTTCTATGTTGATCTGTGTGACCAGCCGTGTGTGTCTGTCTACATGCCTGTTCGTGTGTGCCCCTACTGGGAATACGCGTCCAGCCTCGCTAGCGGTTACACCTGGAGACACAGAGCTGCAGCAGCTGCATCTCTATCACGTTACCAGATCCGTCAATCCCCTAATAACGACCAGGCTTCCTAGATTTCCATACAGAAAGAAGTGCAAATACATGCACTGCACAGCAAGCAGTGACCATTATGGGTTCACACGCTTCCTGCAGTTCTGACAGCATCATCAAGAAATCACAAGGCAAATGGCAAGTTTCTCTTTTTCTGCCTTGTGAAAACAAAAGCCAAAAAGCAGCTTTTACCTTGACAAGGAGATAATTCAAATGCTCATGTCACCTACAAATTCCAATGTGTTTCTAGTATGCCAATGTGACAACACATTTAAGTAGGAACAGAGGAAACCATCATCTGCTGGTGGGAGGGTAGGAATGGGTAGAAGATGGAAGAGTCAACTGCATGGCTACTTCCATAAGATCAATTGTGCAATACTAGTTAGTGTCCTAGGTGAGAATGACCACAGTTCCCCAGATGCACCAGTACATGTGTGCAGTGTTACCCTGTTGGCAAATTTACAGCTGTACTGTATGTTCTGAAATTGCAGACATTTTTTTAAATTCTAATTTATTCTAGCAAAGGTAGAGGGGTGGGAAGGGAGCAGAGATTCTGTTTCTGGTCTCCAAGTTTGTGAAAAATAAGCTTGAAAGAGTGAACTTTAATGGCAAATAAAACAAATGCAAAACAGCTTTAAAATAAAAAAGAATGAGCGGCAGAGAGGGGGGACAAAGCTTTAACGTGGCCCCTATCCCCTTATTTCCCATGTCTGTTTCCCTCACATCATACTAACACCAGTCTTGCTTCCACCATACTGCTGGTGCATCTGAATTTCTAGTGTCGCGGGTAAAATAACCTAAGTAACCAAAATATATAAAAGAAACTAACCCCTTTAAAGGCATTCTTCACATGGTACAAAAGCAAAAGTGTCTGGTTTCGTTTTTTTCCTCTACCCCTTATTTTCACATTATTACATGAGTTTTAGAGTCAACCAAGAAAGAGCAAAGAAAGCAGCCTTACAGGAGGCCATCCTGAAACACGCTACTCGTAATTGTTTTGTGATTTTACATTTACTTTCTATTTAATTGATTCTTCACATGCATGCTTATAGACTAAGAAAACCAGGCTGCAACTGGAATAGCAACATTCACATTTGTTCTTTGTTCTGAAAGGACCAGGATTAGAGTAGTGCACACATGTTTTTTATCGCCACTCCTTTTTTTATTACATTTAATTACATTTTCAGACTATGCTGTCCTGTCCTATATATATACTTATGCTACATGAACAGAAACAACATCCCTTTGTGTTGCTCTGCATCTTGGACATTTGCATGCTCCTGATCAAACAATAAGCTGGTGGTAAAGGGAGCAGACCTTAACTCACTGAATAAAGAGTTCAGTGAGACATGAAGATGCACAGTGGGACTTTTTTCCAATCTAAGGTTGTCAAAATAAGGCTCCAAATGAGCCACTGTCTCACACAATACAGTTTTGTTCAGTGCTTGTTTGGTTTTTTTGTGGGGCAATTTGTGTTTTCATCTTATTAATGCAAACTGTACACCAAAATGCTTTATGTCATTAGATAACAAGGGACAAAAGCAAGACGCACAAGCAGAAGGTAGGTCTCAGCTGAGCCTGGGTATGAGAGGGGAATTCACTGAAATGGACAGACAGAGATTTCAGCAGTGCCGAGGCAGCAGCTGTTGCACTGACAGTAATTAGACTGGGCTGAGGTCCTGAGGAAGGGAAATGATAGAGCAATGAAAAAATATACGGTAAAAGGAGTCCTTTCTGAATCAGCAGGTTATTACAAGTTTTAGAGGTGGGGGAAATAAAGCAGAGTAATTCTCGCAAGAATGCCAGCATCTCATTTGAGACAAAAGCTCGTTCAAAAGCTGTTAAACAAGTAGTGGTGATGATGCATTATATGAAATAAAAGCAGAAAATGTTGAAGTTACTATCTTTTACTCCTTTGTTTCATGTGGACACCCTTTTCTGCATACTGGCCACACAAAGTTATAATAGAAAAATACAATCCCTAGTAACTGGCTGTGTGAGAGCGAATTTCATTTTGTCAAGTTCAATACATCTTACAAGCGGTATCCCATCTGGCAGATTGGAATACTGAAGCAGAGGCTGATAAAACTACTGTACCAACATCACCAAGTGGTTTAAAGAACCAGGAACAGAATTCCCCCACTCCCTTGATAATATCTTTTTATGGCCTTATACAGCCAACAAACTCATCATCATCCCAGGTTTCTAGTAAAATGCTCTTTAAAGATTGCTGACCATTCTTCTCCCTCTTCCTTCACTCCTAGTTCCTGGAGTTTTCTGATGTAACAGGCGCTTTCAAGACACCCAAGTGAGAGTCAGTTGACCACCACCTGGAAGGCAATCAGAAGCTCACTCTAGCAAATGAATATGAATCAGAACATGAATCCCCCTCCTGCTCTGCAGCGGGATAGGAATGCACAACTGTTACCACATCTCATTTCAGAGAGGCATCAGAAACTTGACATTCGTGACCACCACAGGCACATTCTGAAACTCTGCCCTACTCAGGTCCTCACTGGCAATCGGCCAGGCCCTTGGTGATTGGGACCACTGTGCATAAAACGTATCATATGGCATATTGCCTTTTGTAATTTCTGGGAACTGGATTAAGTACGAGGACTGCTGCAACACATCATTTCAGTCTCACTGCCCTCCTACCTCAAATGGAGATAGAGCATTAGTCTATAGTCTTACAGAGATATAGCCAACAGATAAAATGCATCCCAGCCTGCACTGCATCCCTCTGATTCTAGTGACTCTGAGTTACAGAATATGGGATGGCACTCCATAGTAGACAAATAAATGTAGTGCAGTATGTTCACTAAAAAGAAATACCCCTAAACAATAATTCCTTGCTGCCTTATATTTCAAATCAAGGAGGTGCTGCTTAGCACCTGTGTGTTTGCAAAGTTCTTGGTAGAAGCTGCAATAGCCTAGGTCTTGCACATATTTTATTGTTAAAAACAAGACTATGAAAAAAATCAGGAAGACAAGCAGTAGCTGGGTGAATAGTGGATCAGCTTATAATTAGAAGTTACACCTTCAAGTGAACGCATGTGGTTTAACAGTTCAAGTAAGAAACCACAGCATATTGCCTGCAGGGGATTTTCAGCTTCTCCTCTCAGTTGCAACAGGGACTTCGTAGGTAGCTACATCAGGTCACTTAGTGCTACCACTGCTTTAGGATCCCACATCCAGAAGGGGAACGGTAATAAACACCCTTCTTTATAACACACTTTGGGGATCTTCCTTTCTACACACCAGCAAAGCTTCTGTCCTTCTGCTGTAGGAATTAAAGCTCAGCTAATCTACAGGGAAGAGTGAGGGAAAAAGAGGAGAAAATGGGGGGAAAAAAAGAAAGGTTTAAGCGCTTTTTCCCCTCTCGGCTGTTTGACCACGTTTGCATTGCCTTTTTTTTTTTTCCTTTCAAGAATGTTTTGGCAGTTCCCTGTTCCAGCTGTAATGAGCAAGAAGCTGATGCAGCATCTTTGTTGCTGACAAACAGTTGGAAGTTTTGAGACAATGAAAACAGCAATGTACGTGTACACTGTATGTTGGAGAACCAGCCACATAGCGATGATGGAAATGAGCCCTTTGGCCAGAGGGCAGGATTTACATAAGGAACAGAAACACTACGGTTTAAATCAGGAGCTCAAGAGTATCCCCAGCTGATTGCTGGAGACTATCTTCACTACAAACTTTCTCCACTTCTGCAGCTCCATTCTGCAGCTCCCCCTTAGGTTATTTCATCTCCACTGAGCTTGAGCTCAGTTCTGGTTTCAGTTCAATAGAAAATTCATTTATGAAGCATATCTTGGACCCCTTGGTGTCAAAAATTTTTTTTCTTTTTTTTTTTTTTAAGTGAGGAAGTCTCACATTGTTTGTGCAAAGGTATCTGCTGAAGCTCTGCATTTTAACACAGCATTGAGATGCTGGACTGTAGCGGACACACAGGATTGAGATATGGACTGTAGCTGACACATCAAAGCAGCTATGAGTGCACCAAGCCATATCACGTCACATGATCTGAACAGCTACAGTCTGTTATTACCTCAAGAATCTCCGCTCAGAGCTGTATTCTGCAGAGCAGATCCAGCCTCCCACATAGCAACAGTCTTCACGCCACAGCCTTTGCCCACAACACCCTTTAACAACGCTTACAGAAACAAGGAAATGCAAGAAGCCGAAAGCAAGGCTGGAGCTCTAATGAGCACTTCTGACTGAATGGGCAGAGCACAACACTGACCACGAAGTGCTACTTTATCAAGTACTGCCACCAATAGGCCAATGAAGGCTTGGGGCCATTTGTCTACACTTCAGTTTTGCCAGTATAGACATGTAATCTGTCTCAATCCCACCCTTAAATTGACACAGATTGGAAATTTACCTTGTGTCATCACATCAGCAAAATTCAACTTGCCACTCTATCTTTCCACTTAAAGAACTTACTTAAACTGCAACTCCAACAGGAAGCTTCCTGATATACCTCTACAAAGGAAAAGAATTACAGTATAATAAGTAAGATGCAATACTGAGCTCCCATATGGCTACTACTGTATATTCACAGTGCATTTACAGCATTATGCTTTTTTTTTCCCAACTCTTAGTGTTCCAGTTTGTTTACCATGATACTGAATGGCTACTATTCCCAAATTTGAAAGCTCCCACTTTTTGCACACCAGTTTCTGAAACAAAATTCACTTGGTTGGCACAGTTACACTGAAGTAACTTACAGACATTTACTAAATTACATATTTTTCCAGCCTACACAAACCTCTTGGTTTTCCTGTTTACCTGTAGAATCCTCAAGTTCTTCCACCACAAAGAGATTCCTTTCTTTCCAATCTCATATCTTCTGAAAAGTTCAATACAACTTAGAATCAGTATCCCATCTAGAAGAACTTCCGAGAAGTTCTGATTTTGGATGTTCTCTCAGGCTGCCTTATACAGCTGAATAACTAGCACTCCCCAGATTCTTTTATCATCCACACAACCCTCAGTGTTACTTATCTGTCTTAGAGTTACTTTATCTACCCGGTGAACTTCAAACATGCAAGAAAGCAAATGAGGAAGAATAGCAAAATTGCAATCTAATTGTGAAGAAAATCCAAAGAAAGTACTATGATTACATGTAACATCCATAATATGATCTGGGCCAGCCACAGAAAATCTTCCTGATACTCAGCCAATTCTTTTCCCTAACCCGGATATGACAGAATTGGGAAGAAGCTTATTTACTGATTTACAATTTGTTAATAAGAAAGCTGGTGTCCCGTCAGTGCAAAACCACTCTAAATAAAACCATCGGCTAAAAAGCCCCAGCACTGGGCACAACAGCTGGCAATCAGCAGATCCAGTGAGCAAAAAATGCACCTTTCCAGCAAAAGTGAGGCCTTTTCATGCCACTGTTAAAAGGGTTAAACATGTCTCCAGACATTCTGCTTTCCCCAGATATCTGATGGAGCTTAGAAGTATCAGCTGCAGCTCACTGGTCCATCTTCAAATGCACCCAGTTCTCCATGGGATAACTTCAGTTACTATTTGTTCTATATTACTAAAGGCCATTAATACTGTATTTATTAATTGCCATTAATACTGTATAGCAAGAAGTAAGGTAGCAGCTACCATACTACCATATTCTGCAAAGATTTCTTGCTCATGAATTATTGCAGCAAATTATCCAAATTCAACACGCAACAAATAATTGAGTTTTTAAAAGTCTGATAGCTTAAAAAAACCCCACAACTAGCTTAACAGAAAACTATGCGTCTTCTCCTTTGCAACTCTTTTATCGTCCTGTTCTCCTTCCCTCCAGCTACACAGAATATTGAATGGAAGATGGCAATACCTGCCATTTTAACCAAAACCAGCACTCCTGCTAATGTCTAACTTTCCCTTGTCAATCTAGACTTTTGAAGGTCTGTGCATCCTTCCACGCAATAGCAGAAACAGCTATAATACAGCTGCCCATTTGGATCATCTAGTAAGGAAAGCACTGTTTTGTTGTTGCCTACCAGAATGGTACACTGGAAAGGATGTGAAACTGGAATTAATCATATAAACCGCATGATAACTGTGTTCTGACAAACAGAACTCTAAATCCATCCTAAATTACAAATCAGATCAAATTGATAAATGTTCTACACAATGGAAATAGCATTACCAAGCAAGAAAAACTTGCCTCCCAAGCTAAGACTTATTCTCAACACATATCTAGGTTTGATACAAATACATAAAGGTGGGGAAAACATTCCCATTAGGGGGGAATTTCTATGCCGTTCATTGGAAACAACACACACACACGTAGTGAGTTTTTACAAAAATGTACTGAAGATACCCCTGTTACCTAAACGTACTACAGAAAGTAAGCATTCTAAATATTTTTTAGACGGACTCACTGTGCAAAATGACCAATTAAATATCACTGGTGATTTTGTAGCAATTATCAAGATTTGATTTGATTTTTTAAAACAAATTTCAAGGCAAGTTTCAAGATACTGGGCATATACAGTAAGTAAAACAATTTAATTAATTTTATAAAAGGCTGATTTAATTAACTTGTCCTGAGGCCTCTTCTTCCCAGAAACTGGTCCTTGTGCTTGTATTCACTCTCTAATCCAACTGAATTTGTATTCTGTGACTCAGAAGTGCATTTTTTTTTTTTTATCTACTTAGCACTTCCCTCACTTTTTTGTTACACCTGAAGTGGAAAAGCTTGCAAGCGTTCACAGCCTTCCTGTCTTACTTAGACAAGTACTACAGCCCTTACTATAGACAACAAATCCCTTTTCATGCCTTTACTTTGCATCATAACAGAGAATGCTACTTCCTAGGAAATTCCACATTTTCCTTTGGAATAAATTCTAAAGGAAAACACAGAGACCTTGTTTTGGCACCTTGTACTATGTTAATTGTGAGCTGAGACAACCTCCGGCTACAAGGTGCTCCTTCCTGAAAGTATGGCAAATAGAAAGTGTCCTGATAGATCAACAAATAGGAAATAAAAGGATGAGAATTAATTACTGGGCTCACTCCAGGAAATGTCAAAACACTGATAAGTAGTAAAGCTGGGTATCTTCTTATTGCTTGGGAAGCTTATAAAACAATGGCCACAGGTTTAACATTTCTCACGCAGATGTCTATGTTACTGGTGGTCCTGAAGAGCGCATCAGCAGCAGTCGCTAAATGCAGGGCTTTAAAATAGGAAACACATCCATCTTACATCCCTCATAAAGGAACACAAATAACAGAATTTTCCCTAATCTGCTTTCCCCAGCTTTCCATCCACAATAAACAGAAAGGCAAGACTTCCACAAAGCTATTTTCCTTTATCCTTGAAGTTTACCTCCTATCTATAATTGTTCTCAAGCTCTCAGGGGCTTGCCTAGCTGGATAAGAGACTGCTAAATGAGCTAGCGATCTGATTTGAAGCACAAGACTTCTGGACTCTCTCCTAACGTTAGAGCGATAAGTAAATCTGTACAAATCAGGGTGCCACAGTTCTGCACAATTCAAGAAAGAGATGACCAGCAGCCAGGGAAGAGGAAAGTACAGGGACAACACAAGGTATGCTTTGGGTTCAGTTTACATCCACGCCAGGTAAATCATGCACAGATCACTGGAAAGCAGAGGATAAAGCGTCTACACTGAATCAGCTATTCCTCTAAATACTCTTTACTCTTGATAATTAGGCACCCAAAAATTTAAAAAAATCCCACTTAGAAGTTAGTTTCTTCCTCATCAAAAGTCCAAATCATCATGCTGCCAAGAACATGACTTTTTGTTAAGATGGAGGTTTTGTTTTCAATAAATCTATCAATCAATAGGAAGTAACATTTGGGATTGGAGGAATTTCTGTACTCTTAGTCTTCATGACTGCACTGAAATCTCAAATTTCTCCTAAAGGCTCAGCTCATGCAGTCCTGCAATGGCATAGGTTCAGGTATGTTTTTTCAAGTGTATTTCTATTTCAGATTCCAGAAATCGTTGTTTCAAAGCCCCCTCTGTGAGCTCAAACACCAACAGAAAATAACTCCCATTGATCTCACCACAGAAACAAAAAGAATCTCTAATTTTAAGCTCTTCCTTCACATCATAGAGGGTTGACCTATACTTTAAAAAATAAGTAGCAGAGTATTAAAAAACCTTTCCATCTTCAAAGCAAAGACATGTTTTACATGAGAAAATCTATTCTCTAGAAGGTATGTTGAAAAGTAATACAAAGTGCGTCTAAACTATTGTCCAGACAAAACCTATTTCCTGACCAACCCTTCCAACCTACATGTCAAATACATGCAGCCTCATACTGTGGTCAGGGGACAGACTGATGAGACTGCATGTTCCAGGTCATTAGAATTACTGTGGCTAGAAGGTGTACTGGATTTCTTAACGAGCTGAAATCAGACTGTTAAAAAATTATAGCTGAAGCCACAGGTACTCTATTATGTTCTGACAGCTGGTACTCTCTCTTTCAAAAATGTTGGGAATTGGTGGAAAATTTTTCTATTAGCTTCAGTATCTCTGATCTGTACCTCCCTGCAAATACGCTATGAAGCTGCAACCTATACAAATTATGGATACCACCACTTACTGCTACTCGTCTTATCCCAAGAAAAAGCCAGACTCAGCAAAAACCAAACAAAAGATAAGAACAGCTGAGAGTAAGATTACTCCTAGCAGTATGCAATTTAGGTGAAGCCTTCAGTTTCCTGGCAAAGTGCCCATGAGAATGTTGCTTGAGCCAACTTGAATACTTCTGATGTATGGATGTTTACAGAAAGACACCAGTTATGGAGTGCTGCCAGGTCAAATTAATGGGACTAACCAATTTAAACAAGAGAAGAAAAAGCCAGCACTGGACTTAAAATTTTACAAATACTGTGAGTTTTCATAGCTATGGATGAGTTACCCATGACCCTGAAAATACTTTGAACTCTTAAGTATTTACCAATTCCTGAGCCAATCTTTCCTTCAGACTAATTCTTGGTTAAAATAAATAAATCAGAAATTTTAAAATTGTGGAAATGATGCAGTTTTGATTTCTTTTTGATAGCTTTAGACATATAGACTAATAACAGAATACATAGAGTTGCTGATATACCAATCAACCTTAGACATTCCACATCTTAATTTTAAAGTAGGTAGTTCTACAGAACAGGGGAAAAACCCTTCACAAAACAGCATCTGTTGTACTTGTAAAAAGTTAATTGACATCTTATTTTTTGTTCTCTTTTTTTTTCTCCCTCTCTCCTTTCTTTTTCCCCTCTTTCTGTCCAATGGCCACATTGCTGAGAGGTTCAGAAAACCTGCAATCTGTATGCAAAGACAGAAAGAAAAAAAGCATGCACAGCTTGTGAGAGACTCTGCCTAGATCTGAGCACACTTCAGTTTCAATAGTTTCCACAGGAACACTGAAGGTTGTTAAACTAATGTTTTGTATGCTAAATTGTTCTGAATTTTAGTAAGGCTTTTGGTACTGTCCCTCAGAGTATCCTTCTGGACAAGTTGTTCAACTGTGGGATCAGCAGGTTCACGGTGTGCTGAGTGAAGGGCAGGGCTCAAAGGGTTGAAGTGAACGGGGCTACATCTGGCTGGTGACCGGGCACCAGCGGTGTTCCTCAGGGCCCAATTCTAGGGCCAGTTCTGTTCAATATTTTTAGCAATGATCTGGATGCAGGAGCTGAATGCATCATTAGCATGTTTGCTGATGATATTAAACCAGGAGGTGCTGTTGATTCTCTTGAGGGACAAGAGGCCTTACAGAGGGATCTGGATAGATTGGAGCACTGAGTAATGATTGATTAGTGACATGACATTTAACAAGAACAAATGCCAGATTCTTCACCTGGGATGGAGTAATGCCAGGCACAAGTATAAATTGGGAGAAGAGTGGCTGGAGAGCAGCCCTGCAGAAAGGGACCTGGGGGTGCTGGTTGGCAGCAGGGTCAATAGGAGTCAGCAGTGTGCCCTGGCAGCCAAGAGGGCAAACCCCATCCTGGGGTGCATCAAACACAGCATAACCAGCCAGTCAAAAGAGGTGATTATCCCGCTGTATTCAGCGTTGGTGCAGCCTCACCTTGAGCACTGTGTGCAGTTCTGGGCCCCACAAATTAAGAAGGATGTGAAAGAACTTGGATGCCTCCAGAGGAGGGCAACAAAGCTGGTGAAAAGGCTGGAAGGCATGTCCTGTGAGGAGTGGCTGAGGACTCCAAGTTTGTCTAACTTGGAGAGAAGGAGGCTGAGGGGCGACCTCACTGCTCTCTACAGCTTTCTGAGGAGGGGAAGTGGAGAGGGAGGTGCCGACCTCTTCTCCCTGTAATCCAGTGAGAGGATGCGTGGGAATGTTTCAAAACTGCATCAAGGGGAGGTTTAGACTTGACATTAGGAAGCATTTCTTCACCTAGAGGATGGTCAAACGCTAGGACAAGCTGCTTAGAGAGGTGGACGATGCCCCATGCCTGTCAGTGTTTAAGAGGCATTTGGACAATGACCTTAATAATTTACTTCACCTTTTGGTCAGCCCTGAATTGGTCAGGCAGTTGGACTAGATGATCGTTGTAGGTCCCTTCCTACTGGAACTGTTCTGTTCTATTCTGTTTTATTCCAAAATTCCACCTGTATACGAAGCATATTCAGTAGGGTTTTGCAAGTAGCCCTGGTCTTGTGTTTGGAATCTTTGTTGAAATGGAAATCCTCAGGACCAGTCACGTGTAAGGCTCACTCCACTCCACATTTCTTTTTTAACTTTTGTCTGTTAAGATTCTTCTAAAACTTCTGAAATCCTAAGTCCTGGCCAGTTATAATTTATTTAGCATAATGCTGTACTATCCCCCTTTTTAGATCCTTACCACACCATTAGCTAGAACTCCTTATAAGCTGTTAGCTCCAGAGTAATTTTCAGATCAACTAGTCCTGTAAGAGTGCTTTTATAACAATATATTGGGTACTTAAGCAAAATCGAAGTAAGACTTTGCCAGAAACAGATGCCAGCTAGAGGCTATAGCCAACAGAACTCTTTTTCACTTGCATCTCATTGTACTGCATTGCTCATCATTGCTGGCCCAAATCACATCTTGCCACAGTGATGTATGAACTTGTCACCTCAAAATTAGACTGCTGTGACCTACATGGTGTGATGCCATCCAGGCCCTGCAGCTGGCAAGGAATGCTGAGGCTCGTTTATGAGGTGGCATGGTGCCAGTTGAGCACATTGGGCTCATGTTTCAAGGATCTCTCCTTGTAAATTTAAAAATTCAAGTTCTGATTTTAATCATTAGAGCCAAATTGTTTGCGAGGAACTGGCTTGGTGTTTGAATGGAGACCAGTGATAAGTGCCATTCCTCAGGGGTCGATACTGGGACCGGTGCTGTTTAACATCTTTGTCAGCGACAATGACAGTGGGATTGAGTGCGCCCTCAGCAAGTTTGCCAATGACACCAAGCTGTGTGGTGCAGTCAACGTGCTGGAGGGGAGGAATGCCATCCAGAGGGAGCTGGACAGGCTGGAGAGATAGGCCCGTGCAAACCTCACAAAGTTCAACCAGGCCAAGTACAAGGTCCTGCACCTGGGTCGGGAAAATCCCAAGCACAAGTAGAGGCTGGGCATAGAACGGATTGAGAGCAGCCATGAGGACAAGGACCTGGGGGTGCTGACTGATGAGAAGCTCAACATGACCCAGCAATGTGTGCTCACAACCCAGAAAGCCAATCATATCCTGGGCTGCATCAAAAGAAGTGTGGCCAGCAGGTCAAGGGAGGTGATTCTGCCCCTCTACTCTACTCTGGTGAGATGCCACCTGGAGTACTGCGTCCAGTTCTGGAGCCCCCAACGTAAGAAGGACATGGACCTGCTGGAGTAAGTCCAGAGGAGGGCCACAAAGGTGATCAGAGGGCTGGAGCACCTGTTCTATGAAGCCAGGCTGAGAGAGTTGGGGTTGTTCAGCCCGGAGAAGAGAAGGCTCCAGGGAGACCTTATTGTGGCCTTCCAGTACTTAAAGGGGGCCTACAGGAAAGCTGGGGCGCGACTCTTCATTAGGGAGTGTAGTCCTAGGATGAGGGGTAACAGTTTTAAACTGAAAGACGGTGGATTTAGATTAGATATGAGGAAGAAATTCTTTACTCTGAGGGTAGTGAGACACTGGAACAGGTTGCCCGGAGAAGTTGTGGATGTCCCCTCCCTGGAAGTGTTCCAGGCCAGGCTGGATGGGGCTTTGAGTAATCTGGTCTAGCGGGAGATGTCCCTGCCCATGGGAGTGGAGTTGGAACGCGATGATCTTTAAGGTCCCTTCCAGTCCAAACCATTCTATGATTCTAGGAATTACCCAAGAGACTGAGCCCTGCTGACAATTGCTGATGTAACAACTTGGCCTTGGAGATAACTGAAAAGAAACTACCGAAGGGGGTTCTCAAAGACAGGTTCCTGATTTGGTTTGTTCATGTCCACTGAGAGTTCAGCACAGTCTAAATTCATTTGGACATACAAGGACATTCTTTCTCACTCCTCCCAACCTTTCTCAAACTCTAGCAAAAGGATGGGTTGGAGATCAGGGGCGATTGACGTACAAACAGTCCATTTATATGCACTTAATTTGTAAATAAAGGACCTATACCACAAAATAGGCTCTTACAGACTTTCATTAAACACAAACCCCAAAAAACAAACACAAAACTAACCAAAAAACCTTTTTAACAAAAACCCTTTACCCACACAGCTATTCTGACCATCTCACCTGACTGCTGAAGCAAGTGAGAGCACAGGATTTCACTTAGGAGCTCCTCTCTGACACTTGGAAAAGTGTTTTGGAAAGACTTGCCAACTTGGCTTTAGCTAGTTCCAGTTAAGGATGTTCAAATGCTTTTTGAACCAATACAATCACCAGAAATTCATGAAATCACTGAAGGAATCATTAGCACATAAATCACACTCTACCCTTCCTCATAATTGCATAACTGTCTATGTATCTCTTGGTTTATAAGTAAGAATATGATAGCCCCTTTCAACATAAAATATAGTTTGCATACACAGTTAAAATGGAGAGGTGCTACTGCCAATCCTGTTCTGTTCCTTTAAAAACCTGTTATTTAAGCGTATTATCAAAATGCAATAACGTCCCTCTTGAAATACCTTCAAATGCTTCTACACGCAAAGCTTCTAGTACCATCTTCTTTAGAAAACATTGAAAACAATTTTCATTATTAAAAAATGGAATTATTTTATTCTCGTTCAAAACATTTACCACCGTTTCCCTTTAGTTTTATAACCTGCAGTTAAAAAAAAATCCCAGATATTTCTTAAAGTCTAAGGTATTTCCTACAACTACGAAGACATGCAGGTCAGATTTTAAGTAACTGAATAGTTACATTACAAGCAGATTTAGCTTCATACAGAAGCAAGTAGCTATAGGGTTGCTTTAGGAACAGAGTCACATAGTGCAGATGTGCTGATCCACAGCATCCTGTCTCACCAACAAGCAGGCAGTATCTGAGTAGTTTAGATACCAGCACTGCTACTACTGATTTCCCACATTGTTACATATGGGAAATACACTAAGCAACCATAACAGAGTTCATCTGTGAAGTTGATGCACTGTATGACTCATGTCAAAAAGAAATCTTCTTGCAAACATGTTTTTGGGTTTTTTTTATGGGTTGGTTTTTTTTTTAATATGGTTTACAATCATTGTATATGACCCAGAATAAAAATTACTATGACAGGGTTGGTTGCGGGAAGCTGTAACTAATCACAAGTCAATGATGGAAAATAAAATGCTTGTAGTTTTGCCTCATTCTTAGAGAATGACCTTATCATGCAACAAATAAACCTATTGTGCACTGCTCCCTTCTCCCCAAAAAATCCCCTAAAAAAATGAAATGTAATATTATGCCACTTGGCAATGTATCGGGATTTATTGCCTGTAAAAGGACAGCTAAAGGCTGTACCAGATGCTTCTTTATCAGAAAACTAAGAGAAACTAGAACAAGACAGAGGAGGCTTTTGTTACTGCTAATGCTTCCATGTTTGTTCTCAGGAGCTTGACACCCTTAGGGAGGAAAAGACCATTATATTAGTTCCTCGCAGACTTAACTAACTTACAAAAGGAATTTAAGCTATTCGGATCACCAGCCAAACCAATGCAGAGCTGCTGTTACAGATAGCAGTCCAACATTTTGTACTGGAAGAAGCACAGGGGCAAACAAGCAGCAGCTATTTGCTGCTGCAAAACTCTTCCATTGGGAATGTTTCTCAACTGAACGGTAGCACAATTTTCCGTGTCAAAAACATCAAAGCTTTAGATTTTTGGAAAAGGACTGATTCCTTTAAATTCTCAAACACTAAAGGAAGCTGTAATGGACTATCAAAATCTAAAACTTCTGAAGAACTTTTTTCCCCGAGAGCACAAAGTAACTGCTGCCAGGACATTGCATAACCAGGCAAAAAATGAAGCAAGCTACTAAAAGAGGCTAGTCTCCCAATCGTTCATATTTTAAGAAGGAGCAAGGGGAAAATACTGAAGCAAAGCTTATTTATCTACTAGGACCTTTAAATATGAAACCTTAATATTAAAATATAGAAAGTGCCTGCTACAAAGTGATTTCATTTACAAGAGCCACATCCAAAGAAGGATGGCCTATTAAGCAGTCAAGCTCAAATGCAATCTGCTCTAAAATCTCATCAGAATAGCAGTGTCTTTCTAACGGGTTTATTCCCTACATACAGCCACAGTTTCATCTATTAAGTATAACAATTTTCTAGGGTGCAATATGCCCCTAAAAGAGGCACGGGTTACTTTTCAGATCACATCATTTGTAGAGTGGGAAACAAATCATCTCACACCAAGACAAGGAAAAATCAGATTAATCTCTTACACTAACCACAAGAGACAAAGAGTTTCTTTCTTAAAGGCTTACTGATACTATTTTGTTACTGTTCCAAACATCATTCAAAGTTCAAGTGCAAATAAACATTTGATCACTCAGCTGCTGAAAAATGTTGTTCAACACTTGCAGTAATGTATTCAAAACAGGAAGAAAGGACATAAAACCCAAAAAGACACATAAGCAACCAACTCACAAGACACAATAGATTCTTACTTTACTGCCAGAATGAATGAATATCACATCTCTAACAATACACCCTTGAAGCAACTTACAGAGTACCATGTTTCACTATGTATTTCACCACACTTTCTTAATAAAAAGTGTAATGTTTCCAATTGTAGGTTTAAGCCGAGAAGAACTCCTGTGGCAATTTTCACGTGAGCTCTGATAATAATCAATATTAACTGTCTTGACCTTTCGTTTCTAAAGTCTTCATATTGGATTATGTTTTCTGATTATTGAGAGGGTAGAATAACATCTGGAAGGACAAGAGTTGCTATTTTGAAGCTCTGCTAGGGAAAAAAAGATGACTTTGAAGCAAAGCATAGAATAAGAAAAGATCGACTCAATCTTTTGGAATTTAATTTAAAATTACATACTAACAAAACCTACAAGATTAATTGGAAGTGCTATAAAATAAACTTCTACTTTCTTAAGAAAAACTAACAGTAGATATCTTGAATACATTCCCATTTCTGGCATCTCTCTCCTTGTTTCAGTACAAGGTGGTTCAAAACACCCATCTAATCCTACAGGAAGTGGAAGCAGTATGTCTTCATAGCTACTAAAACGTGAAATTATTCTCCCTCCCTGACTGCTGATCAGCCTAACTGCATGACAGAGCTATAAATGCACAAAGAAAGCTAGGAAGTTAGAAGCTAGATTTTTAGTTTTTAAAAGGATTGAAAGAAATAAAGCAAATTAATTGCTAAAAATAAACATTGTATAATAGGTGGTTAACAAAACTCCTTTCTTCTGGTAATGAAAAACGAAAGCTATTCTCCTGCTTTCCGGGGTTTAGGTTGGTTTTTTTTTTCATTTTTCTTCAGAAAAATGAAAGCTGTTCTCCCGTTGGTTTTCTGAAAGAACTGAAGTGTTTCAACTGCCCTCTAGTGTTAAAATTAATGAAAAGGCTAGGCAAGAGGAAAACTGAAAAGATACTTAAGAAATTAACTATTATGGTGTCTTGTTAATCACTGTAAAGCTAAAAATTAAAAAGTAGATTTTAAGAAAGCAGTGGGCCACTTCTTTTTTTAAAATGAAGGTTTTCAAACATCTTTGTAAGGTACAATTCTCCCCACAGCAGCTAGCTGCATGAAATTATGGGAGTTTTTTACTAAGCTTCAACCCTATATTTCTAGAAAATTGAAAACAGTGCCCAAGGAAAAGTTCTGCTTGATGCTAAAGAATAAAATGTTTAGAATTTTAAAAGAGAAAAGAATCAATCAACTATTTCCATAGCTTAAGCTGTAAGATAAGCAAACATTAAAACTAAAGGAGAACTATCGGCTTTTCTAATTTACTTTATTTAAAATAAGTTGTATATATATAGGCATAGCTGAAAAATTCCTCTTTTCCTCCTCAGGCCCCACATATGAATTTTAACTTGAGTTTACCTAGCATGCAGAACAAGGAAAGCTCAGAGGGAAACGGTCTCTGACGGTCATAAAGTCCTTTGCCAGCAAACTAAATGAAATCCTGAGCACCAACAAGAAAATAAAGTTAATATGCCAAAAAGTGAGACTTTCCTAAGAATATTAGGTACTGACAGAAGAAAGAGAAATCTTCTAACAGGTAAGCTCTCCAGATAAGCTATCTAATGGGCTAAAAAAAGGAAAATACAGATCAAGGATTTAATGACTAGGAAAAAAAATCACCACCACATTTGCATTGCTACATCAAATTCAGCCAGGGTTACGGCTGAAGGAGTCAGGGCCCAGTCTAAGCTAGATATAATGCACAGAGTTCAGTGGAAATCAGCAGATCCATTATTCATGGGTGGGTTTGTTGCATGAAATGTAGAGCTTTTACTCTAAGCTAGTACTGACCAAGTTTGCTGCAGAACCAGTGACAGTGTAACTGCATCGGGACAGTGCTGCTCCTGAGCTAATTAATCCTGCTGAGAGATAAGGGTGATTAGCTCAGTTGTAACACTGTAACAACACATGTACACCACTTTCAGGACTCAGATAATATCCTCACCTGATACCATAGGTATACTACTTCAGTCAGCAATAACCAAGGATTTTCTGAACACGGTGTCTGATATTGTATGTGCACCACTGCCTTTGCAAGATCAGGGGTTATATTTACTATAGTTTAACAGCAGGCCTGTCACATCACTGAAACCTGTATTACACCTAGTCCAGGCCCGCAGTCTCAGGAAAGTCAGCAGCCTGGTTTGGAATGAGTGACCTTCTTGCTCTTAAACCAGGGAAGGAGAGGCTGGCAGGTCTTTGATGGCAACCTCCACAAAGCACAAGAACAGTCTGTTCTAATACTCAGGAAAATAGGTATACGTAGAGGAGACTGGCTCGGCTAAACAAGGAACTTAGGATTGAGCTCTAATGCAAACAAGAAATTCACAAGAGATAGAAATGAGGGCAGGTTACAGAGCAGGAATACAGAAACCCTGCCTGCCACGTGGATTGTTGCTAGGAAAGCCAAAGCCCACCTAAATTTGAAACTGGCAAGCAACATCAAGGGTAACAAGAAAAGTTATATTAGCAGCAAAACAATAAATGTGGAAAACATAGGCCTGCTGGGGGCCAGATGATGCATCATCAGCAGATACAAATAAGGCTGAGGTTCTTAATGTCTTCCTTGCCTCAGCCTTCATGAAGAAGGTCTCAGGCCCCTGCATCCAGAGAGAGGGTTCAAAGAGAATGACTATAAGTAGCAGAAGCGAATAGAGTCAGTGTATCTCTTAAAAAACCTCAACCCATAGAAGTCCTTCAGAACAGGTAGGATGAATTCTAGGGTGCTGAAAGAATTAGTCAATGTAATAGTGACACTGCTGACTATCGTGTTTGAAAGTTTGTCGAGATCACGGCAGGTCTCCCACAACTGGAGAAAGGCAAACCTGTCCTCAAAAATGGAAAAAGGACAATCCAGGCAACTACAGGCTGGTAAACCTCACTTTGGTACCTGGGAAAATCACAGAATCATTGAGATTGGGAGGGGGCTCTTGAGATCAACTAGTCCGGCCCCCTACTCAAACAGGGTCAGCTACAACAGGTTGCCCAGGATTGTGTCAAATTGGGTTTTGAGTATCTCCCAAGATGAAGACTTCACAACCTCTCTGGGCAACCCATTCCAGTGTTTGACCATACTGACAGTGAAAACAATCTTTGTTTTTCTTGTGTTCACATGGAATTTCACGTTTTAATTTATGTCCATTGCCTCTTGTCCTGTCAGTGGACAGTACTGAGAAGAGTCTGTCTCCCTCTTCGTTTTCCCCCCCATCAGGTATTTATACACATTGATAAGATTTTTCCTCCTTGAGCCTTCTCTCCTCCAGGCTGAATAGTCTCAACTCTCACAGCCTCTCCTTATATGAAAGATGCTTCAGTCACTTAGTAATTTTTGTGGACTTTTGCTGGACTAGCTCCAATATGTCCATACCTTTCTTTTCCTGAGGAGCCCACAACTGGGCACAGTACTCCAGATGCGGCTTACCAGTGCTGAGCAGAGAGGAAGGACCACCTTCCTCGACCTGCTGGAAATGCTCTTCCTAATGCAGTCCTGAATGTTGTTGGCTGCCTTTGCCACAAGGGTGCATTGCTGGCTCATGGTCATCCTGTTGTCAACCAGGACCTCAAGGTCCTTCTCTGCAGAGCTGCTTTCCAGATGGTCGTCCCACAGTGTGTACTGGTGCATAAAACAGGTATTCTTGGAACACATTTCTGGGCATATGCAGATGCTGTTGGTGAGTGTTAACAGTCAACATGAATCAACCACTGATAAATCACGCCTGACCAATTTGATTGCCTTATACGATAAAACAACTGGATTTGTGGACAATGGGAGAGCACTGGATGTCATTTACCTCAGCAAGTCTTTTAACAGTCTCTCACAGTACTCCTGTTATCCAAGTTATGACATGACAGTCTGCATGGGTGGACAACTAGATAGGTAATAAACTGGTTGGAAGGCTGGGCTCAAAGAATAGTGGTTGAGGCATCATACTCTACGCCGGACGCCAGTAATAAGTAGAGTACTGCCGCATGAGTCTATCTTGAGGCTTGTCCTGTTTAACATCTTTATCAATGACCTGGAGAAGGCGACACAATACCCTCTCATCTAGTTTGTAGATGACAGCAAACTAGTGGACGCAGTCAATATGCTCCAGGGCATGGCTACCATTTTGAGGGACCTAGACAGGCCAGAGGAACAGGCCATTAGGAAAGGACTTCTGCTGAAAATGATTTGTGGGTCCTGGTGGACAGTAGGCTAAACAGGAGTCAGAACTAAGCTGTGACAGCAGTGAAGGCTAAAAGCTTAACGGACAGTGGTATTATAGATTCAATATCCTTTCTGATAGTAACATCACAAACATCAATACTTATTTTTGGGTGCTCACCACTCTGAAGCAACTGCATTTATAAATACTTTTAAAATGGTATTTGAAATAGCATGAACATCTGGCATATGCCTATACCAGGGTTTCCTGTTCTGCATTCACAAGGAGTGCTGGCATACGTTTGTAGCATTGAGGAATGTTTGGGCTGCTCACCCACAGCTTATGTGCTTAGTTAGCAGCGTTTGTTTAAAGAAAATTTAAATCACTATCCCCACTCCCTCCATATGCTTATTTCAGTGCAAACGTACTGATATGGGTACCAAGATGCACAAGGTCATATAGACACAAGCTTTTAAGCAGGCTGGAAGCAAGTCTTTGGAAAGTTTCCATGATGCAGATGGTCACCCTTGTCCTGTGTATCACCTCTATAGTGCCATTATCCTTACCGTATCCATAAGAGCCATCATAAGCATGAAAGTTGCCAGTTGTAGAATGGCCACAACAATCTGACCACAACAGTCAATGATGTGACCCACACTTAATGTCATTAATCTAGATTAAAACTTGTCAATCATGAGTAGGCTTGGTGTCACAAACTCTGAGAGCAGCAATAACTCAGCAGGGCCAAATCAAATCGCTGCCTGGTATGCAGTCTGATGTAATACTTGGCTTCAAGTTGCTCCCGTGACTCTCCGTTACGCATACAGAAACAGTCACACACATTACACAGCTACTTTTGTTCAGCAGTTTTGTGAAATCTGTCAAAAAATTCTATGCTGTTCACACCAGTAGCAGCAGTAGGCATTACATCACAGTAAGCACCCTGGATCTCTGAAGCACAGTTAAGTAATTAGGAGGACAAAAGATAAATACAATTTTAAAACAGAGACTGATGTTTATAAATATTTCATAGGAATGTCAAACTCTCTAAGGTAGGGGAGACCAGAGTTCATCAAGTACAAAAGTTTCAAAATCACTTTGCTCAGCTACATACCTTCATGGCAATGCTTTATGCACATTCTCAGCATGATAACACAATTCTGCTGCATGGGAATGCTCAGATACCACAACCAGCACATGTACCATCCTTTGGGAATCTCTGAGTTAGTACAGCATCTATTTTGGCATCCATCCACTTTTATAAAACAACTCACCTCCCCCAAAGCCCATTTCCCATCATCTTTGTTGACTGTCCCACAGCTGTGGGCAGACTAATTCCCCAGGGGCCTGCAGCCTGTTTCCTTGCTCTCTTTTTACTGACGCTCCTGTAATGCACTCCCATTGCATGACGGAAGTTACTGAAACGGGAGGAAAATGTCACCATTTTTGCTGAATAATAAACATGCAGCCAATCTCATGCAACAATGTCCCCGTCACATGGTAACGCACTCACGTGCCATGTTCTTACAGTGCCAGAAGTTCACCAGTCCCTTGACAGGAAGTTTGCGGGCGCCATGGTCAGATCAGAGCAACACCATGATGGAAAACCTGCCAGTGCTTCACTTAAGAAAATACTAGATCATGTGCAGTCTTGAAATGCTGCGTGCTATACTCTCACAGGAAGGGAGAAGAATCTCACAGCAGTCAGAGAAGAGAGAAATTGTTCCTACCTGAAAATCCCTAATTGAACTTAAATAGGTGGAGAACAGACTTAAGAGCTGAAACCAAACATTTAATATCCATCTCCAAGTAGAATTTCTTGAGTATATTTAGGTATTCATTACCTAACTGTACCCCCAAACTGTTCTAAATGCACTAAACTCAACCTTGATAATGACTTCCACAATCTATAATGATGATATGCTGTATGAAAAGAAGTACACAATTTTCTTTCATTATTTTTCCCATCTTTGAGTTTCAGTGAACCTCCCCTTCTTGGACATGACAGAAAGCAATCAAGAGCTTTCGTTTAAGAATCTTGGAAGACTACCAAATTAAAATATAGGATGGCATGTATAATACTACTATATATTTTCAATTTTAAGTACTTACTTCATATGTTTGTTTTGAGTGGGTATCCAGGGAATTATGATAATGCAAATAAAAGTGCATAAGGTGAATTAACAGATGTTATTTTGAAACAAGGGTACACAAATGTATCTACAGCTTTCTGTAAACTGAGTGCAGAGAACAAAAAGTGGACAAAGCCACTAAACAGTTTCAGTATTTTAACCTATAAAAATGTTGAAGATTAATTTTTTTTCTCTCTTTACACACCCTCCCTTAAAGGAGAAAATTTCCATGCCCATACTTTATTTCTTGCCACACACTGCTACTATATTCTTATTCACCTAAGGTTCGTCAGCCTAATTTAATACATTTGAAACTGGGTAGCTCTGAATGCTTTAACAAACAGGAATTTGTCTGAGCTTGGCTGGATTCCCTCAACTGCACCCTCATCCACCAGTTGTAGATGACTGGTACTAGCCAACTGTAAACCACTGTTCCTGAACAAGTAACAATTGTTAAAAAAAACAAAATGTAGAGTTTACTCTATGCATTGTTCTGAGCTGCTATCAAAGGAAGCACTTGCATGAAAATACAAAAGCAGGAAACATTAAAAAAATACATTCCTTGGCACCAGCTCTTTGCCGGCTTAAGTCTTGAGTGCATAGAGCATCATACCAATAAATAAGAGATGCACTGTGGGCAGCTTTAAAGCAAAAACAAACAAACAAACCCACCCAAAACAAAACAAAATCCAAACCAAACACACCCCCAAAAAAACCACAAACCAAACAACAAGCAGACTGCAGACTAAAGCAGCAAACACTTGTGACTTGTAAAAAATCTTAACAAAAGTCAATGTTGCTCCCAAGATTTTTATTTCAGCCATTAGCTTTGAAAGACAGTCATGCACAAATGTCAGGAAATGCCAAAGGTAAAAAAACAGTACTCTTATACAGCCATACTCACTGACTTTCCACAAATCCTTTTTTTTTAATTAACAAGGTTATAATAATGAATTACAAGGAAGGATACCAATTTTGCTAACATACCGATTTTCTTATTCAAAACTGTAAAATATCAATATTTAATTCACCCCTGGAGTCCTCTTCCCATCGTGCATGTCTCTGGAATGACCCAAACAGCACCACGTCTCATACATGTGGCTGGACAAAGAGCACACCTTTTTTCTGTGGGAGATCTCCCATACAGAAACCAGCTCTTAGTACATCTTTACTTTCTAGTAGGTGAACAGAACTCAGAAACACAAGCCGTAAGAAAAAAAAAAACAGGTTTAATAATGCATATTTTAAGCAATGCTGCTCACAATGCTTTAAGTTTAAATCGTTTAGTGACCATTAAAAAATTTAACATCAAAATACTGAACAAAACACACATGTCACAACACGCAGCCTTTACTTCTTTCCAACTGTTTCTAATATTAATATGTACAACACATGTAAGAAAAAAGTAGGAAATGCTGTCAAAGAAGCATATAATATTTAAACATTAATTAGATACATAAACACTATTTAGGCTAAAAATAACCCCCTGAACACAATATAAACCAATTGTTAGATAGTATCTTTTTAAAAGTATGCTTATAAAAAAGCAAATACACTTTAAAATCAAAACCACTTTAAAAATTGACATCTGAAACTACCTGGTTTTCTGTTTTCACCTTAAATTGCACAAACTTTTTAAAAAGATTACAAAAATTAATATGACAAAAAGCTATACATCATGATATGAGTTTTGCCCAGTAACTGGTATTAACATACTTATTATTTTCAGCAGTGTTGTGTGACAAGTCCATCACCCTTCAGCCTATTTAGGCTGAGAACAATCCAAAATAACTACAGCGTCAACACTCTGTGCATGAACACTCATGTCAGAGACAGAGCCCCTGCATAGTCTGATCGTGCTTTAAGCTTACTATCTATGCATATTCAAACTCACTTTTCTGCAAGGATGAGTTCATGCTTTAGCAACTGCTCCCCACAAATCTGTGTCATCTGTCCTGCCCAGAGTCACAGGCACCAAATTCCATTCCTGTTCTTAGCCACGCACAGTTCACTCTCAATGCTCACAGTGTCTCCCACCATTCTTACCACTGCTAGCAATGTACAGTCAAGCCTGGCTTTGTACTGAATATCTTATCAAAATCCAAGTAGGTTTTATCAATTCTCAATTCAATCAAATAATTGAATCAGATAAGGGTCTGGGACTTGATTCATGCAGCCCACTTAGGAAAAGAAGTTTCCTGGTGAGTTACTTTGGGGAATCTCTCCATGACCCTCTGAAACCCACTACTGAGGGCAAATTAAAGGAAATACAGTAGGCTTTCCATCTCTCCCATCCTAAGCTCTATATAGCAATAGTGCATTTATGCCATGTTTTTCCCATTAGTAGTACTGTTTTGTGTTCTCAGATGTTGCACACCAAATCCTAGCTACTGACCATTTGCTTCCTAATTCCCCCATTTTCCTTCTTAAATATTTGTGGAGTGAGGACAAGAAAAATTCTACAATACTAGATGAATTAATCTCTGTGCCAGCCTGAGGGCAATATAGAGGCAGGCAGTGAGGGAACTGGCAGGATGGAAAAGATAAAACAGCTGAGTAGCATATTCAACAGCAGCACAAGGCTGAGAACAAGCTAACAGCCTCCCCATACTGCAATGGTAGGAACACAAAGGGGAAGAGTGATTAATTAGCTTGACAGAAGAGAAAGAACTGGGATTAATGGCTGTTCTTATTACTTACTAACTTTTTTTTCAAAAGCACTGAACTGTCAGCCCAAACAACGGGCCTGGCAAAGACTTCAGCAATGACTTCTACAATCTATGACACACTATACAAAAAGTCTAGAGCATATAAGGAAAAGATTTCTGACTTCTGCTTGGGGGAAACCTAGCTGCCTGAAAATCTGCAGCAACTGAACCAAAGAGGCAGGAAACTCATCAATAGGAAGCAATTTGATATTGGCTCTACAGAGGGCTGGAAGGTTTAATTTTTTCCCCTCACTGCCATCTCTAACTGCTGTGATACTGCAAATGCTTCTGCTGAGTGACAGACGTATCCTTCTGAAAATGATGCGGAGGAGATGGATGGAGCCAGACTCTTTTCAGTGGTTCCCAATGACAGGACGAGGGGCAATGGGCACAAGCTGGAACATAGGAGATTCCGTTCAAATATACAGAAAAACTTCTTTACGGTCAGGGTGACAGAGCACTGGAACAGGCTGCCCAGGGAGGTTGTGGAGTCCCCTTCTCTGGAGATCTTCAAGTCTCGCCTGGATGCAGTCCTGAGTAATGTGCTCTAGGCAATCCTGCTTTGGCAGGGGAGTTGGACTAGATGATCTCTAGAGGTCCCTTCCAACTCTGAAAATTCCGTGATTCCGTGATTCCAAGATCAGGGCTACCAGAAAGGAAAGCAGTGCAACTCCTGAAATTCCCACCTACGTCCACATGGAGCTACAGATATGTGACCTAATTTCTCTCCTATACTGAAGGAAATTGTTCAGGGATTATAAGGGCAATAATTTTATGCAAAGGAATAAAAAGAAAGGAAGAATCCATTGACAATGAAAGTTCTGGTACTCTAATAAGTTGATTTTCTTGGTTAAGACAAATACACCTGACCATACATAGCCTCTCTGGAGTTGAGCAGCATGAGGGCGATGTGCAGAGCAAACATGAACAGCTGGGTCAAGAATTTAAATACAGCAGCTGAAAAATCAGAGTTCAAAGTGGGCTTGAATTGACTGTACAGAGAGCCTCCAGTAGAAAATGCTTAAGGTCTGATAATAGAAAGACTGAAAACTACTGCTTTAAGAAACTGAATTTAGTTCACAGCTGTCCATTGGGCTAGCATGTGAACATATACCCATCACTATTAAAAATGAGGCCTTTCCATAACATGTACCATGGAGCAGCTCAGGCCAAAGAGAAGCACCCCCCAGCTGCCTTCAGAGCCAGCCACGCTCAAGAACTGCTGTATGGAAGGCAGCCGGGGACCACAGCTCTGCAGGAGGTTGGTGACAAGCAATAGGGACAACACACTAAGGAAGAGCAAAAAATGGTGCTCCATCAGTGACCACATTCCTCCATACCTTCTCTCACATGACAAATGAGTAACAGACAGCCCCATCCTACCATTCATAAGGAGATCTGGTTATACATGTCATTAAAGACATGACGTGAAAATTTTTCTCCGTATTAAAAAACACAAATAAGAATCTACCTGTGGGAGAGCACCACATATCTGATATTACAAGGAGAAGAAGTAATAAGAAAACATAGAATGGTTTAGGTTGGAAGGGACCTTGAAGATCAT
>RSEF01000001.1:91843245-91857244 GCA_003993805.1 Himantopus leucocephalus
AGCATACCATTTGGCTGCCTTTGACTCCGGTTCATACTGAAGTTCCAGCAGCACTCAGAGGTGGTGTGACTTCATTCAGGCCATGATAGTCTACTGTTATCCTCCAGTCCCCGTCAGAGTTTCGCACTGGCCTTATAGGGCTGTTAAAGGGTGAGCGAGTTTTGCTGATCACTCCTTGGCTCTCTAGCCGTCGAATCAGGTTGTGGATGGGAATCAGGGAGTCTCGGTTGGTGCGATACTGTCGTTGATGCACCGTGGCAGTAGCATCAACTACTGGTAGATACACCATAAATTTCCATGACAATATTGAGGAAGTGTGGAATTATGGTAAGGGGTAAGAAATCAGAGCTGTCTCCTGCTAATAGTCTTCCTCATGTGTCTAGACATTTATTTCATGTTTCTTGAGCATTACATTGGTAAAATTGGAATAAAAATAACTCTTCTGAAGAATTGTGAGATAGTATTTATTCCTAGGTAAGTGGTTGAAATTCACCTTCTCGCAGGTGTCCAGGACACAGTTCATTTGTGATTTCTTTGAGGCATTAAAAACTTAAGTAATGCTCTCACAAGGGAATGTTGTTGAACTGAAAGGGAATTGTGCTGAGATCGTTGAATAAAATGAGTTACAAAATTTTGAATTAATTTGGTCCATAGAAGAAGCTTGAACAGAATTTTGAGCAATTAGTTTGGGTTAAAGTAAGGATTAGTGTAGGAAACACAAAAGGTTAGCATTTCTTCATTGTTATTGTAACCCATGAATCAGTGTGTTTTGCAAGGTTTTTTTCAGTGAGAGACATGAAGTTTATTAGTTGAGCTCAGTCTGTAAATTGTCTCTTCCCAGAAATCATCCAGCCATTGGTGCTGGGCCAGATGGTGATTCTCAGTTATTGGTAGTGTTTTGAACTTCAGGGAGTTGCAGTAATGTTTGTTCTGCTCAGAGGGCTCATGCAACTAAATTTTCAGTATTGGGTGTAAGCCACTGCATCTGTTCTGAAGGTGAGGTTATCTGTTGCAGATTCTTCAATCAAAACCTGGCAGTTGCAGGCAACTATGACATTTAGGATACTCATTCTGCTTAACTTAGAAACAAATGTGTGCCTTCTCAGGCATGTGCACCCAAGCTGCTGAAATGAATATCCACTTTAAGGCTGTGGATATAACCCAATGATCACTTTAAATTGATCTGTTGACTTCGGTGAACAGCAAATAGAGACCAGAAGATAGAAACTAAAGTTCAGAGTCATTCAGCTCTAAGACTGAGCACAGATGTCTATATAAAGGCAAAGGCTAGAATTGCAGTGTCTCCCTAGTATAAACCTGAATTTCAGAGTGACTATAAACATTAAAAAAGTCAGAGAAAAGAACCATAAAGTCCTCATAGAGCTGAACCAACTCATCCACTGAAATAAGGCCTGAATGTTTGCATTTGAATGTAATAGATTCTTAATGTCACACTTCATCATAATGTCTTTGAACTTTTGATTCTTTTATGCAACCAGACCTCAAAAATCATCTGAGATTTCCCCCTTACTAAATCAAATGTCAGCTTCGAACTGCTATGCTGTACATATTAGACTGTACTGCATACATGGTTTGGTTAATTTTGCTGTTATTTATAGCTGGTATATTTGACTCAAGCTGCAATATAAAAAAAACAGGTAGGGTGGCAGCAGAGATACACCCATCTAGACAAATCCCCAGCTGTAGCTTGGAATACAATTGCTTCAGTGTCCCAATGACCTAAAAGTATTTAGTAAGGATTTTAGTCAGATCATCCCCAGCTGAATTCAGGAGTTTTATCATTAACACCAAGGAGTGGAGAATCCGAATCTCTCTTTGGCAGAAATAACTCCAAAATTCCCAACAGCTATTGTCTACCCTGCTGTTTATTAAGGACACGTGCCTTTGCTTGCTGCCCCTAACTGATTTTGTGTATGACTAATAGCAGCTTCAGCATTTTAGAAAAAAAAAATGCTGTGGATGATAACAAGAAAGTGTGTAGGTCTATTAGGAAGGAAAATCCTGGAGGTAAAGCTTTACGACACTAGCCCTTGCCTAATTTGCAGTAACTCATTTTGTATGTAGTGTTTCATATTGGTGAAGCCAAGGACTAGAGTTGTTTGTTATTTACATCAACCCATATGGGGGATGGTAGTATCCAAGAGGGCAGAAAATAGGTCTGTTGATCAGAACAGTAAATTAGGGGAAGACGGAAAGACAGAGAAGAATAACTGGATTCCATAGACATGCATAAACATTTCATGTTGTTTGCTACTTGTTACTTGGCTTCCCCATAAACTCTGCTCCAGAAGTCTTTAAACTGATAATAAAGCTTTCGTCCTCATCCCAGTCCCTGGATTATTTATCCCTCTTTGGTTAATCAGACCTTCTGTTTGTCTGACCTCTGTTACGGTAACAAAAGAAAAGCTGTTTGGTTCAGAGTGCTCAAACTGCCAAGAAGGCAAAACTATTCTGCATGCAGCTGTGCAAGCATTTGTTTTTGACATAGTTGAAAAGGGACCCTATATGTGGGTAGGTACATTTGTCTTTTTTCTTATACCATACTGGATTTAGCTCTTCAACTAATGCCCTGAAGGACCATTGGCCTCCATGCACCAATTCAGACACCATCATAAAGTGGTCTTCCTGAGATGTAGCTTCTCGTCTTGATTGGGGATTTTACAAAATCCTGATTTATTTCATGGTATATTTTATCCAGTTTGTTCCAGATACAATAAAATAAGTAAAAAAGCTGACAGTTTTATTTATGCCACCATATTAACCATTTATCAAGATGATATACAAGGATGGTAGTGTATTTCAATATTCAGTTTCTTTAAAAGATTAGTTGCTCTAAATAGAAATATATTGAATAAATAAATATTTAAAATTACAGAAGTATATTAAATAGATTTTACTCTTCGGTTTCTAAATATACAGTTTTTATAACAGTTTCTCTAAATATCTTACTCTATCAAGAATAGTTTCTGGTTTGATTTGATTTTCAACAGTGTACAGTTTTGCTAATTCAAAATTATAACAACAGATCTCACTGAAGATTCCTGAATTTTGCAGATTATCAGATTATACCCAACTTTGACAATCCACATGAGCATAATTTTATCTTTAAACATACAAATAACCTCATTGCCTTAAAAGTAAAGCAAGTGCTCCAGTTTTGACTTCAAAAGCATATATGATTAGAGGTAGCAATGAACATGCATTATAAGATATATACATTTTGATATGCATAGAATTTTGTTTAATTCTCTTCTACTATGTCTTATTTTTGCATTATTTCTGCTTTCTTGAATTTTTCTGTCTGTTTCCAGATATCTTTGTCAACTTTAAAATTATTAAGATCTTAAATGAACTTATTGTTCAAATGTTGTATCAGAGTAAGGAGAAATGTTGCCAAATGCTTCTGAAAAGGGAAGATAAATTCACATGCACACCCACTGGCCTCAGTGCAATCAGGTTTTCATCCATCATAATTTCCACAAACACAAATGCAGACCAGCTGTATGAAATAAAAAAATACAATATGGCTTTTTTTTGGTAAAATTTAGTTTTCATATAGCTCTTTCTATAGTACAACACAGAACTCAGGTTGCAAAGAAGAACAGTATCACTGTGTCTATTTTACACTTGAGAAAAACACAGCCTACAGAGTGGAAGTGATAAACCCAAAGTCACTCATAAGACCAGTAGCCTCCTCAGCTCTTACCTGATGAAGCATCTAATGGATTAGATCACTCTGACGAGAAACGGGAAGGTGAAGTCATTTTGTAGGTATCCTTTACCTCTCCCCCACCCCCCAGAAAATATTGGCCTTTATTTATATCAACATGCTTTTGCCTTATTGTTAAAAAACTTCTGAGAAAAAGTGTAAGCTATTGAGTAAATAAACCTAGCTGAGACCCAAGGTGTCCTAAATGCCATTAACAGCTCTTTCTGTGGTTTGGTCATTAAGTGAAATCAGTCGATTTGCAGCTACCAGCAAGTAATTTTAACATGACATACATACTCTGTATTTGCTTGGGTTTCACCTATGCACAGATTTGAAGATCCTATATAATTGTCACTTTTTTTGGTCTTAGCTGAATGTATCTATTGTAGCCTAATTTAGAACTATCCTCATGGAGGATAGACAGATGGGCCAAAGAAACTTCTAGATGCAACTCTATAATTCAGATGTGAAATTTGAGTGCAACACATTGGTCCAGATGTGATCACTAGTTTAGAAAGTGCCTAAACCATTGAATACGAGCAGTAGAAAAGTATGTACTGGGAAAGATCACTTTATACCTGGTGGGTTTCTTATATTCTCCTGTCTACCTACTATTGCAGATAAGGTGCTGAACTAGACAGACCTTTGGATTGAACGCACAGAGATTTTATGAATATTTGAGAAGTAGGTGCATGCCAATGTTCAAAAAGAATTTAAACACCTATAACAAAAAACATCATTATATTTAGACTTTGCGCTGTCTTTCTACAGTTCATCCACATTTTAGATCCTTTCAATAACACAGCTTCCTAGAGATAGCTGTGTTCTAGATCTGAGTGTTTATAAAATTTCATTTCTTTGCAAGAAAAGACATTTTCCAGTAAAAAATAATAATGAAGGTCATTAGTTGATTCTTTTTTTTTACTAAAAAACTACAACAAAGAAGGTTGTGCTTTGTAGGTATTTCTTCTATTTTTTTTTTCCATTTAGAAAATCACCAAAATTTTGAGGTGTGAAAATGTATTTGTACCAAAGCAAAATTATAGCTAGTGAATGTATTCACTTATACAATGTAAAGGCAAATAACTGCAAAGTCATACATTGATATCAGAGAAATTCCAACCCCAATAATGTCAAAGAAAGGTTTGCCACTCATTTCAGTGGAGTCACAATTTCACCCATTATAATGTCTTTTCAAAGATACTTAATTACTCCTACTCAAGAACATTGTGGAAGTAACAATTTAATGAAACACCTCTTAATCTCAATGGAGAAGCTCCCATTGATTTCTGTGGATCATGGTTCCTGTCCTTCAAAAGCATTATGGAAGTGTCTCTCAAAGGAAAAGGTCCCAAGCCCAATCATGCACGCCATATAAAACTGAAATAAAATCTGTACTGAAGGACATTCTACAGATGAAAAAAATTTTCCCAGGAAATGGACAGAGATTTATCACTCTGTGCTTAGGTGAGTGCTGCAGCATACTTATATCCTCTGAATTAGGAACAGACAGAAATGCATAAAGCACATTTTACAGTGAGTTGGACTTGGACAGATACTAGCATTAAAATAATGTTTAGGTTTATGGAAGTAATGACCTGTTACTTGAATGTTATAGAACAGGCTTAACATCCAGATCTTTTTTGCTTACTTAATTTTGATTGCCTCCTTTTATTTTCCACTTATAAATACTTGCCATTGAGCGGAAGACACTGCTGACTAAAACACTGATGACAGATGAGTCATTCTGTCACCTCTATATCACTGCAAGTACCTTCAGAAAAGACCTGATTCTCCGCTTTTCTGGTAACTGAGCTGACTCATTTCTGAACCAGCATAGCACAGTGTCATCACACTGCTGGGATATGGAGTACTTCAATACCATCTTCTTAACTGAGCCCCTAAAAGTCCTCCCAAATCCTTTTTTAGCATATGTGAGGAAACAGTTCCAGTTGTTATAACCTAAAGCTGTGTGTTGCTTTGTGTTTTAGGTAGTCACAAGCTTATCAGGGTCCTGAAAAATTTCCTCTGCTGTTTCCCAGTCAGCTCCCAAATCCTTATCTTCAGGGAACTGTGTTATGATGCCACTGCACCACCAAGACAAAATTTCAGTGTTACAATTACTGCAGGGATTGGGAAAACATAAATCCCAGTCCTATGATGGAGCAGATGAAGTACAACTCCTAACCCTGGGGCAAAATTGTTTTTGTTAAGGAGATCTGATTGTGAGAAAACTTTCTAGAGTAATTAGGAAAATTCAGAAATGGGTAAATATATCCACGTCTCTTATGGCCTGAATAAGAAGATCTCTTCGGCTTTAAGGATTTTTTTCATAGTTCAAAGAACTGTTTTTACTCATCAGTCCCATCCCAATATTTTGTGTTCTCAATTAACCTCCAGAAATCCTTAGAAGAATTTTGCCTCTAATATGAGGGAAGTTTTTGAGATTCCTATAAGTCCACTCTGTGGTGTTTGTTGGCTTGTTTGGGGGCTGGGTGGAGTTTTTAGGGTTCATTTTAGTTTACCTGCTGCTGTTTTTTGCATGGAAAGGTCTAGGGTCACCAAATATGGCTTCTGTCACCCATCAAGCTAAGGTGATACATAGCACCATAAACCCCTGAGACAGCTAGGATAAATGACAAGAGCATCAAGGACAGAAAGTGCATTATGAAATACATGAAAGTAAGTTTACCCCAGAAGGTGAAAGACAAAGACTCAGCCTTTTCTAGGGGATTAAGTATTCTGAAGCTCATTCCTGGGTCATGAGCCATTCCCTTCCAGCTGTAGGAAAAAAACCATCGTGAACTTTTTCCATGTTGCTAGTATTGATAGCTTTAACATTTCTTACTTTACACTGAGGGTACAAACCTGAATAGGCTAACGTAGATTTTCTCTGTGAAAATACAACCAGCCCTCTAGAACTTTTGTATGTGTTTTGTAGCTTTCTGACCTTTTCAGCGTCACACTAATGCTATAATAAATCACCTCTTTTAGTGCCTGAAGTGCTACCTTTGACCCCCAAACATGTCTTGCAACTGTGCTTGCTGTCAATATATCATCATAATGTAGCGTGTACATGTGTCAAGCAATATGAATGCACTTTTGGGAGATGTAAACTTCCAGTTGGGTTTGTACTGTGAGAGGGGGAAGAGAATGAGAGGATATCTAGCTATTTTACTTTATCATCCTTATACTTTGTAGTCTTTTCATCTCTACTGTACTAGTAACTCATATTTGTTGTGTAAGGTGTTTGATCTCATGCTTCTACTTTTATCCAGATAACTTCATGTTGAAGGGATTGGTTAAGTCTGTTCTTAAAGATTTCCTGGGTTTACTAATTTGATTTTAGATGAACAGTTAAGGAATGCATTCACAGCCAGATCTTATGCAACAATACTGTAAATCTCAGAGCTCTCTGTCTATATTGCTGTTGTCATGGGTTTTTTTTCAGGTGTGGAAACTGAAGCAAAAAAGATGTTGGTGATAATCAAAGGATAAAAAGCTGATAGCAGAGCCAAAAGCTAGAAACACCTCTCCCCAGATTCACATGATCACATAAGCCTGCTTCAGTAGTCTTACAGTGGTTAAGTCTTTGTAAAGTAGAAGTAACAGAAAGCCTAGGGCCAGTACTGTCCTCTGAGATAGCTCATTATTTCCTATTGTTTTGTTTCCAAAGTACATGTTGTTTTATAGCTCTAGAAGCTCTCTTCTTCCCAGTCAACTCAGCCTCTGAAGCATCTAGCTGTTTAGTTACTATATTCCTTTCCATGTTAAAGCCAATGTTTAGAACTGTAAGATGTCTATTCCAGGGTGTTTAAAATTTGCAGGGGTCAGATCCTAACAGCTGGATGTTTAGGGTCTGTCAGGTGTCTTGCCTCTGAACAATATTGAGAATCCTCTGTGAAACACATACATCAGCTGTCACCAGGAAGAGTCTGGTGTCTCACAGAGGAATTAGAAAGGCAGCACTCCTGGCTGGGAGCCATCTAAAGTCAGCACACAAAGCCTTTAGAGTCTGCCAGTGCAAACTGATAGCTTTTCTCTTGCGTGCATTTATGATATTGCAGCTTAAATGCATATTTTAATACTATAAAAGTATTGAATAAGAGTGATAAATCTAGGAGTTGATTTACAATGGAAAAAGATTGCCCCAGAGCTTGAGTCTCATTTCAACAATTTCTTTTCAATATTGTTACTTTCATTTTCCCTGCATAGCCATGTTCTAAGTGGTGCTGGTAGCAAAACAGAACTACTTCTTCCCCATCCGGAAGACCTTGATATCCTCAATTCCAGGCTTTCTCAACTGTTTGATTTGCTTTCTGGGTAACAGTTCATAATTATCAGGCTTTTTGATTTGTGTGTGTGCATGTGTATATGCAGAGGGAGTAAACAACTGAAGAGCCTCACCAACAGAAGAGCCTCATCCTTCCCTAATCTTACAGAAATTCTTCTAATACCATAGAAAAGACATTAAGAACTCATGTTGGTATAAATGTCAGATTTGAATTCATTGTGAAGTGTTGCCTAATTAGCTGTGAGAGAAACATCTCTGAGATCTGACAAGGAAAATATGTTCAGTTCAAAGTTATGTCTGTAGTGAAGAACACTTTTAAACTCATATACTGCATATTATGTGATATTTATCTCCCCTGAGATAAATAACTCCCCTGAGATAAATATAAATTTAAATATATGAGTAGGAAATAAATTGCTGATGACAGCATTCTGGGAATAATCAAATGTATTTGATTAATTCAGATTTTTTGGGGGATTTTAGCAATGTCCTGGTGTCAGTTTTCTGGCTTTAGATCTATCTTCAGAAATACTTCCTTCTTTCTTAGTCTATTTCCTTTAAATATGATTTGAATACCATTGTTATCACTGGAAAAATTGTGTTGGACGTTAAAAGAATGGATCAGAGAATTTGTGAGCAAAAGAAAATATTTTAAATTTTGTTTACCTTTTGCATTGAAAAAGAAAGCCAGTCTATTAAGCTACCCTAGTAAATTGAAATTTGAAAAAGATCATGAAAGTAATGAAAAATTATCTATAAATCATATAATTTATAGTAGAAGTGTAAATATAGGTAATATGCTATAAAATATTTAACAGTAAAATTAATAAATCAATGTTGTACTTTGAATAATTTTGATACCATCAATCTAAAGCAGTAAATTTGCCATTATTTGGTTTTGTTTCCTCTCCTGAATTTCATCCAAGTCATTTTTCTCTCCATAAAGTATTTTCATTTCAATGAAAGTTCATTCAGGAACAGGAAACAAGTTCATTGTTCCAATCATCAACACCTTTAAGAAACAGATCTGAATTTGAGAGAGATGCAGGTTATTGTTCAGATCAGCAAGGACAGATAAACACTTAAACCACGTAAAGTTAAAGGGAATTGGGTGCCAACAATATCTGCGAATCTGGATGTTATCCTCTACAAGACTTTAACTGATATAGTGAGAAACCTTAGCACTGGTAAGAAAAAGAAAAAAGAAAAAAAAAAAGCTGGGCTGTGTTTTAACCCTGAATGAGACTTCTGTGAGGGGTTAAATGGAAGACTTGTATCTTCCTCTTTGATGTGTCATCAATTTTCCCGACCATAGGTTTGAAGTACAGAAAAGTTGGTATCACATTACAGAACAGCAACTATTCTCCCACTCGCAAGAAAATACAGTTGCTGTCAATGCCAATTCATCACTGCTTGACGTATGGTATATAATTTCACATGGAAGGTATCACAGGAGCTAACCACTAGTTTATGTTAGGAAACGTGCAAACAATGTCAATTTACTACTACCTGAAACAGCAGTAAACCAAGTCAGAGCATATCAAGTTATCATTACATGGAAACATGTCAGCAGTTACAAAGAGGAAGAGAAATGTGGTTGCTGAGAGGTTTCTTTCCATGGAATGAAATCACTTTATTCTTCCCTGAAAGTCTTTTTCACAGTAAGCTAATCATACTTGAGACTGGTAGCTGCAAGCCATGGCCCGCTTGTATAAAGAACTACCCTATATTTTTCTTGTTTACTGTACCTCCTTTGTAAAATTAGGAGATTTAATTGAAACATCTATTTGTAATGGTTCAAGATCGGCTCTATTGTTCTCTGCAATAAGATGTGTAAATTGAGTGTTTCTAGCTTTATTCAATGTATTCAGTTTTAAAAATCACATTATACTGGAGTCTGGTTTAAAACCTTTTTATGTCATTACATTTTGGATTGCTCAGTGATGGAAGGCTTAAGTTACTGTTGGATTTTCTACCTGAAGTACAGTAGAAGACACATTAAATTTTCTCACCAATTTTAACTTGATGGAAGAAACACAGTGGGAAAATGTGCTAATAGCAGCATTTACCAGAAGTGATTTCTGTTTATTAATGCATCTTGTCAAGTCGCATAAGCTAAGCAGGGTAGGGAATGTTCAGTATTTTTGTGGGAGGCCTTTCTGGTAGGGGTCAGGGATATACTACGGAGGAAATGGTGCATAAATGGTAGCAATCTACCTTGTCATCATCATTAATTTGTATCACATTATGATGATGTCTCTTATATGGGGAATAAATACAGCTCTCATGCGCTTCCCTGTTTCCTTAAACACTGAACAGAATTTTTAACATTAATTTTACAATGCAGTGCATTCTCACTTCCTATATTGCACCAGGAACTGAGTATGGATGTAGATATTAATGTTAGAAGTTTTTAGTACAACCAACTAGAATGTGCTGATTCAGAAGACGTGGAACTTTTCTGCAGAGAGCACTTTTGCTGAAGGTTTCCTGAAATTTTCTCAAGTCCAGGATGAAATTTTGCTCAATTTCTCTTTTTGTCCTTCAGTCCCTGCTGGAAAGCTGTAACCAGTACCTAGTACGTGTCTCTGTTCCACTGATCACACTTTGAAGAGAAATAGTGAGAACTCATGTCTTTACATCTAATGCTTGTGAGAAAGCAGCTAGAGACATACTCTGAGATTAGTGATTTCTATTTATTTGTTCAAGGTGGGTCCCAAAACAAAACAAAGATTTTTTTCTGTCTTTTCTTTCCGAGGGAGTGATTCTCCTCATCTGCTTCCTAATTCTTTGCTTTTACACTAGAGACACATATTACCACAACGTATAAATTTCTGAATCAAGTCCTTTGTTTCCTTCTGATGCAAGAGGAGAAATTATAAAACTGTGAATATTCTTCAAAGAAAGCTGTTTTCTGCCTTGCTCTGTCACCACCAACTCCAACATATTTTGGCTATAGTCTGCTCTTACTTTACAATGATAGAGGGTACAAAGCTATATGAACAAGCCTTTCTTTTGTTCTGCAGTCCAAACAACAAAACTAGCTCTCCTATTTCAATCACTATAACTTAATTTTTTACTTCGGTTCGTTTTCCTCTTGAGACTTATTTTAACGTTTCCCTGGTAGGTTTGTGTGTTAAGCTTTGTTAAAAGGAAATGAGGGATCTAGCTGGGACCCTCTGGAGGGAGAGAAAGACCATGACTTTCCTGGCTAGAAAGTGTGGATTCCCAGAGAGGAAATGGGATGCAAGATAGTGAGAGTCAGAACTGACAGGAGCAAATAGGAGATGGACAGGCCTGGGAGGAGATGGAAATAATTTTTCAGGGGACCACAGAAGCCTGGGCAGTGCTTTCTGCAACTCAGTCTTTAACCAAGACCAAGTCAACACAAGTTAACAGAAGGATCCATCTGTGATAATTCAACAGACAAGAAGTATGCTGTTTCTCTTCTGGCTGTCCTAGTAACTTGAGTTTTCTCTGTTTGAAATTTACGTGTTCTGGGTTTTTGTGTTTGATTTTCATTCTAATAAGACAGTTTTAATTTAAAAGATGTGGCTTTTAAGACTCTGCCGTTCTGCTGCTTACCACTCTGCTGTGGAATTCAGCTTCATTAGGTGAACAAAACACCTATGATTTTAGCAAAAAACAGTGTAAAAATCAATGTTGTATCAGCAACCTAGCATATGCAATAGATTGTTGTACAGCAAGCTTCTGTGTTTTTCTAGTACACCCAAATGAATTTAACAGAGAAATAAAATTTAGCTTGCCTTCATTTCACAGCCAACACTCAATAAATAATACATCATAATACTTAAAAAATTAATAATTGCAGCTCACAGACTTTGCAGCATTCCTTCTTGAAATGGTGTGGTAATGCCCTTATCCTATTTCTTACAGGGTATAACAATGTAAAAATGGCTGTACTGGGTCAGAATAAAGGTGCCTTTAGTCTGTTATCCTATCAGTGAATCTAGCCTGTAGTAGTTGCTTTGGGAAGAATATATGAACAAAATAAAAGATATTAAAACTTCTGCTTGAAAATCTTCGCATCCTCCAGCAGTATGAAGAGTGTCTTATCATGGGGTGAGATCTTTGAGTTTATTAGAACCAGTTTTAAAAAAATCCAAGTTTTTAATCCAGCAATACACTTTGCCATTTTCCATGTCATGGGACAATCATACAGTTACATACACTCAATGTGCAAAAATATTTTATTCTTAGACAATATTGCCTTGTATCTCTATTTACCTTCCCTGTACTCTTAAAATTTCATAAAACTCTGTAATACCCTGCATTAGATATCAATCTTCTTCTCATTCATCTTTTTGACCAAAATAGATACTCCTCAGATGCTGGTCATATACCTTCTGGTAGACATAACCTTCAGCCACTATGGATGTTCAGTGCTCAGATCTAACACAACACATACCTCAACAATGGGAAATAGGTAATCCCATTGATTTCAGTGTGAGGCAGGTCATTCACATACTCTTCCAGATAAGGGTTTTGGTCTCCATCTAATCAAGTTAGCTACACGCTGTCAGTTATTTATTCTAAAATGTACTGTGATCTAAATGCAACATGCATAGATAAAATAAATACACATAAACCAGAGGAAATATTCTGTATATTCAAATCTCATAGTCCTTTGTGACCTGGAAAGCTGTCGTCTGATAGAGATGTATGCTATCTCATAAGGTTTCTTAGTAAGGGATAGGAAAAAAGATAACAGTGCAGTACCTCAGAAGTGCAACATATTTTGTTCAAAGGCTGCAGATGGGCTGGCTTTAACTGCATGAATTGTATATGAAGCGCTCTCAGATGCTTGTGTGGTTTGGGTTTTTTTTCCCTACTCAAGTATATCATAAACATAGGGTCATTTAAGCTACCCTGGTTATTACAAAGCAGTTTTCCATATGGAAACTTCTCCCTGGAAAGTAAGAGGCTCTTTATAAAATGTTTGAGAAAAAAAGCACATAGTATTTCAGGAAAGCAAGCATTCATTTCCATCACTGACATTAGTTGAAGACCTGATTATAGATGCTATCTATATCAAAATATCATACATAAAATTAACATTTTTGCCCACCTGAAATTGAGAATACGGGGAAAATTCTCCAAAAGAACCTTCTGAGTCACTGAATCAAGGCAATCCTTTCACTCAGAAAGCATCTTAAAATCAAAGAGGTTTCTTGCCTCTTCCATCCATGTTTGAACTCTGTTTCATAAAATATTTTCTAATTTGTAGCCTAAATTTGTTCATAGCTAGCATCTCCCATTTGTTTCACAGCAAAATTTCCCTTTAGCTTTAACAATTTTATTTTTCTTGGGTGTCTTTTACCTTGATTTATTAAACTTGCAGAGACTGAACATACATGGAATCTTCCTCAGACTGTATTTAGTTTTTCTAACTTTTTCTTCCCCCTCCCCGCCCCCAATATATTCTAGCATTACTGGTGTCTCCAGCCATTCAAAGTTGCAGTGAGTGTTAATACAATTCAGAAAGCAGGCAAGATATTGGAAAAACTACTGTTTTCACCTCTTGCTGTTCATCATATATATGTTTGCACATTGTTATTACAAAGTCTATTTGATAAGATTCAATGGACGGAAGAATGATTGCAAATGACTTTTTACTTGACAAGTCAATCCAAAAATTCAGGAATGAGCTCCGAAAGAGTTAGTTATAAGGATGTTTGTCATTTCTTCAAGTCAATGAAACACAAGTCAACATTCTGATTTTCAGGCATGAACATTTGAAAAGATCATACATTTTAGGAGATGATACCTGGTGTCTTGTGGGTTTGAAACCATCACAAAGACCAGAACTGTTCAAACTATCCATTATTTCAGAGATAAAATAGTAGTAATAAAACGCTTGACTAGTTGGTGAAACTTTGATACTTTGATACTAACTTTGATACTTTGATACTAACTTTGATACTGTAACATTTTTAAATATTTAATTATATACA
>RSEF01000001.1:91882129-91904531 GCA_003993805.1 Himantopus leucocephalus
CTCCTGCCTCCTTTGCTTGATTTCTTGCTCCTAGGGATGCACCGATCTTGAGCTTGGAAGAAGTGGTGCTTAAATATTAACCAGCTCTCTTGCACACCCCTTCCTTCTGGAGCCTTAGCCCATGGGAAGAGTCAAGCCAGTTGTGCAGATCACCACCGTTCACATTGATACAGAATCATAGGATAATTCAGGCTGGAAGACACCTCAGGAGGTCTCCAGTCCAAACTGCTGCTCAAAGCAGGGTCAGCTGTGAAGTCAGCAGTGGTTATTCAGAGTTTTATTTAATCTGGTCTAGAAAACCTCCAAGGACACTGACTGTACTACCTTGCTGGGTAACCTGTTCCACTGCTTGACTGTCCTAGTGGTGAGAAAGGGATTCTTATGTCTTGAAACATGTGGTATTTGTAGCTTTTACACTTCCTAAATAACAGATATTTTAGGTATGATCCACCTTTCAGATAAACTAGTTTTAAATAAGGGATAGCTGTCCAAAAGACCAACAAAATTACTGGAATGTAAACCACAGTATGAGGGAAAACAAGACCTTTCGCTTCAAAGGACAGTTTTATTACAATTATTTATTATGGATGGTTTAATCCAGTTATTTCCTCTGGAGTTTAGAAATGGGCTGATATCCTACAGAAAATTGAAGAAAATCTTTATAAATTTTCTTCTCTAAAGAAGAGATACTGTGTTTACTTTGACCAAGTATCATAGCCAAAGATATGAACAAGTGAAATTGGAATGAATAGAATAATTTCATCAGTCCCTACATTGCTGCTGCGCAACAGGACAGGAGTAAAATCAAAACAAAACTAGAGCCAACTCTCAAGCATTTAGGGTAACACTGGGTAAATAGAATATGACAAAAAAGGGATAATATATCCCACATGCAAGTTACAGTCTCCTGAATTTAATATTATAATGAGAAAATAGAAAACAAATGACACTGTACATTATGTGATACAGAATTTGCTGAGCTGTTAAGTCTACCCAGTAAATGTCATAGTGAGCACACCTATACTGCTTTGAGACTTGGATGGAGCTAGTTTGGAGGTCTTTTCACTCATGAGAATTAGTGTATAACCTGGATAATCTCCTCAGAGATTAAGAAGACCAGATACCATTTGATAATTGCCAAGAGACACATCAACTTACTTTTTAGAAAGACTTACTTTAGAACCTAAGAAATATTGCATGAAGTAAACTAAAATACCTTTTTAAAATATTTCTCTTCTTAACATTTGTCTTTTAAAAAGCTGTCTCCCTAATTAATAGAGTGAGAGAATACTGACACATACCTTGCACAGCCACGATGGTACAGCAGTATTCAAAATCTAATCCTACAGAAGCACCAGGTGAATGCCAGTAAGCATCAGCTTAGCCAATTACTTTTTTTCAAATTAGTTATATTCTAGCATCCAGCTGGAATTAAAATATCAAATATGTGTCACCTAACAAAAATCGTAACAGTGCCCGAGTTTATGTCATCAGCTATGACAAGCATCCTTCTTGACTATATGGGACAGAACCACGAATATTGCAATAGTACCACAAATAGCACCATACTACTAGGTTCTTTTAAAAACTGAAACTGATTAAAAATCAAAGCAATGAACTACTGTATTACAGAAAACACCCACCTCTTAAGCTCACTTCTCTTTGTGGCAAGTTCTTATGCAAGCTTTTCTTTCTCCATTCCAGCAGAAATTTCTGCACAGAAGACAGACATGAGATAGCAGATACACTGATTCTTCATTTGGCGAAAAATATCAGATATGAAGGTACCATTCACAACCGTAAAGCAGAACAGAACATAAAACCCATCAGAACATCTGCACCATAATTTATAATCATGACTTAATCATTCTTCTAAGTACTCATGCCCTTAAGTGATTATGACAAAGACTGGTATGGCAATTAAACTTTTAGTAGTGATTCCTTATTATTATTTTTATTATTTTGAGAGCCAGTCCTGTGGGATGCTGAGCCGCAGGAACTCCCCAATGATCAATAGCTGAGGATATTTGGGTCCTTTCAATTCTCCCAAACATCACGTTGTTACACAGGAATATTGCAAGCGGCCTCTTTACTATGACACTCTGGTCAATAAATATCCATATATAAGCTATGAGGCACAAACTAGTTTTGCTTGCATATAAACATTTAGAGTATTAAAATTACTATCAAAATGAATTCATAAATGTGTCGTCATACAGTGTACTGCTCTGTCTTTGTTACTTTTGCAGGATGTATTTGCAAAGTACATTATGTTCTAAATTAGAAGAAATATTTAATATTAAAACATTCTACAGATTCTTAAGACTTAGTTGGGGAATTATTTTTCTGATCATCAGCTACTTAGCTCAACATTAACTGTGACTTGACAGGCTGCAAATTATCTATTTTAAGAGGTAATAATCAATTTTAAATTATACCAACTGAATATTTTACTGTTTAAAAATGGTATTATTCATATTGAGTAATCTTACCTTCTTTATTTTCAAAATCTGTCAGCCAAACCAGATTTCTATTAAACTGACTCAATTTTACTATCTGCACTAGAATTCTGAAATAAAACATATTTCAAACTTAGTTCTCCAAGTTTCACTTATTCTACGTGATTATGCAATTTTAAGAACATCAGAGAGTTCATCAACAATACCTTTACTGTCCTTGTGATCTTCTAAAAGAGAATCTTAATCCTTAAGTTTTATGATATTTAAAATCATAAGTAACACATAACCAATATTACACTTAAAGGCCACTGATGGGATATGTTGTATTGTACTTGTCCGTAATGGAAGGGGAAAATATCAGAAGGCTTGTCAGCAGAGTTCCATAATCTTCTAGGAAAAGCATTTTTGGTAGATAAGCATGCTTCATATATCCTGTCACTTTCATGAAGAATGCCATTCCTACATTTCAAACTGATTAAATCTTTAATTACAGGTCTTCATTTCTATTTATACAATAATTTATATTTAAATATAACTGATTTGTAAATCCGAAAAGACTATAGCCGTATGGATCTCTGAAGTGAAGATGATGTTAACTCCTAAAAGGCCAGAAAGAGAAAGAGGATTTATTTTACTAATTTGTTTTTGATGCATAAATAAAGTCCTGAATAATAATAAAAAAAGATATTTGAAAGAAAAACAAAGCAAACGGAATCACTTTATATAAATATTTACAAATATTGATATTCATATTAGCTTTAAAAGAACTTACATTTTCACAGAGTTAAGTCTGTTGTATTTCATACAAACTCTAAATACCTAGGAATACTTCACTAGGGCAGTTCCTTCACCAATTAAAACTAAGGTCAAACTTAAACTTCAGCAACAGTAAATTCTAAATATGGATCAGTTTTAGAGAATGAGACGGAGATCTGAAAGAGGTGCTTAACGCACTGGTTCTCTATTAAACCTATCCACTTCATCCAGTACTTAAATATTTCTGTACATCTACCACGTGCAACTTTTTAACCTTCACAGAAGCCAGTAAAAATCATGCTGATTCACAGCTATGTACATCTACAGTACACTTCACACTAGCATTCACAGTAAGCTCATCAGGAAATAACATTAGTACTGCAGTTCTTCAGAAACTTGAATTTTAACTATTTTCAGTGCACTGTTACATAGATATTTACAAAGGAAGGTAATTTTCACAGAAAAGTTCCTAAAACAACTCTGAGTAACAAAAATTCTTTTATAAGATTCACTTTAAGAGAGGAGGGAGTAGGAAAAACATCAACTGCTAGATTTATTTTCAGTAATTATTTAGTCACCTTTCAATTTTGATAATGTACAGAAAAAAACAAAATACATTTTTCAGGCATTAGTAGGTTTTCAAAAAATACTCAGCGTTGACCTAGTTATACCATTCTATTTAGTAAAGTAATCATCACTAGGACAGTTACACTGCTAAAACATGCTTCTAAAACCTCATTTCAGTATTGTAACTAATTAATACAGCAATGTAGATTAGGAAGTGAGGTTGCAGTATTGACAGATTCCAAAAAAGATTACTTTCCTTACATGACTGATAACTATAAAGTATATTTCAATCGGATGGCAAAATCTATCCAAATATAAGCAAATTTAATAATTTAAAGTAGACCTGAATTTTGTTCCATATCTGCAATATCTCTGTGTTTTAACATCTACATACTCTTCACTAGCTAAATTAAATAAATTAGTATTTTACTGATTTTCCTATTCACTTGATTTAGCAACTCTTCAAGCAATCCTTCTCTCACATTCCTTACAAATGTAATTAAATATATCTATCCTAAAAGTTTAGCTTCTGCATCACTGATAGCATATTTTTGTTTTTATCTTTTTCTCTCTTTAGTCTCATTGAAATATCAAAATCTCTTCTGTAGAGAAAGACACGTTTATGCTCTCCAAGGACATTCCAGCTCCAGTAAAGTCAACAAGGGTCAGTATTCAACCCCTCTTCCCAATTCCCTAAATTTTTGCATTCTTGTAATAAATACAGAGAATGTCTAAAATTCCAAATCTGGACCACCTTCTTAACTTGGTGGGAAATTCAACACCCATGAAACATTCAGTGAAAGCATGACTGATTTCATGAAAAGTTTTCTTGTCTAGAAAAAATATTTGATAGCACTGCAATTAACAATACAGTTTTCAGATGTGACCTGCTAGAGATAATTTAAAGAGTGTCTTTCTACAGATGCATATGTATGTTGTCTTTTATCATAACTCCCGACAGTACTTTCGAGCTGTCAAACTCAGATTGCAGAACTTGGAACTTATTCATATATAATTCAGTACCTACATCCAATTTATCAACTTCAGTTTCCAGTGTACCCAAGTGAACAAGTATCTGTCTTATTCCAACTGCCAGCAATACGTCTTGCAATAAGAAGTTGTTATAACTTTAGCCACACACTAAGAATTTCCTTCGCTATCAAGACAAGCTGTATTCAGTGTGCCTCCATTTTGCTAACAATTGATGCGTGCAGGAAAGCTTTTGATATCTCTTTTCTAAAATACTCATGACTGAGTATTTTACCCTGACTGCAGCAATCTCGATACAAAGAATTCAAGAAGAAATATAATTCATGTAGAATTTCATAGGTTTTAAGGATGATTAAAAGCTTTGTTAGAGAGATATCTTCAGAATCAGGGATTCCCTTGCCACTTTGGGGCATACAGCAAAAGTAAAAACTTCTTACACGGACTTGAATTTTGTTTCGTCTTTTAGATACAATTTAAAAAACCCAATTATTTCAGGTACTAATTGCTAATTATTCTCACCATCCTTCACAGTCTTTTCTGACAAAACATGACTTGTCAGGTTGCTAGAGGGTAGAGGAGTAAGTCTATTACATATTTTCTTTTTCTTCTTAATGGACAGTTAAAATCAAGCAGAATAGAATCGGGTCACTTTATGCCATCCTTCTGAAACACGTTTTGGTACCTTTTCATATGTCAAACAAATTATTAATTTGTAACACATAAAACTATCTGAGGAGATCAGAAGATCTGAAGTCTCACTTTTTAAGGCGCCTGGGGAACCATTTTTTTTTATTTTTAACTTGTCCTCTTCAATATTTTACTGATTTCAAAGACAGATATTCCAAGCAGCATCAGGAAGTGGACGAACATACCGCATTGCTGAAGCTCTTCAAAAAGTTTGCATTCTATAATTAATTTAACAGTTTGTACATTTTACCAATTTTATATACAATAGACTGAGAAAAGGAAGGGGAAAAAAGTGTGGGGAAAATAAAGGCAGGGAAAAGAAGAGAATTAGTCCCTGAGGTACTCTAAGAAAAGATCCAAATACCTTCATACCTGCCTTTGTGACTTTAGAATCTACGTTCTTTTTTCATAAGAAATTGTTTCCTTTGAAAACACCATTCACTTTGTCCTTTGGAGAACCTCAGATTTTCAGTGCTTTGGTACCATTACTTTACTTATTATTGAATCCATATTAATATACACAGCTGTCCCTTTTTATATTTTTTATCATTATTTCACAGAAAATAGACCTTTTACACCTTTTCTACAGAGGAAAAAAAATTAACTAAACTAGTCTCCTTTCTGTACCTTTTTATATTTTCTTTGTAGAAGGAAATTCAATAGAGGCTGTATCAGAGAGGATTCTCTTTCCATTGTAGACCCTGGAACGTCAATGGAAGCTCATTCATAAATTCTATAATTTCCTTTTCTCGTCATAAGGAACTATACTTTGTAGATGTACCTTCAACGGAAATGAAAGACTGTATCTTGTAAAAGATACTGCTGACTAAAAAGGGCTTCTCTAAGTTATCTTACCATTTTGATTCACTAACAAAAGAAAATACAGTTATTTTAATCCTAGAAGAAATTCAGAATTCAAAAATATAATAATCCACTGTAGGAAAAATTTGCACTCTTGATCTGGGAACATTATGCCAAGGAAATGCAATCTTTTCAGATAGCATGTGGGCAGAACAGTTTTTGCTCCATTTGGCTTTCAGCAGTGATCTTAACTCTTGAAGACAAAAGACACCAACCTGGTAGACGTGGAGAGAGTAAGTTAGAAAAGCATGCACTGTCCCTACTCATTGTCATGGTTTGCACTGGGCTAGCTACTAAAACAAATGACAGGTGCTCTCTTGTACTTCTCTCCCCTTCAGAGAAGGGAGAGCATCTCCGTTCAGGGAAAGAAGGATGAGAGAGAAAGAGACTTATGAGTTTAAAAGAAAAACAAACTACTTTAATAAAATATTAATACTAAAATAACAAAAATAAAATATAATAATATAGTTTTTCTAAATGAAATATATACAATATATACAAAACCAGTACACCAAGCTCCCAGGATGACGATCACCTCACTGGCGGGCACTGGGAAAGTCCTAGTGACAGATGGGAACTGGATTCCAGATCTGGATTCAGGAATGCACGGATTGGCATCAAAGGCAGATGAACAGAGAGAGTCCTCCTCAGATGCTGGCCATTGAAGAAAAGAGTTAACCCTTTTGATCCCTCAGTTTTTATACTGAGCATGAGGCAGATGGGATGGAATACCCTGTTGGTCAGTTTTGGGTCACCTGTCCTGTCCGCTCCTCCCCACAGGTGCGACCCCTCTACACTTTTCCGCTTCTGACCCTCCAATGGGGCAAATAACAAAGTTAGCTGCCCTTGGGTGTTATAGCCATAAGTATAAGTAAGAGCCTCTCTGCGTACCATTCCTTGGTATGAGTTACAAACATCAGATGTTATCACTCTGGAAGCAGACACTGTCTGAAGAATATGCAGTTAATTTCAGAGGGTTCAGTCAGTTAGAAGAGACTTAACTGAAAAGTAAAATTACTGAACAGAAAATTGGTTCTGTTTTACCTCAAACCAGGACAGTCATCCTAATAGACCCTCAACCAAAACACCCTCCCAAGCTTGGATTTTTATTTTTTTATACTGAATTTTTGCTTCTTTCAGGATATTTTTATTCTGTTTTTCTCTTTGTTAAAATTACATAGCACCTAAAAATCCACAACAGCATTGGCCTTTCTGTACTAGCTGCTGAAAAAGCACAAAATGTAGACCCCAGAGAATGTAATTAAGACCCAAAAAATGCCAACTGTAAAGATAACACATTTTTACTACGTAATGTTGATAACTCATTTATAATAATCTTAGTTATAATCTTATAACTGAGGTTACCCTGACCATAGATGATGAGCTTGAGTCTTGTAACGGAAAATAATTGAAACTTTAACACACTTTGCCCATGCTAACAGCATGGTGCTGTTCTAAGTGTGATTTACATTTGGGCCATATTCAGCTCTGCTGAACGCATAACCCTGAGGAAGTCGGATCACATCCCTGGCCTGTCCTTCCTCACCTGTCGCTGTGGAAGAGCAACCATGAGCTGCTGCATAGGCAGACAGGAGCCCACCCAGAGCCTCGGCTGGCAAACCAGCGTTGTCTGACTACAAGTAAGCTGGTCCAAGTAAAGGAAACTCCTGATTGCACGCTACAACGTGTCCTTCGGAGGGATCTCCAAAGGACTCCTCAACCAGTGACCTCCACCAACCTTCATCTATACACACCTTCCCACCACAGCTCACCGGCCAAAGCAAGGACACACGACGGTCCCTTGCTAGCCCACGGTCCAGCTGGAAAGCAGAGTGGCAGCTTTCCCCTCTTCAGGGCTCAGCCAAGCCCTGACTTAACCTTCTAGGTGAGGGAACGAAAGGGCGGCATCCCCCAGACGAAACCCCTCTCTCTCTGACCGCCCTCTCCCCGCTGCGGGTCCCTCACGACAGCCCGCCCTTGCCCCTCTCCCTGTGCCATGGTGCTCCTTTCAGGGGCGCCGCACCTAACGCCGCCCGCAGCCAAGGGCAGAGCGGTGCCCGGCTGCCCTCCGCGCAGAAAAGAGCCTCCTCCGGCGGGGAACAACGCAAAGTTTGGGCGAAGGGGGGCGGAGAGCCGCCCCGTGAGACGGGACACCGCGCCCTTCAGCAGCCCGCGGCCGCCGCCGCATCCCCGCCCGCTCCCCGCTAACGGTCCCGCGGCTCCCGCACGGCGGCGGTGATGTCACATCCGCCGCCCAGCTCCCCGCGCCCGTCCAGCCGCGCTTCGCCGCCGTCTCCCGGGCCCAAACTTTTGCGGTGGGCTGGCCGGGGGCGGAGGGGAGGGGCGGGGGTGGGACGGGGCAGCCGAGCCGCTCCGGCAGCACGGGCAGCGCCGTCCTCGCCCGCCCGCCCGCCCTCCCCGCGCCGAGGCTGCCCGCGGAATGAGCGTCCCCCGGGCGGCTGCCGCTGCCGCCTCCACTCGGGCTCCGGCGGGCGGGCAGAAAGCGCGGCTGCCGGCGCGGTCGCTGCAGCGGGAGCGGAGTGAATGACCGAGAGGAGCGGCGCGGAGAGGCAGCCCCGGGATCAGGATGCGGGCACCCGCCAACATCCTCAACCTCCTGCTGCTGTCCTTGCTGGCCGGCCTCGATCCGTCCAAGGTAGGAGCCGGCCGGGCGCCGCGCCCCGGGCTGTCCCCCCACACCCCCGCCCCGCCGCCGACGGCAAGTTCGCCCGGCGCCCTCGGCGGCGGAGCAAAGGCAGGCGGTGCCGGCCCGCACAGGGCGCGCAGCGGGCGATGCGGCTCTGCCGGGCGGCCGGATGGCTCCGGGGAGAGGCGGGTGCGTGTCCTTGGTTGTCCGATGGGCCAGGCGGGAGAGTTCGTGGCGGAAACGGCTGTCCCCGCTCCCGGGATTATCGCCTTCACGGTGCGCGGGGCGGCGAAGCGCGGACGCAGGCGGTCAGAGGGGCTGCGGGCAGGCTGCAGCGGGGCCCGCCGCACCGGCACCGGCACCCAGAGCCCCCGGACCCCCCCGCCAGGCAGAAGTCGTATCAGGTGCCTAGAGAAGCGGGGGGGCGGCGGGGGCAGGCGGCGCGGGGCTCACCCGCCGCGCAAGGCCGGTCGCCGTCCAGCTGGAACGGGCAGCGATTGAGCCGACTCCCGGCAAAGAGGTATTTCTAGTGCCCGGCGACGGCACCAGGTCTGGGGAAGCAGGGACCGACGGCCTCCGACTGGAAATAAATTTGTTTAGAGTGGAACCGGGGGCGTCACGTGAAGACACCGATTTTGGTACTATAAGCCACGCTCCAGGCTGCTGCAGAGTTTCGTTATTTTCAAACGTGTTCGGGTCACCAAAAGATCACATCTGATATTGAAGTAATGATAAAAGTAAGCAGTATGGTTTAGCCATGCAGCCTGGCTTGTGAAGGGGATTTGAGATGAGATAATAAAAAAAAAAAATCAGAATTGCACTATACCGCTTAAGAGCAATGGTGACTGAAACCCCCTCGGCCTGCAGATCTCTGTAGTGCTGCATCTTATAGATGTAGAACTTGTCTCGTTTGTCTTTTCGTGACGGTCAATCTCGTAACTGCAAGCCTTAGAAAAAAGTAACAAGAGAGAAAACATTCTTATAGTATTGCAGTCCATTACCAGCAGTAGTCCATACCATGTTGCCACAATTTATGTTGTATGTTGGTGAATGTCATGTTAATAACGTTTAGTTACTAGACAACTATATGAGGCAATGTTCAGCTCTTCTGGCAGGTTTTTTCCTTTAAAATAAAAGCATTAATCACACAAATTAATCGCATACAAATATCTACTGAATTTCCAACAATATGGAAGGTATGTTGCTCTTTAAAAATATAAAGATAGAACTTAAAAGGCAATTCAGTGGAAATCTGATTTACAGCTGCAGTATTCTGACTGCTTTTTAATCAGTAAGATACAGTGACAACATCAAAAAGCAGGAGGTGATATAGGATTAATAACATTAGCTAAATAATTAATTATATCAATGTTACTAAATAGGAGCTATTTGAAAGTATCAGCTATTGCTATGTCTGTAAAGAGACTCATCAGACAACGCACAGAAGTTCCACATCTATGTGAACAGCAGCACATGGTCACATTATAATTACAGGTCCCCACACGCTCATTTTTCTTTATTTTTCTATCTTCTGTTACACTTAGCGAGATGTATTAAAGTTAAGAGACTTGAAGAGACAGCATGAAAGCAGGAAAAGCAAAAATTCATATTACTGTCTACCCACAGAATAGTAAAACCACTAATGAAGCAGATCAGTTTCAGCTGGCAGAATTCTTTTAGTTCAGGTGTCAGAGATGTGCCCCAAAATAATAGTGGGAAGAAATGCTCCATCCTATGTGTCTGTCAGCATTCAGCACTGAAAAGCAGGATGAGCCACTGGAATGAAATGGCATAAATTAACTTTTGAAACTTTGCTTCCAGCCCTTGTTACTGTGGCATACTGTGCAGAGGGCATAAAAATGGCCTTTTATTCATCACTCTATGTGACATTTTCAGGGGTATTAAAACGTTCATTGCAGGCTCTTTTAACTTTGTGAAGGGGTCATGAGCCAGAAAGCTCAAAAGTCCTTAAGATTATGTAAAAATAAGAGCCCTTAATCAACGTCCGGTGTTTATCAGAGCTAAATTGGGTTTTCAGAAATAAAAACTTGAGATCAAATTGTTACTCAGATCCTTAGTGAAGATGCTACACCACATCAAGCATAAAAAGGATGCCACATGGCAGATAATCATTTAGTTTTGTTGACTATGAACAACAGATTTCATATTTCTGTGAAAAATAATATATGTAAAAATGTTTACAGGTTTTTTTAGCAAATAAGTACAAATTGTGACTGAAATACCACTTTAGAAATGGAAGTACTGCTCAGTTATTTAGCTTGCTTTATGCTAAATTGAAATGGAATAGTAATTTTCTGCCCTGCAGGTTGGGAAGCAAATATATGAAATTGATTGTAGGAAACAAAGGGATGATAAATTCTTTCTTTTACAAACAGAATTGTGCAATATGCTCATGACTAGACAGACAACTTTTTACGTGCCCTTGACACTCACAAACTATTCAGCTTCTGAAAATAAATCACATCAGACATTTCAAAGTATACACGATACATTCCTATTCATGTCCTACATAATTAATATTCAAGTAATAACTTATTTTACTGATCAACTACTTTAAAATAATGCCTGGGAAAAACAGCTTTGATTTAGTACCAAGCCGTCACTGACTGAAGACTGCTATCCACAGGCACTCTTATTATGACAGGGCTTTTATGCTAAACATACTAGGTTATTTACTGACTGTAAAGTGTTTAAGTATCGCCATCTTATGGTAAAATATGTAACTATATATATATATAGTTTATTCTTAAATCTCTGGAACCTTAAGATTTTATTTCAACCATAGTAATTTATTGCCCATGCTTCTGGGTTTTTTTTTATGCTAAACATGGTTTAGAATATTGAACAGCTCTGAAAATTCTTCTTTAACAAATGGAAGACAGCTCACTACTGATTAATTTTAAACACTCTTAGTGCTAATTACAGAATATCAATTTTAAGAGACTTACTAAATCTTATATCTGTTAATTTGATTCTAATTTTTCTCTGTATTTACATAGAAAATACAAGAAATGATAATATATTTCAGTAAAGTTTTATTTCCAGCAGGGTGGCAAGATATTCAAGCAGGAAGCCAACTATAGGGAAAGGACTTGGAATATAAAACCTTTCCTTTCTCCTACACTTAAGTGCAGTATCTTGAAAGAAGGAACCATTAAATATTTGGAAATTTCTAAGAGTTACTGCTAGATGGCATCTCTGTGCTGCTTTTCTGCAAGCCTGGCGTTTTCTGTAATGACCTTCATAGTATGTACATATGTATGTGTATATCGGACTACACAACTAGCCACTAAAATATTTCTTTTTCTCAGATTTCAAGAACTTGCCAGTAGGAAGAGTGCACTGCTTTAATGCCGCTTTGCAATACAAATTAATTCATCCTATTATGAGATTTTATAATAAGAATGCTATGTACAAACAAGAGTTACCAGAATACACTATTTCTGTCGGAAATATGACTCATAGTACTACAATACACTGCAAAATTAAATGGAAAACTCATTAGCTACTTGGAAATTAATTTACCCTGTTTCCTACAGTACTAGTAGTTAGTCAATATGAAAATTGTGGATAATTATTTAGCTTGCATGATTTAAGAATCCTCTAAATCTTTACCTGCTGCATGTGGTCAACTCTCGCTTGGTGTCTGCTCTCCCATTTCTGAGCAACATGATTCAATAGCCATTGAAGAACATCCTATTGCTATCAATGTATTCTGGGCCCTGTCCCAGCTGTCATTCCAGTTATGTTACTCTCATTTTAGTAACTTCAGTCAATGGGTAAAGACCAAAGACTCTTAACACCGCCGGTTCTTCCCGCAATTGTCAATACAATGCCTTCTAACCTTTCAGTCCTGGAAAAAAAGATGCTTCTTGTATTTCCTATTCATCCACACTAAATGACACACATCCACCATATGCTATATAAAATCACAGAAAGGTACTCACTACATCATTTTAAGTAAAGTATATGAAGATATTAGAAGACACTATGCAAAAACACACGTGAGTGACATTGGCGTGACTGCTAACTCTTCTGGTGCTATCAGACATCACATGGTCTTTAAGAGCTTTTTAAAACTGTTGGTGCTATGTGAAGAGAACTTTTTTTTCCTCTAGCTAAAAACAGATTCTTCTGTTGTTCACTACTAATATCACTGCTACTTCTTTGAATATATTCATACACTAATTATATACATTATATATAATCTCAAAAAAATGTATGTATGTATATATACACAAACATGTATATATATACTAAGTAATTCTTTTCTTACAGGAAACAATTATTTTCCCATTAGATGCATATTGCCTTCAGGTATCTGGGCTTCCACCTTTCTTCTATATTTGATCAAGTCATAAGCCAATAAAGGAGGAACAATTCACAAAATAGTCAAAGAAGAAAAAGCTGAGGCAGAGAAGGTGACTGTCAGGAACAAGAAATGCAGTATAACAGCTATTAAAACAACATCCAGCTATAGCTCTAAAAAATGGTGTTTCTAGTTGGCTACAGATTTAACACAGTTATAAATTTCAAGTTCAAATCCACAAAGTTCATAAGGGGCCTATTAAGAAATGAACAGGGTGAGGATCCCTCAGCGAGGGTCCAGTATATTTTGGGCACTGAAATCCCCTTTCTCAATATTGTAGCATGACAAAAATGCTTAAGGGCGTCACTTAGGCATTCTTACTGGATCTTCACTGATAACCAGGTAAAATGCAAAAGCCTTGTGTAAATCTTTGCAGCAGTGGTCTGGGAGGAGTCTCCTCAAAGACCATCTTTCACAGGAACACCAGCTTATCCTACTGCTTCACGCCAGAAGGCAGTGGATTTCTCGTCTAAGATGCAACTTAGAGGTGAGGACTCTGTGTGCCTGGGTTTCAATAGAGAATTCTTTTCATAAGGGAGGATTCAGGAACAAGTGGAAAATTTCTTATATAGACATGAACTGAAAATTTCAGAAATTTTTGCATTTAAGCCTAAGTGGGATAAAAACATAAAAAAAGAACATACCTCAGAATTCCAGACCAGATCTGTTATTCACATGTTTTTAAACCAAGATGGGTGATACATGCGCATGCTTTTATACACTTTAATCATTCCACCTAAGAACCTAGCCAGCAGAATTCTCAGTCCTCCAAGCCAGTAAAAAACAGAAATACAATAGCAATACATATTAGTCTTAAAAATACTTTTAATGGAATACAGAAAAAACATTCAGAAGTTAAACATTCTTATGTATTTCAAGAATTCTGAAAGAAGATCAGAGAGCTTAAATTGTACTCATTTAATACAGGGATACCGTGTGCGCTACTTCCCACATGGTCAGCTAATAAGTGTGCACTTGGTGCACCTGCAGAAAAGAACAATTTACTATTCACCTGATCTGACCTAATTTTTAAAAAAGGAGTTCTTTCACAAAGAAAAACAAAACCAAAACAAACCAAACAGCTCCAAATCTGCCCCCCTTTAGTATTTTTACTCACTTTTTTTGTTTTCTAAGAGGAAATGATGTTAATGCATTCACAGGGAGATCTCTTAAGAACTCTTAAAGTACACAGCATCAATCTTCATGTACTTCATCCTGGCATTAATGATGTTTTTGTTGAGTTTACTAAAAAGAAAAAACAGGCAATAAATATCTTAACCATTCCTTTATTCAGTCAGCCGGGACATTTTCCTAACACTAGAAAGAAATTAATTTTCGAGAGGACACAATTCCTCTTACTTCAGTACTAAGTTATCTTTACCACCAATTCAGAAAGTTGATTCTTTTGTTTGTCATATTTGCACTGGAACACATTGAATATTAACCAGAAAAGACAGGGTGTGTTATGCAAGAAGTAAGAATCTAAGTGAAACAGAAGCATAAAGGTGGCTGTCTTGTGAAATCTGCATGGAACTCTAATTTAGAAATAGACAAAATGTTGCAACTTCAAGTCTGATTGTGGCACATTATTATCTAGCTATCTGAAGGACACCCATCCACCACTGATGGCCACTTGATACCTTTCACTGCCTGAAATAAAGGATTTACCTTCATTTCAAGATGCAGGAATCGAACATGAGTAGTTCAGTTAAGGGGAGTATTTGTCTTTGTTCATGAATTTAAGATTCATATTGCAACGTTTGGGCTGTGGTGAAGCCCAAGCAAAGACAATTCTGAGATTATTCCTTAATGTTGTGCACAGCATAGTGTCAAGAAATGTATCTGAAAAGAAGAGAGACTGATCTTGGACATAATCTCTTATGTCACAGCATTACTTCCAAGAATCAGTGACACTTCACTGTAATCATGGACTACAGCTTCAGATTTTTTCATTAGTGACCCCAATCTTAAAGGCAACTGAACTTCTATCAGCAGCATAATTTATCAGAACACTGGAAACTATTTCAAAAACATTACTATTTTTATTGTCATTGTTTTATTCCTGTCATTAAAGGTTTTTAAAGTCTAGATTTGGTTTTGGTTGGAATTGGAGCATTCATATTTCTGTCTGAAAGAAATACCGAGATATCAGAACGCAAAATAACAAGGCTACCTCTACGGATTATCTTATCCCCATCTGTAAGACCATCTCATTGGGAATAGTACTGAAAGATTTTGTAATAAATAGGAAAATAACCTCTGTATCAGACAAAGAAACTTAGTACCCTTTGTCTAGCTAGCTCTGTGTTGAATAAAACTAAATGATCTCTAGTATTCATCTTTACTGGCCAGCTTCTAGAAATAGTTTCCTAATAACTACCTTTTCTGACGATATGACTGATTCATATTAATGAACTAAATACACCACAAAATGTGCATGCTTAGGGAAGGAAACACAGAGCACAAAATGTTGGTGGTACAAGCAGTTAACATTGAGGAGGTCACTATTAATGGATACAGGAGTATACACAATAATTTCTTACTTAAAGTTTCATGGTGGTATCAATAGCATATACTTTGTTTCATGCTATCCTATGCCCTCTTCAACTTCATGACAGAGGTTTGCTTATCAGAAAAGCAAAAGAAACAACCAGGCATATTTTTCGTAAGTCAGTAAACAACCATAAATTGGAACTCGAGTTATAGCCAAAAATAGGTTGAATAGGAACTACCAGGCCTATGGATATGGAGTTTTGTAAACTCTTACCCAGCTGCTTCTATATTTGTGTATTTTCATAAGAAAGAAAAAACTATTATGTAACAATATTAAAAATTTTAAAAGTTTAAAGTTTTAAAATTAGATTTGCAGAAATAGGAACTTCAGTACATTTAGAATATGTTAATACGTGTGGTGACAGCAAATATTATTGATCTGAGATCTCGATATAAACACAAACCTGTCACACACTTGCTTACCATTAAGCAGGGTTGTTCAGTCTCAGCCTCTTTATTGCAATTATTTTTTTCCTATTCATTTTGTATAATCTCTCACACACTGTTCTAACAAATCTACCTTCTTATAATAAGATTCTGTGCATTTTCAATATACGGTATCGAGACTTTTCCAAGAAAATACATAGAAAACAGTGTAGCTGTAACACTAAACTAGTGTATGAGTAACAAATAGTACATAGAATAGATGATGGTATGAAAAGTTTAGATACAGCTGTAGATATGCACTCTCAGTTCTCAAAGCAAGTGTGTGACAGGTTTGAATTTATAATGAGATCTCAGATCAATGTTATTTGCTGTCATCACCGGTATTTCTGAGCAATTGCATAAATAATACAGAGGTGCATCTCAGGCAGAGTAGCAAATGAGCAATGTTACAACAAATATGCTTTTTCTGAAGCATAAAGTAGGAAACTTTGAATATTTAGTAACTAATTCATATTTGCAGAAATCAAATACCAAGTATGTCTGGTGTCTTATTAAAAAAAGTCAGGTAAACTCAGACATCACAAAAGTCCACAACTATATTAAATAAGAAAAACATAGATATTAAGTAATATTCAAATTATTCCATCAATAAAATCATTGTAGAAATGAATGACAAAATACTGGTTAACGAAATCAGAATTGCCAAGTTCTTAAGATTTCTTGGAGAACTGTGATCTCCTAAATTATTTATAACGTGCCCTGCACATATTTTACTCAGAGTGACAATGAATTGAAAGCTTTTCGGAAATACCTTATTCAGAGAAAAGGTTTCGGAAAAGCAAATTTAAGCCTGAAAGTTACTTCTGTCACCACAACCTAGCCAAAGAATTATTTTAAAATACATGTTTCAAAGAATGTTCAAAATTGTGATTGTTTGCTTCAAGGTAAAATTTCATTTCCTATGGGATCAGCATCATTCAATAGATATTTTCTTTTGAGATAGCCTTCCTAATACACTCGGTGATTTACTTTTTACATCAGTAGCTATTTTTCAGATACAAAAAAGTGTCAGTTACAACTTTATATTCACTTTATTCAGCCTGGCCATAATTTCTATTCTGATAACTGATTTATCTTGAACAGCAGTTACTTAACATACTTTCAGGAATGAATTGCTAAGAGGAGTAAAGGACTGTGCAGACTTCTCCCACTATCAGTCTCAGTGCATTCCCAGGATCTGTTCTATGGCCCTTGCTCCCCAATCAGGATGCCTTCATGACAACAGTACAGTAAAATCTACCAAAATCAGAACCTTGAATAACTCTTTTGGAGGTATCAATCCTAGTAATTATTTCAAGACATGAATATATAGAAACTAAATGAAAAAAATAAAAATTAAGTGCAACAACAACAAAAAAATCAAAGTGAAATGTAGTGTAATAAAACTCATTTTCCTGAGGACAAACACAGGGAATAATCTTAACCTTTCAGTCAGTCAATACCAAATTAAAATAATACTTGGTAGTTGCTTATTCATGGAAAATGCATCCTTAAATGACAAAAACCCTTTCATGAGCTCCTTAATATATTGTCTGAAGCTGTTTTATACAAAACAGGTCATGAAACTTTATCATCAGTGCAAACAGAGGCTTTTGGAGGTCTTGTAGTCCATACCTCCAGCATTTCAGAGCCCCTCTGAACAGCACCTCTGACCTTCAGCTATTTCCACTAACTGGGTGTCATTCTGCTCCATCATCCTGAAGATGTTAAACAGTATCAACCCTTCAGCAATGCCTGTCACTACCAGCTGTAAGTTAGATTTCAAACCACTACCCTTTACTGGTCCAAACATTTTTTTCTGCCTGCCCTGTAATCCACTCAACCAGTTCATACCTCCCCAGTTTGACTACAACAAGGATGCTGTAGGATACCATGTTAAAAGGCTCAGTATGTGACATCCTCTGCTTATGGCTCAGGTAATCTGAGATACTTCGTGGTTTCTTTGTTTCTGTTCCTGTTTTTCAACCAGGGTCTGTTGGGTATGGTTGAAGTCCATTCCCAGAGGAAAAATAGATTTATCCAGTATATACAAAGAGTAATTGTGAGCTCATAGAATTTTGCTTTGGAGTTTGCTTTCATCAGGTCCTAAAAAAAATTTCAGTAAATACTGAACTTTATAAAACTCTATGGCAGAAAGAAACACTGCTATTTGACATCAACATGACAACAAGTCATTTTCTATATATCTTCCCAGGGCAATGTTATCATGAAAAATAGCCATTAAGACTGAATTTATATTTCTCAAATTTTTCAGCAGCAAACTAAGGGCCACAGACATAGACTTTAGTGAAGTTCTTTGATTGGTCAATTCAGAATGATTGGAAAATTTAATTATTTTTTTAGTGAGATACTGAGGTATCGCCTGGGAATTTTTTTTCCTATGGGAGATGTAGAAATGTTGTAGAATCTGTGATTCTGCAGAAGATGTGATCCATCTTCTTTACCACTTTGTCCACAACAACTCTTAGTTAACTGACAGCCATGACTCAGTTAAACTGACTTCTACCTAATAACAGTGGGTTTGTATTATTTTTCATATTTAAGAAATAATTATTTCTTGGGATAAATCTCTCCTTTTTTAGACATAGGATATAATATCCTTGCCCACTTGCACTACAAGTAAATTCAGTAGAATAAACAAATTTACTTTCTGCAAATGAGTTATTATTCTTCTACTTCTCAGTCTGTCCCCTTTTCTATATAAATTTATTCTAGTACTAGTACTCTCCCAATGCTTTAATACATTTTTCAGCAACTCTTTATTCCCCAACTGCTTATTCTGCTTACTCCTTTTTGAGGTATTCTGAGAGAAACTCGGATTTTTTGAGAGATATACATTACATCACATAGGGGGAATTAGTCATATCTTTGTCTTATATGCATTCCTGGTCCACATGGATGACACCTGGTTCATGGATAGGCTTGTTCTCTGACTTGCAACAATAGTCAGTCCTGTTTGAATGTATCCTAAAAACAGCTCAAGATCCAAAGATTGCCACTGACCTGTTTTCCATCCTGTCTCTGAATACGTGCGCAGTTATCAAAACATTAAAAACATATGTGTTAACAATCTCCCATGAGGATCGGCTTTAGCCACAAGCAAAGAATACGGTCTCCTGCATTCTTGTCTTTTCAAAGCCTCAAGTTGCCCTCTGACTCTTTAACCTAAAGGCTAACCCTGCTTCCACCTCTGCCTGCCATGTAACAGGCAGGAATTTACTGACTCCCAGACACCTCCTCGATCCCCAACACAAATTTCGCAAGTGCTCTTGCTTTTCTTTCTCTTTGTGATTAGTATGTGAAAATGATATGGACATGACTGCTTAACCAACTCAACAGTACGTATGTTAGTAACACATGCAATTAAACTAGATATGCAAAAATGCAGCTGAAAGGCACATGAGTAAACTGGAAGCTATATTCCATACTACATCACACAAAAATTGAAGTTTCCGGTCTTACAGAAGTCCCTCCTGGCCCAGAAAACTATACTGAAACCAGAAGTAAAGAATAAGAAAAGTTCCTCTAAGGTAGAAAGGTGTATAAATAGTGAGATTGGCTATATCTTTACCCCTCTACTGAATTTGCACATAAAATTTCTGGAATTACGTATGCACCACATATTTCTACATTCTGTGATATTACAGGTTCACCTGTGACATCAAAAAATCCATCAGTTGTGGCTGTCACAAGGTTAAATAGCTGATTTGCATTCTAATCCTTTTTAATAGGAAGTTTATAAAAATAATTTTTAATGACCTTCTGCTATACTAGTCCTGCAGACACTGCTAAAACAAATACTTCTTTATTAGCAGATGGTATAGCAATACATGTCTACTACCTTGTTTCCCTTCCATACTTCTTGCTGTGATCAGCAATCTATGCAGCACAATTCAAGGAGTTCAGATTTCTGTGATGCTCTCGTCGTCTTTTGCTGATCTTTCTTTGCCCTCTGGACTTGCTTTCTCATAAAACCACGTTCCTATTCTGTTAAAGTTCAAGTCAGCGAATGTGAATATCCTCACTGCAGTGACAGAGCAAAATCAGTGTATCCAAAGTTCCAATTACTGGCCTTACATTTACATATGGTACCCTAGTGGCTTTAAATTATTGCTGTTGCCCTTATCTGGAGTGAATGTTGCTATTGCAATTCTCTGAGATCTTTAGAGTTTCTTTCAAGTTAAACAGCTTTTAAATATTTCTTGGCACCACAGCTGGAACATTCATTCAGGTGTCTCTTACAAAATAATTTTATATGTAAATCACTTTGGTTAGTGCTGGTCAAATGCATTTGAATCAGGAGAACTACTAGAAATTACAAAATACAAAGACCCCTACTACATCGTTTTCATCATAAGCTCTTTAAAGTTTCAGAAAAGCTCCTTTTAAAGCAAATGTCACATCCAGAAAAAAAATNGGAAGTTTATAAAAATAATTTTTAATGACCTTCTGCTACACTTGTCCTGCAGACACTGCTAAAACAAATACTTCTTTAGAAAAGCTCCTTTTAAAGCAAATGTCACATCCAGAAAAAAAATTAAAACTAGAAATACAGTAGTTTATGGTCCTCATGATTNTTAAAACTAGAAATACAGTAGTTTATGGTCCTCATGATTATTTTCCTAGATCTAAATTTTGCTGAAATGTTACAAATTTGTTATTAATTGTGATGATCTGAGACAGAAAATTGTTGTTTTGGAGAGACGAGGCTTTTTACAGAGAAATGCTCATGAAAGAATAACATCACAAGTTCTGTTGAGAAAAGCTATTAGCCTATGGATTGTGGTTCAACTTACGATTGTGATTTTATTATCAAAAAATGCGATGACAAAAATGCTGACCCTTCCTCTGGAAAAGGCTAAATGTTTACTTAAGGAAAATAAGATCTCTGACTCACTTTACATTGTCCACTTTATGCCACCAATCAATCTTTTTCGTAATCTCTCATTTCCAGGGACAAGTTATCTTTATTATTTCTGATGTTTATTTCCTGCTTGTTTATGAAACATGTTTAATTCACTATATCTATTTTTATTGGTTTAAAGATATAGTTTCTATTTTAAATATTAATTTCTTATAAAATTATTTCTACTGGGGGGTGTGAAAGATTAAGGACTAAGGCTGGAGGAAGTGGCTGGGTTATTTTGGTTTTGTAACCTTTCTGTAAAGTAAACCTTGAGCATTTCTATCAGTCCTTTCAGTCAGAAGTCCACTATGAGAACGTTTATTTCAGAAGTGCAGCATCCTCCATTATGTCCGCTGTGTTTGCTTTTGTATAAAACACTGCTGGACAATAAATCATACTCACAAATGCAGCAATGTTCTGTCCTTTGTTTCAAGCAACAAAACACAACTTTAACGTGTGGACATACATACTTGTTCTTCTCTTCCTTCTCAATGAAAAAGAGGATGCATTTGAAGAAAATTTTGAATGGAAATACTGACTGAATGAGTGTTCTCAGAATGTCCTATTTATTTAGAGTGTAGTGGTTTGGGTTTTTTTTAAATACCAAGTATTCCCGTCTCTAAGGTAGTCTTTCTCCCCTCAAGGACCCAAGAATGAAAAACTGTATTGGCTGAAACACACAATCATCATTAAAAAGTATTTCATGAAGAGATAACTTTGCTTTTCTGAGTGCCACCAGGGACTAGATTGTGGAATTTTGGAGTCAGCAGAAAAGTACAATTCCTCCTCCCCAAATCCCTGTATTTATACTGCAGTCAGCTGTAGCTTTCCCCCTCTTCCTCCTCCCGTTCTGAGGTACCAGCTTCAGAGAGGAGCACATGAGGAAGAACACAAATGCTACTCAGATGCTTAGCTCTTCCAACTCCTTCAACATCGTCTGCGTGTGGAGGGATGTACAGGCAAGTCTATTCCTCTACTTGTTGGACCAGACAATGAAATTATCCCTGAGGGATATGATGCAGAAGGAGAGGGAAGGCATGTGTTGGCTGAATTTGAGTTTCCTCTGGCCTGAACGAGAAGTGAAGAGACACTCTTCTTCCTTTGGAGATTTCAAAACACAATGACATGGCTTCCCTGAT
>RSEF01000001.1:91904541-91935726 GCA_003993805.1 Himantopus leucocephalus
GGTTTAGTGGTGGACTTGGCAGTGTTAGGTTTGTGGTTGGACTTGATAACATTAAGGGCATTTTCCAACCTAAATGATTCTATGATTCTATTCAAAAAGCTGTCTGGACATGATCTGGGTCAACAAGCTCCAGGTTGAGACGCTGCTTGAGCAGTGGGGTTGGACAGGGTGACTTCAAGAGGTGCCTTCCAACCTCAGCCATTCTGGAATTCTGTGATTCTGTGACAACTAATCCACTACTGAAATAGAATTTTCATGCATTGATTCATAAATATTAATTGTATAATTATGTTTACTATACTTGCAGGAACTTGATATTAAAATGGTATGAATGTGGAATCAAAGTCTTTAGATTAGCTAGGAGAAATCAATGATGGTCAAAGCCCAAAAGGGCTGCTTACTTTAGTGTCTAGAGCTCCTTACCATGACACCAGGTGAAATCTGCAGAAGCAGAATATCTTATGGATAAGCTTGCATAAATGGAGGTCATATATTATGCAGAAAGAGGAAATCTGTACATATTGAAAGAACACTCAATAGAGTACAGGTAGACTGCAGGTCAAGTTCGAATTAAGAATGATAGCTCGCTTAGCTGATGGCTGCAGAGAAGATAGTTTATAGGCTTCAGTGCAAGCTGACGATCTGTACTGTTAGCAGCCTACAGAAATGTATCTTCACTATTACTGTTATCCAAGCCAGCTCATTTAAAACTAGCTTGGATATATCTAGGTTGCAATTACCACACCTCCTGTCAGATGCAGTAGCTTATACAAAAATCCTATTGGTTCTGCAAGAGGCCATGTGCATAATTTTGTCAACAGAGTATCATTATGATAGAAAATAACCACTTAAAAGAATTGAATCCTGCTTGTCTTGTTTACAGAAGGAATTTTACTAAAGTAACGAAGACTGCTTTCCTGAACAAGTGGAGGAGGATTTGCCTTTATGTGGAAGTATACTTTTCCAAAAACAATAGATTTACACTTTGCTTACTGTTTTCTTACATGCTATTTTTTAAATAGAACAAACAGAATGTGAAGAAAAACAGCTTTTGAATTTTTTTATTTCAAAAAGGAACAAAACCCCATCAGATGAGAATGAAGAAGAGAAATCTGCATGTGTTTAACAATGAAGCAAATACCTCTTGCTTTTCCTATTAAAATAATTTGGGATTGATACAGACAAGCATTTATAATTAACTGATGTAAACTCACAGATTGTTGATTGTTTCTCTTTCTCACACCATTTTTTCATTTTGGATGGTTGCCATTTTTTTAAGCTACATCACCTATAGACTATGTTCAAATGATTTCTTTCATTCTAAAATACTTTTCTATGTCCTTCACAGTTACTTTGTCAGAAATTAGCAACATCGATGGAATGTTTGGAAAATATGAACTCTGGTCCTCCCAGATAATCTCTTAAATGGAGTAAAAAAAAAGGACACTTCAGTGCCAACACACTGGGACTGTAGGCAAGCTGTTGAGAAGGGATTTCTTTTTTACCTGTGACTTCCTCAGTAATCTGACTTTTCAAGGAGCTGTTAGATAAGACAGATATTTCCAAGTCAAGGCTGTAATACAAAATCTGGTTTATTGTTATTCCAAATAGTGTACTCACAAGAATATTTTGCCTGTATCTCTATTGTTCAGCTTGTTTTGTGGCCATAATGTAGTGCCTTGATTTAACTGCCTGAAAGGTCCACTCTGGAAGTCAGAAATAAAAAAATCAAATATATCAGAATTCATATGCAAAGTCACAGCTCAACTCCAAGACAGTCATCAAAACACTGCTGCTGTTGAAGGCCTGCTCTTGCTGCTCTGTGTGAGAGTGGAGTATACAATTATTAGGATTCTGCTAAGCTAGTGTTTCCTTATTTAAAAAGCAAGGAAGGATGTGTGCTTTTGTTTTTATTAGACTTCATAGACCATATATATACAGCCTGACTCCCATGGATGTCAGTAATAAAAAAGCTATAATGACCAAGATCAGCTGTCAAGACTTCAGTGAAAACAGCAGTGAGACAAACTTGCTATCCTTCTTATTATATTTCATAATCCATACAGCCATATATAGAAATTAGCATTTGTGACTACATACTGCATTCCCTTTCCCCATCCACCATCTTCTCTGTATGTTCAGACTGAAAGTTCTTAGTCTGGGGATTCTTACATGTCTTACTAATGCTTTGAATCTGTAGTGATCAGTTAGCTCCCTGTGCTTCTCTCCAGGGACATAGAGAACACTTCCCATGAGGAGAAGGAGCAACGGAGCTCCCCTTATGCTCTAAATATCAAAAGTCTTTTCTATCTGTGACTTCAACTGCTTTTGCACATAGCTTCTATTCACGGTACACTAGCCTGGGAATGACAGAAGGATATAAATAAGAAAAGATTGCAAGCCAGCTGCGGAAAAATCAAGGCTGTTTAACAAAAGTGGCTGTATGCTTTTTCTGAGGTGTTCAATAATATGTGGAAGACATGACTTGCAGTCAGAAGAATCATGGCACTTTTGCCTCCCGTTCTACCAAATCCACAAGCAATTAATTCTGTTGCAGAGGTGTTTTAATACCTCGTCCCTGTGCAATTCTAGCATGACTTTAGTTATAAGATGCATGAAGGAAATATGTGCAGCTTTAAAAATAATAAGCAGCTTAAAGGCTAACACAAATATTATCAATGGACAGACACTACGCTAATATGCAATCTCCATTCAAGATTTATTTATACCTTATATTAATGACCTTTCGTGGGAAGGAAAGAGAACTCTGAAACTGAAATCTTCATATAGATAATCCTTGAAATTACTGAAGTCTTCAAAACTGTTTTCCAGACAAGAGTAAGGAATACTGTTCAGAAATACTTCCAAATCTTCCCACGTTTGTGGCAATAAACTTTCAGCTGAACTTGATTCTGTACCTTCATTATTTGGCTCTTTGATTTTTTCTGCTAGAATCTGCAGCACCACAGATGTAGTATGTGACAAGTAGAATACTGTGTTATCCAGCAAGAAGAATGAGACTGCTCCAGAATGTAGGAAGACATCAGTATAATGGATAAAGGATGCATTAATAATTAGCAATTATGATATGAAGCTCAAGACTTCAGTCAGTGCTTCAGTGCCATTTAGGATTTGAGGCAAAATAGATTTCAATTGGTCTTAAAGAGGGAATTCCATTTCCATCACTAGTGAGGACATGAAATGTTTGACTACTTATCTCAGACTTCTGCAGAATCTATTTAACTTAGACAGGTGTGATTAACAATTAAATCTCTTGCCTTCTATGTGTTCAAGACTTTCTTTGATATCTTTATATTTTAACAAGTAGGAAATTGCCCTTGAGAATATGAGTTAATCATTTTCATTCAGCTACATCACTGTATTAGCAATTGTTTTCAAGTAAAGTTAAATTATCCTTTCTGAGTACATTAAGTCAGAGTAGTTTGCACTGTTAGCATCTGTACTAGTTGGCCTGAACTGGATGGGTAGTCACAGAGCAGCACCTGTTTTAGAGTGATATTCATAAACATAGCTTGTACTCTGCCTGGCTTATGTGTTTGGGATTTCTCTCTTCTCTCATAACACCTAACCAAGTTTCCTGCAATAGTGTATATTGTCTGTGATTTTTAGTGTGCATTTACACTTCTAGCCTGTTTTTTATTGCCTAGTTTGAGTGAGAAAATGCACTCAACAGGTGCATTTTATGAAGCATGATCAATGTTTTCACACTAGTAAATCCTGTGACTGAAAGCTGGCAACGCTTTCTGTGTATTAGTATGCAAAGAATTTGTTACAGTGAGCATCGTCACTTCTGGTTGAGATTTGAGGGAAGGAGGTAAGTATTTTGATGTATCAGCTGGTCTTAAGATGCTCAGCCAGATGTCAAGGAGCCAAGATCATTCTGGATGGCTACTCTGAAAGAGGGAAGTGAACCTTACAAAGTGAGATTGTTACTAGACCTTCATTATGCCACTGAACAAAATGATGTAATGTCTCTTGTGTCACTTAATATACCATAAGTTTAGTTAAGTATGCCTGTGACCAATTGCTGATGCCAACCAGGAGAGAAGAGCTCACATCCACACTACTAAATTATCTTAGCCTCTACAGCATCATGGGCACATACAAACTGCCTAGTGGAAAATGATCCATAGTACGTCAGAAACTGGGCTTAGAAATCGTTTGGAACAGTGCAAGCTCATGTGGGCAAAAATATACTGGGAACCACACTAAAAATTTCACAGCATGTACAACAGAATTTCAGTGCTGAGGAGTGTTCCCTTGCACTGTCCAATTTACTGGTAGGTTTCAAAACGACAGTTGATGATAACAGTGAGGTTCTTTTGCCCCTCAGAACTGTTGGAGTTAGGTTGCTTGGCTGAGCATTGGTGTAATCTAGGCAGTGGTGCAAGTGTCTGTGTACATGAAGTGCAGTGGCTACATCTATATCTTGTCACAGTATAACAATCATTACGACAAAGGATACGTTAGGTAGTCATCACACTGAAAGAAAAATGTAATTGCTCATTGTTTTCTCTGCAAGAAAGTGATATATATAATTTCAATCCTTCCATGAGCAATTCCCCATCATTTCTGTGCCACAATAATAACAGCAACATGGGAAACAGTATCACGAGTTTTTTCCAACATTCCTATTCACGCTTGCTGAGAGTTCCAGAGAGCCAGGCAGTCTCTAATGCAGCAATAGTTCTCCAGAGTTTCCTCAAAATTTGCAGAAAGCAGAAGAGGAAAAAAGCCTAATCTGAAAATCTGAAGCATCCTGAATTCTCAAGGAAATTCTAAACAAAAGAAAATGGGTGATTTTAGAGACGACTAACTGACTTAAGTATGTCTTTATGATCCATGCCCTTGCTGCTTATCTAAAAGTTAAAAAGCATTTGGGGTATTACTACTAAAGCTGCATTAAAAAAAAAATCTTAGAGAAGAAAAGGATGTACTCAGAATGGAAAATTTTTATTCCAGCCCACCTTCTAGTTTCATATGACCCTGAGAATTCTCAAACAAAGAAACAGTAGAACAAATGAGCTTTCTAGCTGAAACCTTCAAGGAAGCAGAAGAATAACTAAAATACTGTCTTGCTTAAGGTGCATTCAGTTTGTAAGTGTACAAGACTTCTCAACCAATGAGAAAACACTCTAAGAAAGATAAGCATAAAATGTTATGGAAATACAGTTCAACGAAAGAGATTAATGGTCTCTCTGTGCATTTTTAATATCTCTTAAAATTTTACATAGTACCTAAACCTTCTCTCTTTCTCTTTTCCATTTTGTTTTGTTTTGGGTTTTTTGTTGTTTTGGGGTTTTTTTTCTCATTGAAGGTGAACTATTTTCCCAATGTTTTCTGAGTTTCAAAGATTTCTATCAGGACTTGCTTAAATGTTGTGTGCTTAGCAGTTTTGCAGATTGGGCCTTTCAGATTCTAATTCCTCTATCTGCAGCTGTGGCTCTGTGCTTGAAACCTACATGTGATCCAAATGAGAATCCAGAGCAGTGATGTGGAACAAGACTTCAGAGTAAAGAGTTGAAGTGCTTTATCTATGTCTGAGGTCTTGACTCTGGAGCCAAATGTAGACATCTGAAATACCAATACTGTCAATTATGTTATATTCAGAGGTGAAAAGTAATCTGAAAGGACAATCCAAGGGGATGACAAAGCCTCACTAAGAGCACAATTGCCAGTTCCAGAACTCGAGGCAGTGTAGAAGTTACACCGTTGTACATGCTCACCACTGTGGACTCCTGTCCTCCAGTTAACTGAACACAGCAGAGGGTAGAAACAGAAAAGTTAAGCTTTGGAGATACTGACTCAGATTCCTCCTAGAGAGACTGAGGTTTTTCCACATGTTTCCAGTAGTCCTGGCAGCAAATGTGTGGGTGTGGAGCAGGCTTCTGTGAAAGGCAAGCAAATCCCTGCCACTTCTGCAGAGGGGGAAAATAACTTCCTTCCAGTCTTGCTCTGCTGGATGAAACTCCAGCTCAAACGTAAGGACTTTTAACTGATGGTTTTGAAAGTACAAAGCACTGAATTGACTTTTTTTTGCTACTTATACATAGAAGCAACTAAGTTAGGTTGCTGGATAACACCTGGAATAAAAGGGCCCCACTGTGCAAACATCCCAGTTGAAAAAAATAGCCATGGCAAGGTGAAGGTTTGAGCTAAAGAAGACAGTGCTGTGTTCTCATTCTGTTGCCTTTCTAAATTGTAAATGTGGGTTTACAGCTGATTTGCCCTATTAGTAGAAAAAGTTTGCCCCTCCCTTTCACCATGCTTTGAGAAACCACTAGCTGTTAAAATGACTTTTGAGCAACATCTCTGTTTGGGGGAGGGGAGGTTGTTTTCTAGAACTACCATCTTTGACTTCTTCCGTACACTGAGGAGGTTCAGACAGGCAAACCTAGTATGAGGCAAATTTCAGCCCAGCTAATTGTATTACTAGACAGTGGAAAAACCCCTTTTAGCGTGGGCTAACAGGGTAGGTAATCTATCTGTTTGTCATCTAGTAAGCAAAAAGGGAGTCTGTAAATCTTAGAGCAGATGGTAGATTTATGCTACAGTCTGTGTTCTTTTCATGGGATTTATTACCATATGTGCTGCTTCTATTTTACCATCCTTCTGTTTTGATTACTGATACAACTCTATTTGAATGCAAGAAGGATTAGGGCTCAGTGTAACGAATCCAAGTCAGGTTCCAAAAGAGCAATAAGCGGTGTACTCATCCTTAATGTAAAGATGGTACCAGATCTACGGTTAAAATTATATGAAATAAATTATCAAATTGATTTAATTATCTAGTTTTTGATATGCTGTAGTCTGGGGTCTGAATTCTCCAAAGAAGGGGTTAAAGGCCACCATAAGCTTTTAAGAACATTAATGCTAAATTAGCATTAATTAGCATTAGTGTTAGCATTTAGCTACACACTGAAATCCACTGGCAACTTCTAGAAGCCTTCTTGGGTGGACTAATAGACCGGTGTTTCTTCTGCGTCTCTTCATTCCAAGCTGCAGTACTATTATTCCTATTCTTACTCCATACCCTCATCCCCTTCTTGTCCATCTCTGTCTTCATTTCAGGTAGTTGACTTCAACAAATGGGAGAGGAGCAGCCAAAAGGTAAAAACATTCAGCTAAAGATGGAGTCCAATGTACCTTTATTTCCCTAAAAAAGTAAGAGCCTATCACTAGGTTGCAGAATATGAGAGACAATTAGTATACCTCACTGAAAGTCAGAAATATTTTTGCAATAAAAGCAGCCCAGAAGAGGTCTGATTCCAGTACCAACTCTAGAAGGTTGAGAAGAGACTCTGTTTGACATCCTACAGCTCAGTGTTCTCCTGCATAACTTTATAATGAGGAAAAGGATGGCCAGTGTCTAGCCCTTGAAAAACAGCTATGGTTGTGGTGCTAGCTGTGTTGAGCTATAAAGTGCCCTAGGCTGACCCATAAAATTCATCACCTTTCCTGTTTTTCATTTGGTTTAGTTTGATTGAGGCAAAGGGGATTCCACCTGTTCAAGGATCTGTTTGGGGGTTTTTCCCTCATCAATATGCTGGAATGAAAGGGGTATTAGGTGCATTATTGATGTCTCATCATGTCATTTTTCTATTCAGGAAAAAATCCGTGAGTTCTGGACAGCCTAGGACAGCTAATAACCAAACAGTTGCGTATTTATTTGTTCTGTTTGTTTAGTGTGATATAAATACTAAAGTTATGGCAGATGTGCTGGAGAGGGCAATCACAGCCCACTCAAATCTGTATATACTTTACACATGAAACCTGGCAGAGCCAATAACAGCTAGTAATTCTCACTCGGAGCATCCATTACTGACACACATTACAGTTTGTATTTAAAATAGAGTGACACACTAGATACCAAGAGATGCCAAAAAAAGGATATTCTGCAAGTTTCTTATACTTTTGAAGTATAACACCTGAAAACACTTGCCATGCCCCAGGGCAAATTCTGACAAAAATCAGTTCAGAAACACAAGGTCTCACCTAAAGTTCAATTATGTCCTATAAAAGCACTTTAAAAATAAAAGTAACTTTTAAACAAATTACAATAACAGAAATGGAAACCACATTTCACAGTGAAAGCCTACTGCAATGATGCTTGAGAAACCCTCGAGTATATAGGTGTGCTCATACGCAGCACTATTCAGCACCAGTACTAGGAATCATCATGCTGCCTTTGAAGACGTTAGCTTGGCAACCTTTGACAGTCTAGCCACAGTCACACAGCTCAGCAGAAGCTAAATTTAGCCTGGTAAATACCGGTTCTTAACTCAATGCTGCTTTGAGTTGACAGGTGTTGATTCTCAGGCCAGGTTTGGTATATCTCTATAATGCAGAGCAAGTCATAATCTTTAATAGCCTTTAGAAAAGCACCCCAGTATAACCTGGAGAGTATACTGAGTGAAAGATCCTGCCTGTTCTAGGGGAAGGGATAAATGACTTCCTGAACCAGTTATGAAAATGAGAAACTTGAGTGCCGACTCTTATCACATCTTTGCCTTGGAATGTAAGATTTTTATTTAACTGATATCTGTGTAGAAATGTTTATTAAGTAAATATTCATACATTAATTATTTCTTTCAAATACTGGACCTCCCTTTATTAAACAGTGGTCCCTTAGAGCTTTTAAAAACTACACCATTACTGTACTTTGGCAAACACATTTCTACCACATAACATTCCTACTAACAGTGGACTTCTGGATGATAAAGTTTGTAAGTTGACATACAAGTAAATATACCAAACAAGCAATAACATCCACCTTCATCTTTTTAAGATACTAGAAGTTCTTTTCAGGGTAAATACTACTGGTAGTGAGCCACTAGCTAATTATGCCATATATAAAATGGTGACTACAGAAACAGTAACAAGAAATGCACCAAAGATACTTCAGGTGAATATCTAGAACAATGCATGCCAGAGCAAGGCAGGCTCTTTGGGGAGGAGTAATAGGGAAATAACATCTCTGCCAAAGGAAAATACCTATTTTTACTAGTAGTGGTTGCTCTCGGGAAGATCTAATTATAAATACTATGTTTGTCCATTTCTTTCAGTAGGTTCCAATCTCTTTTGAAGCCTGCCAAAAGCATCTACCAAATGACAAGTTATTAATTCCCAGAAAAATCAGAGAAAAAAACAATGTGTCAGTCATTTGGACTGTTCTGTTCTGCTATCGCAAACCTGATGTTCTTTAGAAAACATACAAAAAATTGAATATATGCTTTTTAGTCAATTTGCATTAGCGATCTCTTCCACCATGCATTATTTGCCTTGGAAAAAGTATATCCAGAACACAAATAATACCAGGTGAACTCTGTGTTTTGGAGGATGTTTTGGAGACAGTTTGATGGTGAGACAATGGTGGGAGTTAACATACATGATTAAAGTGTCACTGATATATCTCACATTAAAAAAAATAGATTTCATTAGACAATTATCTAAAAGTTAATTAACCTTAGGGTGGCACATGCAGAAGATGCTTTTTGATGCCCCCAAACCAGTGCAAAATTCCTTCGTTGATGAAAATACTGCTGTGGGTGAAGATGAAGTAAGTAAATAGAGCAATGTGTCTGAATAAAGTCTCTGTCTTGGTGTTCTCGTAAATACTTAAACCATTTATATCATGATAGTGGGATGTTGCCTGCAGTCTGATGATGTCTCTTTTTAAAGAAGGTCAGCCTTCTGAAACACTGCTTGATTTTTTTCTGATCACAACAGTCAGTCTAAGATAAGCCATTAACCCTCCCTAGAAAACTGTTCCCCCCAAATAGAAGGAACTGTCTCAAATTTAAAAAAAATCCTAAAAATGACACTTGCTGGCACAACACTTCCAAACACTCAGTCTGTCAGAAATACTCCTTTATATAGTTAACATCATATTATGTCTTTCAAAACCCACATTTATATAAACAATTCACAAGCATGGGCTTCCTTAACTCTATATCAAAATAATCACAGCAGCTAGACCCAAAAATATGTAGTGGGTCACCCACCAATTATCTCCCTGCCAATATTTAAGTTTGCTCTGGTGGATGTTACATGTTGAACAGAATCAATGACATAACGTAGAAATCTTTATGTTAATCTTTGTGTTCTTTTCAGAGTGCCAGAGCATATAGTCTTTGTCATCCCTTAATACTTCAGTTTAAATATTTTTCACTGCTAACAACTTCAATCTCCTTTATCTTTTGAGATTTTAATTTTCTGTTTAGATCTGAATTACATGTATTCTAATCAAGAAAAGAAATAAAGATGAAAACATTACCCTTTCTGAGAAGAATACAAATTTGGCTGATGTTATCAAACTGCTAATTCAGAACATTATTTTCAGACTGCAACAGACTGTTAAAATGAGTCACAGGTGTCCATCACTTGATTTAATGCTTCGATTTTATTAGATGACAATACCTGTAGGATTTTGCTCATTAATGGTTCCCATCTTGAGATGGGATTTTTAGGAGGAGCATTCTGTCTCAATATGGTACCACGGCCTGCCTTCCTCAGCTGCAGCTACTGTGAAATTACTATAATGTTTTGCAATTAATTATGGTGAGCAAGATGTTTCTGTATTCTCCCTTTGAATGTTATTACTAGATATCCTTAAAGTAGCTCCTAATGACCAAAGCCATGCTGAGTTCTACTGTGGCAGGTGCTGAACAAATATACAGCAATTAATTAAGCAATGTTGATAGTTTTCAGATGGATTTTCTGGGGGGTTTCATCTTCTTTGTATTGAATTTTAGAAGTATTTCCATGTATTAAATGAGTAATTTATATGCACAGCTTATAATAGGGTTTCGAGATATTGAGAAAATGCTATCAAAACAAAGTAACTCCCCCTCAACAAAGAAAAATACCCTTGCATTATCCATCCTAATGACAACAGTCTAGGTAAATATTACTTTGGCATTTGGCATAACCTAAAGATCAACAACAGTAAGGCTCCTTATGTTACCCAAGTTTCAATCAATCTTACCCACAACTCCATTAGGTGTGTTTTAAGTTGTGACTTAGTATTGCTTATTGTTAATAAACTTTGTTACAGTATGCTTTCTGAAAACTACACACTATTCTATAATTTCCTTTTATCTTGTGATGATTCTATCATCTAAAATGGCATCCTAGAACATTGCCAATCCATAAATTAAAATGTTATTTGAATCATTACCAAGACATACTGAATGGTATTGTTCCTAATATTGACTTTTTGTTGAATCCTTAAACTTACCTCCCCACAATTAGTTTGAGTAATTATTCTTTAGCTCATAATAACCAAGCCCATTCATTTTGTTTCTAATCTAGAGGCACAGCAGTCCTCTCCCAGCAGCCCTATTTTTAATAGAACTGAAAATTAATTTCAGTAAATTATGGAAGGAAGGGAGGATACCAAACATAATTGCAAGCTGGTTTAGGTCAGTTTAATTGTTGGGCTGTTTTTCAGGTGAGTCCACTTTGTCTGTATCTCATCTCTATTCACCCTTCTCTGTTTCCGGTAAAATCTGAGAGAAACCGATAGCTAAATACTTCTGCACAGTCCACACCTTTCTTAAAGCTCATTACACTTAGAATCAATGATTGCTTGCAAAATGCTGACAGCTCATGGATAAGTCAACCTGCCTTTCCAATTCGTTCCCAGGAATGTATTTGAGGAAAATCTTTAGAATAATTAAGAACAGACATTGTGCAAAAACATCTAGAGATTTTTACCTTGTTACATGCTCAGAACAAACTGATCGAAATAAGATTCAAAATGTTCCAGGCACCACCAATGAACTAATTACGCATTTCATAGGTTGGCTTTTATGAGTTGTTTGTTTTTATCATTTGTTTACATAATTTCCATAGTTAGTGGTGAAAATTTTGTTAACCAATCAGCATTTCAGCAAGAAGATGTAGCATTTCAGTTTACACATTAATGAACTGATAAAAAAATTACATGTGCAGTAATCAAATAAATTTCCCTATTAAAGACTTAATCTCACTTCATCAATATTTGATTTGTAGAAATCGTGAAGATAAATGTCACCACCACTAATTAAAATTATTTCCTCAGTAAGTTCTCACACTTCTAGACAGCCAACCATTTTTGGGCCCCTCACTACAAGAAAGGCACTGAGGTGCTGGAGCCTGTCCGGTGAAGGGCAATGAAGCTGCTGAAGGGTCTAGAGAACAAGTCTTATGAGGAGCGGCTGAGGGAACTGGGGCTGTTTAGCCTGGAGAAAAGGAGGCTGAGGGGAGACCTTAATCGCTCCCTACAGCTACCTGAAAGGAAGTTGTAGAGAGGTGGGGGTCGGTCTCTTCTCCCAAATAACAGGTGATAGAACAAGAGGAAATGGTCTCAGGTTGCACCAGGGGAGGTTTAGATTGGATATTAGGAAAAATATCTTCACCGAAAGGGCTGTCAGGCTGCCTAGGGAAGTTGTTGAGTCACCATCCCTGGAGGTATTTAAAAGACATATGGTCATGGCACGTAGGGCCATGGTTTAGTGGTGGACTTGGCAGTGTTAGGTTTACGGTTGGACTCAATGATCTTAAAGGTCTTTTTCACTTAAGTAATTCTATGATTATTACTCTATTCTTACTTCCTAAAGTGCTCAAACTTATTACTAGTTAAATAAGAATTGCAGCCATTTCAAGATAGTGCTTTCTGTTCAGGTAGTTTACATATTTTGCTTTAGCCATCTCCTTTTGTTACACATCTCCTCACAAACTTTATGCTTGTGCCTCAGCTGTCACTCTGGTACTTGCTCATTGGGGCTGGAGTCAGGGCATCCCTAATAGAGGGGTATTGACTGTGGAAATCACTCCCTCTGCTGGTCGTTCGAGCCTCTTGCTTTTACAGTTTATAACCGCAACCCAGCATTTACCACATGGACCTAATCTACTGTTTTATCTTTTCCTGTCTGTTTGGTGTCCCACTGTCTGGAAGCACAGTCAGTACTTTTGCTTTACATAAAGCAATCATACACACATTTTTATAGTGAGCAAGAGATACTGTCCGCATGTTTCTGTTGAACTCAGAAAATTAAGAGAGATATTTAATGGAAAGAAGAGATACTTGGTAAACAAATAAAAGAAGAAAAGCAGTGCCAGATAGAAAAAACAACTGAATGACAATAAGAAAAGTGTAGATAAAATCCAGAACACAAGAATATTAGTACTTTGAACAGATAAGAGATACAAAAGATTGCAAAGGGGACAAAGAAAATGTTTTAAAACTATTACTACAGAAAAAATACACAGGCTTAGCAGGTATCAAAAAGTGCATTAAAAATGTAGTTAGGAGAAACATGCGAAAAAAACAACAAAAAAAAACCCCAAAGGCAGGCAGATACCTAGAATTGGATTCTGTGGCTACACCAAGCATGCACTTTCTACAAGGTGGTGCGAGAAATGTATGTATCCTGTGTAGTGTAGGATTGTAAGTGTACAGGAACATCACTTCAGATGAGGTCAGTACTGCTCCTGTTCATTGACAGTTCAACCTCTTGCAAGATTATGAGTAGCTGAAAATACAATTTTCCTGACATTTCTTTTTTATTTAAAAATATTACATTATAAAGATGCGAAAGCACATATATGATTTCTCAGGTTAGAAGATATGCAAACATGGTTATGGGCATGAGTCTGCTAATAACACCTAGCTGTTCCTTCCCTCAGATGCAGAAATAGTAACTAGCTCTTTTGGTCAGTGGTGCACTTTTACAACGCACCACAAGTGGTTGCTTCAGGAGATGCCTTGTGTCCCAGGGTCATTCAGAAGCATCCAGAGCAGTGACAGATGTGCTGCCTACACACAGTGACTAATCAGGACAGAAAGCTGAAGGGCAAGTGTGTGCCTAGGAGGGAGAACTCCAGTCCACAAATCTCTCCAGCTGTTCTGCTGGAGCTCTCCAAGCACTAGCCCAAGTTGGGTCTCACTGCCAACCTGACACAGGCAATACTCCAAGTGGGGAATGTGATTCTTTGACCCATCACATAGCTTCTCCTTGGAATGTTGCCTGGCTGTGAGAATATGCAGAGCAGAAAGGACATCTGACACTATTTGGATTCTTTTAGCCATCTGTTTAGATGCTTTAAAGACATAATTTTTCCCTATGTTTTAAATTAATCCCTGTTTTCAATATAATTCAAAAACATTTCCTTTCTCCTTTTTATTAATGCAGAACTACACTTTTAAGAATTCAGCTTTAAAGGACAGTAAAATATTACTATGTGCATTTCTATAGCCCCATGAGCTGGACAGAGACTGTTGTACCAAACTGAATTTGCTCGCAAAGTACTAACAGCTCTTCTCACTTCACCTTACCTTACAATGGGTAAGAAGAATTAAATATTTTTGTGGAAGTACAGAAGGACTTTACTACTCACTATTAAAATTAAAGAACAGCTTCTTATAATCCTCATTATTTAAATTGCATATTAATTTACAATGGGTATGCTGTGCTGCACTTAGCATGAGGAACCACAGCCTCCCTTGTAAAGTATAACACTGTCAATAGAGAAATCAACAAATATTATTTCTCATATGTCATTAATATTAGTAATCTAACCAAATGGAAAAAAAATTGCATCAAAACAAAAACTGAAAAATACACAATCACAGGGCTTAGTTTCCTGACGCAGAGAAAAAGAGGTGCTGTAGCAAGTATTTGGCACATTCTGAAATGGTAATACCATGGACCAAAGGATAAAGCATTGGCTGAAGACTGCCCTTTAATATAAAATTATGATTACATGCCAACTGTATATTGCATTGCCACTCTTACACTGTAGCATCATTTAAGAGTTCCAGTCACAGCTACAATCTCTGTCGTGCTCACCCCTGAAGATACATTGAAAAAAATCACCGCACCTGCTCTGAGGATTTTTAGTTTCAGTACTGTGAGTGGACCATCTCAGTGGATGAGGGAAGTGGGAGTTGCATGTACTATTATGTTATAAAGAGTGTACAGATCACATTGATTGTAAAGACTGTGATGATTGTGCGTTTCATGTTATTTTTGCTATGTCTTGACTGACTGGACATCTACTGTGACAAAAGAAGTTCTTCTATCATTTCTAGTTTGGTTAAAATAAGGCAACTCAACAGCAAATTTATTAAAAGGGAAAAACTATGGGAATAATTGAAAGGAAGAAAATCTTTTAATTAACTGATGAACCTCCGATGCTTTATGTGTGAATGAACAATTCTTCTTTTAAGCTTAAAAATGTTAATAAATTCAAATTCTTAATGAGAAAAGACTCAGTTTCCCACCTTTTAATTCCACCTGGTATTTATGAACTAAAATATTTCTGGAGGCATTTACTCTGTCTAAGATATGCTAACACGTTTCACTGATGGATTTTTTTCCCCATGGTAGAATTCAGTATGGTCTTTAGCTGATTATTGTGAAAAGAAAAATCTTTTTTAGAAATACAGATTTGTAATAAACAAGGCTCTGAGTTTAAATCCTCTTTTTTCCAGTAGAAAATCCAAATGTAAAAGCCAAGACTGTTTTTTTAAATGAGCATATCTCTGTTATTAAGGCTTGAGAAATACAGTGGTTTGTTAGGGAAGCTAGAGTGCCTAAATGTTTGTTTTGTACCAAAGTTCACCTCTTTGTAGCAGTTTTCACATTTCATAGTTCAAAAAAATGTTCTTTGTCCCCACACAAAACACATACAAAAACATTTCATGTCAGGATGTGAGAACGTGCCTTGCTACCACGTATCAAGATTGCAGGAATTGTTTCCTTTTTCCTTCCCCTCCTCCTTCTCCCTTTCCTTTGCCCTCTCCTTTTCCTTCTTTTCCTTTTCTTCTTCCTTTACATTTTAAAAATTTATTTATTTTATGGTAATCGTGATAATTAGGGCAAGTTTCCGACAGAATGGGGAAAGAAAGACAGGAAAGGTTTCTCAAAATTCATTCTGCTATACCTTTTCTACCTCATGTATTTTAAAGATTCTGCTGAATAGCGTCAAATATTCATCACCCGATCAGCTTGCTATAAATTCTGACAATTTTTTCATATTTGGAAAGTCTTGTGTTTAAACCGTTATGACTGACTATTTATTTTGGGCTCATTCAACAGAACCTATGTCCTGAGAGACTGACAGGAAAGCACATTTATCACAGTATGGAACATAAATGATGCATATGAACAGTCAACTCTACTGGGCTAATGAACGCTGTTTAACATGAGGATACTGAAGTACATTTTAAGTTTGGGTTTGGCGAAGCAACCAGCAGTTGGGGGATTGAAGGCAGATGGAAATACAACTGCAGACAACTTACCTTACAGAAGAACAGTGTGCTGCATGATCACATTCTCATTATCTTCTGTGGAATGATTTTTATCTGCAGAATTTTCCCCCACTGTTAACAGCAGTTATTTTTTCAGTGTCCTGTTACTCATTAGAAATTCTGACACTAAGCAAAGTTCATAGACTCAGCATAATTTAAGTTTCATGATCCAATTCATGGGCATATTTTTAATTATATAGACAAAAGAAGGAAGTTACATATGATATCAAACTGCATTACAAGTTCTGCATCACCTTTGCAACTGCTGAAGTTGTCTCTGGGTATAAGAATCCCAGGAAAGAGCTCACATTGTTCTCAACTACATCCTGACATATTTGGCCAATTAACCATTTAGGTTTCAAAACAGCAGTTCTTACTGAACTAAATGTGGATCTTTGAGAACTTCTTCCAGAAATAATGTAATAATTGATAGCTCCGAAGAGGGGAGGACAATGTCCCTGTGTTCTCACTCCAGGCAGGAAGGCAGGCAGGGGAGACATTAGGCCTTTGGGGGATGGCACAAGGGACAGACCATACCATGGTACAGTTCAACTTCCATTGCTTTTGTGAACTGTGCAGTTTTTCCACTGTCAGGTCAGAACAAGTGCCCAGGCATGTCATTTCAGGCTGCAGGCATTGATTTTGAAAATCAAGATGGAAAAAGACAGCAGATCTCTCCCCAGAAAAGGCCACACGCATACTTGCAAAGATTGGGGAGATGAGAAGACAGCATGGACTGATTGCAGCCGCTGTGAGTTCCCATGTGTTCAGAAGCTCTTGCTAATCCCTGGCTAGCAATGCTCTCTATTCATGCGCTGCAAAATGCATCCACACCAGGGCTCCACACAGACCACCCCAAACTCCTTGTAGCACACCCAGATCACACCAGGAAGACGTTTCCAGTGAACAACACATTTGCTAAAGCCATAGCATCCCAAAGGAAGAGTTTGGTCCAAGACACTCCCACCTTCTGCCAGGGGGATCAAAGCAGAAAGGATTGTGTCTCTGCTCCTCCCAGGACCTGAGCCTGCCTCCCACCCACATGCCCAGGGAGGTGCTCCTGCACCCCAACCCTTGAGCCCTGTAGCCCAGGAACAGCACATGACCACTGCCAGCAGCAGGGCACAGGCTCTGCATTGGGTGCGCAAGGCCTCCCAGCTGAGGCTGCCCAGGCTTGCTCTGCCGGGATGTGGTCTGTCCAGCCTGGAGCTGGGCTTTCACCAGGCTGAGCTGCCACAGCACTTTCCCTGCTGACCAGGCAGCCATAGTGCCTTCACTGCACTCTCGCTCCCTCGGTAGGGCACAACCATGGTTTTACACAAAGACCAGCACCAAGATGTGTTTCTGCACAGAAGAACGTATTGGATGCATCTATACCAAGGTCGTAGTGAACAGCAAAGGCTGGCAGGAGAGCAGAGCCCCAGGATGTTAGGGCAGAGAGTGAGACATGGAAGAGGCTTGGTCTGGGCTAGTGAGCGATGGGGCACAGGCTGGACCTGGAAACCTCCCCACACTGGCAAAGGGCTGCACAGCTGTACCCCATCCTGCCAGATGGGTCCCATCGATCTCAGGCTGCAGAAGACACATGAGGGTGCACAGCACCAGAGAAGGAGGAGAAAGCTCCACAGGTGGGGATGGGCAATACCAGCTGCACTGTTTGTAATAACAGACTAAGAATTTTCCTGCAGTTTTCATAGTTTTATTCTCTTCTTTAATAATTAGATTACTAACAAGTGCCTCCAAGTCCCCTTGGGGGCTAGTCCATGCCTCAGCTGTTTCTGGGGCACCCTAGTGTTGCCAGAGGCACGGCCTCTTGTGGGCTAAAGAGGCCTGGAAGCTGCTGGCCCTCCTCTTCGGGAGCCACTGGGGCAACCCAGCTAAGCAGTCCCTGTCCTGGCCAGCAGTGGAGGGATCTGCCACTGCCTGCCCCAGCTCCTCGTGCGGCTCCTCCTGCTCCCTGGGTGTGGGAGCAGGAGTACCCCCCAGGGAGGCAGTGAGGCCAGGGGTGGCCACTGGGCTGTCCTCCTCCTCAGCAGCATAGGAGTCCAGGAGGTCTAGCTGCTGGAGGATCTCACTGTACCAATCTCTGGCGACGTTGATGAGCTGGTACACAAATGCCACCATCTGGCTCTGTAGGAAGGGCTGCAGCTCCCAGACCAAGGCCTCCTCATCCAACCCACTGCAGCACAGATTTACTATGACAGTGCCCTGTGCCAAAGCCACCTCCCACCAGCGGGCCCCATGCGGCACCTGGTTCAGCCAGGGCAGCAGGGGCTCAAGGACTTCCGAGCAGTCCTGGAAAAGGCCTGCCTAGACCTTGGGCTGGAAGCCAGCCATAAGTCCTGGGCACTGGCCCCACAGCCCCCTGCTCGTCCTGGTGGCTGGCAACCAATGGCTCTGAGGGGTGTGGAACAATCATCTCCAAAAAATTGTCCTCTGATCGCATGGACTAAATGATGGTGTTGACAGCCTGCCCGCAAAGGGGGCACTTTGATTTCCTCTTTGTCCACCACACAGAGCATCCCAGGCAGAACTGGTGGAGACAGGGGGTCACATAAGCAACATCATCTTCAGCGTTGTGGCAGGTGGGGCAGCCCCACTCTGTCTCTGTGGCCATGTTTGCTCTTGCAGCATGCTGAGGAGACCTGAGGACAAAGAGCTGCTCCCCCTCGCTGGTGCCACAGCGGTGGGTGTCACATGCGCAAAATGGAGAGGCCATGATCATTCACTCTCCCAGGGAGGGGAGGAAGAAATGCCCAGGTCACTCAGGAAGGACACCCTCCCAGTGCCCTATGGCTTGTGCATTTCTTCAGCACTCCTTACCCAACCAGGGCCAGGCTCTGTCTGTGGAGCCAGGACCTCCCCAAGCTGCATCACCCATCTCACAGCCACCCCAGGGAGATGTTTCCCCACACAGCTCACCTCTGCTGCTACAAGGACACCCTGGGGTGCTTGGCTGCCTGAACCAGGCAGGACAACACAGGTGATGGCTTCGGGGACAGGCACCAAGAACAGCCAGCAGCAGCCCCCAAAGCACAACCCAGCACCAAGAGAAGCCTTGCTCAACCCTCCAGATCTTACAGGCACGTTCGGCAGGAGCCTAGGCACGAGCCAGGCTGGGCCAGGCTTTGCCAGTGCCCAAATATAAGCAGCGAGAGCCATGTACGCACAGTCCATCACTTGGTAACATCACCATCCACCACTTGGTGACATCCCACTGGGCCGTCTGCTCCTACAGTACTCGCATGGATAGCACTCTGGCTGGCACCAGCAATCGTGCCTCTGTACACACGTCTGGGCTACTGTAATGCTCCTTTCCACTCCCTCCCCTCACCTTGTGTCTTCTGCTTGCCATCAGTGTTTCATGCCAGTCACCAAGGCCTTGGCTGTGTCCTCCCAGAGTTCCATCTGGTCGCTCTAGCCATGGTGCTCGTCTCTGGCAGAGCTGAATCAGAAGGTTATTTAACTGTAAAAGGTCTCACTAACCTGAACAGCCCCACAGTAACCATTTCCAGAAAGTGGTATATCCCATAACATACAAAAGATGGCTTGGTTTTTATCCATTGCTCCCAAAATGTTTCAGTTCTTATGAAAATGAAAGAATTTAAGAGGTTTGTGTCTAGTTGAAGGTTTCTGTTCACACTTGGTGAGTTAAATGGAGACTCAGTAGAAGGAAAGCTTTTCTGTGATTTCTGAAAAGGCACTAATAGCACCACCAGCCCCTTACTCAGCCGGGCACTGGTGAAGACACCAGGAGAAATCCCAATGGGAGACAACCATCTTCAAAAGCACTCTTTTGAGCAATGCACCTCGGACCCTGCTCCTTGTTCTGAACTGTATCTACAGTTGGCTGTGCATTTTAATCAGCAATAATCAGCAAGGATCCCTTTCCCGTGCAAGCACTACAATTCTTTGGGCACGGGCATGTTCTCTTCCATCCCTTATAGGCCCACAGATCATGAATTCTTTGCAGCTGTGCCACTGTGGAGAAAAAGAAAACATGCTTTTATCTTTAGCTGGGTAACTAGTATGTTCTCCCAAGTTATGGGAAATGTGGGATGAATTAACAAGTTGTAGGGAGAAGTGACCTTAGGTCTCTTCTGTATGAGTACTTTCACTTCTAGGAACTAGTTCCCAACAGGTGACAAATGGAACACATCCAATAGACTTCACTGACCTTATGCATTTGCAGAACGCGTCTTCTTTATGGCATTTTCTTTATCCTATCTCAACATAGCAGGATTCCTTGATTAGCACAATTCTGAAGCACAGAGAAGATCCCTGTGTTTAACACAGTTTTGGATTCCATTCCAGGGAACAAGCAACTACAAGCTAATAAAATGGTATTAAGAATTACTTTATTAGATCTAGTCCTAAGTAACTTTAAAAATATTTACCCTAGCTCTAACACAGCCTGTGATCACACAGCAATTTTAGGCTGATCTGATTCTTTTTCAAAAAGAAGCAAAGGGAAGCAAATGATTTGTTAAATGACGGATATTCTGTATAGGCTTTAGATTTCTTATAGGAGTAGGATGACCTTTACAAATCAGATTTGGAACCTTAACTGCAAATATAAACCATTATCTTCAAGGGAAAGGGGAAGAAATGTCATTTTCTTACAATTTACTTTGTAATAGGAAAAGCTCTTCAATGACAAGTTAAATTGAAAATCAGGGTGTATTTTTGAAAGGAAAATAAAATGCAAAAATATTATAATCTCCATACAGTGAAATGTTGTGTTTTATGGTTATCATAATGCTTAGTGTTACCAAAGTTTTTCCAACAATGAACCCTACAGTGAAGGGTGAAACAGGCCAGTGTTGCTCATTGAGCTTCTCCTAATATCCTGCTGTTCAAGTATGCAACTTGCTTAGAAAAAAAACAACCAGGTAATAGCAACAATAAATTTCCTACTGTGTTCACTATCAAGTCCCAAAAATTCTACCCAACAGCTTGCATTTCTTCATTCATTTCTCCTAATGCTCCCTCTCTGGCCATTTTCTATGACACTTTCGTCCAGCACAGATGGTCAAATAATAGATATGCAGGTCATGGAGAAGACCAGAGCTGATGGGGACAGCCTAATGGGTCAAAGGACTAGGGATTACAGAACTGGGTTAATGCCTAGGGTAGTCATTAGTGCACTATTGAATACCTGGAGAAAATGTCGTTTCTTCTATTGTAGAAGACGTATTTTGGTAAAGAAAGGAACTCTACAGGAGTAGAAGTCAGGATTACTTTTTCCAGCTTCACCAACACTATTAGCAAGGAAAATGACACGTCCCTGCAGTGGCTATTGGAATATGCCACCACTTGTTAGAAGTGTTCATAGAGCACCTGCAAACTGGATATACTATCCATGTGCCATGGACATGAAAACAGCATGTGCCACTGTCTATGCACAAATCACTATGCCACTGCAGTGTGTTTCAGTGTTCCCCGATGCACTGCATACAGCCTTGAATATAGTCTTCCTGCTATACTGTCCCTGTTTCAGAACAGCAAGCCAAAAATACTCTCTGGTTTCTCGTTTACTGTGTGTCAGTTTGGCGCTGATCCTTGGACTGCTCACCATAGACTCAAGGAGCTATCCCAGTAAAAACCACTTCATATATATTCTGCCTTAGAATTAACTTCTGCACCAGGCTATCATGTATCCCAAAGCCACAGCACAAGGAATATCCACTAACCTTCTTAGCAATCCCTTTACCTACTCTTAAACTTGCACAAGCAAATTGCCCTGTCCTCATCCTGTGGCAAACACTCTCTGTAAGACAATAAATACAGCTAACAATGCGGCTGAATGACACATTCCCCTTGCTTAATAAAATCAAATACACTGAAAAAATTCTCAAAATATAACGTTATAGCTAGTAGCAAGGTTTTATTTTTTCTTATTGTATTTGCTGTTGCTGTGACATGAGCCACATAGTGCCTTTCATTTCTTTCCCCTAGTGCCATCTTCACTGCTATTTCTTCTTAAGCGTGGATGCCATTAAATTCAGATAGTCCAACCCTACGTCTTACTTAAGCGGAAGCAAATGAGATGATGAAATTTTAAGAGTAAAAGCTCTCTCCCCTAATAGTTTCAATATTCTTTTATGTCAGAAGGTGAAGCCTTAAATTAGCAGCTAGCCATTTTTGCCTGTATTTTATTTCCTCCACTCATCTCCTTGTTTTGCTTTTTTCTATATGCCTTTACCAATTAAGTTTGCTAGAAAATGCCTTATAACCTGCAACTCTTCATTACCGATAAATTGTGCCTTTTCTAAATAGACCTTTCAGTTTAAATTCAAGCATACTGTACTACACTAGAAACTATTTCAAAATAAGTCTGCCTCTTCTACATACAATTACTATGCAATCATGGCAGAGCAAAACAGAATTTAAGTATTGTGAGCATCCTACTTGTGAACTTCTTTATGTAGACCTGCTTTACTGGGTTTACATTAAGCAAGAAGAAGTAGCAATTAGCACATCTCACCAAATGTAATAATCACTAAAAAGACCCTAACAATCCTCTCCGCAAAAATAAAAACAACAGCTTTTCTAACCATGGAGTAGGAAAATGGTAAGACAAGAAAACAGTTCATCATAGCATAGGGTAATTCGTTGTTTGGTTGTTTTAAAAAAANAGTAATTTAGTTAGCTGTAATTACTGAAAAGCATAAGGCTTTCTGAATGAATGTTGTTATATTGTTATTTAAAGTATTTGTATCACACTTGTTTGAAAACTTTTCACATTAAAGGACTCTAAATAGCAGGAAGTACATAAACCTATACCCCCTCCTGAGAAAAAAGAGACTAAATAATTCTACTGTCACAAGGCAGACTGTTAGAACAATAATAGGGTAGCGAGGAGCAAAATTTAGAAAAAAAATCAGGTAAGTGAAAGCACTGAAAAAAACCCCAAACGGTGGTAGTGAACTTCTGTATCCATGAGAGCCCAAATCTGACAGTGAGTCCTACCTGATAGCATAACCTTGTCTTGACCTACAGGGAACGTACACTGAAGTGCAAGAAAAATCACAGCAATTAGAGATCATAAATGTAGGAGAAACAGTGAAATGGAGGTTTCAGTGTTTCAAACCACCTCCACAGGCCAAAAAAGTGGCCAGACTCTTTAATTGTTTTTTTTCCTCAGCAACCTTCCGGCCTCTCCTACCTTCACACTGCTCCAATCCTGTGTTTGAAGCGGAGCACCTCCAGCGGGCGGGGTGCCAGCTGCGAGCACACGTTAGCTCCTGGTCAAGTCGGAGTGTCATCACCATAGGCCAAAACATTGCTGAGGTGGAAACACGGCCCACCTCGTTTACCGGCTTTTACTGGCCACCGAGGTACAGCCGCCGCCCGCTCAGGGGCCCGCCATGCCCGCAGCGCGGTACGGCCGCCCTTTCCCCCACGCGGCCCTGCCAGATTTGCATTAATTTCTCACAGAGGGTCACAAGTTTACTTCATTTTCCCCCCTCCTGTATTTCATTTAAAGCTTCCTCTTTGCTCTTGCTATTAAAATAGTCAGGGGGTGCTGATGACACCCCGCCCAGTATGTGACTGCTTGCTGTCGGTGCCTCGGATGTCCCTCTCCCCGCTTTTTTGACTGTAAACTCTCTGGGTCCGGGCTTGTTCCTCCGGCCTGGAGGAACATACCCTTTTTCTCTCCATTTTTATTGGAAAGTTTTCATGCGGCTCCCCGCAGCTCGCCTCCGCGCCCCTTCACCCTTGTCACAGCCTGCCGCCGGGGCTGACCCCACCCCGGCTCCATCCCTGCCAGTCAGGAGACGAGAGGACGTGCCACCCTCAGGCCTCGGCACGGCGCGGGCTGGCGCGGCCGCTGCCCGCTTCCCCGGCGACAGCAGGGCGAGCCCCGCAGCCGGCGATGGGCCCGGCCTCCCGCGGGGACGAGGGACGCCGCAGCCGCCGGACGGCACAGGCCTGCCCCGGGGTGACTTCCACGGCCCGCCGGGCCGGGCCGGCGCCGCGCTAGCCGAGCGCTTTCCGCCGCCGTTTGTCTCCCGTCTCTTCCCGTTCGCAGCAGCAGCAGCAGCTGCTGCTGCGCAACCCCTTCCCCGCCCGCCCGCACGCCCCAGCGGCGTCGCCTCCTCCTCTCAGCCTCGCACAGCGCGGCCCGGTAAGCGGAGCGGGGCCGGGGGCGCGGGGTGGGAGGGGGAGAGCAGAGGGAGGCGCCGCCGCCGGCCGCAAGGCCGAGCCGGGCCCTGGCTGGGGGCCCGCCGGGCAGCGGGGCGCTGAGGGCGCGGGGTGAGCGCTGAGGTGCGGACACCTGACTGGAGCTTGGGGCGGGAGGGGGCAGGGGGGCCGGCGGGGCTGCCCGTCCCGGGGCTTGCCCAGCGCCTGCCTGAGGGGGCGCCGAAGCGCGGCGGCGACAGCCCCGACTTCTCCTCAGAGTTAACTTAGCGGTGCCGCCGCCGCTGGGTGCCGGCGGCCCGAACGCCCCGCCAGCCCACCGGCGTCAGGGTCAGCGCCGGGCCGCCAGCCCAGCCCTCCCTGCGCCGCTCCGGGGGGGGGGGGGGCTGCCGGGCCCGCCGCCGCCCCCTCCCGCCCTGGCGGAGGCGCGGCCAGGAGGCGGTGGGTGCCCGGAGTCCGGGTTGGGCCGGGGACCCTGCTGCGGCTGTGCCGCCTGGTGACTTGCGGTCAGGAGCTGGTGTTAGGCGGGAGCGTGGGCACCGTTTCCCTGCTTGTTTAGTCCTTTATTTTGTGCAACAGCTAAAGTTTTTACATGCAAGAGCATGAAGCGGGCAGTTCTGGTCTGCGGGATCTCATGCAAGAAGGAGATGACGCGCGGATCCATGGTTTTCCACGGACCTGTTAGGTCTGCTCACTGCCAGAGGGATTTAAACACTCCATATTCCCTTGCTGTGCCTGGCAGACCTGTAGACTTCAGCAGCATGCCATAGGATTCTTTAGCAAGTTAAATAAACGTTGCAAGTGACATTCTTTCCCATTTTTATGTTAACTGCCTTTTAATTACATGGGCTACTCTTGCTGCAAGAGAGTGAATCACACGCTGGCCACCCACTCTCATCAACCAGTGGTCCATGATACGGAAGCTGATCGCACACCAGTAGCTGAACTGGTAGAACAGTTCATAATCAAGCAGGAGCTGCCACAGGAGCAGATGGCACAGCTCATCACGCATCTTGCTGCTTTGCTTCTCTGGCAGCCTCAAGGCAGTTCTTGAAACTTTCTTTTCTGTCTTCTCATCTAAGTGCTACTTTATTGAAAATCACTGGTTAAGTATGCTTTTAAAAGTGTCTCTTTAAAGCAGAAATACTTTGGAGATCAGGAGGTAGCAGCAACTCTTTTTGTACCTGAATGTCTTCCATGACTGTTTGTCCAGTGAAGTATCAGTTCCTCCCTTTCTGGGAGCAGGAACTTCTGGTATGGACACTTGTTAGCTAGGACAGCTCATCTAGCTTCTCTGTGTCATCCTCCTTCAAAGCTGCCACTCATCTGATTTTTTTTTCAAGACTCCTGGTAACTAACACTCAAGTTTCTGTGCCCTGATTTCTTGCTGCAACCTAATTATTATTGTAAGCTTCATGGCTGCAGTGCTCTGAAGGGGTCACAGGCGACTGTTGAACAAAAAGGCATTGAGAAGCACTTGTCCTGCTGTACTCATTTTCTTATTTTTATGCATTTGGGGATGAGAGTCAAGCAAGTCGAAATTCTAGACCAGGTTTTTGACAGAAATTTAGGTTTTTGTGTTTAGTTCTTCACTGAAAAATTTAGAATTTTTTCTTGCGGTTTTACTTGATGCTTTCTAGCAGTCTTTTTGAAGAAGAAATGGCCAAAGCTTAATGCACTATACAATTCGGATTGTATAAGAAACATAGATATAAATACCAAAGGGGACTTCCTACTAGTGAGGGGATGCCAGAAGGGAAAGTGTCCCATTCAAGGAGTGATGAATAAACAGGAAGCTGATCAGCTCTGTACCATTTTTCTGGCTGCTATGTCTGCTGCTTGATCCTTCACTTAGTTTTTGTTGTTTTCTTGTGAATAGTTCCACTAGCTCTCCATGGTGTTGCTCATAGGTTTTCCAGGCAGTGTGGGAGGAGGGGAAAAAATACAATTCCTGTTTCCTGTTCCATTAACATATTGATGAGCATGTATGAATCTGAAAATCTGAAGGATCTCATGCTGAAATCACTTAAAAATTGTTTGCTGCTGGGGAGTTGTTAGTTAATCTTCCAATGTTTCCTGCCGTTATAAATATAAGAAACAACATTTTCAAATGGATCTAGGGAAATTTGTTAGTTTCCACCCTAGTAAGGCATTCTCCATTCTTTTTTTTCCTTTGAAAATTTATATAATCTGTCTAGTCAGTGCTGGTAAAACTTCATTTTGAGTTCTGCATCCAGATTTGAACACTGCTATGCAAAAATAGCTGACCCATTTGAAAGAGTTCACAAAATAGCAGTGACAGAAATCAAGAAAATATGATCTATGAAGAAAGAGGAAAAAAATGGATTTATTTAGCCCAAAGACAAGTTTAAAGGGGGGGCTAATATATAAGTGTTTAAAGTTGTAAAATGTTCTTGCACGGAACAAAAGGAGCTGTTTTGTTCTCTGTATTCACAGTGAATAAGGGAAATTGCAAGAAAGTCAGGTTAGATGTTAGGGGAAAAGTTAAAATAATAGCAGATGAGAAGGTAATTAAATAGCTTGGAAGGGCTTTGAAATCTCCATCAAAAGTCTGTAAGAGAAGGTTAGACAAATGTTTTTCAAGACAGGGAACTGAGACTCTGACTTGGGAAGGAAGTCTTAGGACCCTCTGCTCCTGGCTTTTCTGGGACTGAATCATAGACTGAATCATTCTGGGACTGAATCAAGTTTGAAGGACTTAAAACAAAAGCCATGGAGGAGCATAGGCTTTCAAACACTGAGGTATGTCTACATGCTATTTTGGAAGCAAACACGAGCTCACACGAAGCAACTGGACTGAAAGCAGTACAGCCACAACAAACATGGCCCAGTGCCAAGCGGAAAAGGCCCTGTGAGAGAGACACTATCTAGTTTCTGAATGCCAAATTGGAATATTTTATCTTTATGTTGGCATTTTTTGCTGAAAGGCAAAGCAAGGTGAGAACAAGATGCCTTTTAGTAGTTTTAGATGCAAAATGAGACAAATAAAAACTTCTTAAAATATATCCAGGACTGTATGGTTAAACTACATATAACTATAAAAACACTTCAAAATCCTGAGTTTGTATGCTTTTATTTGAGTTCCAGTTGAAGTTATGTGCAAATCAAAATAAACGTGAATGCGTATGGACAAATCAGAAATGTCTCATTTGCTGTCTTTGAGCATGATACATGTAGAAACCTCTGCAGTGTGTTAGTGTGCATTTGTAGCATTTCTTCTGTCCTCTGTAAGAACTGCAAAAGGCACATACATCCAGAATTTTAATAGACCTACAGGAATTTTCCTTTTTAAATTGTGCTAGGCCAGAAGAACACTTCAGCCTACTATAATATAGTCTTAAAAAGTGTTTGCACTTTGAGGTGTTTCTTTCCATGTTCACTATCAGCAGTCTTGGTTACACAAAATACAACCTGTGCTGTGCAGGTTATTACATATATATCATACATTAATTTCTCTTATGAAAGTATATTTTTAAATGAAAGGTTTATGCAGAACTAAGAAGAAATAAAATGTTTAATGTATGTAAAAAATTTTATAAAATATATAAATAAAAAAGAGCTTTTATCTTGCAGTAAAACGGTGCTTGCTTGCTAGATATTGTTCAGGTGAGGTGGACGTTTACATCACTTCAAATGCCAGTGATCCTTCCACAGCCTTTGTTAGCATGACTTGAACCTTGTCTTTTAAATATAGCAAGTGCCTTTATCCACTAGTCCTTTATCTGTTGGTTCAGAAGTCTATCACCAATTGTTTTATACCGCACTTCCGTAAGCATCATCAGCCTCAAATGAAGCAGCTGTTCAACAGATAGCAAACCAGATTTTTCTATAACAATTAGCGTAAGGGGAACAGAATGTATACAGAGACTTAAATATATACCATTTGAATACGGAGATGCAGCATATAAGGTGTGCAAGATGTATGTCGTTAACTGTAGTACATTTCAAGGATGTATTTTAGTAGATGGGGTTATGGCTGTACCTGAAAAGCACGTCTGAGCTAGCCTTATGCAAAAAGTCTTTCAGTTCTTCCTTGTTGGTCTTAGATTTGAGGTTCTCACTGAGCTATTGTAAGACTAAATTCATTCTACAAATGTATTATGAAATTGTGAAGAATAAATTAATTAGAAGAGCTTTAAGGTCTTTGTGTGTTACAAACAAATACATAACTTTGGCTTTTATGACAATGGGATATTCTTTGATGACTATAGCTCACTAGGGAGGATTGAAATCCACCTATCTAAAAGAGGCAAGGGAATCTTCGGCAGCAGGCTGGCCAACTCAGTGAGGCGGGCTTTAAACTGAAGGATGCAGGACGCAGGGCCCAAAGTGGCAACGCTCACACCACTGCAACCAACTGGGGAAAAAGCCAGGCCAACCCGAGCAGCGACAAGTGTTCCTTAGCTGCCTCCCAAGATGTAAACCAGAGTACCAGCCACCTCAAGTGAATGTATACCAATCACGCAGCCTGGGAACCAAACAGGAAGAACTGGAGTTCTGCACCCAGTCAGAAAGTTACGGTGTCATAGGAATAGCTAAAACATGGTGAAACAACTCACATGACTGGAGGATTGCAATGGATGGCTACAGGCTGTTTGCAGGGTAGAAGAGAAGAAGGAGTTGTGCTCTATGTTAAGGAGAACCTTGAATGTATAGAAGTCAACTACAGCAATTGTGGAAGACCTATCGAATACCTCTGGGTCAAGATCAGAGGGGTCCTCTCCAAGGAGGATCTTAACAGTAGGTATCTGCTACCAACCTCCAAACCAAGACAAAAAGGCCAAAGAAGCAAGCTTCAGTTTAACAGAACCAGATTCTTATGGGTGACTTCAACTATGCAGATACTTGTTGGAAGAACAATGCGGCAGCTCACATGTCATCCGTCAAGTTCCTGGAGTGCCTAGAGGACTGCTTTCTCATACAAATGTTAGATGTGCCAGCCAGGAACGAGTCACTGCTGGACTTGCTACTCACAAACCAAGAAAACCTGCTTTGTAATATCTCAGTTAATGATAGCCTTGGTGTAGTGATCTCAATATTGTGGAGTTCGGGATCCTGCTGAGCTTGCTGAAGGTTAGTACTAAGACAAAGGTTTTAGATTTTAGAAGAGCAGACTTCAGCTTGCTCAGAGCTCAGTTGTGAAGGATTCTATGGGAAGCTTCCATAGAGCTAGCGAGTGCTGGGAGTTTTTCAAGAACGCTTTCCAGGAAGCAGGTAAACTGTTCATGCCCTTTAAAGGTAAGGGAAGCAGGCGAAGCAAGACACCCCCTTGGCTTAATTGCGAGCTTCTGAGTCTGGCCAAAACCAGAAGTGAAGCGTACCAGAGATGGAAAAGCTGACGAACACCCATTGAGAACTAGAAGGGCATTGCCGGGACATGCAGAGATGCATTTAGAAGAGCAAAAGCTCAGCTTGAATTGAAATTGGCCAGAGATGTCAAAAACTACAAGAAAGGGTCCTTCAGGCATGTAAACAACAAGCAGAAACAGAAGGAAAATACTGGCCAACTGTTACACAGGAGAGGTGAATTAGTCACCAACAACACTGAAAAGTCAGAGGTTCTCAACATCTTCTTCACCTCTGTCTTTACCAGCGCTGTTGGGCCCCAGGCCTTGGGAACAGCAATCCAGGTTGATGCAAACACAGACCCACCGCCAGTGAAGGAAGAATTGGTATGTGAACTGTTACAGGAGCTTGACCCCTACAAATCGATGGGCCCTGACACTGTCCATCCGAGAGTGTTAAGAGAGCTGGCTGACGTTGTTGCGAGGCCACTCTCCATAATCTTTGAGAAGCCATGGAGATCAGGGGACATACCAGAAGGCTGGAAGAAGGTTAATGTCACCCCCATCTACAAGAAGGGTATAAAGGAGGATCAGGAAATTATAGGCCAATCAGTGTTACTGTAGTCCCTAGGAAAGTTATGGAACGAATCCTCCTGGGGGCTATCACAAGTCAGATGAAGGACATGACTGGGAGAAGCCATCATGGATTCACCAAGGGCAGATCATGCTTGACAAACCTGATCGCCTTCTACGACAACCTGCTCAGTTGATGAGGGGCATGAGCAGTGGACATTGTCTACCTGGATTTCTCCAAGACTTTTGACACAGTTCCACACCGCCTCCTCCCAGAGAAACTGAGGCGTTATGGTCTAGGCAAGTCGTCTGTGCAGTGGGTGGGGAACTGGGTGACAGGCTGCACCCAGATGGTGGTGGTAAATAGCTCCTTTTCAAACTGATGACCTGTCACAAGTGGGATCCCCCAGGGATTGATATTGTGCCCAACACTGTTTAATATCTTCACAAGTGATGTGGATGATGAGATCGAGTGTACCCTGATGAGGCTTGCTGATTATACCAAACTGAGTGGGGAAATGGACACTTGAGAAGAGAGAGCCCCTTTGCAGGAAGACCTGGATAGGCTGGAAGAGTGGGCAAACAAGAACTTTATGAAGTTCAGCAAGGACAAGTGTAAGGTCTTGCACCTGAGAAAACATAATGCAGGAGTGCAGCACAGGGTGGAATCTACCTGGCTGGGGAGCAGCTCTGTGGAAAAGGACCTGGGGGTCCTGGTGTACGACAAGCTTAATATGAGTGAACAGTGTGCAGCTGCGGCAAAGCAAGCCAAGAGGATGCTTGTTGTATCAAGGGCATCGCCAGCAGAGATAAAGAAGTCATTATCCCACTCTACTCAGTGCT
>RSEF01000001.1:91936726-91954254 GCA_003993805.1 Himantopus leucocephalus
GTCCCTTCCAACCCCTACCATTCTGTGATTCTGTGATTCTGTTGTACACCAGTAGCCAGAAAAAATTCACCATGCTACCAGGTTACCATTATCAGAACATGCTGGTTATGGCCCACACATTCTGCACATAGGCAGACAGGAAGACTTCTAGAACAGCAGCTCACTGGGGATCTACAACATAGTGAAGAACTTTTGTCCACTGCAGCACACTCTTTTCTTAAGCACTTTACTGAATTACTAACCACGCTGCTAGTTGTGCTCTTTTAATGTAAAAATCCCATTCCTGGCAATTTCAGAGAGGATGATCATATATGTCTGAGGGCAGAATGTGACCCTGTGATCTAGGAAAATTATGAAACAAGCCTGCTGCCTGTGGGACAACTCAAGGTTAGTTATTCTTCATTATGAATTGAACACATACACTTTGGATTGTCCTTTGTGAAAGGACTTAGTGGGAAATCTAAGAAATTTTCCTTAGCTCTTAATCTCATGCAATTCTTAGCCATGACACCAAAGGCACCAAATCAGAACAACAATATGTAATGTCTACTTGATCTTGCAGTCAGTGACTGTTCAGAAAATGTGGTTGTTGCTAAATTGAACTTATTGCAAAACTCTCACCAAAACCAGCAGAAAAAAATAGGTCAAAATGAAGTGTTCCTGACTACAGATATGAACAAAATATTCTAACTTGTGATTTACCAAAGAACTCATCTTTGCTAATGCTTCATTGCCTTATAAGACACTTAGGGATGTAGGCACAAACATGCTTCAGGCATGCCCATTTCCAGCAGTAGATGGGGCCTGGCCCCAGTTTTGATACTATCAGTAGATGACAGATAGTATTGATCAAGGAGACTGAGATTCCAGAGGATGTGACAATTCACCCACAGCCCAAAATAGTTGTGCAGAAAGGAAATTCGCAACATTTTCTGCTCCTCTTTGCACATGCAGCATTTCATGCTGAAGACCAGATTTATGTGTTAGCATCATTTAGGTTGTTGACAACAATTACATGGTACTAATTTTCTGATTTTGCTTTGATTCTGTGCATACTGCTTCATGTGTACTTCACGGCTTGTGCCAAGAAGTGCAAAAAAATAATAAAACCAGAGAACCTGATATGACCCAAGAAAAATGAAAATTGCACTATGGTTTCATGCCACAGAAGATGACTAGGAATTGACTGTTCACTGTCTTTTGTAGTGCAGAATGCAGGGTAATGACACGAAACTATTTGCTAGCGACTTTAATACAAATGAAGCAAAAGATTCTTCATTTAATTTGCAGTTAGGTGTGGAACTCCATGCTCTAGGATGTTGAGGGTGCTGGAAATTTATATGGTTTCAAGAAGGATATTGGGCAAGTCAAGGAAGACATATCCTTGGAGTTTTATGAAATGGATAGTCATCAGCTATTGTTTATGATTTGCTTGGTGCATAAACTGTTGCAAACCAAGGAAGTACTGGAGGGTAGTAAACTATAGCGCTTGATCTATTCTTCTGTTCTTACCTAGTCACCTGATTTTGACTACTGACAGGATGCAGGGATAGTGGAATTGTCAGTGTGATGTAGCGTAGTCTTTCTTAGGTTCTTCTGAACAAAGGTGCATGGGAGATACAGAAGAGCAGAAAAGACAGAAATTGTGATCTCTGTAACCAATGTGGCCAAAAGGGACACTTAGCTTGACAATGAGAAGAAAATGCTGGGAATTAAAAAGATTGAAATTCTATCAGAAAAAATGAGGGAAGTCAGGTCACATAAATTATGACAGTATTTGAATACAACTTGAAGAAACCAAGCACCAAAAAGGAATGATCATGAGGTACAGCAGAGAATGTTCTGTAATTGAGAGCTGCTGCAGCTGCTATTATAGACACCAAAGTGGGTGCAATGAGGCAGCAGGTATACCAGGAAGGTCTGTTCAGGAGTGACTGTCATGGGATTCTCATGGAGTAGTGAGGTAAAGGAGACAGTACAGGATTTTGTCTTGCCCAGGGGATGAGAAGAGGCCACAGAAGAGAATTCTTGGCTAATTGAGATGCTAGCACACAAGGTTGGGACTTGAGTCACATCTCTACTTGCCAGCAAACAAACAGGGCTTCGGATTTGTGTGAATGGGATTCTGTCCCCTCAAAACAGGCATCTAGTGCTGCTTCTGAAGGGCTTTTGTATTCCACCTGTCCTCCAAGATCTAGAAAGCTGGATGTCTCCCTTAGCCCTTTGTCATGTCTCCTGTGCCCTTGTCGGTGAATTAAAGACACCCAAGGAGTCTGAAGATGATCATTATATGGTATACGATTGGCACTACTCACTGTACACTGTACAATATATTTAGGTAACTGTGTCCCAGCAGGTAGCACACAGAAGCCTGGCTTTTTGGCAAAACCATGCAACTACTATCTGATGATTTAATAGGTACCTAGAACCCCCAGATTTTGGAACTCCACTGGGATGCCCAGTTGCTGTGGTAAAGAGAAGCCTGTGGTTCAATATGGTTGTGGAAGTGCAATATTAGCAAAAGAGCAGCAACAACCAGAAGCAACAGTGTTAAACCTTCTAGAACTACGCAGAAAACTCAAGCCCTGCAGGTGACCCATGTAGTGAGAGGTTCACTCAATCTTTGGCCCACTGAGCTCACTTATAAAATATGTTACCACAAGCTTTTGTAACATGCAAAGGGACAGGCGAGCCATTTGGGCTCTTCAGGCTTGTTATAATCAAAGCGAGAGCAATACAAGGGAATAAGAATGGGAATAAAACTGTGCTGGTAGTGAGAAGGTGAGAAGGAGAGAGAAGGGAACAGGTTGCAAAGAGAATGAGTGAATGCAGCCTGCAGCTGCCATCCAGTGCACCCCTGTGCTAGCTAACAGATATGCAGAATGCAGGTAACACCTGAAAGCTTGCCACATGGCCACCACAGCTCCCTCATTACCCTGAAGCACTGCATTGGACACAGGCCAGGACAATATGTCTAGCCTGGTCTGACAGTTTTAATATTCCAAAGGACTCAGAAGTGATCAGATGGTATCTTTTTTCTTAACGCTTTCTCTAGGAAATCACATGAATTAACCATATTAATGTTATAGGTGCCTCTACCACATACAACATACAGAATTACCATTTAGACAAGCATATTTGTTTTTTGGGAATGTGATCTGAAATCTAACAGTTATATCAGGTTTTCACCTGTCATTAATCTCAGCAGGTTTTCCTGAGTAAACAAATTGATTTCCTACTCCAATATTCTCCTACAGGACTAACTCTAGTGTTTACTGCTGCTCAGAACAGGGTTTCCCACTCTTTTTTTTGTGTCATTGGTCATCTTGTTTTCTGGTACTTTTAAGACAATGGTTGTCACAGATTATTTCTAAATATACAGCTCCTAAACTGGCAGTGTTGTTTTTCCTGGTGTTATAAATTGTATGCTTTCTAATAATTCTTGTCCTGTACTACTACTTTTGTTGTTGTTACCCTGTGATGTATTGATTGTTGCATAATGTGATGCTTGGTGTGTTAGTCGACTACTGATCTGAGAACATCTAGCACTGGAAATTGATGACAACCAAACTAAGTACCCAAAATCCCAGACTAGCAGCCTGACAAACAGAGCATGTCACTTGCATTCAGCTGCTATCACAGGGGACTTGCTGGGTCCTACACCTTTAAATATAGACATTCTAGGCTTAGCTATTGGATCGTGGGTTTTTCCTTGCTTCCAGATCAGATAAAGGCTGTGAAAAGTACTTTTCTGTGAGAGCAAGAAAAGCAATGTGCTTTAATAGACTCTTAAAATACCTCAGGAAATACCAGCTCCCTGCTGCCCTTGAAGGTATCTGCACAAATGAGAATTCTGAAGTGCGTGTCCCATTAATGCCCTGGATCCTGCTAATTCATGTCTTATCCTGAAATAATTTCATCTTTTAAATCCAGGACCTTACTAGCAGGTTTCATCCTGCTAGCAAGAACAAACGCTTTTGTGTCCTTTTACAAGCACTTGTGTGGGCAGAAATGACCAACCTTAAGACCAGGTATAATCTAAGCCTTCTTGTACTAATTATGATTAAACATCAAAAATTGTACCTTGTAGGCTTAGTCCTTATTTTTAACAATTAGAAGATAAAATACACTGGAAGGATAACCAAAATAGAACAGGATACATCTTTAGTCTGGCTGTGAAGATTTACTTCAGAAGCCAAGCCTGTTCTGTGACTAAGAATAATCCGTATGCCCTGAATAGAGCTCTGTGCCTCTAAATCTAAACACAACTTACAAAAAGGTGGGGTTCCTTTATTGCCATGTCACTGTAGTGAAATAGCAGCATAGAGAAAGTGATTCCTCTGAGATCATGAATAGGACAGGACTGAGACTAGCCCTGCAGTCTCCTGACTGTTAGGCTAATGCCCTATACAGTCAGCTAGAAGCACTGGGACAAATGCTTGAGTCTTGTGGTAAGCAAGGGATGCTTGTTCCTGAGTCAAGAAGATGCTTCCTGTGACACATGAAGGCTATCAGCTATTGCCTTCAAAGATAAGAGGGTATGATTAATTCTTAATAAAGCAATACTAAATCCACTGATCTCTGTAGCATTTGAAAAAGTCTGGAGTAACAGGGCTGCATTTGTTCTGCACCTGTCAATATTATTGCATCAAAAGCTGAGCATTGAAAGGATGTGAGCATGTTGGAGCTATTTTGCCTTCTCTGTTCTGCTGCATATGACAATGGTAAAATGTAAGGATCAGCTCTTCTGTGGGGAACAGTCAATGGACATACATGACAACTTTTACCAATTTGTGCTGTCTGGGAACAAAAACTTAAGTCTGTTGTAAAGACACAAAATTCACCCTAAATTTCAAGTGTAACAAGCCAGAGAGATCTCCATGTTAAAAGGCAGCTATAAAACCTAGAAGGTTTTGTGATGCTGTGCTTGACTCATAGTAGTTCAGGTGGAGGTGGGAGAATCAGCTCTGTTTTGGAATAGCTTGGGATGATCCTGGATTTGGATTTGTACATCAAATGAAGATTTTGTGAGCATTTTTAAACAAACTCTTTGTTTGTTTTAACATATGTTTTCGGTTGTAAAGGGATCTCAATTGTGGTTTCTTCTTCTCTCTTTCTTCTCTTCCTCCCTAGAAGGTACCAGGGAGCTGCTTTGAACTTTGTTCCACCAACAATAAGAACCTCTGTAAAATTTCTGTGTGTTCTCAAGGAAATATTTTATCAAGCCTATCCAAGCCTCCTCCTGTTAATCTAGATTATTTCTGCTCATAGTGGTGCTCAGTACCTGGGCTTTTTCAGATAGATTCAGTCCAAGTAAAGACAGAGATGTCCATTTTTAAAATATACCTTAAAAAGTGCCTTGTGCACTGAAAAGTACCAAAGACACTGATAAAAACCTGCTATGGGTCAGTAATTGTCAAGTTGTCTTGTGAACTGCTAAAGAAAGCATGATCCTGTATTTCTTTTTAATCATACTCTATTTTGAATCTCAAAAGCATCTTGCTCATTGGAATTTGTGTACAGGCTGATGGAAGTATGAGAATGGACCACTGAAATACCTGGGATTTTTGGAAATCAGGGAGCAGTTCAGTACCTTTCTGAGCTAGTTCATACGTGTGGTGAATGCTTTATCATGTGTTCAGAAACAACCTACTGCCTCTTGCTTGGCTGTTATATTCTTCACTGCACTTTTCAAAATTTCCTAGATTATCAATTAAACAGCCTGGAAATTTCACCCTTTATGCTAGTAAACATTTCAGTGAATATGTTTTCATCTTCTGAGAGGTAATTATCAAGCATTTTGCTTTTATTTTATTTATTTTCTGTTTGAGAGGAAAAGGAAAACAAATGACATTTTGTTTCTGGCTTTCTAAAATAAATGTAGGTATTTTCTCTTTTGAAATCCAGAAATCCTTTACAAAAATTTAATAGCTTTTTTTTGTAACTTTCCAGCAACACGTACACCTCCTTTGCTCAATAGACATTAACTTTTGGAGAAGCATAATTTAGATAGACAGTTATTCACCAAAATCAGTGGAAATTACTTCTCCCTCCCTCAGCTGTCTGTGTGTTTAGCTGTTGGCTTCCCAAACCAAAAACAACTTTACAGAAGAAAATGCTTTTGGATCACTTTGGCTGGAATGTGACACATGGTGCCTATATTTGGCACAACAATGCTACGCAACTGAAGACATATTTCCAGTCTGTTATCATTACTTCAACCTAATCTTTACCTCAGAAAAACAGGCTGATTAAACCCTTTTTGTTGAAGCTCCAAACTTTGACTTGATTTAACAGAGAAAAACAGAAGCAAATGTAGCTAAAGGGAATTTAAATTGCTGAGGTTTTCCACTTGGATGGCTTGCATTTTCACATCATACCAATGTGTAGTTGCATTAATTGTGTGATGCTGTATTCCTTATACTTGGTTCATTATACTTGATGACAAATGCCCTTTTTCTTCCTTGCTGGACTTTTTATTTACCTCTCCTTCCTCTAGCTGGCAAGTGGAACTCTAAATATATGGGAAGCTGATATCACATTATCTTCTTTTCATAGTTGTGTCCCTATGTATTAATATAATTTCTGGAAGTAATTAGCAGGGAGAATGGCCTAAAGAAGATCTTTGTGCAGGGAAGATGTAAACTCTTGTGGCATATTTTATGGGGAGGGGTCTCTGCTGTCTATAGAATCTAGTTAAGCTCTAAGAGGCTTTTGGACGGGTGCTTCTTAGCACCCAGACATTTGTACTGGTTTTTTTTTCTGTTGATGACTTAGATCTTGGTGGATTTGCTGCTTACCAGGGAGAGATCCTCATGAGGCCTTGGAAGGAGAACAGATGATAAGGAGCTTACTGCCCTTAACATGGACAATTTAGTAAACTCCTGCAGCTGTCACTCAGAAGTTGTTGCACTACATTCAATGAGCTGACAAAGAGAATGCCACCTGGCTGAGCAAAGGGTCTCATCCTTATAGATGTTCTTCAAGATTTATAGGCAAAATACACTGCAAAAGAACCTGCTATTCATAGAAAATGAGAACAGTATAGAATAATTGACTGTCTGGTGGGAGGGATTTTGAATCTCTGCATTTCATACAGGTTTTTGTAATGCCACATTTCTCTTTGTAATCACTTGGAAAAGAATCCAGTACCATTTCAAGAGATTAAAGTAACTTTTCAAGAAGGATTATTTTGGATGATGCCAACTCAGTATCTCAATATTTATAAAATAATATGCTACGTGTGATGCTCTTTCAACCCATCTTCCATTGACACCAGAAAAAAATCATACTCTTTTTAATGCTATGTGTTCTGAAAGTGCTTCTAAAGAATCTCATTATTTGTTCCATAATGGCCAAACAGCTGTGAGATAAAAGAAAATCAGAGTCATGGAAAGTCTGTACTGGTACTTCATGTTCCTGTAGTTGCACTGAAGGTAGTCAATCACCCTCTTCAGAGACACGGAATTTTTCCAGTGAAGGAAGCCTGTTGTATCAGGTATTTCTACTGCTTCACACCATTTTTCATTTACAATGTATACCTTTATGTCAAACTCCTCCACTGATACATAGATGAGTGATGGGAAAATGGAGAGCGTTCAGTCAGTTCAAACCCTGCTTTGATACTCTGATGCCAATAGCTGCTGCAACATGTCAGCCTGAGGCCCCCCTGTGAAAAGCTGCAAGAATTTCCATAAGCAGCTGCTGGTCATGCTGTTCACCACCAGAAGCAGACCCCTGTACCTGTGATGCCTTTTGCTGAGTGACATAAACACTGATCTCGGCGTTTCTTTCTGCCCTAATTCTACGCATTTGTGTCTTATAAAAATTATTCACAAGGTACCACATGCTCATTTACATAAGTTGAAAGCCTTGAGGGGGGGAGATATGAAAGGACAAATATTTACACCTTCTTGAGCTACTTCTTTCCCTAAGACAAACATATAACTTTGTTTCTACAGCTAATCTTCTACAAAATTCCTTTTCTGTACATTTAATTAATTCCTTACATGCACTACCCACTGCCTGGAGGCAGGTCTTCCTCCCTCCTAACTCCACAAAGCCATTACCTCTTCAGGTTTCTGAAAGCACAAGGACCACCTGAATCAACATTAAAGCCCCATGATCCAAGGAGTGAAGTGGGGGTGGCTCTGTATCTGCAACAGGCTCTATTAATGAGCCACCATTTCTACTTGCTGGAATTGACAGATGGAATATTCACTTCCTACTAAATTATCCCTGCAAGACTAGTGCAGAGGATGTGGCTCTCCTCTTGTAGCTTGCTCCGTTATTTAAATAGTTGCAAGAAGCACTTAATTCCTTGCTGGAACTAAGTTGCCAGCAGAGCTAAGCCTCCTGATGTTGGACTGATGAGGGGAAAGCCCTTTTTCTGACTGCCGTTCTGTTTTTCTGCCTCCTAGGAAAGCAGAGTCAACACAAGTAGCTGCAGGAGGCCAAGTGATCTTTTATCTCCAAAGAGGAAAGTTGAAATGGGTTTCAGCTCCAGCTAACTAGAATGATGAGGAACTGGAAACAGAATGGCTGGGCAGGGTTGGGGGCTGGGGCAGAAGGTCAGGGTAAGTTGTTTTGCCTTTCCAAAAACAAACCCACCTTACTTTTTAATCAAATAAAATGGGAACTAAAAAATTCAGGCTGAACCAGGTATTGCACATGCGCTCTATTTGAAAGGATTTCTTTAGGAATAAAGAGGTACCTTTCAAGATTAAATACAATCTATGATTTGGAACAATCTGGTTTAAAATATAGAGAACTGAGGGAATCTGACATAAATTTGTAAAAGGCTTTTATGTTACAGAAGGTTTGTCCAAAAATTCCACACAGACCTACACGTTTTGCATTTCCTCCTTGGTCTTGGCAACTGAATTCACAGTACCCTTTTGTTAGCAGTCCTCTAACTTTTTCAGGTTATTGCAGGGTAATTAATGGAATTTTCCCTGACTTTCTCAAGCTAGAAAGTTATATGATATATTTAGAGAAAGCCCATGGATCAACTTTTTCAGCCTAAAATCTCATTGCTTACATCTGAATTCAAGTTAAGCTAAACTCTGGGCATTGCTGGGTTGCATCTATTTTCCCCTTTTGGTTTGATTTCACAGGAGCATGCTAACATGCAGGTGTGAAGGCTGAGACTGTATGTTTGTGGGTCCAAAGCTGGAGGAAAGAATTAAGGTAGGCCTGGAGGACCCTTTGTCAGATGGCTGTAACCATAGCTTTGGCTGGGGTGCTAAAGATACGGGTTGTGCCACTGTAAGAGCTAATAAATATTAGAAATACAAGAAGCACACCTATGGCATGGTGAGAGCTTTATAACACGATTGGTGTTTAGTGACTGTTCTTAGATTTAGGCTTGTGCCTGACAAGAAGCAGATGGCAAAAGATTTGGGCAGGGCCCAGGGATTTGTGCTCAAAGCCTATACCTTTAGGCTGTAATTTTCTGTACAGTGGCTGTTGGGTGACTTGGGGCACTCAGGTCATGACTGAAACTCTCCAGAAATGTGTAAACAGACTCAGACTGAGCAGAGGAGAACCTGGCTACGTGTTTAACAGGGGAGGCTGGCCAGCTTTTATCTAAGCTGTGGTGGGAGAGAGCACCTGTGTGCTTGGTGCTGGGGGTGTTTTCTCCTTTGCCTGGAGTCTGGCTAAGAGGCTGTAGGCTGTGACATTTTGGGGCTGTGACCCTACTGGGTTTCTTAAGGACAAAAAGTAGGAGGATGCAGGGCTGATTTTAAGGCCTGGGTTTAAACTATCACCTTTCCTCCCAGGGGTCATATTCCCACATCCCAGCCCCACTCCCAGAGAGGAAGAAATTAAATCATTTGTCAGATGAAGCCATAGAAACTAAGGTCAAAGTCACAGCTCACAGCAAATCAAGGGCATGAGGGGGTTAAGTGGGATGTGCTATTCCTAACTTGTCTCTTACTGCTCAAACAGTAAGAGGCACAAGCTCCTCCCTTCATACCCTGTTTGTTCTGGCTATTCCAGCAGCACCAAAACCCCCTGTATATTACAAGAGACAGACACAGGGCAATATGAGAGAGAAGCAGTTCACTGGATTCATCAGGCAAACTTTTCCCTTCCCAGACTGTAGTATAGGAGACAGTGATGATCTTGGTCCCTATTCCTTTCCCTCTTCTTTAAGCCATTGTGATTCAGCATTGATTTGTGTAGTTGCAGACATTGCTGGGCTTGAAAGCAAGAACTATTAGCAGAAGTTGTACTTAAAAATATACCCTCTTTCTCACATGTTCTCTCTCTGCATTGTCAGATCTGCTTGGTGCTCTGGTGGAAGCAGCAGACAACTTTCTGAATGTGCTTCTGCTCTTTGCAGAGCAGCAAAGGTGGCCGCAGAGAAAACCTTCCATCTACTGCACAAGAAAGGAGTTCCTCCCCCAGCTGCACCAGCATTACTGGGGTGTGAACTGGATGTCAGTGAAGGCAGAGCATTCTGACTTTCACCTGTGGCATCTTGAGAAGAATTTGCTGGGAATGTCAACCAGCAGAGAAACAGGAGAGAAACGATGCACCTAAGGCAGGACCAAGACCTGTTAAATGGACTCTGGGAAATGCTATGCTCATTGTCACATGTCAAAGGAGGATTTGAACAGCTCTGAAGATGTTCTGAAGCTTAATCCTACACCCTGTTCTCACTTAGAAGCCATAGTGCACACAGCAAATGTACAAGGCAATAATCAGACCCCAGGGGAGATAAAAGAGCTTTCTCTCAAACCTAGGCAAAGATCCCACAGTTGTGTCCCTTTTCACCAGATGAGGAACATGAAGTAGCATGAGAGGAAATCTATCTGTGGCTTTTGGGACAACGAATGCATGGGATACAGTGTTCCCATCAGGAAGGAAGCTATGGAGTGGTGCAGTGGATGGAGATGTGCCATCATGCAGGGCCCCCATTAGATGGCAACTCTCAAAACTAGCCTGGCAAGGCATGTTTTGGGTCTTAACTTTCAGTCACAGTCCCTGTATTATACAACACAGCGCAATGTTTGATCATTAATCAGGGAGAAAGGTCCAAGGGAGGCAGGGAGCACTATGGGTGGGCATGGGGGGAAGGGAGACTAAATGGTGACCTGGGATTAATTTCTGTATTATTCCTAAGTGCTTAGTATGATGTGGTACCCTGTGCCTTGGTTCACCCAGACAGGGATGCTAGATAGGATGGTACTGGTACTTCACAGGGCTGCTGTGTCAGTGAATGAATTTGACACGGTTAGGAAGGAGCCGTGGTATACATTGTACACAGGCAGGAACAAAGGCCTCCCTGCACTTTTTACCACTCTCCAGACATCTACATGTTGGTTTGTTCTCTGATGCTCTTCCAGAATAAGCCGATCAGCTCTCCAGGGAGACGAACAGAGGCTCGGATTGACTGAGATCAGCCTCAGAATGTCACAGAAGGAAATAAGAGCTGGCCTGACTCAAAGCTTTTGATGGCTTTGTAAATCTCTATTTCCCTTTACGATGACGAGCTCTGATAAGATACTGGGTGGACTGGAGAGAGTGTCTTGGAAGGATGTGCTCTTTCACTGTTACCTTTTAAATATAATAATTGATAACAATAGTTCTTAATAACATCCTTGATTGAATTAAGCAAGGTCATTGCAAGGGAAAGAACATCTAAATTTTTGTTAGCTAAAGCTGCTGCATGCACAAACGTGCACTCACTCATACTCAGTCTGCGGTTCATTGGTTTCAGTTGCCCATAGCAGTGCTTTGGTGGCTAGCCGTGGCACTAAGGTATGGAACTGGCTCTTTGGATGCTTTGTCAACGGCCATGCAGATAGTACCCACAATCTTCTTTCAAATTTATATGCAGTCTGCAGCCTTTGGAGATGCCTGCTGTCTTCCATTTTTTGACCTCCAGCAATGTTGCTCTTAGCAGTGTTATCACATTTATGTGATTCTGGGTATCATCTGCCACTCTTTCTCTTATGTAGAGGACTGGTAGGACTACCATTGTTTGGTCTGTTGTAAATAAACTAGAAATTGAGTTCCTAAAAGCAAGGGACTGTTCGTTGGCCAAAAACATTCTGTGACACCTCATCTGTAATATGACTGTCTGATATCAATATGAGGTTGATTGTAGAGATAGGTAACTGGATGATATGAACCTGATACATGGAAAGCATGCTGGGAGGAAAGAGAATCCTTCTCAGATGTGGAGTTCTCTTGAAGGTGACAAAGCTACTATCTTCTGGCTCCTCATTTTATTAAAAGCCTGGGCTGCTTTATACATTCAGTATGCTTGCGTGCTTTGAGCTGTTGGAAAAATTAGGCAGGTTCTCAAGAGACCTGAAGAAGGTACTCTTTTTCTGACTCTTGTCTAACAGGGACACTGTCACAGAAAACCAAGCAGACGCAGTCCCTAAATGCATTGCAGAGTCTTAGATTTTCTTCTACTCTGTGACTGTATCCTAGCTCTTATTTGATGCAGAAGCTTATGAGGCACAAGAGAAACCACAATGCTGCTTACACGTGGGGTTTGGCTGTGTGAAGCACAGGGATCATGAGACTCTTAGGCTAAGTGCCTCAGACATAACAGAAGAGGTGTATCTTTAGATGTATCATGGACAGTAAATTGCATCTATTCTTCCTGCCAGGGAGGAATATGACCTGCTCAGGAAAGAAAGAAGGAGTACAGATGAGGCTGAATCCAAGAGAAATCATGCCTATGGCTAACAGAATCATCAAAATGTTATCCTTGCTTTTTTCTCCGGATGTGAAAATGTATTCAGTGAGACTACTTGTTCCCTTAACATGTGATCCATGTAACACAAGATTCATTCAGGACTGTGGCTTCCTGATGACTCATTTCATGACCTGCTAGGGAAAGCTCCTGCGTTCCCACAGCTCATTGCAGTTAATTTGGCACATCAGTAAAAATTTTCACTGGGGGCTGAATAGCATGGGTAGCGCTGCCAACATGTTACAGCCATACCGAATGTTTCACAGTTCTGCAAAATTGCACTAGTATTTTTTACAGTCAGCTCTGGAAAACTGCTTGCTAGGTCAGAAAAACATAAAATATTTACCAAACAAAAACGAAAGCAAGTATGCAGTATTTGTGTGATGAGCAGCCAAATCTATATGGCAATTTTAACAGATATTTTTTACTGTCCTCCAAGAGATAAAATGTAAATACAATAGGCTACTAGTAATAGATGGAGAACCCAGGAAGTAGATGAGAGGGAAAGCAGAGACTGAGGAAAAAATCTGTCTCTCTTTCTTGTCAATGACTTATTCACAATGTCAGTTGACTTCTGCTAAAGTCTAGTTCTTGTCCTCCATCTCAGCCTGAGAGAAGGTCAGAGCTAAAAGAATAACCTTGAGAAATATTCAGCAGCAAGTTCAAACATGAGGGTTTAGAAACTTGATAAAATATTGAGAGATGGTAGTACTTTTACTTGATGAGGCAGTCAGCAGACCAGAGGATGATGAGCATCACAGCCAGATGGCACCTCAGGTCCTTGGTTTGTTCCTTGGGCAGTGTAGCTGAGGACTGCCTCTTTTTCAGGTGTCTTGGTTTAGGCTGAACCAGCCATCGGGCAAGTGACAGATGTTCCCCTCTACCCCTCTTCAAAGAGAGAGGCAGAGGAGGGAAAAAGAGATTTATGACTTTAGAGGGAACTAAACTGCTTTCACGAAATATTAATAATAAAATAAATAGAAAATAATGAAATATATATAAAACTGTATCAAGTTCCCAGGATGACAATCACATCACCAGCTGGCACTGGGGGAGTCCTGGACTGGACTCAGTGATGGACAGGAAGTGGATTCTGGATCTGGATTCAGGATCAGAATCAAAGGCAGATGAACAGAGTCCTCCTCTGAAGCCAGCCATTGAAGAAAGAGGCCTGATGCTTTGATCCCTCAGCTTTTATACTGAGCATGAGGCAGATGGGATAGGATACCCTGTTGGTCAGTTTTGGGTCACTGGTCCTGTCCGCTTCTCCCCACAGGTGCAACCTCTCTATACTTTTCTGTTTCCGACCCTTCAACTGGGCAAGTAACAAAGTTAGCTGGGCTTGGTTATTATAGCAGTAAGTGTTATTATAAGTGTATTATAAGCAAGAGTGTCTCTGCATACCATTCCTTGGCATCAACGATAAACAAAGGTCTTATCACTCTGAGAGCAAAGAGTGTCTGCAAAATATGTTGTTGATTTCAGTAGTTAGAAGAGGCCCAGCTAAGAAGCAGAGTTACTGAACTAAATTGGACCCGTTTTACCTCAAGCAGGGACAGCAGCCTTCCAATGCTTCCTTATGCCTGAAACTAAGGTTCTTCCCCCTGGGGCTCTGGCTAGAGCTCTCTTTAAAGTACAGCTGGTCTCTAGCCCAGCTGAGACAGTAATTGAAAAAATAACCCACAGATTGTTGGTGACCAAGAGGCTGAATTTTCCTTAGGATCTGTTCTGTTTGCTGCCAATCAGTGTGCTCATGTGAATGGACAAGTTCAAAGAAGACATTTCAGGGGTAATGCGTATGTGTGTGAAAATGACAGTTTTTTTGCAAGAAATGTACTAGATTTTGATAAAGCATTTTTGAAGGGGTGCCTGCAAATCCTGGGTGGGATTTTCTCATCAAAACCAGAACTGAGTAACCTCAGAGAAACCTTAGTATCGGTAATGACATGGTGGAAAACCTAGCTGCATTGGCTGGCCTTGAGAAGGACACCAAGGTCAAGTCCTCTTTTTGGTTGGTATGTCTGTGCAAGCAGGTAACTGTAGTAGAGAAGTCAGGAAAACAGACTCAGGTTTGCATTTCCAGCCCTCCAAGGTCTTCTAGTATTGCCTTTCCAAAATGGAGTCAATAGGCACCTAGAGATGGATAAAGCAGTAAGTTTCAAAGTGTTGATTCCTGGGTCAGCAACTACTGTAGTTACAGCTCCTCATGAGACCTTTGCATTAGCAGACTGCTTTGGAGTTTATTTCTGGGTCACCAGAACAAGAAAACAGTGGGAGGGTGAAGGTCTATATGCTGCTAATTTTTCCCTTAGACTAGTCAACCTGCTTTGCAAGGGCAAACTTTGAATGAATAAAAAAACCAAATAGTCTAAAAATCCATACTTACTATTGATTGTATCTTTGAAATTCTTCTCTTGACTGGTCTGCTGTTTTTGTTTGTAATCACGGTTGAAATCACTCTTCTTGGTACCTGTGGACTCTATCAGTTCATTCCAAGGTCCTCCCACCCACGTACCTTCTGCTTAGCTCACTTTGCAATTATTTTTAAAGGGGATTCTTTAACATTCTGCTGGAAATCATGGAAATTGTTTCTCTGCTTTATTAGATTAAACCATATCTATGATGGGCAGACAATGCAGTCCTACAAGTGGTTGTGTCGGTTATAGTATTTGTTTTTGTTATGATACTGGAGCAAATGTTTATGAATTTTTATAAATAATGTGTGCCTTTTACAAGGAGAACCTCAAGCTTATAAACAGAGTAATGCGCCTGCTTGCATTTTCATTTGGTGAGTTTTAAAGCTTTTTTTTTGATTTACAACTTGTTTTTCGTAGGAGTGCAGTAAAGGAGTTGGAAACTTCTGCTGTGGACAGGTCCTACAATTCTTATGCCATTTGTATTGTGAATGCAAGAAAAATACATGAATGTTCATTGATAATTAATAACAGTTGAACAATAAGTGAATAACTAATGACTCCAGAACGCGCTTTTTTTTTTTTTATGGGTAATATGTTTCCCTTTCCTTCAAAGCTGACTAAGAGGATATAAAGCAGTACAGAATTTAGATGGTCAGTTTGAACTGTCCAGGAGTTCATAGTCCATCACAGTCTCTGTTAAAGAAACACTGAGTTGGAAAACAAAGCCTGGCTTTCATGGTGTTTATAGTGTTATCTGTTTTTAAAACATGCAACAAGCTAAAATGGGTATCTTGCTCAACTTTGTATAATGATTTTCCTGTGTGAAACTACCCGGTGCACTACAGACTACAGGGAGGATAGAGCTTGTGCTCTCCTTATGCAGAGAGACTCCACATGGAAAAACATACTTTAAAGGTCGGGCTTCTGCCTTTACAAAAAAAAAAAAATCCTCTGATGTGTAAGAATAGAAGCTAAAGCATAATGACTCTCTGGAGAAGAGTACCTCACCCTGGTTAGGACCTAGAGGTTACAGAGGACCAAGACTTATAAGTGATAAAAGAGTACTGAACCCTGTCTGGGCAACTCAACACAATCCCAAAGACTGTAAATGAATCTTGTGTCCCAAACATTCTTTAACATCTTCCAGTTACTCCAGGACACAGGACAGATGTCCTATGTTTTCTTTTATGAAGGGACGCACAGACCATCTTGGGGGTGTTGGTTGATGCAGAGCTCAACATGACCCATGTATGCTTGCAGCCCAGAAAGCCAACTGCATCCTGGGCTGCATCAAAAGATGCGTGGCCAGCAGATTGAGGGAGTTGATTCTGCCCCTCTACTCCAGTCTTGTATGACAAGGGAATCCAGTGCACCTCAGTAAGTTTGCAGATGACACCAAGTTGGGCGGGAGTGTTGACCTGCTTGAGGGTAGGATGGCTCTACAGAGGGATCTACACAGGCTGGATTGATGGGCTGAGACCAATTGTATGAGATTAAGTGCTGGGTCCTGCAGTTTTGTCATTACAACCCCATGCAATGCTACAGGCTTGGGGAAGTATGGCTAGAACGCTGCTTGGTGGAAAAGGACCTGGGAGTGTTGGTGGACAACCAGCTTAATAGGAACCAGCAGTGTGCCCAGGTGGCCAAGAAGGCCAACAGCATTCTGTCCTGTATCAGGAGTAGTGTGGCAAGCAGGACCAGGGAACTGATTGTCCTGCTGTACTTGGCACTGACGAGGCTGCACCTTGAATACTGTGTTCAGTTTTGTGCCCCTCACTACAAGAAAGACATTGAGGTACTGGATCTTGTCCAGAGAATGGCAACAAAGCTGGTGAGGGGTCTAGAGCACAAGTCTTATGAGGAGCAGCTGAGGGAACTGGGGTTGTTTAGCCTGGGGAAAAGGAGGCTCATGGGAGACGTTCTAGCTCTCCACAACTGAAAAGGAAGTTGTAGCAAGATGGGTGTCAGTCTCTTCTCCCAAGTAGCAGGCAATAGGACAAGATGACATGACCTCAAGTTATGCCAGGGGAGGTTTAGGATGTATATCAGGAAAAATTTCTTTACAGAAAGGCTTATCAAACATTGGAACAGGCTGCCCAGGGAAGTCGTTGAATTACCATCCCTGGAGGTATTTAAAAGATNATGGTTTAGTGGTGGTTTTGGCAGTGTTAGGTTGATCTTAGTGATCTCAATGATCTTAAAGGTCCCTTCCAACCTAGATGATTCTGTGATTCTATTCTGTGACCCCACCTGGAGTACTGCGTCCACCAACGGAGCCCCAACATAAGGACATGGACCTGTTAGTGCAAGTACAGAAGAGGGCCACAAAGATGATCAGAGGACTGGAGCGCCTCTCCTATGAGGACAGACTGAGAGAGCTGGGGCTGTTCAGC
>RSEF01000001.1:91955254-91982285 GCA_003993805.1 Himantopus leucocephalus
CTTGCATCAAGCCGGGTCTCCGTCTCTCAATCGCGGCAGAAAATGAACTGCCAAGACTCCTCTGGAGCCAGCTGAAGGACTGCAAAACCTTAATTAAAAACTTTTTGCTGTCTTTGAAACATGCAGAATAGTAGAGACACTCCCATAGTTTTCAGTGGAGCTTAATGGACAGATTCTAAATCATTTGCAGAACCAATACAGAATGGTGAGCTATGAGAAGTGTGTGCAAGGATCTTGGAAATTAATGGAATTTAAGGCTAAGCAACATTATTGTTAACCATCAAGTCTTGATCTTCCTTGTAACCACAGAATTTCCTTGAGATTATTTTTTCTATAAGGATAATAAATCTGTTTTAACTAACATTTTTTTAGAGAAATCTCTAATCACAGCTTGAGTATTTCTGTGATGAACAGTCAGTCACAAGCCTTATTAGGTCATTCCAATTGCTAATTTTCCTAGCTGTTGAAAATGTATGGCTTATTTCCAAGCTGAATTTGTCTATTTGCATCTTCCAGCCTTGGCATTTAACCGCAACTGTCAGTTAAGAGCATCTACTGACGGATTTTTCATTTTGGCTTACAAACTGCGATCAGGCCACCTCTTGGCTTTTCTGCTAGCTTAGACCACTCACACAGAATGGGAACAATCAGTCAAGCCCACAGCTGTGTTTCTTCCCCTGCGATGTGATTGGAAACAAATCTCTCGCAGGCTACAGCCCTGACATGGACCACTCACTTGGCCTTTCGCATAACAAGGCTTATGAAAGCATGTGTGAGTAGCCAAGTCCCTGTGCCTCAAGATACACACATACACATCCCTTCCACAGGACCAGATGATGTGATGGTTACTGTGTTAGGTGAGGGTCATACTGGAAGTATGAGCACAAGGAAGCCTGGTGGAAAAGAAGACACCAGCATCTTCTCTGTTGACAGAGGCACTGGTAGAATGGAGGAAAGGATCCGCTAATCCAAGTGCTTTCTAGTCCTTATCAGTCTTAACACTATATTCTGAACTTTATCAAAGTATATATACATATGTATATATGTGTATATGTATGTATATATACCACTTGGCGCGTATATATACACATACACATGCTGAAATGTGTGTGTGTGTATTTGTATCACATGCATGCAAAGAATACCTTGATAAAAAATAGCTCTGATTATTAAACTAGAACTGAGATATGAGCTTCAGTACATAGATGAAATCTGTTATCAAGGTTCTCCAAAGCATGGTGAATGTGGCCATTTGCCCAACCATGCCAGTGCTGCTGGAATAATCATAAGCTGCAACATGCCAACTAGATTTCTTACTGTTTTTCCCTCTGCAGCAACAGCACGTACCTAGACTATATCAGGAGATAACTGTTAGCTGTACAGTATGTAAACAGGTAGGGTCAGAAGATCTCAAAATCACATGCACATATGAAAATGTTACTGAAAAATCTACTTTCATTTCAAAGATAAAAAAATGATGCTCCCTGCAATAGTTTCAGGGAAGTATTTCAAGCTGCTTCATTCACTTAGAAATAATGACAAAAGGATGGAGGTCTACTGTCACTATAATTTAAATTCGTAAAGCTAGACTTGGTTAATTTAATACACTGTATTTTATTGCAAAATAAAAATGGTTCCTTTCTCTGATGTATTTAAAACTTATTTTGCTTTTGATATTCATCTTAATGCATCTAGTGCATTGTAGCTTATTGCAATCGTTATTGTGTAAAAGGCATTAAGGTGCTCAGTCTTTATATCACTGTTTAAAATCAACTTCTTGATATTTACATATGGTTCAAGTGAAAACTGGCAGCGCTTCTTTTTTTTACAATGACAGTTTAACATATGGCTTTACAAGCATGAATTATTTATGTAAACTTGAAGCCATTCAGAACATTACCAGAAAAACACTATAATTTACACAAACAATAGGGTTACATCTGTAGTCATAAATATTCATTGTTTATCAGTACTCTTTGTAGATGATTAATAAATCATCATGAGTCTGATCCTGAGAAGGCAAAGGGCCAGATGTAGAAATACAGTTGGACATCTGGTGGGATTTCCAAAGCAACTGACTGACAGTGGTACACACGTCTGTCGTAGTAGGGAAGATGGCAGCGGAACGCCAAAAATTAAGCTCATGGGATGAAAGGATATCCTGTCACCTGCTCAATTTTTGGTTTTTAGTATAACTCCTGAACTTTCTCAAAAAAGGTAATGAAATGCCACACATGGGTTTAAAGTATGCTTATATAAATATAGTCATGCAGAAGGAAAACAGATTCTGAGCCAGATGTGCCTATTTTCATTAGCGTGATTAGATCAATTTAATATGCTTTGATATTGACTGGATATGGACCTACCGGGCATGTTAAACAAAGGGAGAACAAGGTGAATTTTAAAGAACGGATTTAGAAAAAAATCAGTTATTAGCAATACTCACTACCTTACATTGTCCTGAAGTTAACTGGATTTTCAACCACTTTGTACCCTAAAATCCAAAACACCATTACTCTAATAGTTAATCTGGTTTCACACTTTCTCATGTAAACTGTGAACATTTGATGGAGAAGTTAATGGAATAATAAACACGGCACATTTTAAAACAATTTATCCAGTATAATTTTTCGGAAAAAAAAATGACCTTTTACAAGTTCCCATAATTCAGTACCTTTTTAATACTGGCAGTGATTTTAAAAGTTTCTTTCTGTAAATTCTTTTAAGTATAGGACTATCTGCTCTGTGTAAGTCCTTTTAAAAAGTGTCAGTTACACAATCAGACACCCAACTACTTGCAGTATCTCACCCTAGAATATAAAAAGGTCCAAAATTATGTTATCTTTTGTAACTTCAAGTCTATTTGCCTCAGACAGATAACACTTTACCTGAAATTTATTGTAAAATCACTCATTCAGTCACCATTATACACTTCAATATAAGCAACTTGGGCCCAGTGGAACTAAGCCAGTTGGCACTTTTGCAATTTGCGAAGCTCAAATTACAATCCTTCATGTGGGACTCTCTTAGCAACATTTAATAGTCCTGTCACTTTCCTAAACTGCATGTATTAGTTCCCTTAATGTGAAGGGAACACAATTAAAAAATTTAACTGAGCATATGATTTCAGTTCAGGATGAGATGCGGTTAGTGCTAGACTCTGAGGAAAGGTGTCCTTTCTATGTTTCCTTGAAGCTTGTCTGGCCCAACTCCAGACCAGTGTCCAAGCTTGAAGAATCTAGGCTGAAATCAATTCCTGTGAAATCAAACTCAAAATTCCCAACGACTTCAATGAAGCAGAATCTCACCCCAAGACTTTTGCATTGCACACTTAAAACCAGATTCTCCATTGCCTTACACCATGTGAAGTCACTTATCCCCACACAAAGTGGGAGAAAAAGGCATACAAGACATTATCAGTTTCCTTTGGTTACAATTTCGAATTTAGTTTACACAAACTGAATGATCACACCAACAGCAGAGGAGACTGAAGTGGTGTAAATTTTATTAACATTTTTAAGTTGGTATGAAATGTTTGAGAAGCAAAGAAAGAATTAAAAGGGTATGTGGCTACGCAAGATTCTTTCGCTGACTCCAGAGCATTTATTACCAGCTGTAAAATGTTAATTAACTTTGTATTGTAACTTTTGAATATGCTTTAAAAATTGACACTCGACTGCAGAACACAATCTACAAAGGCAAACTTTTGCCAATAATATACAGATGACGTGCAGAGAAGAGTTCTGGGTAAACAGACAACAAATGGAAGACTGGAAGGATGAGGAGGGGTACAAGAGCCAAGCAACCTTAAGCTCTCTCCACATCTGCTCCATAAAGGACACATTTCAGAGGTACAAGAGGCCCATGCACTTTCTCCCACTCTGCTGTTCTACCTGACTGTTTAGAGTCAGATGGTGAAATTTATTGGTGTACCATTTCTGCATTATCTCTTTAACCAATACTAGATATGCATCACCATACCGTGAACACACAAAATGAACAAGGACTGGGAGGTGGGAAACAAAGACACCGTATCTGTTACGCAGACAGACGCAGTATGAGGGGAGCAGGTACTCACAAGGCCTTACTTCAGTATAGCGGGAGTAATTGTTACCCGCTTCCTCTAAGTCAGTGCAGAAAGAGGCAGTTCCAGAGGGCAGAGTCAGAGTCCAACCAGGCTCTTAGTCTGAGCATATGTCTAGGAAGCATATTTCTTTTGGCTGATTATGGAGAAAGTCTATATTGAGTAGCTATGCATAAGGAACACCCCCATACCTTCACATACACACACACACACAGAAACACAGCCTTCCCCCAAAACTGACACAAGAGTGGAAGAGTATAGAATAGTAAGAAAAAGATGTCAGTGAAACACAAGAAGGCAAAGACAGAAATCAGAGGTTAATGGAATTTGAAGGGTAATGAGAGACATACATTATGGTACTATTAGCATTATCTTTAGACTTTTGAGAGCTGTGATTTCAGGGAATTACAACTATCAGTGTTTGTATCAATTTTCATTTTTCCAAAATGTAAATGTAAAATGTAAATTCAATGATAAATTTATTTTTGTAAATTATATATATTTTTGACATTGTAAAATTGGCAGTCACTTCTCATGAAGTACTTCCCAGTGCCCCCAAAGCTGGAGTTTCAAACCACCAAATCATAATGCCTGGTCACTTGATTTTTTGTGTTATGTTTTGTTTTGGGTTTTTTTTTTTTTTCAACTGAAGGGGGTTGTGTTAAATTAGAATATTAGACCAAATATTAGAATATTTGAATATTAGACCAAAGCTGACTGACAAGCACATCTTAACTGCTTTTCACTAAGCCAACAAGAGCTTCATACAAAGTTGTTTAGATTTCCCAGATCTAAATATAAGACAGAGAGCAAAAGTTCCTAGCAGTCTAAGTTCAAATCCTTTCTGATTTCCAAACAGGGAAATAATAACTACCCATACACTAAGCTGAATTAGGTAATATTTATTCAAGTTGTATATATGTGCTAAAACTGTATTGAAGACACACAAAGATCTCCAGGGAGCTCATTCCCACCAGTGTCCAAGATCATTCACCTTTATTTTTTTTCTTTACGAAATAGTTGTGTTGGTAGTTGACAATAAAATGTAGATCTATTGAAAGTTGCCTTGAAATGCCCTAGCTGGATTTAATATAAAACAAGTTGGCAAAACTGGAAACAGTGGTAATCAATGTTTCACATTTCATTCTCTTGAAAATGCTTGTCTGATTCTCTCCTATCGTTAACAAAAATTGAGTAGGAATATCACCAAAATAAATTTCTGTAGTCCTACATAAGAAAAATGTTGGCAGTTGTGTCAATCTATACATGAAACTGTGATGTAGTATCTAGTCAGAGATCAGTATACAGCTTTTGCTATATTTAACATAACAATGACTCTGAAAGTTACATCAATTGCATTTGCAGATGATACGAAATTAGGAGAGGTTATGAATAATGAAGAGGACAGAGACTTAAATACTGGGCTGTTGAGAAGTCAGAAATACAAGCATGAAATAGAATGAGATTCAAGTAGGACAAATCAAGGCTGATACAACTAGGAAAATAATTAGAAACAGCATTAATGCTCAGCAAAGAAAAAAGTGGTATTAAATAGATCCTTGGAGATCAATGCGTTCCTGCATGAAAATGAATCTGGAGACAATAGAAATTGTGGTAATTTATGCTTCAGTCATCCTCACAGGTAGTGAAGACATGACTGTTTTAAAGCATGCACAATCTGCATGGGAGTAAATTCAACATACTTGAATTCCACAGAGTGAACTAAGTGAGTGGCATGCAAAAAATCAGACCTCTAATGCATTGGGTTAAAAAAACCTCTGGCATTCACATATAGCAAGAGAAGAGGCTGCGTTTATGGGAGTTGTTTACACACAGGAGAGAGCAAGAACAGTATGGGTACATAAATACCATTGGGCGAGCAGAAACCTGAGATGACCCTTCCTGTGTTATTTTTAGAACTAAAGAAAGGATCCCCAAGATGACTGGATATGAGGCCACTGAGAAGACCTCTGGAAAGAGTCATGAGTTGAATAGGGTGATTTGGGATCCTCCATTTCCCCTCAGAGACTTGCTCAAAGTCCCCATACCAAGCTGAAGATTTTCTGAACTTCTGGTGTTGTCACAGAAAGTGGACAAGATCCTGTTACTAAGACTATTCATAAACTAGGTCATTTAGCTAAGCTGTGGGAACAGAGACTGAAATACTTAGGAGAAATAGACACCTTCCAATCAGAGGCAAGGCTACAAGGGAGGCACCCTGTGCAGGATTTTATTGCCATGCACCTTCTGTGGTTTTAGAGTACTGAAGGATCATTGCCCACTGCACTGGCCTGCGCAGAAGACTCAGAGTTCCTACTGCAGAGCGTATAAGAATGTAACACTGCCACGCAAACAATGCTTATCTACATCTCTTCTTATTCTGGCACTCTCCCGACTACATGCCAAAGACCGCAGAGCATTTACAGTGATATGGAATCTTGCATCTAAACCCTATGTTATAACCGAATTTCAACAAAAGTTAAGCAAAAGAGTTTCTTCTGGAAAACAGCTTTCAATGTGAAGTCACTGATGTAGTATTTCCTCAAAGTTACCAGAAATATTCAGACTGATCCTCTCATTTGCTGCAACTACTTTGCACTGAACTGCTGGAAGACTTTCAAGGTAGACTCTGTCCAAGAGAAAATTGCAGGGATTTGTTGGGAATCCTCTGTTGACACAAATCTGATATAAAGGCTTCTATTACATGTCCCATTCCCCTGACTAGCATATGATATGCGGCTGAAATGAAGCTGACGCATACGGCCTAGGCCACCTGCATTGATGGTTTGTCTTTGGACAGAGTTTCAGCTGTGGCTTGTGTTTTGGGCAACCAGACCTCTGACAGGCATCTACTGAAAAGTCAGAGCTTCATATTATCATTACATACACTCACACAAAACAGTCATATTTCCCAATGAGACAACATAGTAACAAAATAAACAGTCTTCCCAAATTGACTCGTTGTGTAGTGCAATGAGTCTCCGATCTTCCCATTCAACCATGAGTTAATGGGACAAAAGGCAGTACAGGGGCAGAGAGAACTTGTGTAGAGACCTCACACTTGTGTTTCATTCTGTGTGCCTGACCTCTTTCAAAAGGCAAAGGGCATGTTTGTTTTTCACCCTTGATAGAACACGCATTGTTCACTGGTACACCTGCAGAGACAAGGGAAGGAGGAAAAAAGATCTTTGGAATCTAGAAATACTGAGGAATTCTCCATTATTTGCAGTTTTGAAATCAAGTCCATATGCTTTTATATAATTTTCTATTTGCTTTAGTTCAATCAGTTACTATGGATTTGTTGCAGGATTCATTTAGTGAAATTCTATAACTTGAGAAATAGAGGAAATCAGATTATAACAAAAGTAAAGCCAAAAAAGGTATTTTAAAAGAAATGTATGCAAAGGAAATAGACGAACAGTCTTCATGTCCATTGGTGATACGGGTAAAAACTAAGTTGGGGCTTAAATTACTACCAGGAAGACTTAGATTGCACATGAAGAAAATCCTTGGAACAGTAAATCCTTCAATCCTTCAAGCACGAATAGGTAAGGCCTGGGACAAGTTCCCTAAGGAGGCTGTGGCATCTTCATTACCGAAGATTTTTAAGAACAGGTGAAAGAAACACCTGGCAAACATGACGCTGGGTATAGCTGGTCCTGCTTTGGAGCACAATCGAGGGAACTAGATGTCTTCATGGGTTCCCTTCCTGCATTTTTCTTCTGTGATGCCTATGATCTTTGTGGTCTTAAACTCATTTAAACCAATGAGAACTTTTTCTATTTCTTTTTCTTGTTCTTCAGAAAAATATCAAATGCTGATAAATCTCACATATTTTCCTCAAATTACCAGTAAGAGAAATCAAAAATTGAAGTCATTACTGGTGGTTACTGACAGGATGTGAGTAGAAGTACTATCATACATAAATAAGGTATTCTCTCATCATGTTATCCACACATTAACTCATGTGAGAAAATACAACAATCTTAGCACCATTTCAGGGGAACACTGGCCACTGGAGACATGCTCCTTATTAAGTGAAAGGGTGATTATTATACATTGATTACCTCACAGAAATCTACACCCAGAATATAACTAGGAAATTGGGATATACCAGATCAATGACATTACAGCGGCCAGCACCTTGGCAGAATGCCAAGGAGCTACAGAGACAAGCTGAGCCAGCACCTCACAAAGCTAATGTCACTTGTCCATAGCAGGGCAACCCAACAGAGCTGCTAACCCACACATTCCCAGTGAAATCTTCTATCTTCACATGACATAAGTAGCAAGCCCAACAGTGGGCCTGTCCCTTGCCTTCCAGCCAGGAAGTGTGACTTCCTGAGTCAACAGACATAAAACTTGTGTCCTTAACACCAACAGACAAAGCAAGGAGAGCTGACCTGTAGACCTTACAGGCAAGCAAATATGCCTTCCAATAAGCCAAGATTCTGAATCAATAATCTAAGGCATCCTGTCACTTGGTATCAGGCCAAAACCCAGAATTGCTGAGTCTACAAAGTCTTGCAACCTAGACATGAGTCTAACAAAATGATTGCTCAGGGTCCTGCGAGCTCCATGTCCTAAACACAGCCATGACTACCCAGAGGTTCAGACCTAGTAATATCAGCCCAACAAGCTACAGTCCATCCACACCAGCAAGCTCACAAAACTTTGTTATCTGACATTGACTGAGGGAATAAAGGAAATATATCTCTGATGTCTCAGACATCAGCTCCTGCTTTAGGAGTTGTGTTTGCTGAGTAAGCTTCCCATCCTTCTTATTCTTCTGAGGGAGCTGAATTCTCCCTTCATCCCATATTTTTTCACTAGTCCATGATTCGTCACGAACCATTGGACAGAGATACTAAAGCAGACGATGCTCACCTGGAGTGTTTATGAGCACGAAGCCTTCCCATCAAGCCCCACAAACTAAATACACACACACACACACAAATATGCAAGTCAGTGAGTATAATTAGTGGGCTATGGTTTCAGGTTGGAAATGTACTCTTTCCAATGTTTGGAGCTTGTTCTCTGGTCCTCTTACGCAAGATAATGCAGTATCCTTGTCCCAGATACATCTGATAACTAAAACTGAATCTACTACTACAATTAATTCAAGTTCCCTGAGGTCCTGAGGAGATACATATTACATGCACTTTTGCTTTCCTTTTTTTGTGAAATTGTGCTACTACCACTTTACATGGTTCATGGGACTGGCACTGTGCAAAATTCGCCAACTACAAACAGATGGAGGTATTATAATTGCATCACTTGCTTAAAATGCATCAATGCTATTTTTTTCATGTTTATAGAAATGCCTAACTGAACCTACAGGTTTATAACAGAACTAAGACTATATATTCATGTGAGCAATAAGATGGAATCATTCCTTCAGAAATAAAGCAATTTCATTTAAGTCCAAATAAGAATGAACAAATTAGCAACAGATTAAGCATCTGGAACCTTTTAAATAATTTGACTAAATGTGCCGGATTATTAAGAAAAGATGTGTTTTCTTCTATTGGGATTTACGTCTAATATTTCGTTCACCACAGATGAGCTTCATCAGACAGCAGGAAAAACAGCCAAAACAAAACAGTTTGCTTGTTTGCTCAATAAATGAACTATTTGTTCTGTATTTTAAAGAAGGTGAAAACTAACACTGTGCTAATCCTGCCAGGCATGGCCTGTGTGTGGTTGGTCAACTGAACCCTGAAATCTGCTTTACAAAGGTCTGGAAAAGATACAACACTGGCAAGTTCAAAGGATACTAGTGAGCTCCGTGAACTCAAACTTCCAAGTCCAAATTTCCAACACTGCACTTTGGGTCCTTCAGAGTCCCAGCAAGGAATGTCTTTCTGCTTTCCTACACTTTCTTACTACTATCCCAAGACATGCAACCTGGCATATCTAAGGTAGATGTTCATCAGAGAAGTTATATGGACACCACCCACATATACTCCTTTCTCTTTTGCTGAATTATCTTATTGTCAGTACCTCCAGGGATGCCAGGTGGCTATTCTTCATGCAAAACACATTCAGAGATGCTATTCAGTGTGGATTGCCAGCCTTTGAATCCAGAATGTCCTCTGGGAACGATGAGTGGGTGGGATGTTTCCCCATCAATTGCAAAAGAAGTTCTGTCATAATTTCTACCCTGTGGATTTCTGCTACTCTAGAAATAACCCAGACACCATAGGCCCTTTTGTCACAGAATTCTGGAATGCACATTTTTCCATTCTTGCCTTATTCTTTAGCAAGGCAGATATTTCCTCTGCCCTGCCTCCCACCAGAAGACTTCTCTGGAGTGAGGAGCAGGCGTCTATGCAGTGGTGCCTCCCAGAAATCCTACTGACTTTGTCCACATCATTCCTTTCTTAGCATTCTTCTTCTTGTCCCATTTCTCCATATATGCTATGTGGCCTCACCTTAAGGAACCTCCAACACACACCTCACACTTCCTCATCAAATCCTACTTCATTTGGAGACATCAGCCTCTACTTCCCTCTGTCTTTGTTCCCTCTTTCACCTAGTCTTCCTACTCTATTTTCAGAATCACAGAACCAGTGGTTCCACTACAACACACAGGCGTTCTACTCCTATTTTTTTCTCACTGCTCCTCTTCACATATCCATGTTGTTCACCTGCTCTCTTCAAGCATTCATCTTAGACTGGAATCTCTCATTGACAGGGATGGTATTTTGGCATAGAGTTCTGTAAAATATTCTGGATTTTCCAAAATGTTTGTTAAAATGAATCTTAATGATGGTAGCAAAACTATTCCTTTTCTTCTCCTGTAACATGGGTGAGATCGTAAGGATAAGAATAATGAAGAATATGGACCAGGGAGTCCATCTCAATCTAAAAAAGGAGTCAAAAAAATCTGTTCTGAAAAAGTGGCAATGAAAAGTTAGGCTTCATAGGCACTTAAGCAAGCTAAAAAGGGCAATAAGTAATTGTGTTTTTTCTCCAATGACTGCTTTATAGCATTTCAGGAAAAGAAAAAAGGAGGAGAGAGATATGTCCCAAATTAGGATGAAAAGCTAAAGTGTTTGTTTTCAAAAGTGTTTTTAATTACTGTGAACCAAATGTTTTACATCAATAACTTCAAATATTTTGTTTTGATTTATTCTATTTTTAAAAACACTCTAACATAAATTGCATTTCGAAAGAAAAAGTCATTTAATAACAGCAGTTGGAAACTCCTCACTCTATAAAAGATGAACTAAGATTTTTAATTAAAATAAAAAAAAGTTTTACAATAAAATAGCTTCAGTAAACAATATTTTCCAGTTGAAAGGGGTTTCAACTCTACAATTTTTTTAACAGCTTTGCTCTCAATTTTCTTCCAACACAATACCAACAGGTGTCTACAGAAGGAAAATAACACAGGGGGATTTCTGGAGTTTTGTGGTCTGTGAATACCCTGCTGTTAATACCTCTCATGCATGTTGTGTGTTGTCATGTCAAATGGCACCTACCAGTAATGGTAAGATTCTGCATAGTATATACTTGCTGGGATTGAAGACAGAAAAAGCTACTTCAGCTCGCTGGACCCTGCAAAAAAGGCTTGATAGACCTGCAGTCTGTGAGTTCTACCAGGCAGACATACGGCATTCAACATAGTCCACCCTCTTCAACAGCTGCTGATAACCACTTCAAAAAACAATGAGGAACTGTGGGGACCACTGCATCCGAGGTGGTTCCTATGTGAACCCCAGACCAAAACTCACTGGTGCAGAACTATGTCCTTCCATACCTTGTAGCTTTGTGAAAGACTGTCTTGCCCTTGACTAGGTCTCCCAAAGGTGGAGGTAGTATGGCTCTGAGCTGTATTAATTTTGATCATATCTGGATAAAAAAGCCATGAGACATTAAGGAATGCTGTTCAGGTGTGTCGATTGCTTCCTGGTGCCTGTTTGCCTTGAAGAGGCTGTTTAGTAAGCAGAGAATGGGTAAGAGGAAGAGAAGGAAAACTTGCAAAGACTTTCTCCCAAACCTGTGAGACACACTGAGCAAAAAACCAGCATTTGCAAATATAGACATATTTTCTCAGAAAATTTTTCCATTTTTATCAGAATAGAAAAGTAGTCTCTGCACCACCACAATATATGTCCATATTTGTATAGAGAAGCTTGAGAGAAAAACAGCAAAAGCTCTACCTCATGAAACAGCAATGAAAGACCAAGTATTATGTTTTTATCATAACTATATTAAGAAGAAATATCTTGCCAAATGCTTGTAATTACAGAGAGAGGAATACACAGTGACAAAGCAGATCTTTAAGTTCTGTGGATTTAAGATTCTATTTCATATTAAAAATGGTACTGCAAAGGCCACACTATGGCTGAAATTCATTATCATGCTCTTGAACAGAGGTGTCCAGTCATTACATTTAAATTCCAAGCTGTAACACTGTTTTGAGAGAACTGGAACTGTGTTTAACTTCAGTTGTTTTAAATTGGTAGCTGTTTGATATAAGATGCCTTATTTAATAATTCATAATTCTCATCCTGTTAATGCAACTCAGAGAGTCCTGAACATCCAGTAGCTCATCCAAGATAAGGTTACGTCCAATGACAATCACTGATACAACTCAAAAGGAGTACTTTGGGACAAACCCTTTACCTGCAGGGACACATCATGCTATTCCATAAGCAGAAAACTCAGTTGTGTTGCAATCATATTTCTCCCTATGTGTTACAATCCAGAAAAGCAGAAAGACACAGCAATTCATTTGGCTGGTGCTTTCATTCTCTTGCACACCTGGTATCAGATCCTGTTCTGCTACTGTCTGGGGGATTTGGACTCCTATTGGATTCCCTACATATAGGAGGATCCAACGCTTTGCCTATTCTCTGTTCACCATTTGGCCATTATACAGACAGACAGACACAGAATAATACTACTCATTTCAAAGTATCTTTTCTTTTTTTTTTTTTATGTTTTCATAGTTAGCAGAATCTGTAGCCTAAAGTAACCTCTGAAGAACCTCTGCTGCAGATCTCATATACATCACAATCATTGATACATGCCATGACCTTTCAGAAAGAACACTGTGAACTATGATGTCATACCTCATTTGAAGCAAATCTTTAGTCCACGCTTAATAATTTGATAACACTTGTGTTAGTAAAGAAATGTACTCTATGCCTAATGCTTGACACAGGAAAGGTGTAGAGTCAGCAAAACGTTAATTGTAAAAAGTCTCTTTTCACTGTATCAGCTAGTTGCTCATCAATCTGCCTAATCATTACACTTCTCAACTGTACTAGATTTGTTTCTGCTTCTTCCATATAGAACTATGCAGAAGCTGAACACTAGGGCACATGTCAGAGACTTGAGCTGTTTAACACCTATGCAGAAATACTGCATTAGGCAATATTTGCATTAGGCACAGAAACACACAGAGTGCCCGAGCACAGGAGCAGCCTCCACAGCAGCATCGCATACTGGAGAAGAGGCGAGACACTGGTAGAGCGGGTTAAGAGGTGTGGCCTTATAAAGAAATGACCATGATATAGAAACTTAAGTATAACAAAGCAAGTGCCAGACAGCCACCTTTGAGATGGTCATTCACAGCTCTTATCAGCTACAGGTAAGTGTTCTCTGAGACAGTAAAACATGGATTTAGAAGAACCTGATATGAGGGCAGCAAGGAAGACCAGCACTAGTACAAGAACTGTAATATTAGAAAATCCAAATTTTCAAAACTTTCAAGTTAATTTTCCCAAACATTACAAAATTTTGGCTTTATCCCTTTTTTGTTTTACTTTCCTTCTGGATTTTGAGTTTTCACTATATTTCCCATTTTATTGCTCATCAGGATATCTAGAAGTAACAATTTAACAAAATAACATGATGCTTCTTAGCTATTCACATGACTTCAGCAAACAGGGGTTTTTAAAGTATTAGATATTCTGGGGTATATAATAGAGCTTCAAGAATTCATAAACCTGGAAATTTACTGGAGGAGTTTGAAGATGCTGATTGTTCATGGACAGAAGATTAAATATGCTTTGGGTCCAGTGTTGCTGCTGACCCAGCAGCTCATTTCACCATACTGTCTTTAACAGCATGTAGGTCATATGGGTACTGCCGGTGACTTAGTGCTGCAATGTCAAATATACTGCTCTCTTCCTTCAATGCTTGAACCTGGGCTACGACTCTTATAGATGCTGAAGTCCTGGGAATAGAGCCAGGTCACTGGAGTACATCCTTTCCAACCCAAAGTCTGGAATGGGAAACTATTTTTGTGAGCATGTTTCGTTGGCGTACTGGTGTAACTAGGCTCTATATTCCAATTTGATTTTTGTGTGTATGTTGCAGACGATACTATTAAAAAGCTTCTTTGCAAACGACTGAGGCTGACCTAATGAGATGGTCCTCAATGAGATGAACTGCAGGGAAACTGACAGGGAGGTCCTTTGTGCTTCAGGAATACAGATGAAGGAATTACAGCTGTCATCTAAAATCAGAGTTGAAGAGCAGGGAAAATTTCATTCTGGTTTCTTTCTCTCACCTTGCATTCACGCACTTGGGCAAAACAGAAATTAGCTCACAGATTGCTGGAACTCTAGCTCCTTGGACTTCCAGGTCAATACTCAGATTACTACATGCTCCCCTGAGTTATGGACAAAGGGAAAAGGCATTTGATGCTTTTCCACATGTGGGCCGAAGGGCAACACCATGCTTCTAAATACACATCACTTTGTTCTGAATATGTTTACCCTTTCTACTTCAATAAAGGAAAACAGCATACCAGAAATTAAAAATATTCTTTAACATTCCTTTCCTGATGAAAAAAGTCTGTGTGTGTGCTCTGTTTTCTCTATCTTTCTTCCATTTTGTAAAAGGCTGCTGTCAAAATCCTTGTTACCTTTGTTACTGCAAGAGCCAACTACTCCAAGTAAAGCATCTACAATTGGTTTACATTTTATTTGTGAACGTATAACAAAAGAGAATAGAAAATATCTTTTGGCATTTGGTACGTCATTTTCATGCCAAAATGTACAATTTAATAATATTCATTTAGTTTCTAAATGCATCAAGGCTTGGGAGGAAATTTGAATTATTCTAACTTATCATAAGCGTAAGTTTGGTTTGGCTATGTGCTGAAACTGAAGTTGAATGCTGTTGAATATGGAGTTAGAGTTGGTCTGTGCTTCTCCTTGAGTATTTGAAAGCAGTACTGAAAGTGAAAACATACTATTATAATTAGAATAAAAGAAGGCTCTTTGGTTTTGTTCAAAGCTATTTTATCCTGCTTGGGAAAAAAATTAAAAAATAAAATCATGTTTAGAGCACATGTATGTATATCCTTACAATGACAGAATGGGCATTTCTCTATATACCTCTAAAGGCAAAACCTGTTTCTCACTCTTGAAATTCCATTCCACTGGTTATAAATTAGAGAGAGAAACAGTGATTCTCCCTCAAGAACAATGCCATGTGGAAAGAGGCAGTGCAAGACCATCTCAGATAATGGGGATGGAACATCAAAATAGCAGTTACCTAAAATAGAAACCTCTCAGTGTAACAGTAACTGCAAAGAGCTGCTTAGTGGTACTAGAAATCTCTCTCAGTCCCACAGTTCAGATGTGATATTTGCTATGAAAACTTTTGCAAATATATCATTTTCTAAAATAAAGAACAATGAATGATAATTTTCCTCCCAAATAAGAATGCATAGTACAGAGAATGCTCTCCAACAGTATCTTTCTTTGCAACAGCAGGATCACATCAATGAATAACTTATTCAGGAGGTCCAGGTGCCCTGTGGAGATATAAGTATCTGATCTAGTGCTGCAGCCGCATAAAGTCAATAGCAGTATAAAAGGATCAGCAATATGAGCCTTTTTTATACATGTAAGATCAGCAGAAATATAGTTCCATATAAAAAAGTGGATCCTCTCTTACAATGAAATGAAGAGCATGATTTCATGATACATATAGTTACTGTCATTGAAAATAAAAAAAAAACGGTCACTGTCATCAATCGTGTTTTACTGTATTGTGTGACATTAATTGATTTAGAGTGTATTATTATATTGCAGAAATATAGACATATGCTAATACCTATCAAAGTATATACGTACTCCTTGACTTCCACTAATGTTACCAAGTAAAACAAAACTCACATTTATTTAAAGACAGGTCCTGGTACAAAAAAGACACAAGGGGCTACCACATAATCAGATAGACTAGGGACTGCAGTCTACTAGATAAGCGCGCTACTTCTGGTACAAGTAACCAAACGTATTTACTCACTTTATAAGAACACCAGAAAAGCTACCCGACACACAAAATGAAGCACAGTAGTTAGCTAGAAAAATTCACTAAAGAATAAGCTAGTGCAGGTTTCTGAGCTGACCCCTTTTGTCGGAACTACTCATATGATTCAAAATTGATGGAATAACCTTGTATTGGAGGAATCATGTCTGGACAGCAGAGTTATCTATGAAAGATTATGCTTCAGGAATAATGGTTTAGGAAACGGTTAGCAACCTGATATTCCTTTGCCTTAAGTAATACAGAAAATTCTGGTTATAAGTGAAGTATTTCAATCTCATACACCTCTCCTTCTACCTTAATTTAATGCATTAAGAAACAATTATTAAAGTGACATAATTTTCTAACTGTCCAGGATTGCATATGACAATCTTGTCCCTGTTTAGTAGAGAGTTACTGACATATCTGTATTTGGCAAATGCCTGCCAATTGGACCCAAATATAAAATGTACCATGTGAATTGGGAAAATCTTTTGTGGAGCTTTGCAATGGTAACCGCATAACTTGCTAACTTGAGTGGATTTTTATCAGCAAAAGAGCTAATACGGATACTATCAGTTTAATTAAGAAATTAAAAAAAAAAAAGTTTAATCCAAGCTATTTGAATTCTACAAACAAGAGATCAAAATTTAAAGTCTCCACTACCACTCCCAATAAACAATTCTGGAAATTCAGAAATTCAGAAAATGAAAATTTTTATTTGGTTTTGACTTTTTATAAAGAAAACTCTTCCCCCAGAACATGAAAACTGAAGAATGTAAGGCATAAAGTGCAAAGTTCATATGTGAAAGAAGTCTTCATTATTCACTGACAATTTTGTTTTGTTTGGTTTGCTTTCTTTTCTTATACTGCAACATATGCTGTGGGTCAGATTTTTATTTCAGTTCCACATATGTAAATTAGGAGGACTGTCGATTAAGCCTTGTGAATTACTTCAGATTTATACTAGCTTAACAGAGATCAAGGTTTGTGCAGAAACGGTGGTTAATATCAGTCAGGAAAAGGCTGGCACAATCACAATTAATAGGACAATTACAATTTGCATGCACATGTATTACCTATGACGATAGAAACCTGCAATTTCAGGAAAGCCAGTACATTCCTCTCATAATTCTAACCTTCATTACTACTGGAGTTTACATTCAGTGGAGAACTCTGCAGTGAAATGATCACAGTTTTGACAAGCAGATTTAGGCCAATAGCATGCACAAAACGCTTAAGCAGAAACATGAGTATGTGCCTGAATACATGTAAAATACAAACTCCATTTGCCAGAAGCAGGGATCTGGAGACAGTATCTAGATTCAGACCGGCACATGTAGACCTGCTACAACATCAGGGATGGTCTTAACCTCAAGGAAACAAATGAGTATTTAAAAAAGAGGATCTTCTGTCAACTCTTTTTCTTAGGCAAGAACCATCTTAAAAGTGCATATCCTCCTCCGACAAGCACACACACATGCACAGCCATGCTCACACATGAGTACATATGCATACTTTCACACTTTCATACAGTAGCATATTAAATGGTTTTGCTTGCATCTTCTGTTAGTGAAAGACAGGGTATCTAACACTGTAGGCAGTCCTGATTGGCCAGTTATCTGATATGTATTTCCAACAACAAGGGAAAGTCAAACAGCAGGCCAGGAGCAGTCTTCCAGGAAAGTGGTAGCTTTGTTCTTGCGGTTGGCAGAAGGTAATGTGAATGAACACTGTTCCTACACACAAGACAATCAAGGCTGTACACATAACTGTCATTTTTAACTTATCCTTATCTCTTAATGAAAATACAGCTGTAAGATTATTAGTAGCCATTTCTATGATAAATTACATATTACATGAAAGAGCTTTGGGATAATAAAATTATTTCTATAGTTGCAATTTGACCCTAGGCAATTTGTTAGGACTTTCATTGCAATAGACAGATCATACTTTTTCTAGGTCTCAGTTCTGCCTCTCATATTTCTATTTCACTCTATATTCCTTCTGAAATCCGTAAGTTTACTCCAGCTATCAGGCATGGCATAGTGCAAAACACTCTTGAATATTTGTCACCTGAGGCTCAGCTCACATTGAAATCATCCATGGACTTTAAGGAGATTAAAAGGAAGTGTTTCCCTCAATGTTAAATGAAAACTTCCTTCTTATAGAACCTTTGAGAATGTAAAAGGCAGACTATGTCATGAGTGGAATTCCTCCTATTTTCGTCTTCATTTCTCTGCTGTTAAATTCACATTAACACAAGTAAATCAGAGCTGTATGAAAGTACACTGTTGCTGAAAATGACATTTTGAAGTTGCACCTGACTACAGGTTTGTCATTTTTTAGATCATTTGTACCTTGTCTTTCAATCTTCCTATCATCACCCTTAGCTATAAGCCAAATTCATCCTGTTCTTGCTTCTGCTACAATTATTACATAAATCTCTACTTCTCATTCCAAGATTTATGTTTCCCATGGCTATAGCCTCCCCAAGTCCCCATACTTTAAATCACAAACAAATCCAGAAAGTTATTTTCAGTCATCTCTCCAAACAAGCAGAAAAATATTATCAGGTAAAAATTTACCAAGCAAGGCTTAAGTGAAATTCCTTTGTTCACTGCTCATGGAGAAAATGGGAACACCAAGGTAGCTCCACTAATTCAAACAGCACCATATCATCCCCCACAGATCCTGTCTTATCAGTAGCATCTTAGCCAGATGGTCTCCCTTTCAGCCCCCAGTACCTCCAATTTTCCACAGGTTTACCCTTCTCTTCCAGCCCACAACACAAGTAACAATCATTCATTAAAATTTAGAAGGGTCTTAACACCTTCTGGTAAGCACAGAGTGATCACTTGTCATTTCGTACAAGGTACCCCTACCGTTCCATACAATAAAAAGGATTTTATTTCTTTTTACTGATTGTAGAATAACACAGAGAAAGTAATTACCTCCTTCTAAGGAAAAGCTGACTAAGAAGAGGTGTGCTAGCCAAATCTTAGCAGCAGAGAAATGGAGCAACTCCTTAAACCCTATTGCAGATCACCATCAGAGACTACAAGCCCATGTACAGCTTCAGACTCACCAAGATAAACAGACTCCGGTAGTCCAAAAAAGAATTATGCGCAGCTAGAAGAAAAACAGTCTTTCTTCTCTGCCTCAAATAATAAGAGGAAGAACAACACTACTTACATCTCCCCATATATCCATAATAGGTAAACTGGAAGCCAGCACAGTACTTGGGAAAAAGGCAGAAACTTTTTTTTTAGGAAGATTTGTCCGTCTTAGAAGCCTCTTAAGATACAGCAGCCCCAACTGCAACCTACACATGCCTGTCTGCTTATCAGAAACTTGCTATGCTCAGCTTGCCAGACATGGCAAAAATTAGGCATAATGGAGAGTGGTAAAAATCTTTTTCATACTCTTCATGTTGTTGTTAGAGAATGTCAATTTTTAGGTCACTTCAACACAAAATTGTTCAATCTTCAAACAAAGGGAGAAATCCACTTCTGTACACAGATTCCTTTTGTATCTCTATTCATGTCCTCCAAAGCAAAAGCAAAACAGCTGTGACACCTTTATTTAAATATTAAACACACGAGAAGAGAAAAACCAACAAATCAGCAGAGTACCACTCAACTAAAAGAGTGATACCAATTTGGTGGGTTTGGCACTGTAAATACTTAAAACTATGCTCATCTACACTGTTCTTGTTTGTGCAACACCACTTAAAAGCACTGCCAGGATATGTATCATAGAATGCTATTTTCCCCAGGATAATCTTTTCTCGATTGACCTGTGCAAAGCTACACCTCCTAATACTCAGAGATCATACTGTAGTAAGTAGGAAGCAACAATGCTCCCTTTTCAATATGAAGCAATTCTGTGATATACAATAGATGAGTTGAATCTCAACCATAACATGTTACCCAATTTCTTTCATGGTCCTGGAAGGAATACCTGAAAAAAAAACCCCACCCAACCTATATTCATACCATGTTAATAAATATGGCAGTTTTTGTTGATAAACTAGTAGTTGTCTTCTTGGCTAACTGGCATATAAGATCCTAGGTAAGAAGCAAGGGCATTTTTGTGAATTCAGTCATAAAACCCTTTCCTAGCTACAACATTTATTTAGCTTGGGTTGATATTGCAAACAATTTGGGACCTTTTGGCAAATGTCTACATAAGAAACAAAATTATCTAGCTTTCTTGAAGTCTTCACCATAAATCTGCCTAGAGTCTGAAGTATTTAACAAAATATATGAAGAAAACTTTCCAATTTTAACTTGTACGGTTACTATGAGACAAAACAAACTTTTGCAGCATATAAATATGCAAGTAGGTTTACATTGAGATACAAAGAAGATGCATTGGGGATTCCAGAAAAGAATAAATATATATTAATAATGTTTTTATATTTTGTAAAGCCATATATTCAGCTTTACTGAATACTAAATATGCATTCAATTATTCAGCCTTAGAATACAGTATAAACCCAGATTACTTCAAATTTATGGGGCCCTCACATAGTTTTTAAGAATGAATTGTGCAGCTAATCAGTGACAGAATGTGAATGCTACAAACATTATCTTGCATTAACACTGCCTAACCTTCCAACAATTGAATCATCCAAAGGAGATTTCAGCACAGAAATGGAAAACAAGGCTCATTATGACATTAGGCATTATTTGGCTTCTTTGTAGTGTTCACTTGTATGATCTAAATGGAATATGATCTTTACAAACTTGTTCTTAATGTTCAAGTAAAGAAAAAGGTAATTATGCACTCTAACTCCAAGATAATTCACTGCCAACCTTTTTTTTCAAATAAAATCTTTGAAAATATAGACATAAATACTAATAAGAACTATTCCTTCCCTTCTACCTCTTCTGAAAAATTCCACATTCTCAGAAACAGTCTTATAAAGGAAGGCCATTGAGTAAAAAGCTTACTTAGCTAACTTCTAAAAGAAAATTTGAAATCAATACGTTTGAAATCAAATGCATATTGATTTTGCCATTTTCCTCTTCAAAAATAAACTGGATCAGTAAATTACATGAAGCTCTCAAGTCTTGACGCCATCCTTAAGACTCACAGAACTAATTCCTTCTATATCTGGTTAATTTTACAGCTGTGACTTGTCTCCTGTTAGCAAGATTAGTTGTGGTGGTAAAATAATGCACATGCAAAAGCCTTTTGAAAATCTTCAAGTTTTAATGTTTTTTGTTCATAAGCTATTTTAGATGAAAATCCGTAACAGTTATAACAGCTGTACAATCATCATCTCTAACAACCAGACTCAAAGGCAGGTGAAATGAAACAATACCCCTTCACTTCGATGGACTTTGTCTACAGTGTAATTTCTGCTGAACAATTACGGTGAAGCCAGCAACTTCATATATATGGATAATAATAGTTTTAATACTCTGAAAACTCTTTATAAATATCTAATTTTAATACTGTGATAAATACAGATACTATGTGTCTGCTTTCTAGGATAAAGCTTTCCTTAATGCTCTCTCATGCCACGACTTTGTCTTGCAGGATTTCCATTTGCAGCTCGCCCTTTGACTAAGGGCTCTGGAGAAAGGAATAGCATAATCAAGCCCTTAATCAAATTTATTAAAATCCTGATGATATACAACCCAATTAAGGAATACCTCTCCATTCCATAAGAGCATTTTACATTCCCTATAAAACATTTTCTTCCTCACCACATAAAACTTACTGTATGCATTGCATTCTGTCAGTATGAAGTACTAGCCTTAGAAATGAAAATGGGGTAATTAAATCTACAAGCTATTGCTGATTTAATAATGAAAAGATAATGCTAATTGGCCAAAGAACTTTCAAGCAACTTTCAATCATGCTATTACCCACACTGTGAAAACCATGGCAATATTGTGATATGCCATTTTCTATAAGTAGGATCTTCCTTATCTCATTTGCTAGTACGGTACTTCCCTCAAGTGGTAAATGTATTTCTGCATGTTTGGAAGTTTCTTGTATGATATCAAAGCTTTCCAGGTTTAACCAACAGCAAAAATGCATACCCTGTTTCCTAACCATCGCCATTCTATATTATTATAGAGTCAAACTTATTTTTCCATGCTGGTCTGTATTGCAACTGCTTTGTTTCAGATGCAAAACCTTTTAATTGTGTCAACCACAGTCCTATACAGTGAACACTATCAGCACACCTCTCTTTCAAATATATATGACACATTTCAGAGCACAACCTCCCTACTTCTGTTAAACTGAACCTCACAAGAGGCAGCTCACCAGTTCTGATGTGATCCCTAGTCCCATACTCCAACCCACCTCCTTAACACTTTAATTCTAATCTGGGTAATCTAGCCAGAATTCAGCAAGTTTGTGATAGAGCTCTCTTTCCAGGAAAAAAAAAAATGTTAACAATTAAGCTCTGCATAGTTAAAAATTTGAGATTTTCTATATTGATATCGTCTCCCCTCTTCTCCATAAGCACCTCTCTCACCTATCATCTTTTATTTTTCTACGGTTTTGGCCAGACCACTTCTGCAACTTTAATTACTAACTCCACATGACTCAAAATATATTTTTTCTCAGGGAGAATATCCTGGGTGAAAGCATACGTAAGTGTTTTCACAACCCCATTTACATATCTCTTAAACTTGTTTCCTCTTGTGGGACTGGTTTTCCATTGCTTTATATCCAACTGTGTAAGCAGAAAAATACTATGAAAATGGTCCAAAGTGCACTTGCTCTACCTATGTATCCTTGTAAAAATAGAGGTAAAAGGCAACAGAAAAGTGTGTTCATAAACCCTAGTCATCCATACAAAGTTCCCTTCAACAGTTCAGAGCGTTTTCTAGAGAGAGACAACTTCTTTTCTCACGATGAACGTAAACTCTACCAGTAATCTCCATCCAGAACTCCACCAGGAATTCTCTATCTGGAATTCTTCCTGTAACTTCCATTCAATACAACCTTTAATATACTCACATATGTTACAATTTCTCTGTTTTTCTAGAGCTGTTCAGTATTGTAATCTCTCATGTAGCATCATATCAGATTCAGGTATGTGATTCCTCTCAAAATTTGTTTCTAAATGTTCTGTTTTAAACATCAGATACAAAATAAGTCAGGTATAATCTACCTATGGTAAGTTAATGAATCATTTTATTCCTTTTCTATTTTAAACTCTTTATATTTAATTATTGGTAGCTTTAAATTTGTTCTGTGTCTGGGAATAACACTCAAATAGTGCTTAGAGGATGATGGCAGCCTGGGTAACTCCTGACACTCTCATGGTATGTGTGTATGTGTGTGCGTGTGTGAAGAGAGCAGGAAGACAGAGGTCATTAATAACTGTACAATATCACTTAGTTTTGACAGAGTTATTACAACTACTTGTTATGGGATTTGTGACTTCATGTCATAAAGCTCTTTGAGTTTAACTTCCTCCTCAGCTGTAGAATTTCCTCCGTTAGCAGCCATTCTGTGTTTGCTCCCAGTTCAATTTTTTCACAACCAAGGCAAAACATCACAGAATCTGTATATACCCCACAGTATCTTTATAGCCATTCTGGCAGATAGGGAATGGGTAAGTAAACAATAAGGTGGGTGAAAAACAGATTGAACTGCTGGCTCAAAGGGTTCGGATCAGTAGTACAAAGTCCAACTGGCAGCAGTGTCCTTCAAAGGCTGATACTCGCAAGTACAGTTTAGTACATTCATTAACAGCCTGAATATTGGGTCTCTTCACAAATTTGCAGATTAGAACAAATTGGATAAAGTGTTTCACGCCCTGAGGAGCCCAGCTGCTATTCAGGAAGACCTCATCAGGCTGGAGTAACTAATTGATAGAAACTCGTTAACTTCTGCAAAGGAAAAAATAAAATCTTGCACTTTGATGGAATGCAGTAGTATAGCCTGTGGTCCAAGCGGCAGAAAGCAGTTTTACCAAAGAGGATCTGGTGGTTCCCTTGGGCCATGGTTGAACACAAATCAGCAGTGCACCCTTGCTGCGAAGAAGGCCAACCACATAGTGGGCTGTATTAGCAAAAGAATAGCCAGCAGGGCAAGGAAAGTAATTCTCCCACTCTATTTAGCTCTTCTGAGACTGCACCTAAAGACCTATGTCTGGTTTGGGACTCCTCAGTACAAGAAAGACATTTCTATACTGGGACAAGTTGAGGAGAAAGCCATCAATATGGTTATGGGGATGTAGCTCTTACATAGAAGGAAAGACTGAAAGAAATGGACTTGTTCAGTTGTAAGAAGCAGAGGCTGAAGATGCTATTGCTGCAGACAGCTGCCTAAAAGGAGGGTATAGGGAAAAGAGAGCCAGAATCTTCTCGGAGGTGCAGAGTGTTGAGAAGCAACAGACACAAGTTTCTACAAGGGAAATTCCAACCAGATATCAGAGATCAGAGAAAAGCTGTTAACAATGAGGCAGTCAAACACTACTTCAGATTCCTCAGAAAGGATGGAAATCTCCATCCTTGGAGATTTTCAAAACTTGACTGCACAAAACCTTAAGCAAGCTGTTCTAAAGTTGGCCTTGGCCTTGCTTTGAGCAGGGGATTGGACTGGAAGATTTCCAGATATCCTGTCTAACCTATATTATCCTATAAATCTGTGATCAATTTTAATACCATAACTAGATTATCTTTAATACTAGCCCTACTGAATAGTGCCTACACTTCTTCATTCCTTTTTCTTCTCTGTATACCTGCAACCTAAAATTGCTTTGAGGGTTTTTTCCTTTGCAAAATTTAGCTCAAGCTTGACTTTTGGCTATTCTTGTTTACTTCTGCTCTTTCTGTCTCTCAAGATACGGTTTTCTGTGCTGAACAATCTGTTTTCCTCCACTACTTTTCACTATTCCGATTGCTTTCAAAATCCTCCTTAAAGGAAAACATTCATTAATGTACCTCAGTGATATTATTCTTTAAATCATATGGAACCCTTCTATGCAAGTGCTTTTTGTATGTTTTTATAAATTTAACTTAAAGAAAACTGAAGCCTTGCCCACATTTTTATCCCTGATCACTTCAGACCAGTTAGTGTTGAAAAGAATTTTCCTACATTTCTCAGTTTTGCTACTAAAATTAAGGACGTCAGCTATGGCCTAAGAAAAGTTTACCTGACCATTTAGTTTAAGATAAAAAAACTCAGAATTATTTGACCAACTTCATAAATTTACTGCTTTAAAAGATTTTCTACAACTAACATAGGCAGATATTTTCAGTTGTGGATACGCACCTCAGTGTATGAGATGCTTGTTTGTAAGAGAGTGACTTAGAAAAACAGAGGGACGCAAAAGAAGAATGAGAAGTAGGTAAGTGATACCTAGCCAGGTAAGCAATAGCAGCAATCCGATAAGTAAAGTTAAGTTAAAAAAAAATAAAATCCTGTAACCTGAATAATTTTAGATTACCATTAGCTTTCCTAGCTACTGGTTTATTACAGACAATAGGTGGTTGCTACACTTCTTTTCCCACTTAATCTTTTCTTTCCCCAGAATCTGCCTTAGATAATATTGTCATGTTGTGACAAAGACAAGATCGTGCAATGGATGCCTGGATGGCCTAATTTTTTTTTTTTTTTTTTTTTTTTTGCATTTAGACAGCATCCTTTCCCTTTTCCAAAGCACCAGACTATGTTATCTCCTAATCCTGTCCATACTTCTTTTGAAGGCATACACAATCCTTAGACTGTGTGTATACCTTTTGCAAAGATGTGATGCCTGGCATCAGGCTGTGGATCTTACCAAAATTTTCGTAGTGTTACCACAGTTTCTTGTAGAGAAAAATGTCTTATTGTGCTGTTGTTTCAAAAATCTGAGCTTATATATTTTCAGGAAGAAAAAAAGAATTCCAGAAACTTTCATTGACATATCTTGCCAAACTACAGTTTTCTACCCTTATCCAAGTAAACAATATTGCAAAGCGCATCATTTATATTTAAAGAAAGCTAAGGAGTAATTCTTAGGCAAGAATTGTCCGAGCTTTTCCACATGCAAATCACTTCATAATTTACAACAAAACAGCACCATACGTCCCTGTCTTTTCACTGGTTTATTCAATAATGTTTCTAATGACTCTAAGTTGGACTGCATAGAAAAGCTACATGAGTTCAAGAAAGCAAAAAAAGAATAGCCTGCTCTGATGCTAGGGTGATTGGGCCATTTTGAGCATGCTTAGGGAATATCATATTTGGGGAGACTTCTTATGCAGGTGGCAGTGCAAGATAAGGCAGAAGAGTAAGGAGTTAAATAAAAGTCTTATTAGGCCATTGTGAAACTGAGCGGCCTTGTTGTTATCATTGGATTTTGCTGTAAGTTCTAGTTGGTCTGATTTACCTCTTTGTAAAATGTTTTTTATTCATTGGTCAAAAGGCCAAAATGCAAGCAGAATTTTTTTTTTTTTTTTTTTTTTCTTCAAAATTCCAAGCTAGCACATGCTTGGCTGTTTCTTCTAGAGGTCAACATATGATAAAATACAATAAACCAAAAGCAACATCTAGCAACTCATAATCTTAAAAGAAAAAAAAGGAAAAGCCAAACAACCAGGTGCATGGATTTTCTTTCTTCAGTTTGCTGATGACACAAAACTGAGAGGGGTGGCTAACATGCAGGAAGGTTGTGCCACCATACAGTGTGACCTGGACAGGCTGGAG
>RSEF01000001.1:91991796-92007246 GCA_003993805.1 Himantopus leucocephalus
GTCCAGCCTGTCCAGATCCCTCTGTAGCACCATCCTACCCTCACACAGATCAACACGCTCACCTAGCTTAGTGTCATCTGTAAACTTACTGAGGGTGCACTCGATCCCTTGTCCAGTTCATTGATAAAGGTGTTAAAGAGAACTGTCCCCAGTCATGAGCCCTGGGGAGCACCACTTGTGACCGGACACCAACTGGATTTAACTCCATTCACCACCAATGGTGGTGGACGTGTTTTAGCACTGCAAACTTGATTCGTTTTTCATGCCCCTCCCTCTGTTTCTTTCCACAGCAAACAGTTTGGGAGTCTATTTTTGTCAGTCACTGTTACTGTGGCTGTTACTCATTTTACCAACATTTTGTATAGCAGCTGACTACTCTGAAAGGACCCTGTGAATTCATAAACCCTGGTTGCTTTCTCCTTAAGCATTGATCTATTGAACATTAAGGTTGTTAATGCCTTCGGATGCTTGCCGGTCTTCCTACAGTGATAGCAAGTAAGAATGCTAAGTCACTTAGTGAGCTGTTGATTACTGGGAAGGAGGAAAGGAGGGATTAACCAGAAATGCTTTAATGTTTGCTTTTCAGTCAGCATTCATCACTCTAGATTCTTGCTCAGCTAGCTCCCCCATGCAGATCCTACTGGTGCTTCTTAAATCATTCTCCTGATATAGCTGAGCTGGTTTATCTGATACGCTTTTCCCTGTTGCCTATGATCTTCACACTACCTGCTCAGAGTTCCTTCTTTTCTATCTAGCCAGGCTGTTTCTGGCCTGATTTATTCAATTTCGCTAGATGAGTCAGTGAATTGTGCAAGGCTTTTCTAACTCGGTGTTTGCTATGGCTCAAATATGCTCTGAAATACCTCAGCACGGGTGTGCAGTGGAAATAAGACCCTCATCTGTACCAATGAAAGAGGAGGAAAAGAAGGAAAGTGTTATCCCAGCGATGGATAATGAGATGGATAATGAAAGATGACAAAGAGAGGGGGAGGAGGCCCCAGGAAAATGATAACACAAAGCTTGTAAAATGCTTTGAAGTATTTTCCACCCAATAAAGAATGCCATTATTGTAAAGAAGGCATACACTTATGGGAGAAAAAAGGCAATTTTGAATTTTCCATCTCTTTACAGAAAGGAAAATTCTGTAGAAGAGGTATCTGGTTCTGGAGCGTTAACAAAAGTTTCTGCCAGGTGTGAAGACAGGAAGAAAATACAAGACTGGTGACGAGGAGAAGCAGAAAAGAAGGGGGAAAATCTGCTTTATTCTGTCCAGACCTGTTTATCCCTCCCCAGTCAAAAAGATAAAATATTCCTCTTGTTTTTCCAGCTCTAATATCAGTTGACTATAATGAGCTAAAATGGCTAACTAAAATTTTGAAGCTGTTCTTAGCCTTTCTTGTGAACCAGAGCAGCATCCCTCCAGAGCACTTCTGAAATAAACTGGGAATGACTGGTGGCTCAACAGTATATATTTTTATGTTAATGCTCTGCTGCCCTTCATCTGATCTTACCTGTCCAGCTCATGTATGTATAGAAGAGTCTATCTCCTGGCTCCAGGATTTACCAGTGATACTGTTCCTCAGCCATCTGAAGTCTTAAAGTAATTATTTGCAATGAATCCACAATATGCCCCTTTGGTTAAATAATTTATCTCTAGTTTGCAGGAATATTTATCACCACACTGATAATTCTGACTGTGCAGGTTTTGCATCTCATAAAGTACATCTATACTAATGTAGTCATTTAACAAAGTCCTTCTATGGCCATATTGATGAAATAGTCCATAATTTTACTTTTGCATTTTCAGTAGAATCCAATAGCTGTATGAATTAACCAGGTATAGCAAGGGGTAGAATTTCACTTAAGCTCATTCTTTCTCCTCTTTTATGGGGGTAAAACTAGAAAAGCAACATGAGATAATTTGGGACAGATTTCCTTGGATAACTCTAGGTGTTCAATGACATGGTTAAACAGATTTCTACCCAATATGGTTCCACTGAACTTCTAGTTAATGTATGGGTTTTGAACACTGTAGTGTTAACACCTTGCTGCCGAAATATTTATGCTGGCTTTTAAATATCCCTGCGGAAATTCAAGCAGAACTCTGCAAAGTACATAACCTTTTACCTCAAACATTTCCATAAAAAATTATAAATTACTGGAATCAAAACTCCCTTTAAATTTCACCAAAAATAAATCATAATACAGATTTCCTAATTTTTATGGATTTTTGTCCCTCCAAAATGTATAAAATTTACAGTGCTGGAAAAGAAACCATCCTTTCATCGGTAAAACAGATACAGAGCAGGCTGCCTTACACTCATCTGTTTCTACATCTTTCCCCAAATATAACTTATGAGTACAAGGTGGTTTACTCAGAAGGTGAATACTACAGATCATCTCACAAAATACAAGGAAATAGTAATGTTTCTAAACTTTTCAAAATCTCTTCCACACTTATCAGAAATGCAAACATAAGAGGAATTCAATTAAGCTTTCCTGAATCCACTAGAGATGTCTTTTAGCAAATTGCTTTCATTTTGAGGAATTTCTAACACCCTAAGATGATATTTGTTACATAGTATTGTTCTGAGCTATAAATATTTCATCTAGGTATAAACTCCAGAAAAAACAAATCTAAGCAACTTTCAAGGGTTAACACAGTATTGCAAAACTGATATTTTAATACCACAATATTAAGCATAAAATTGGCTTGGACAATCTTTATTAGAGCAATGGTGAAAAAACACTAAAACTTTGAACTTTGTCAGCTGGATGAAAATTTACCAGTTTTGAAGACTAACAATCACATAGATTTCCTTCATTAATACCTTTCACATGTGCTCTCTGTTGGTCACTGCTAGGGAAGAGATAATAGGCTACGTAGAGCTTTGATTTTGCCTACAAGGTCTTGCTTATTTTGCTTAAAAAATTTTCATAATATTTTTTCCCCCTGACAATCTTCTAAACTGCTGTCATCTATCATCCTACATAGTAGAGAAGACCACAAACTCTGAGTTACCTGGATTAACACTGAAGATATATTTGCAGAGGTTCTAATAATCCTATTGGTGAATATTATCCATAAACCACAATCATGTATCAGTACTGATATTAAAATTCCTTAAGTGTCATTTTGCACTTAAGCTGGTTGAAGAAACAGCCTCTCAAACACTTTCCATGATGAATTCCTTTTTGGTCCTGTGACAAGGCAATTCATTGAAGAGAGGGTTGATCAGAGCCACTTTTGCAGCATCTCGCCTTGCCTCTGCTTTGCTCAAGCAGGTCTGAAAAAGTGCACAATGAATTTTACAGGTCTCAGGTGAAGTCTGTATTTTCCATTGCATTTCTTAAGTGTACTTTTCCATCTCAATACAAGAAAGGTAAAACACAGTTTAAAAAAAAAAAAGGTATTACCTATATTATTTATTAACTGCTTTTCTCATAAAATTTTGCTTCTGAGAGCCAATACTTTAAGTGAGAAATAGCTTTACCAATTTTTTTCACAAAAAAATGTTGGTTTGATTAAAGATTAATATATTTTATGAAAAATATGTCATTTTGGTGGCCTTTTAAATTGAATTTTTAAAGCTTTTCAGATATTAATTTGCAGCTTAGCATACTTTCTAGCAAAAGTCAAGTTTGGAGTGAATTAAGTTTCAAAAAAATGTTCCAGTCAAAAACGCACCTTAAATATTTGTTTGGGTTTTTTTACTTTTTTCTTCAGAAAACAGGTTTGATTTGACATCTGCAAAGCAGAATAACATCACTAAATTTCTTGATGATTCTGTCTTTTGCTTCTTTTATACCAACTATACTATGTAAGGGACTTTGAGGTGGCTCTGACTGCTCTAAAGGAACAACTTGAAATTTTTCACCTACTGTTGTTCACCCTTCCTTTGCTGCATAGCTGGTTGAGCTGCCAGCAGCTAGCTGCTTTCCTTGCACAATTTACAGGGAGCTACTTGCTAGTTTAGTCAAATCTTTAAAAATTGCTGCAAATGTCCCCACCTCACTTGCCCAACATCCTGCATTACATATGCAGTCAGGACACATCCATGTACCCCACATCAAGCCCGAGGATTTTAGTTATATCAAAGCCTTTACAAGACAAAATGACAAAATTGTGTGCCAGAAACAGTGAAAAGTGGAGCCCAAAGCACTAGCAATGCCTGAATTGCAACTGCAAAGACTAGATTATGTGAATTAAATCCAGATGGATATAGCAAATGATGTGCACCCCAGGATTTTGGTAGGCTTAAAAATGCCTCAATATATTTATGCCAATCTGACCAAAAGGTGAAATTGAAATATCTCAAATCTGGCAAACAGTCTGGGCTTGAACAAGCAAGTAAGGCACTCAAGAGTGTGTAGGCTCTCACTCAAGTAGACTCTGCACGCTTATTCAGCAGAGCGCAGAGTCTCCATTAGCTGTGTTCTAGAGGGTGAATCAGTCCCAGCAATGGCCATTCTCTTACTATATATCGAAAAGCAGTCACTCTCAAACTCTGCTTTGTTCATTCTTTCAGCTGCTGTCTCCCCACCCCACCAAATGCATGTATAGACAGTAATTTATTGGGAATGGGGTGAGAAAAACATTGTATTTTACGGTAATAGCAGTAATAACAATAAATTCCTAGTCTTTCCAAATGCCCTGGTTTGAGCAACACAGGACTAATTTCTCTTCTAATGCTTGGGAAAACTGCACTTTTAGAAGACACTAGTGTCTCAATTTGTGAAAATATTTACTTTATAGCCAGCTATGGTGTGTGGCTTTCAAGGTCTCAGTGTTTCTGAGCTCACCAGGTGCAGGGATGAGGAGGAGTGAGACCTGAGCCACTTGACCCAAGATGGCCAACAGGATTATTTCATACCATGAATGTCACATTCAATATAAATTAGAAAGCTTGCTGCAAAGTGCTCTCTATCCCTTGACGGCTGCCATCCAGAGAACTTCTTGTCCCGGTGCTGGAACCCTGAGGCCCTCCCTTCTTGTCACGCTTGCAGTGTCTGACATTTGCTGTCCATTTCTGGGAGTGCACAGCTTCCTACTGATAGAACTGACGGAGTATAATCCTTGTATATTTTATATTGCTATTGGGATTCATATTGGTTCTTTAGTGCATTAATGTTAATTATCTACTTTTATTCTATTAAATCTCTTTATGTTTCAACCCCCAGGTGTCCTTGTTTGATATAATACATTGCATATTCTTTTATGTTCAATTACAGCAGCATCCATAGATTCTTCTATCATCTTTTTTTCTTCCTCCGGGCTTTAAGAAATTCAGTATCTGACACAATTAATTTAATTCTACTGGCTTGTTTCTATTCACTTCAATAAGAGGTGTGAGTACACTGCATTTTGTTACTGCCAGGAGACTTCTAATTATGATGTAATAACTGGTTTCAGTTGCAAACCATTGTTTTTTTTAAATGCAATGAAAATGTATGCATAGTTCTCTGAAACAAGTAAAAGTAATGTTTTAAACACTTATCTTTTAATGAGATAGAATATTTTTTTTATTTGAAAGAAGACAACTTTACCCTCCCTTTTAAAATATCATTTTAAACAAGTTTGTTCACCCAAAAAACATGATTTCTAAAAGGACAGTGATTTTATATTTCTTTCATTTATTTCAGTTGTTCCTACAATGTTGTCTTAGAAGTTGACATCTCCCTGAATGTGTAAAATATCTAATTATTTTATATCCATTTCAAGGTGCTCAGTTCAAATTTTTTGTCACTGTGTATTTTTCATTATGTTTAAATATTCTCTTGCAGGTTGCGTTTGAATTTGTTTTCTTAGATTCTGAGAACAAAACTCAGACTTATGTGCTTTGAATAATAAATGTTATAATACAAACCAATCCAAATAATTGGGCTTTAAACCATCTTTGTGAAAATGAAATCTGGTACAAATGACAACTAAAAGAAAACTATTCATTCTTAAGTAAGACAAGGAAAGCTGTGGATCAAAGAGATTTATAAGTGAATGGTAACCCTTGAGAGATTAAGGGATTTACAAATCTGGAAGAAGTGAAAAATCCTTAACATTTACTAAGTGTAACAGGAGATCTAAAAACTTAAGCAGAAATGTAGATTATAATTTAAAGTGATGACATATGACTTTCATCTGTGATTTTTTTTTCCTTTTTTTTTTTTTACATACCAGTCATAGATCATACATACANAACTGTTTAAAGCTCATTTGAGCTGGGGAATAAAAGGTTAAAATTTTAATGTATTTTTTCAGAGTGCAAAGATTTTCGTATAGGCTCTTGGGCATAGGTTTACAAAGCAGTCTTGAATTATTCAGACCTGAAGGCATGGTGAAAGACTGCAGAATAAGTGTCATAATAGCCAATGGGCTAGGCCTTCAGGCCAGCTGATAGCCTCCAAAAAGAGTTGGGGGGGGGTTCTTCTCTGTTTTTGTGCTGTAACACATATTGAAACACTCTCCATCATCTCCACTCTTAACATGCTGGTGTATTTAGTTTTTTCTAGCTGGAAAGGGAGAAGGAAGCCTTAGCCTCCATCTCCACAGGGAAGAGGTGGTGTTGACCAGGCCAATATGGACAGATGGCAGTGAGCAAGGCTCAGAGAACCAGGTTTGTCCCAGTCTTTCATACATGTAGAAAACAGGGAAAGTAGGACCTAGTTGAAAGATGACCTTTCATTGTTCTCAGTAGGTGAAAGTACCCAAAACCCAGTGTTTCATTATAACCCATTTCAACTTAGATAATCGCTATTTATCTGACACAGTAAGTTCACTTGTCACACTCCCTGGTGTTGTAAACATTACTGCTGTGGGCCAGACCCTCAGTGCAATAAAATGTGTGTGTGCTGAGCAAGTTATTTGTGTAATGTAAGCAGGTGGCATACAGGTCAGTTCTGGCTCTGTCTGATCCTGTGGCAGCTCCATGAGGACTGGCTGCTGCTGAGTTACTGCAGCAATGGAATAAAACCAGCCTGTTGCTGTAAGTCACAGCAAGACCTGAAACCATTCAGAAGGATCAATGTTAAAGCGAGGTCCTTCTTGTTGTCTCCTCCCCTTCTGTTTCATGCCCACAAGGAGATCCAAACCAAATCATCACTCCTGTAAGATTTCCACTGCTTTCAATAAAGATTTCTACCTCTGCTTTGAGAGCCTGTCTGGTGAATCCCTAAGTTTCTAGAGGATGGCTGGTCAGCTATGTTCTCTTGGATGAGAAACCAGCAAAAGGAGACCCCTTGTCCTAAATGCAGTGGCAGAGGTATGAAGGAAGGCTCTGCTGCTTCTGCTGCTCGCTTACCTAAGTCACACATGCTGGACAGTAATTGCGGCAGCTCTCCAATTTCACTTCAGTGCTCAAGGGCCGCTAGTTGAGGCAGCTAAGTGACCACACAGGTCTTTCCTGGCACTGCTTATAGCACCAGTGAGGGAAGGTTTCAGAGGCCTCTTTGCCTGACCAACAATGTGAGTCAACCACTTTAAGAAATCCAATGTTTTCCTCATCCATTTGCTGCACTGGGGTTTTAGAGTTTAGGTTCCAGCCTTGCCTTCATTTGTGCTTTGGGTAATTCCTTTGGACAATTTTAACAAACATCAAATGTATATTGTTGCACAGTAAGCGTACTGAAAAACTTTATTAACACCAGGATGCTCAGGGGAAAAGAAGCAGTGGCTTTCTGTGGCTAGTAAAGCTCATAAGTTTATTAAGTTTCTGGATATTGGGGTGAGAAGTGAAAGGAATTTTGAGAGCCAGAAGTTAGCGTTTCATGAATATATTTCCATTCCTCACATATGTACTCATTCTCATCAAACTTGGTGCTGCAGTTAAAAAATGGGGTTTTATGCTTTTAAAAACCTTAGGTGACCTTCGTGACACACTAAATACATTTCCCATTCCAAGTTGGCAACAATTATTTCAAGTCTATGCTTTCTATGGTGTTGTGAAGAAACTTGTAAAAGAGACTAAATTTGCAACATGACCTACAAAGCCAGTGAATCCAGGAGTTGCCAGATCACTGACAGAAAGCAAGGACAGCTTTAAGTGCTTGGTTAAAACATAAAAAAAGGAAGTGTGTAAGACTAAAAGGACTAAGGCTTAGGGGCAGCTGTAAATAAAAAATTCAGCACTTTTCATCACCACTGGCATGAACGTTTAACTAAGCACATTCCTTGCCTAATACAAATAAAAGTTTCACTTCAACGATGTATTGCTGACTAAGAAAACAGTTGTCTTCTGTTACATTTCTGAGAGATTTTCCCAGTGTTGATGAGTAGAATGGAATACAATTATACCAACTTGGAGTAATGCAAAAGCAAGCTTAGCACAGTACATTTAGCAGAAATTTTAAGTTAAAAAGAAGAAAGTCTCTCTAGTTCTGCTAAGTATGTATTTTGAAGCTACAGAGTTTCTCCTTACTCTACCTGAAAATCTAAATAGTGAATAAATAATTCTGGTACCTCTTCCTTCACATTTATCTCTCAGTGTTTTTGGTGGCTAGCTCATATTCAAAGCTAGAATGCTGAAGAAGGAACAGCAGCAAATGCAGCATTTTAGCACCCCGCGTATATGTGACAAGGAAGATAATCCATTGTAGGCACAACAAGAGAAAACTTATATGGAGATAAGCCCATCAATTAAGTTGTAACTGAAACACTCAGGCCTCTAAATACTATGGACAACATTTATTTGACTTACAAGATTTTCAGAGGAGCTTAATTGGTCCCTGTCAACTGATGGCAATACTGATAACAAACACTATATTTTTTATACAATTTATCTGTTTGTCCATACCCCATATTTGCAGTCTTACACGTAGAGATGATAAAATGTGGAAACATCTACCAAATTATTTAAGCCATGGAAACCTTGAACTGAGATGGAGACAGTGTTTCTTTATTTTAAACAGCTAATTTCTGGCCACTTGATATGAAAATGCTGAAGAAGAAATTAACTGCATCCCTAAATCAGCGTCATCACATAGGCTGCAGGACTAAAACTATTTATTCCCTCTCCTACATTGTGTTTATGAAGGGGTTCTTCACACCACAAGGGACTGAGGAAGGGCTGAAAGCACAAACTTTATATTTTACCAATGAGCATTCCAGTTACATGCAACTTTGATGCTTGTGTATTTGTGCTCTTGACAGTATTAATATTGTTGTGACCATAATAATCTATGGATGTACCTGAGGGAATATTCACTGAGTAGTGACTTTCTGTTTAATCAATCAAAATTTCATTAGACTGGGAAAAACAGATGGGCTTTTTAGTTGCACAAACCTACATGCATTCAAATCCTACAAGTTCAAAGGAGTGCTAATGCATTCAAAATCTGGTCCATTTTTTTATCCCCAGCTATATTGCCTAGACTATAAAGCATACTTTAATTAATAGTAGCAAGGAAACTTCAGCAAGCACATAAGCAAATACTTAAGCAAAAAATTCTGCAGAAATACAGTGAAAATGAAAAATCTGAATGCCTGTCTTCTGTCATGAGAGAAAGAAGCCTAATCTGAACACATTGCAAATCCAGAAAATTCAAGGCAATTTTTAGTGTTTTGTTTTCTTGGGGAGTAGGAGGTAGCAGTTAAGTAAAGTTAAGTACAATTCCCCAGCTCTGGTCAAAGCCATTGTAAACCATCATGGCTTGCTCAGTCCATATCCTAGTTGAGGTTCTAACTCTCTATTATGAACTGAAAGAGCCCATGTCACACGGCTGGTTTCCTTTATGCTGTGAGAAAACATTCCAGAAAGCAAAATTCACAGTCTCCAAACTGTTATTTGGGTCTGTTTAACAGGAGGGCTGAACTGTAGCATCCAAGACCCATGGATGTTTACCAAATTGGTTAAAATACTTGGAATAATAGCAATTGCCTCAGGTTCTAGATCTTAATAGATAACATGTACACATTAGATTACAGTGATTGAGTACTTGTTGAAACATAGCTGCATGTATGAGAAGAATACTGTTGCATTGACCCTAGTGGAGATGACAGATCAATGCTGGTCTTCAGCTGAAGAATAGGCATCTGTAAACAGGTTGGTCATAGGGTAACAGCATTGCCTGTGTAGGTTAAACAATTAGTTTTTACTGACCTCCTCCCTGCCTTTTTTAAAAAAGTAAGATGGCTAGATTTAGAAATATATTCTGGATAAATTGACCTGCAAATTCCCCTCTTTGTCACAAAACAAAGGCAAGTAATGAGCTATATTATGTTAATTAATATCTGCTATGTATACTCTGAATTTTCTGATTTATTGCAACACTTTTTGCTTCTTCACTGTGCAAACCACTAGAGGGCAATTAGATTTACGATTTATCTTTTTCCTCCTACTATTGCAATGGGGTAGGCATGTTTTAGTAGTGTAAATCATGCACAAGCACCTTTTAGACTTGGGTAGAAAATGACTCTATAACAGTATTACCCTGCTTAATTGCTGAAAAACTGAAATAATGCCACTGTGCACCAAAAAACCAGATAAATAAAAAAGAAAGTATAATATAATAATATAATAAGAGTACATATATAAAATCTTGGCTATGACAAGCTTGGAACATGACAAAAATGCCTTACCAGTGAGTTAAAGAAGACCTTCAACGTGGAAGGTTCTGTTGTAACCACTGCTGATGTCTGAAATTCAGTACCCGGTAATCCAGAGAAATTAAGGAGTTTTCTGGAATTGTTGACTCTGTTTTTATAGTCAGTTATGAACGATCAGGGGAGAACATCATGAACATTATGAACATCAGGGGAGAAAAATTGGAATTTTACCCAGGTAAGCTGCTAGCAGAACAGACCTCAAAAGGTAATCCACCTTGATCAAGAATGCTTCAGAAACTGGTCTCTCTGCTGTAAAAAAAGAAACACTTGTCTCACTGATATAAATGTCTGGCTGCTTTTCATGAGACCTTATGTTCCGCAGAGCATTCACATATGTATTGGGTAACAATCTAGTTCAAAATCTATTAAGTGAAAGATGATATTGAAACATAAATTCCATGAAAGTCAAATTTCCAAGCTTCAAACTTGACAATCCAATAGAAGCTGCCACTTCAGTAAAGAAATGGTATTGATGATATTCAGTCCTGTATTGGTATTGAAATAAACCACAACAAAAATTGCTAACGTCAAGAACACCACACGTTTAGGATGCTGCTGTAAAGTACTTTGGCCTTTGTTGTCCAAAAGTGTAATCATTAAAAACAATAATCCAGTGTCCACAGGAATACCAAATATAGTGGTGTTGGTAACCTACAGTACTTCTGCTGACCTCATCATTAAACCTGTATATTAAAACATTTCTTAAAAAAAAAAAAGAAACAAAACAGCCATATCATCATCAGATTGAATATTGTACAGCTGTTAAATACATTTGTGCCAGTTTTGTGCTCTGCTTTACCCATCAAGTCATTAACCACATGTAGGCTGCAATTAGCAAAGCATCACAGGGAAGTCCCAAGAATTTTTGACCAATTTTTGCCCAAGCCAAGCCCCAGAATTTTAATGTCCAATGTCTCTATCCATCTTTGATGGAAGGGGGAACTACCCACAAACTCCATGCTTTTGCTAATTAAAAGAAAATTATAGTGGTTCATACAAGAAACACCAGGTATTTAAACCTCTGTGGCTTAATACAAACAACAGCAACAGGTAGCCCTCTAAATTGGGGTGGGGGGAGGGTGTGCACATGCATAATCTTTATTTCTCTTTTATTGTCTGTTTATAGCAATTAAAAGAGTTTAGAATGTAAAATTTATGGGTTTATTTCCATTCTTCTTCATGAGTCCTTATGAAGGTAATTCAGCGTTTGGACAGCCTGTCTTTCTCAACTGACTGAAAGTTTCCACTCAAGTTCCAGTTTTCTGCAAGCTAATAGTCACAAGACCTTTTAAGCATGCTAGAGAAGCACCTCTTTTTACTGCCATCCCCCAACAAAAATGACGCAGTGTCCCGACTTTTGTTGAAATCCTGAAACATGCTGGGGATGGCAGTATCTGTCTGGGAAATACTTGGTGATGTATATGAGGTGGTAACATCTCAAACTACCGCTGCAGTTTGCTGTGATTTTTCAACCCAAGCCAAAATTAGCACATCAAAACACTGACGTGCACAAAGCTGTATCAGGTCAGCTGTAGCATGTGGCCACAATATCATTTTTAGTTGTCAATTTTTTGTGAGGCTGCTTTATGTTTTTAACCACTAAGTTTATGGTCACAAGGTTGAAACAGCATAGCAATTTCAAATATATCACTAAACCCATTTCAGCTGAACTAGTAGAAAATCTGTGTGTGTATATATATGCCTAAGTGCTTCATCCTAAATTATTCATACATTAAATGTTACAAGTTTCTAAAAGTTGTCTACTAAAAGTCTTTTCAATTTCATAATGTATACCCGATAACCATTAATTTTTATGTTTTCATTATATATCATGTAGGTTTGTAGTAATTTAATAAGGCATGGAAAATGTATACATGTGTTCAGGTGTACAATTAATTGTGCTATGGTACTGTTCTGAACGGGTACCAGGATTATTAATGTTTTATTAAGATGTCCCAATATTAATTTCTCCTGTAAGAACATGCATTCGTTGGTTTCATTTTTAAACATTCCAGGCAGATCATATGCTGTGAGTCAATATTTTGTATCCTACTAGTCTAACAATGCAATCTATTAACCCTGAGGACTTTCAGAAATAGTAGCAAGATTTGCTTTTACTTGACAGGTTTAGTGAAACATAATACTGCAATTTATGTCTCATTTTGAAAGGCCATACTCATTCTTGTAATTGCATTTTGTATTTTGAATGATGCCTATGAAATGGCTGAGTTTTTAAAATAATACTATTAATATGCATTGAGAACCACTTTTTTCAGGATTAAATTATCTGTGCTTTATAAATATTTACTTTGCATGCTATGGGTTGCTGAATCAGTTAGCTGTATTGATTTTATTGAAGTCAATCTCAAGTGTCCCATTCAAACAGATAGTATTTTATGCATAAATGTATGTGTGCTCCCTCCCTACCTACGCAGATCTTTCTCAACTGGAGGTTTATAGTAGTAGAAGTGTTACAACGTTGAAGGGCAAGAACTCCATATATCGTTCTTCTTTAGTTCTCTCCCATCTGTGAATTTGAATTTTAAGGGTTTCACAACAGTGTATTTGGTTTTGACTGTAATGTCTAGTTATGAGGTGAGATTATCTTTCTCTGTGCATTCCTCTGCTGTGCTTTTTAATCAGCTGAAAAAGCCTCTTGTTCTGGAGTTAAGTGTTGTACCGGGTGAAGGTGTCTTAGGGTATCCCGTGTGAAGTTCTCCTAGCCTGCAAGGATTGTTGTTTTTTTTTCCTGGAGCAGGCTGCTTGGAAGGTCAGAGTTCTGCAGAGCAGAAATACATGGGCTGTTCTATTGCGTTTCCCTAAATGAGCCCTGAGTTCAGTATTCATAAATACTGTTTTATGTGAACCAGATTTGGAAGAGGATTAAATGGTGAAACAGGTGATCTAACACAGCATTCTTTTCTGTTTGATTTCTCACCTTTGAGTAGGAAATGCCTTGCCTCTGCTCATGGAAGTCTGTGGATGAAGTATGGGGAAGAGAACTCTCTGATTTGAATTACATCAGTAAGTTTGTACCAATTTTATGCTAGAAAAAAAAAAGACAAAATTGATCCCGAACTTCTATGAATTCTGGCTAGGCACTCACCTCAACCAAAGCAAACAAGACCATGAACAGGAGAATGTCCAACTAAAAGGGAGGTGTTTTGGCTAAGAGTAGAAGGGTTATGCAGTGACAACCTTTTGCTGCCGAGAGAGTGGAATATAAAGAACACGCACAAGATAACGACCTAGTTCATAATTTTAAAACTTAAACCAGCTCTTTCTAAAAACCCTTTTAACTGCCTTCATAGATTTAGTTTCATACCTGAATACAGAGAAAAATATAAGCTTTTCAAATAAAATAAACATGTGATTCAAAATTTATTAAAGATTATTTAGTGAGAAGCTAGTGAAGTTGTCTTGCATGTCTTAAGTCAATCTGTGGTACATAATCAGTAAAACTATAACATTCAAACAGAGTTAATAAGTTCCAAGTGCACTCTTCTGCAGCTGCAGCCTGTTATAGCTTGTAACTTAATGCATGCGTCTTAAGGAAGCTGTCAAATTGGTTTCAGTCTAACAAACAGATACTATTTAAATCTGTAGAAAAAGGGTCAGCAACTGAGGTAGGAACCAGCAATTTTTTTAATGGAAGGTTTTATATCTTCTCTTTCAATTAATTTTGCATATTTTTAAATTAACAAGTGGATAGCTTTAGAAAAAAAAAATGTTGCAAATGCAAGTAGGCAATATAAATTAATTTTCCCATGATCTTCTTATGTGTTTATAAGCTGTCATATATTAGCATGTTAGTAATGGTTAATGTTAGGATATACTGGTCCCCATGCTATAATTTCTATTATCTATGTATAATATATACTCTCTGGTGTAGTACGAATAAGAATAAGGCCCAAATCTCCACTAAACCAGAATGAAACAAGGTGTTAAGAAAATATGGTCATGTAGCAAGTACTGGGGCACAAACAATATGCTGAGGGGCCTTCAGAGGCCTATTTCCTTCTCCACAATGGACAGAAATCACTTAGCAAAATGTTCACAAACCAGCTAACTACAGTGCAATTCATCTAGGAACCATGAATTCAAGTTAGGTGATAAAAAAAACTTTGTGGAAGTACTTAGCTTTTTCCAAGCTATATAATAACATCTACTGGATACCAGCACATTTTTTAATGTTGAAGCAACAGTTAATAAGATGCAATGGTTAAAAACTGTTGTTCAACAAATTCAGGCATGGAACAAGGTGATATACGCCAACTGAGGTAATTAAACTTGGGAACACTTTACCAAATGTAGGGATTGATTCCTGGTTTCTTCAAGTTCTACAGTGATGTTACCTTATATTTGTGAATTAGCTTTCTGATTAATTCTTTAGGCTGTGTAGGGAAAGGGGAAAGGACTTCCTGATTCTTCTGCTTGTGTCTTTCACTGGCCTGCATTAGTCTCAAAAGTGTAGTAAGGCTACTGGGACTACTTGAAAACAGGACAGGAGAGAGAGGACACCAGTGGTCGGTTATAGCACAATCTATAAGAAGGTCTGGAAGAAGCAGCTAGGGAATCACAGGCCTGTCAGTCTGACCTCAGTGTCGGAAAAGGTTATGGAGCAGATCATCTTGAGTGCCATCACATTGCACGTACAGGACAACCAGCTGATCAGGACTAGTCAGCAGGGGTTTATGAAAGGCAGATCCTGCTTTACTAACCTGATCTCCTTCTATGACAGCTTAGTAGCTGAGGGAAAGGCAGTGGATGTTGTTTACTCGGATTTTAGTAAAGCCTTTGACACTGTTTTCTACAGCATTCTCCTGGAGAAACTGGCTGCTCATGGCTTGGAT
>RSEF01000001.1:92016447-92052197 GCA_003993805.1 Himantopus leucocephalus
AAAAGACCAACCCCAAAAAGCCCAAACAAGCAAAACCAAAGCCAACAGAAACCCTGTAGAAGAAAATAAAATCAGTCTGTAATTTAATTCTAATGACAACACAATAAAATAAGTGTTCAGTAGCGCAATTGATGAGTATCACTAACTGAGGCACAAGGCAGTTCCACTGACTTCAGTGGAGTTGTTAGCCAATGTGCTAAATCATTGCAGGACCACAAACTTTGGGATCTGCTCCTCAGAGTTTACAATGTTTGATAGCAACTCTGCTGAAAGGTCTAGATATTCTCAGCTACTATGACTGTAAAGAAAATAGTGTCATTTTTAATGACAGGGGGCAAGTCTGAATTCACTAAGTCATTGATGACTTAGTGAATTCAGACTCTCTTGGCATCCCCAGACTTTAGAGAAATCTTAAGACAATAACTAGCTATTATATGATCTCACATACTGCACCTCACCTTTGAGGAAAGTTCCTTGACAAAAATCAAAATAGCTACTGCCTTCTCAGCTTTCAAAGCCCTCCTTAAAACTCACCACCTTCATCACTCTTTGGAATGCAGTCTGTCAGCCAGCTGCCTCTGTAGCCTTCGAAATCCCCTTTGAAAATCCCATCTTAAATCTGACTCTGGATACTAAATCATCTCAAAAGAATAAGTAATATGAAAGGATAAGTCTGGCAGTTCATTTGAACTAATTTTGAAATAAAGTAACTCTATGGGCTTCTATACATTTAACTACCATTCTGATCCACCCTTCTCTAGTAATACATCTAGTTGCTAGAAGCTGAAAGATGCTTACCTTTTTAGTGGGCATTTTTATTTTAAGGAGTTCCGCTTCTCGACTAAGTACTTGCCAAGGTGCATGTATACGGACAAAACTCAATCCTTGGCTCTTATTCTGCAACATAAAATAGTGAAAACAACATATTTCGATATTATTGAACAGAATATAGTAATAAGGTTTCAAGATGTCAACTCCAACTAAATCATGCAACAGTAGGCAATCATACTGAATAACCAACTTCTGTTACAACTGGGCTTACGAGTGACCTCTTCTTTAAAAGCTGAAACTTCTAATGCTCTAAAATCCATTAATATACTGCCTACAGTGTGCATGTGTGTGCGCCATGAAGGCAGAAGGCCTTCCAGACTTTGGAATCATGTGAACCAGAAACCCCCAAGCTACAGCTTCCACACTCAGATATTTTGTAAGTCATCTGACTTCCTTAGTGGGCTTTTGTGCTCACCTGAACCAACAAAGAAAAAATATTTCTTTTGCTCTTGATGGGCTTTGCTTTAGGTTCCCATTTTCAATGTCGCCCAACTATCTCCTGGACACTTTATCAGACTAGTAGTTGCTTGCAGGGGACCAGGCCCAACATTTACTGACCTAAATATTTGCAGCTGGAGTACCAACCCTCGAAAAAACTTTCAAATTTAACCTCTGAAGAGAGACATGAGCCCAATGTTTATATAAATAACTGGTTATGCTGTGCAGAGGCGGAAGACTACACAACAGGGCCTCTGCATGGCCAGTTTGCTGGGATCTGGGCTGTTGAGAGGGTGCTGTCCTGGTAGCACATCTGAGTTACACAAAGGCACTCTAAGATCAGAAGGCAACACCCCTGGAAAAAGCATGAAAATGAAATGTAAGCGTGTTGATACAGAATTTTGATACAAGTTGGGCTGAAATGCAAAACTCTGGTGCCCCACCTGTGAGTAGCTGCCTGTTGTATGCACAAACAGTTGCATATGTCTAGAGAAAGAATGTTAATGGACATAGCTTAATGTCACTATAATCAACAAGCAACATAACTCTACAAAGCTGGGAACACAGGCCATATCCATGGAAACTTAGCATCTTCTGTTGAAAATGGACTCCAAGAAAGTTCTATTTCTCAAAAGCTTTGAGTTAAGAAAAGTTTTAAACAGAAATATGATTCACAGTCTAAACACGTCTGAATCTAAAAGACTATTGTAGCACTTTTACCTCATAAAAACCTCTCCTGTCAGCCACAATGATTTTTTTTATGGTTTTGCATACAATTTATATAAATTTCCAAATAAAGCTGTATCATATCACTTTGGTATCAGCATTTTAGAACTAGTATTTAATCTTGTCAAAGTGTATGAATGCTCACAACTTCATGTAAACACCAAAAATGCATTTGCTGAATGTTTCATAATACTTCCTGATTTAAAAAAAAAAAAAAAAGAGTTAGTTGGAAATCCTACTAGTCTTATTGCAATCATTTTGCTCTTATTTCCTGTATAGCTGCAATATGAACTACAAAGATTACTACATCACTTTCAGCTACCGTTTCTTCAGCTGACCGATGGTATTTTAAAGAGCTGAACGGGCTGCAGAATGTCACTCTCATCAGTCCACTGGGGAAGTCAACTTTAAGAGAAGGAAGTAAAAATTTGCTGAGCATGAGCAGATGTTCTAGTAATCATTTGCTGAAAATGTATTAATAACAGATGAGAATTTAAATTTCAGTGGGTGAAGATCAGGAGGCTTCTTCTCAGCTTTAGCTAAAATCAAGCTTGTGTCCTCTGTCTGGGGGAATATATTCCACATTGCCAAGAGAAGTGACAGTCTGATCTAATTGGTTGTTTCCAGCTCAGGCTCATGTGACTACACAGATTGCAAACAAAATCAGTCAGATAATTTGAGAGAAAAGACCAGATGAAGAACATGACCTTTGTATATTTGAAAAAAAAAATGTTGGAAAGTTGTGCTATTCACGAAGTGATAATGGATGTTGAGGAATCAGAGTCTTAAAAATCTCTAAAAACCTTAAAAATCACCCCATGATAGGAAATTGAGGTAATTTTAACAAAGACTACTGCAAAGTAAGTAAAGTAGGGAAAACAGGACCAGGTGATTCCTGTTGCATGGTAAACAAAATGTTCAGAACAATAGACTGCTTAATATTTAGCTTGGGATTACTAGAACCATGTTTCCCACATGTTCCTATATTTTCCTAACATTAAAATTTATCAAAGAAATTTAAAATAAATTTTAAATCATCAATCTCATATCTTATCTCAAGGGATAAACCTAGTTTTCTATTGAGCCACCAAAATAGAAACCTATACCAGCTACTCCTCTGGTAAGGCTCCTTTCCCCACTTTTCAAGCCTTCACCTGCAGTAGTTCCAGTTGTCCATTTGCGTATCCTTTTCGTCATTATCATTATGATGACTGGAGAAGATCTGTTCAGGTAACTTATTCCCAGAGTGCTTATTGTATTGCAAACATTACCAAAAGTTAGAACTTGTTTTTCTCATTGCCAGAGTGGATTTATACCTGTCTATTGGAGACATCCACTAAATGGTGTCACTTGGTTAATCACCTGATTAACCACCTTGTAAATCAAGGTACATGTATTCACGAATGCAATTTAATATTTGCTCTAATGAAATGCTGTCAGTCTTCTATTTTGAATACTCACAATCACCATTGCTTATTCATTGTACTCTAGATCTATCACTAAAGCTAACATGTTGTGCTGGCTAATGTTATTTTTGTCTGACCATTCACTTGTTATTTAATACGGCCATCCTTAATCGAGCCCTTTTTCACTTACAGCTGGTGTCCCACAGGACTTTATTCTTGGCCCTGCATTGTTCTGTGTCTATATCATTGTACTCCCTGATTATATTACTCAAATGACTAAGCATTGCTATGCAGATGACAAACAGATTTGTTGCTCTCATGATCCTTTTTTCATCAAATTTATATTCCATATTACAGAGTTCTTCCAATAAAATTCAAGAGTGGAAGTTTTTCAATAAGTAGGTTCTGAATTATTCAAGATATATTTATATCTTGGCTTCTTTTCTATTTTGTAAAACTGAACTAGGCCGTCCCATTTCAATAGGAAAATTCAGCATTAAAGTCAAATGGAAGAAAATCTGGAAGGTCTGGTTTGCTTTTCAATCAGCACATGAAGAAAAATATATCTGATATTTCTTTCAGTCTATCATGTATTCCTAGTAGTTTAAAACAGGACTTTAACAGCAGTCTATATTGCATTTTTTTTCTGTCTTATAGTGGAAATGTATAGGCTGAATAAAATTCAAGTTTCTCCAAGGAGAATTTTTCCATCTTTCATGCCTTAACAGTAAAATACATTAGTGCCTGCATGAACTGCAGGTCTAAGATTTATTGCAAACTTATCATCATCAAGGCCACAGCAGAAAAAAATGTATTATAACTACAAAAGCTCTCATATAGATGCATATAAAGAATGTACTCCTATTGACTACAATTTGACCAGTGAAAACTCAAAAAGTGATTATTCTTTTTAACTAAAAGCTGAATGTTCTGAAACATGGCTAGACAAGCATAATAGCTAGACTAAGTAAAAAAGCTCTCTCTGCCCAAAAATTTAGATTTTTCATTGAACTTAGGTTTCTACAAAAGTCAGATATCAAGTGAGAAGTTTTTTGTTCTAAAATTAGTGACACATCCATATTTCTTAACCAGTTTGACAGTTACAGTTGTCCAACCATAACATGGAATATTTTTAAACCACTATAACACAACTACCATGCTTTTGTTAATCTCTTCCAGTTCACAGTTTCGTAATTCCAGCCCTTGCAGGGACAGGCCACAGACTGAGGAGATGCACTGTGAAGCATTCTCTATTGGAACAGGAGCTTGTAGAGAAGTCCTGTTGCTCCATAAAAGCACAGCATGAAAAAGGTGCTCAAAAAATCTTCGTCCAGCTCAAAGATTTTTCATAGTGTCATTAGTTTGTCAGGCCAATTTGACTCCCACCCTAGCTCATTTGGACAACACATTTGTCATGTGTCAGCCATGTCACCTCAAGACGAAGTTTTCTCAAGAGTTTATTTAGACACCTCTAATATGAGCTAGAGCACGTGGTGCTAAAGGCATCATATTTGTCAGTCACAGTCAAGACAACAAAAAGGGCAAAACTAATAATTATAATCTCGTAGAGTCTCAGACATTTTTGTGGTTAGCATATTGCTCCTATCAACTCTGTAAATACAAAATTCATTGCTGAATGCTCTGTTTTAGTAAGTCTTTCTCATTATTTCCTCATCACTCATCCCTCATCCTATATTAAAGGAATATAATTGTATATAATGTATAATTAAAGGAAATCAGTTATTTTAAAATACTTTTCCAAATAAATAGATTTCTGCTGTGCATCTTAGTAGGAAGAAAACAGAAACACTGAAGGGTAGAAAGAAGCTGCACAGAAGTGATTAACTACTGTCTAAGGGAGTCCAAGGGAACTGCTAATATTTCTTATGATTTTAAAAAAATATACATAGGAAATGGAAAGGCATAAATTATAAAACCTGAAGCATGTAAACTTCCTTCTTAAAAAGACAAACTATCCGAGCCTTAAACATTTTATCCTTCTGTGATTATTAAATAGACAGAAAAATACCAGACACATACAGACAGAAAGTTTCTAATGACTTCAGTTAATATAATCAGACATCTCTTGCTGACATTGGTAATACCAGCTGCACTAGGAAAGCAATGAGACAGTTTGTAGGGGGGAAAGACAGGTCTCAGTAGCTCAGTAAAAGTAATCATCTTCCCATTTATTCCATCACCAAATGAGTCAGTCATGTCTGCAAATGCAATTGTTCAAAATTAATGTCTAGTCTCCTGATACCAGCCCTGGAAAGTGAGGCAAATAACAATGAAAGTGCAAATAAAATGCAATTTCATGTTACTAGCACAGAACTCTGATCACCTACATTTTACAAAAGCCAAGCCAAATACTGAGCTGTTGGCCCCCTGCATGGGTAGCACGTGATGGAATGACAAAGCTTTGACAGATACAGACAACGACTGTGAAAGCATCTATGTTTTGTGCAAAATGTATTGAATCTCAATTTGTACAAGGATTGGCATTTTGCTGATATTAATGATTTGTATCCAAGATACAAAATCAGTTTATTGCAAGACATACATATCAAAGGTTCGTCAGTTACTTTACAAAAAGGAAGGACAGTGCACTGGTCTGGGTGAGACAACGAGAACCAGAATGTCTTGACATGGCGATGTCAGTCCAGAGCAATTCCCTACTCATGTTATCTATGTAATTGTAGGCAAGACATTTAATTCTGTCACTCATTAAATGAAGATAATGGAACTTCCCTTTTCAAAAGACATTTGTGAAGATAAATATGTTACAGATTGAGAGGTGCTCAAATACTACAGTAAACAAATAAGAGTGTATGGCTACAGACAGTAGCCATGCTATGCATCTTAAAATTTTCACATTTTCCTTCAAAAACTGTAGTCCTTTTACTTCCCCTTTTCCATTTTCATTATTTCTCTGGGGTGTAGATCTACCTTACTGTATGGCTGTACAGCACCTATCATAATGGGATCCTCATTAATGACTGCAGAATCTCTTGCAACAGTATTACAGCAATCCCTGACAGCTCCAAAAGTTGTCCCACTCCTGACAACCACTCACACATAGCACAAGTGTAAAGATGCAAAGCACAGGCTTATTCACTGATGGCAAAGCTAAACTCTATCTAGTTCACAGAGTTAGGTTTATTTTTAGCTGCTCAGCAACCTATGAAGCAGACATGCTCAAGTCCAAATTTCAGACCTTAAGTAAAGCTGCAATAATTTATACATTTTGACAGTTTGCCCTTCTCTTTCTTCATTTCTACCAACAGTGGCGGTGTTGATGTCCTGTTTATTTTACTGTCTTACTCCCACCTCTGAACATAAACAGTTAAAGAATATACTAGTATGTATAAGCAAAGAACAGAAGGCCTTGGAATGAAAGTTCTGGCCAAAACACTTTAAAACAAACTATATAACCTTAATTCCTTAGATAAGGCACTGTGGAATGAAACTTTGCACATCTTTTGCAATGTTTCTTCATGGCATTGCTACCTTTCCAACCAAAATCTTCCCACTCACCTATAGACACAAAGTGTCTCTGAATAGAAGATGATACAGGAAGCCTAAAAATGCACACGTGCTTCCCCTAAAGAAGATGGAAATATTTAATGGCACACAACAGAATGAAAATGAGCTGTTAGAAACTCAAGCACAAATGTAGAATAGATTGTTAAGTCTGCCAAATACAAAAAAGGCACAGACCTCTGCATTACTGCAGAACTCAATGCAGAACCTATATGGACGTGGGTAACAAATATGTCAGGATTGTCATTCATTTTTAATTCTTTCTGAAGGCACATTTTGGATTTCAAAATTAGTGCATTTTCCTGATTATTTTCCAAATATTTTTCTATAGGCACTAATTTCTACAGCATGAAAAATGTGACAAAGGTAAAGCAAAATCTTTTCTATTTGTTTACAATAACTTTATCAGCAAATTTCTCCTATGTCAGTGACACAGATTTCTTGCTACAGAAGCATATCACAATTTCAATAGGTATTCCAAGACTGAAGAATACCAGATATAATAACAAAATGCAAAAGTGAAAAAACCTCACCCAAAACAGAATTCCTCAAAGAGGAAAGGAGGAGTGTGTCTACTCTACCATCTCCGGTATTTTGGCAGTGTCAATGGAAAAACACGTAATCAGCTGGCCTGGATACGTTCAGAGCCAAATTAGCTAGCAAATAAGCCAATATTCTGTAAAATATATCACATCAAACTTGATTATCAATAATAAAATCAACAAACTTCTTGAGGCCAAAGAGTTAACATTAAAAAGGGCAAAATGTAATTCCTCTTGAGGGAATGAGACACACTAATCTGCACAGAGATTTATACCCTAAACCATTTTCCAGATGAATCAGCAAGATCGTGGAAGTCAATCTTTAGACCAGATAACAGGCATGTTACCAGTTGGGGGATTAATGAAATAGAGACTGAACCCCTACTCCAGCAGACTCAATCTAAAGAAAAAAAAAAATTGGAGGGATAGGTTAGGTTAGGATACCAAAGTGAAAAACAGAGGAATGGCACCTTAAAATATTGCTTCATTACTCAATACATGATCTGGGACATAAACAAACAAGCAAATAAAGGGATGATTCAATTTTGTGTTCAAAGATTTTAAATTTCAATTCATTCTAAGGAAAAAAATTTGGAGGCTTTACTTTTTTTTAATTTAAAGGTGTTAACAGATGGTACAAATGTATTTTGTTTACTAAGTATGTTCTCCTAATCATATGCTACAAGGCTTTCCAGGATGGTGTCTCCCTTTAGGGTCTCTCACCAAAGATCAGTAGCAGCAAGAGGAAGGTTGGCTGTATTTGCAGATGGTTGATTGGAAGGGGATGAAGATGAAGATAGTCAAAGTGTTCTGGTTGGCTTGTTTTCTGGTGGGGAATTCAAAACCTCCCTGGACAGTTACAGCCTCACTATAAACAGGGAGAGAAGGGGAAGAAGCACTGGCAGTCGCACAGTAAAATCATGTGACACATTTTGGATAAGGCAACAGGTCCTGGCGTGGATAAATAATTGGTTACACAACAGGAAACAGTGGGTAGGAGGAGATCCTGCACCACTGGAAAAAAAAAAAAAAGAAGTCATCTAAGGGGTTTTGCAGAGTCAGCACTGTACAGCATCATCATAAGTGGCCTGGAAAAAGAGATAAGTGGTAAGAAGACAAACTGTGCTGATGAAGTTTTTCAGGGTAGCAAGGATAAGGGAAGACTGAAAAATTGTAGAAGAGCTTTATAAGAATAAGAGACTGAACAATGTCAAATGGCTTTCAATGTAAGTAAATATAAAGCAGTATCTGTGGGTTAAAACCAATTCCACATGTAATATATTGGGGTCTGAACTGACCTATACCAGTCAGTAATGACATCTTGGGCTTGCAACAGAAAGTTCCTTGAAAATATCAGCTCAGTATTTTGTGAAACCCAAGAAGTAAAGCAGACATTAAGTTCCATTAGAATAGGAATAGAGACTAATAAAAAATATATTATTTAAAAATAATAATCCATGCTGTATCCACATCTTGAACTAAATGTCTCCCTGTCTCCTCATCTCCAAAGAGATAAATTGGACCACAAATCGGTTCAGAGGTTCAGACGACCATGAAAGCCTTGCTATGACAGCTGTATAGGAATCACTGAGTAGACTGAGACCCTGCGTTCTGGAAAAGAGCAATCTTAAGGAAGACATTATAGAAGTGTATAAAACCATTTGTGATGAGGAGAGAGGGTGTGGATGGACTGCCTACTGTCTCTTTCAGTGCAAGAACTAAAGGGCCTTAGACAACGCTATTGGGAGCCAGACTCAAAATAAACAAAAGGACACAGATATTATTGCAGTGGGTAGTACCTCTGTCTTGCCAAAAGACTTTGCCAGCACAAAAACTGTGTGATGTTTCAAGAAGAAACTATACAAGACTTTGGAAAAGAGGTCCATGGAAGGTTACTAAATAGACAAACTATATCAAGTGGGGGAAATTACCTGAACTGAAAGGAGCTGTCATCAGGAGATAATGTAAAAGTGTCATGAAAGTTTGTACTGTTCCTGTTCTTTCCTAAATATTTTACCATTGTAACTGTTAGATACACAGTGCTACATTGATGTACTATCTCAAACAATAGGATCATTTTATGATAATTATGCCATATCTAATAGGAGAGACTTTAGGCCTTTCTTTCTCCCCAGTAGCTGACCTCCTACATCCTACTATCAGCTCTTCTTCTATTAACTGCATAGCCAAAAAATACACAGTAAGGGGTCTAACTGCCTCACCCTTGGAGAGATTATAGGCTGCTATGACTCACTATTGTCATAGTCGTCACCTGCATGCCAGTCAAAAAAGGGGCTGTTAACAGCTCTCTGTTCAGTGGTGGAGTGGAACCTGATTGATGAATGTGTCTCGGTAGGTGCCTGGGTTCCCCACCATATCACACCTGGGTTCCCCACCTGGGTTCCCCACCATATCACACTCTGCAGCACCCCAAGTCTAAATAATAATGGGGACCCAAAAGCTGTCATTAGTTCATAATCTCCCCACTTTGCAGTTCTTGCTACAATCTGGTGATTAGTTTATAATAAATAATACAGATTATGATACAATTGCTTTTGTTCTGATGTTTTAATGAGACTATCAGGCTAAGATGTCAGATGATGTAAGTTGGCACAGCTACACCAAGTTAACAAAGCTATTTAGATGGGCACAATTGAAGGTTATGACCTGAAAATTGAACACACTCAAGTCTGGACTCATGCAGGTTTATTGGCAAGGGAAAAAGATCAAAGTTCATTTGGAATCTGAAAATTCTGACTGAAGGAAGAACAAATCCAGACAAAACTTAACACAAGGAAAATAATTTAAATTTATTTTATTGTTGAGGCTTAAGGGCCAGAAATACTTTCATCTTCACCAATCAACCAAAGGAAAGCTAATGATGCTGTTTTGTTATGTGTCCCAATACTCTGGTTATTTGAGAAAAAAACACTTCTTGCATAGTACAAAGGAAATTGTTCTATTCTTGGTAGCTGTCAACAGGAATAAGCAGGAGCAGGACTGAAGTACAGCATACTCCATGGCTGCTTCAGAAAGTCATTTCTCTTTTGAACCAAAAGGTCTCAGACTGGGTGAGTCAAGATACATCAATGCTCAAAAACTGATTTGAAGGCTACAAAGATGAGTGATGTACTGTCTATTAGGTGGGATTAGAAAATGTGGAATTTAACTTTAGATGGGGAAAGTGGGTGCTGGAAAGGGTCACTATCAGCATATCTCCCTTTCCTACATTTTGGCACTAAAAAATCACAACACTGAGTATAAAAACCTTTCTTATCTTGACAATGTTAAAACTTCTTCAAAGCATGTGTTCTTTAAGGGAGTTCATCCCACCTCCCCACTACAGTATTTGACTGCAATTAGTTGCAACAATTATATGTTTTTTATTATTGTTAAGTTGTATTTACAATCCTGGTGCTATTCATTTTAGGTTGTATAGCCAGACATGGGGTAGAGCAAAGACAGATTGCAAGAGTACAGTGGCATTTCTTGTACTTCTTCAGTAAGTGAAGCAACCAAATTCAGGTAGGAATGTCTCTTTTTCTTCTACACAACGCAAGGAACCAGACTGCAGTTCCAACTACCCAGCATCAACAGGGATATAATAGAGCCACACTAACTCTGGGACTAGTTTCTTGCATCCAAAGATTTGCTGCAGAAGCAGTTCCCAGCCAGTGAGGCACAAGCATGCTTCAGATGTAGTGTGGAGGCCAAGCTGATAAGCTCTGCTGGATGCTTGCAGGCTCTGCAGATGATTAGAAGCAGCAACTGCAGCAGCAGCCCTGCAATCTGAGCAAATCATCAAGCAAAGAAAAATAATTGCTTGAAACATTGCAGCTGAGCCAAACATGAGAAGCTTGGCAAACAGGCTGGGACTCAGTGTCCAAGAAATACCTCGTTCATAGATGGAAAGTGCAGTATTATACTATTTCTGGAGCTCTAAGAGACCCACCTCTCTCAGCTAATGTGGTACCTAGGCTGGAAATAATATCATCCCACAGGGCCATGATGATCACTAATGAAATTTTCAGTAAATGGACAATATTAGATTTTCAGAAATGTTAATTATCCAGCACTTTCTAATGATGTCTGTAGAACATGCTGAATTATCAACAGTTTTGAAAATCAGCCCTTAATACACTCTGCCACATCAGGTATCTCTCCCATCTTTACTGCTAGTCTTAGCTCCCCCAAAATTATGGATCAAAAGACAGTCCCTCAGTAGATATTGGTAGAGCACCTATTACAACACATACTTAAGCACAATACAAGGCATTAAATCATAATGTAAGAAACACTCGCTCACAGATAAAAATGTAAAGAGGACAAAGTCTTTGAAGCAAAGATAAAACTTTATTCAAAACAAAATAAACAAGTCAGCTGAGTCATGTGCATCTCAAAAAGAGGCACACCCAGTTACAAAACTTCAGGTGTTTATACCCTCCCCTCAACTATCCAAGCTCCTGTCCCTTTTCCCATTGGTTTGGTACTTTAAGGCACACATTCTTTCACGACTGGTTAGCCTATCACAGACTTGATTCACATTTTTCTCCTTTTAAGGAGCTGTTTTTCTAAGTTATATAGCCCTGCTTATGTCGTCGACATACAAAATGGCTGAAGCAAACAATCCCTGAGTTCATCTCTCACAATAACACTATACTGCATTCATCCATCCTAGCAGTACTGCTTTGTACATGCCATAACCTATGTTTGTGAGATTTAGCTCTTATCTCTATCACCATAAATCTGGGGTCACTCTTCAGAAAAAAAAGAAAAAAAAAAAAGCAGCCAGACAGGATTTACAAGTGCCAATTTACTCCTCTGTAACACAAAAATTAAAAAGAGATTAGCCATCAGCTATATCGTTTATTTGACCAGCCATCTGTCAGGTAAAAAAAAAAATAAAAAATCAGTTGCCAAATCATTGCAACTGAAATGTGAGATTCAATTTCTATTATAATTCTCAGAATAAACTGTCAGAAAATGTTGTTACTATAACAATGTTTGGTAAAGTTTGACACATTATAAAGTTGTAGGTTCTCCAACACATTTCACAACAGCATTCAACAAAAACACATTTTAGTAAGATTTTGGTTTTGGATTGGCTTTGATCTATGAAGATTTATGTAGAAAGCTGAACAAATCACTTGTAGAGATGTGATTTGGTCAGGTCAGGTGGGCCATTAACTTTCAACTATGATAAAGATACTTAGCAGATAGTAGAATATTAATATTAACCTGATACAATGCCAAAGTTTTTTGTGCCTTGAGGGAAATGGATTATCAAAGCAAAAATGTAAGATTTGTTATTCCAAACCTGGTGGTATTTCACAAATTGAAATTTACAGGAAATCACTACCAGATTTTTGTAATAAATATGGTGTTATGCACTGATAGCAGTAAGCACCTTCATCCACATTTTAAAATCATTTTCCTAAATCTTTTTGCTTGTTTTACATCAGCACACTCAAAGAAAATCACATAGTACCTCTGTCTCAACAGCCTTTTTTTAAAAAAAAAAATATGTGTATTGCATCACATTGAACATTTTTGTAGCTGTGCTTTGACAAGTTTCTGCCATATTTTTCCCATGTTTCTGCCCCGCTGAATAGTATTAGCGAGTACTATTATTTTCTGATAAATATTAAAAGTTCAGAAAAGAGAGGCTATATAACAAAGCCACATACACACTGCTAGATTGTGACAATAATGGGAAGATATGTTCAGCAACAGAATACCCAAATTTTGCATAGCAAAAGACAGCTACTACTTGGAGAGTTCTGTGAAGGCTGCCTCTTGCTCAGAGGCTAAGGATGCTCAAGTCCAATCTTTCCTGTAAGTTAGACACTGCAATCCTTAGATGTGTCGTGTAATGCATTTAGTCTCCAATGTATTTCCTTCTATACATCATGATAGCTACTCATAAGCGCTAAGTCAAAACTTCCTTAAATCAGTGGGGAAAAAAATCTTTTTATAGTAGTGTTATTAAGTTCTGCAGAATCTAGCCATCATTTTTAAAGCCCTGATAGAGTTGCACACTTAAGCTCGCATCTTAAGTGGGTACTTGACTAGCATTCACAAACTGAACATACAGGAAATCCTTCCTGTAGCAAAAACTCTGTTATGCTAAGTTTTGAGTGCCTCAGTAGGGTTTGCTCCTAAGGACTTCAGTGACTGCTGACTTGAGAAAGAACCTCAACATGCTGTCTCATAATAGAGAAACTGCTACAGCATTCACTGTCCTCACTTGTCTGTCATTGCTGCGTAAGTGTTCACATACATGAACAGTTCAGAAGTGATCACACTTCAAGTGATCTCTGTCAGAGATCACTGATACATGTATTGCATCACATTGAACATTTTCGTAGCTTTGCTTTGGCATGTTTCTGCTGCATGTTCCACTCAGAAAGGATTTATCAGGATTGAGATCAAAAGAAAAAAGTGGGGTCTTTTTGTTTTGCCTTTTTTTTTTCCACTTGTTTTGGCAGTCTTCAGTAAACACAGCTGTCTCAAGCAAAACTATGGTCCATTTACAGGGGGCATCACTGAATCTGTTTAATACTGATCACAAGATGCTTTTTTTTTCTGGGCATGCAGTAGGGAGAGTATTCTGACATGAGAGACTCAGTTATTCTGCAAAACTGGGAGCAAGAAAAACAAACAAACAAACAAACAAACAGCAGAATTAAGCAGTAATTGGCAAACAATAAAAAATAAGCAGACTAAGGCATGGTAATAAATTAACTGCATATTTTGGCTTACTAAAGAAACAATACAAAAAATTGCATCTTTGCCTTCCATTACAGCATCTCCTTACTGGCATTTTTATTACACAAATATTGCATTTGTGGTCAAGGATAATTTAAATGTATTGTAATATGTTTAATCATAAACTTCTTTGGTCAGACTGAGATCTCAACACAAGTTTGAGAGGATAGCACGTATCACTGATTCTTTGTACTTCTATTGCAATTTATCTTGGCTACGTTGTTCTATTTCCTTACACTCAAATGATAATCTTAGTAATACAGGATCCATCTTTTTCTTCTGTGTTTATTCGGAACACACTGGATTCTCATCTGTTATATGCCCCAACAGTAGAATAAATAGCAGTAACCACATAGATCCAGATCTGGTTATACAACTTTTGCATGTGATGCTAAAACTTCACATAATTTTAAATTTAGCATTCATTATTCAACATATTGAGCAGAGCTTTTGCCAAAAAATTCACACATCAATCACAGATAACTGAACAGATGTTTCAGCTGAAACAGGCTTCAGCTGGAACATTCACACATACACAAAATGACCTCTTAATACTGGTAGGATATTATGATTTTAGAGCTTTCTTAAATTTCATTTCAACAAAGACTATTAACTAAATATTTGCAACATGTGTTAGCTCTTTTCAAATATTTATAGAGATGGTTTACAAAAAAAAAATACAAGTAATTGCAATGCTTCCTTTTGACTGAAAGCACAAACACACATACAGAAGTTTATATAACTGAAAGTCTAAGAAGTGCCTTAATTCACCTTAAGTCCACACGTTATTATGGATATATATACACACGCACACTACACGTACATACAGTTTTTTATGTGTATCCAAATTAGAAACCCCTGCTTGAACTTTGACCCTCCAGGGAGACTGCCTCAGCATTCAACCCCCCCCCCCTCCCCGCCCCCACTAAACAAATAAGCAGCATTTGGGCTTCCTACAGAGCAGTATGCAAATACAGAGAGTAGCACTGAAAGTGGGTCCTGAGCAGGAGCATCCTCGGCTCATGCTTTGTTATTCTCTAAGGCAGCCTGCCAGGGAATTTAACTGCTTGAAATATCTCTGGTCCCCTCTCCTGATTCATCCGAGCACCTCACCTCGAAGGCTCACAAGTCACGCAGGCAGTTGGTAGGTTGCCATTTCACATTAATTCAGGCTGGTGTAAGTTACAGAGGCTGTGGTCCCAAATTCCTCCCTGCCCTTAGCCATGTGGCTCCACACCCACCCCTCCACCCCCTTGGGCCAGTAATCACATTTATATAACTGGATAGTGAGTTTCTTTAGCCAGATCAGTTGCCTGAAAACTAAATCCTAGTTTTAAAGAGCAATTAATTTTCAACTGGATCCACACATTGAGTGATCAGCTCCTGGCAGCATTGCAAGACAGATGAATGTGCAAGACACATTGCTCAGCTCGGGAAAGAAGAGGGGAAATTCACAGAATCCCTAACTCTGATCAGTCTACCCTGTGCCTTCAGGATGCTTGCAAAAATGAAAAAAAAACAGCGAGAAGAAAAACTTTCATTTGACTCAAATTTAATGTCCAATTTTTTTACTTTTTTTTCTTTTTCTTTTAATTTTTTAAATATCAGCTTTTGAATAACATTTAGGCAAATCTCCCCTTGAAACAGCATTTTGAAACAGACCAGAAATGCAGTCTATAAAAAAGGTGTCTTTTCCCAAAACTTTGGGGGTTTCTCCCTCAAATTAATCATTAAATTGTTATGAATCCCCAAATATTTTTAATCAATCATAAATGTATTTTCCATTAAAATCTCACTCCAGTACACTTTGCCTGCCTGTAGTTAACAGGCATACATTGTTGTCTAATCATAATACATTTGTCAAACCCAACTTTTTAGAGAAAATTAATATTAAATTTATGGAAGTAGTGCACTTTTTGCCATCAACTGAACAAAACAACAACATTTAATAAGTATAACTTTATAAATAATTTAGTTGGTATTTATTTTATTATTAACAGCTGATGTTTTATAATTTATAAAAAGCAGTCTATAATAAATACAGCTGTTACAGTTGCGGGCAAGTGGCAGAATAAAAACACAAATTCATTGAGAGGAAGAAAAGCTGAAGAAGTACAGAGGGTGTGTGCAGGTAAAAAAAATATCATGTGAAGAACAGAAGCTGTGGGAAGCACACGTGCACAGAGGGTTTTCAGTTGTGAGCATTAACTGTAAAGATTAATACAGACATACTGCTAAGAGACAACTTCCCATTTTTCATTCTCATTCCCTGTCACAGGAATGCTTCCCTATATTTGAAAACTCATTTGCCAGTGAAAAGAGTTAGTATCACTTAATTCTCTGGCCTCACCTTTCTGTTGTTTTGAAGAACACGTTTCAACAATAAAGGATATGAAAACTGGAAACCAGAACTGTAAGGAGCTGAGACAATATGCTAGGGAAGACAGGGACAGGAGAACCAATACCTTCAGACCCATGATAGCTTTTAGCTAGTTATGTTTAATTCTTGTCTCTATCCTCATGTATTTAATGACATGGGAGTAGTATTTATTTTAAGTTCTACTCCTTCTGAAAGTCTGAAATTTGACAGCAGTTTTGGCCTTGATGTGGAGAAAGACATGGGTATGATCTTGCCAGATTTTCAGCCTAGTAGTTTTCGTGTCACCATGAGCCATTTACCTGGTAGGAGTGAGTGCCAACAGTCAAGTACTGGTACTTTAGGGAACCAAAAGGAGGGAAGCTGCAGGAGTGGTTCACATGCAGGAGGTAACAGCAACTCATCGAGCCTCTGCCATTCCTCAGTATGAGTTGATGGGGCAGAGCAGGCAGCTGAGAGCCAGGAGGAGCTTTGTTCTTCAAAGGTACCTACCCCTTTATATGAGCGCATATGCTAATACAGGCACTCACCTCAAATACAAAGAGTATTGGGCAATATGAATTTACCCTGTCCTGTTTCTACTTGAAAGAACACTTAGATTTGTACTAAAGAAATGGCCTTCTCACTCTTGCGTTTCTTCCACCTTCCTGTTTGTTTTCAAGGGTCCAGGTAGCAGGAAGATGTCCACTGCCTCACTTCTTGGATTTAGCTTACAGCTTTTGATGTATAGTTCCTTGGCTACACTTATTATTGTGATTTTAATTAGACTGGAGTGCTCTGTAATTATATGCCAATTATTTTCTTTGATAATTACCACTGACACATACAAGTGAAGGAATACATTTTAGAGCTACCTATTAGTCTTTTGTGGTACTTAAAATTCTACAACAGTAACAAAATTGGTTTTACATTATAATTACATTTACATCTTTTATGAAATAATGGAAATTGAGAATTAATTACAAGGAGCACAGCACATTACTACTGAATAGCTGTACTGATATTGGGCGGTTTACCCATCACTATATTATAAACTACAACTACTTTTTAATACTAAGATGAGCTGTCTTTAATAACATAATCCAGCGGGTCTCCTGATATGTAGGTTTTGTCCTGCCAGAGAGTGAGTCTGATAATGCTAGTAGAGCATTATGAAGATCTGGAAATTAATAACAATTTACAGCTGGATCTTAGAGCATTTAAAAACATTCTTTGCGCTGACTTTTCTGTGAAGAGACTTGCCAGTTGGTGGCCAGATGTGACACAACACTCCTAAACCAACAAATACTTTCCAGGAGAGTCACTTGTAAACCATGGCTCACAGGTGAAAAACAAACTGAGATCCCTTGTGGTGCAAGCTGTGACTTATGTCGTTACCATGGTGCTCTCAAATGCCTCCTGCAACAGATCAGTTTAAAAGTACAGCAAGTCCTCTAGCGAGCAAACTTTGATGCCTAACTGAAGCCGAGCTTCGCCAGCTTCTGGTAAGCAGTTTCTTAAGGACAGTGTTACTTTAAAACAGGAGAGAAAAAGGGAGAAACAAAACCTGGCACAGAAGTCTTTGAGAAATAAGCAGTTTTGGAGTATGAAGTCCTCGTGTACATAGTAGTCCCCAGATTTTCACAGAGAAGTGGATGTCTTGGTCATTATGACTTCACATAGCCCTGTGACTGATCATAACTGATGGACAGCAGGGAAGGGTGAAGGAGGACTGACTTCACATAGACCAAAGATGTATGGTCATACCGAGGAATGGCAGGATTGATACAGGTATAGGATATGGAGGTGAAATAGCAGCTTGGACAGAAATGGAGAGTCCTGGAAAGGGCAGTGTCTGTGGTGGATAGGCAAGCCCTGCTGCAAAAGACTGGTGTGAAAGTACAGCAGTGACTACACAGAGGCCAGAGATAGGTGAGCAGGTCAAGCACTGGTCAGGTGAAGAAGTTACCATGCGTTGACCTGCGAAAGCTGAGTGATGCCACTGGAGGTAGAGAGTAAACATTATCCAGTGAACTCGCAGAGACCTGTGACAAGCAAGTAGGCTTGCCAGAGGTACGGGGCACCATAGCATATTGACCTGTCCTGCAAAGGCCTGAAAGTACACCTACGTAACAAAGAATACCATATGAAATTTCCTAGGTCCCACTATCCAGACTGTGGAAAATGAAAAGGGTGCAGTATTTGTCTTTATTACCTAACAGAGTTCAGTGACAGCTGAACACGCGTAAACACTGAGAGACAAGCAAAGAATGATTATTCAAAGCCTGCAAAATGAAATATGGAATATGAGGGTTGATAAAAGAGCAAGAACTGGTGCAGAAAAAGAGCAGACAACCAGTGGTTTTCAAGACATCAGAATTTTACAACTTAGAAATGAGTGAGGACAACGGGAGATGATTAAGGCAAGAAAGGGATCGAAGCAATCGCACATAAATTCAGAAAGACTAAAGATGACCTACAGAACCTGCACTGGAGTTGAAACTTTGTTTCAAAGGATTATGGAAGATAAGTAATCCTTCACATCCTGTGCCCAGTTTCAAGGGGAGCAGAGTTAGGACTTGCGAGTGATTTGTAGAAATTTACTAAGCATAGGACAGACAGGGATATCCTTTTTTCCCCATTTTGAAGGGATTAAGGAAAAATAACAGTAGTCAGAACTAGCAATTTGGAGGTGCCAGTTTGGAGTTTTGCTTAAACATTTCCAAGACGTTGAATATATTCTGTATCTCTGAGATGTTACGTTTTCTTTGTATTACTAAATTACTCCAGGTAAACCATGACTGAGTGTGGTGAATATGTAGACAAAGCCTGCAAATGATTTCCCTGTCTTCCAGCTGGTGAACTGATGCCATGACTAAGGGAAGTGCACTGTGCTCCTCTGGAAGAGAAAGAGGTTGGTATTCTTCCAGTGCACTCAATGTTGACACTAGCCTCCAAAAAGTAATGGCCACCTCCACATTTTCAAGACAGTGTTTCTAAGTGGTGTCTTTGTGTTCGTTCCCCCTAGAAAGGTTGCTGTTTCCAAAGATAAGAAGGAATATCAGTCTACATAGGTTCATTTTTTCCCCTAACTCATTCTCTCTCAAATACACTTTGTTTGTTTGCTTTACTGCTAGATGTCTTATGAAATTCCAAGGTCATCTACCTAATTCCGCCTGAAGAATTTCCTTAAAAGTTTAACTCTCAATTCATTTAGTGAATTCAATAATGCTCTAAAATTATTACAAAGATCAAGGAATAGAAGGGAGAAAGCAGCAGTGACTGATTAATTAATTCCTAGATGATAGAGCTTGAGTGTGGAGCTAAAGCAAACATATCCACCATTTCTATCAAAAAAAAGTAGCCCTACAAAAAGAATGAATAAAAATCCATACACCTATTCAAAATTTAAAAAACTAAACTTGTTCAACTCTTTTGTTTCTGGTCATTAAACCACTGTTACATTAATCCTAACCTCGAATAACTGCACAGAAATCAAAATCTAGCTCTTATGTAATTATTTCTTTGGCCAATCACCACGAACCTGTATACATAGAGAAACTTACTAGTGTTGACAGAATTATCAGCCCTGTGTATCAAGAAGATAATTCACCCTGAAGGGTAAGTTTTCTGTGCTGTGCATGGGGATTTAGTTACCTAACTCCCATTAACATTAATGGGAATCGTGCACCCTGATGCCCCGCTGCTAAATTTTTTTCCTAGTTTCTCTATTCAGGCAAAAGTAATTGCTGATCTGGAACAACAGAAACAAATATGTGATACAGTTTGGAATAATTTGCCTTGTCCTATTATTCAAAGAACCTTATGACGAATTACAAAGCAACTTCTAGCTGAAACCAGTCTGATTACAACCTCCTGTATGGCTTATGTATCACAGTTTCCTTTTTTTCAGGACATAGGCATAGTTAATACACAGAACCAACCTCAGTTTGACTAAGCTGTATCTGAAGGTCTTTTCTCCTCCAGAAGTCCCAACCTGTGGTATGTTAAATGCTTATCATGCTAAGTCCCTTTGAGGGACAGTCTGCTACAGCGTGCAGCCTTGGATCTCAGACCATATTGGAAAGAGGGAAGTGACCTTGGTTCTTCCAGAACTGCATAGGCCCTACCTTCACCTACGTAGACCTGCCGGGTCATTGTGGAAGGGAGAGAGGAACTTTTGTGAGCAGTTGCCTGAACGCTTCATAACATTGTAACATGGTGGATATGAATTATGACAGTATATTGGGTTTTTTTTCTATTTGTTCTTAAAAATGGAAAACATAAATGCAACTCCTACTGTATTGAAAGGCAGCCTCTTGAAATTATTTTTAAAAACATGAAGTGATGCAGTGCTCCCAAGTGCTATACATCCAACAGTTCCCGCTGCTCAGAGCAACTAGATGCTCAACATTTTTGAAATTAGGAACAACATTCAGAAGCTTCAGTTTAGGTATCATCAAACATATTCATCCTTATATTAAAGTAAAATACAGGAGGCCTTCAAAAACCTTGCATGGTTTCAGATTTCCCCTGTTCCCCCTTGAATGACTTTGTCACTCTGCAAATCCACTTATTAAAATCAGATCATGCAGACCAACCCTCACTCCTTTTCACTGAAAAGGTTAAGTGAGATAGCATTTGGTTCCATAGTGCTACCTCTGGTGATATAAATAGGTGGAGTTCTTAAGTAGCATGGAGTTTACACAATAGCTTTGTGCCATACTTGAATTAGACAGGAAAACTGGAGAAGAGTTCAGCTGTTTCCAGTGGCCAAAACAGATCCTTTGACAGCTGGAAAATACCCAAGAGCATACCCAGGCTACAGAAGCTATAGGTGACCCCAGTCATCATCAGCACAGCCCAAATTTAAACAAAAAATGGACTTATTGTCAACTCCCATACAGACCCAGCACATAGAGCAGTGAACCATGCTTTTCATTTCTCCCTCCATTATACATACATATGTATATCTCTCTCTTCAGATTCTTCTTGTCTTGCAGTAGAAGTAGGACAGTTAACTAATCTTTCCCTCTGCGACAGCTTCCCACCACTAAATCTTTGCTCATCCCTACAAACTACTACTGAGTTGGTGGAGCAGAGCAGCTACCTAGAACTTAGGTATAAAAAGGGTTTAGGAAACTGTTTGTGTTAAAGAGGATGGTCTGATTTCTAAGGGAAAATGACCTTTTTTTTCCTTTAAAAGATACTTCCACTATTCATACTAACAGATTGAACATGAATCCACTTTTCATTCTACAATGCCTCCCTTTCATATACAAAATAACATTTTAAAATGTACACACCATAAAAAGGCCTAGTTGTGCACTTGGAAGGGAATAATTCCTTCCCTATAGTGGCTCTCTTCCTGAGAAGTGTGCTTGCCTGTCTAGTCATAATTTCACAAGCAACAGACCTTTTAATAACTTAAATTTGGGCAGAAGGACACACACAACCATCAGAGTCATCAGTAAAGCAAAATGACCTTAAAAGAGTCCAAAACATATAAAAAGAATCCCACAAGCCTGAGTCATTACTTACGTTACCTTTCCCTGGATCTGCTAAAGGATAACAAATTCCATCCCCACACTCAGCACGTACACAAACAGTGTGGTTTTTTTTCCCCATAAGACAGTCCTATCCTTTTTTTCAAGACTAATTTCCATAGTCAGATAAACCCCAGCCTTTTCTCTGCTGGAATGTGTTCCCAAATCTGAGATGGCAGGAGCTGGTGAATACCACTTTATGGCATTCCCTTGGCACAGGTGCCACTGAACATTTAATTGGTTGGTTGAGAGCTTTGTTTGTTTGTTAAGTTTTTCTTTCCTTTTCATGTTCTTGCAGGTTTTTTATTCCCTTTCTCTCTCTGACATTCCAGTCTTCATTTCTAACCCCTTCTCTATCCTCATCCCCAACTAAGCCATTCAAGAGTATTCATTGTCACTTCCATAAAGATAGACTGGATTTTGCTCTGGTTTGTGAGCTGAGAAAAAAGTAACACTAGACTGATGCTTACTATGACAATCCAGAAGCTCTGGACAATCAAGACTTTTCCACAGCCAGTTGCATCAGACACCAAAACAGAAGTTTTGGTGTTGAAGATCCCTTTCTAAGAAACCTTTCCCTTTCTAAATTGAAGATCCCTTTTTAAGAAACCACTTACTGCTTCACTTGAAACTGTTCTTTTGCCCTGCAGTGAGAAGGCATGGCAGCTCAGGTTTACTCTCCCTGGCTCTGGAAGAGAATGCTATCCCTGCTCACTGGAAGATGTGCCCCACTCTCCTCTTCCATAATGAAAGAAGTGACTCAAGAACAAATCCTGTTCCCTATTTTTTCCATCAACATAAGCAAAATGCATTTGTTTCTTATTGGTTGTCCTTGTTCCTCAGTTTTTGTGTGTCAGACACAGAGTTTTCAGACAGAAACTGCTTTTTAATCTACTTTCATACAGGCCAAAAAGCACAAGGGAAGGACAGTGAGGCACCATCTTAGCTCAGATCTTTTATAACATAAAACAGTATATACATGAATGTTTATGTTTATAAAAGCAACACATTAAAAACAGGGCGAAATTATCTACAGTGTTGCATCCACTCCCAGGCAGAATTCTCAGTGTCTCTCACTTATGCAAAGGAGTTTCAGACAGACCTCCCTTCTTTCCTTTGCATGAAGTGTGAAATCATGAGAATCATAAGAAGCAATTCCTCCCAAAAAGAATAAATCATACAGCAGCTACTCAATCAGCCGGAACTCAGAAGTGATCAATCCCTTGGTATCAGAGATAACTGTAGGGGTGTTTGCCGCTAGAGGCAAAGTAAGCAATTGCCTGGGGACAGCAAAGCAAAGTCCTGTTTCCTTTACAACAGAATCTCTGAAATTCAGGATTTCTTCTTCTGCCAAAGAATGAGTTGACATGCATCTGGCAGTAGGTACTGCAGTTGGGGCAATCCTCACCCAGCACCTGTAGAAACTGCTTCCTCACCCCAATCAGCAGCAGCATGTGTTCTGTCCTTTAAAAGGTCAGAAAAGCAACAAATCCCAGGACCAAAATCGCCACACTATCTCATATTTTGCTACTTAATTTTCATGAAACTATTATTCAAGTTGCACTGGCCTAAACAGCTTACAGAAATTATCACTGCTTCAGCCTCCAAGTCTCCTCTGCAGGCACTCTAGCTACTGCAGCGTCATCAGTGCAGTGCAGCATCCCTCAGGGCTTGTTGTGTTGCACTTCAAATTGTCTCCATGGATTTAATTTGCAGATTAAAATTCCTACTGCAAACAAGACCACTGATAATTAAAAAATGTTTTCATGGATTCATCTGTGAACAAACCAAGCAACTGATTTTGTTACTTTTGTCCCCAATCCTACAAGTGTCCAATTCTCTTCCTACTATGAGCTAGCAGAGATGTAGAAGCCATTTCTGTGGGCTTCTCATTTGTCTAGCAGTTTGTAGAAATGGAAGTAGCTCCTCCAGCAGGTGACAGAACTCAACACAGCACACAGTGAAACAGAGACACAAATTCGGGAGGCTGTTTGCCACTTCTACCAGGCAAGTCTGATAGAAAGAGCATTGTGTAAGAATATATGTAAAAATAGGATTCTTCTTGCCCAGCTCCCATTTTGAATATCACTAGAATGCACACCTCAAATCTACCACCATCTGAAATTGAAGATATTGATGCCTCCATTGCCCAACCTGTAGACGACTGATGAGATTTATCATTGCTGGCCCTAGAGCTCTATAAATGTCATTGAAAACATACAGGCCCATTTTTGTACATCTCTTCAATTTTCTCTAAATCCCTTGGAAGCCATTTTGACTATGGTACCTAATAGCTGAGCATTAAGTGTCTGGATGTTAATTAAAATACACGGAGTGAGTCTCTCTGCCCATTCATCTATTCAAGTCACAACACAATCATTAAACAACAGGCTTCATAGTATGAACTTTTCAGCTTTGACAGCACAGCCATTCTACCTAGCCTCCTGTTATCATGGATCATTATTTTAATACTGACTGAATCACGTCTAACTCCCATGAGGCTACTCCAAAATCCTCTCTAAAATGAAGTCATAATTTCCTCTTAAATAGTTAATCAACTTGCCAATATTTTTGTCACATCCACTTCACTATCGCTGAAAACCTTGCCTTGCCTGTTCAACTTCAATTTTATAAGAGCTGTGTATTACATTTCAGCCCCATATAAGTAACATACAGGAGCAGAACATGTTTCAGCTAATTAATGCTTCTGTAACCAGAGTCGTTGAAAAATAACCATCAAATATTTATATAATTGGTACACTAAGAGGCCCTCAAAGAAGTATTGCCTTGTTCCAAGTGCTATACTAAGGGAGAGTGAAATACCAAGTGCAAAGACCTAGAGCACAAAAGACCCCAGTCTGCTTCCAATACTACATTACTCTGTATTCTCATTGGCTTCAGGAGGCGTTCATTAACATGGATAAAGGTCTTGGACTCATATTAAATTTCTCTATCCTTTTAAAATTAATGTTAGCTACTATTAAGCTTTCCTCTGCACTTTAGATGAATCCACATTTTAAGACAACTGTAACATTCATACTGAGTACCTGACAGATGTCTCACGTGTACTAAGGGCATGAGATGCTTTTCTTGGAATTACCTGCAAATCACATTGATAGATTTTGGAAAAAGACATAATTTTCTCAGGCTCTTAATTACTACTAAATTAAGCAAGATCCATAACCTTTTAACTAATAGTTGAAATATTTAATACCAAAAAAATGTTTTGTCAGGGAAAAAAAGGGTCTACCCAAATTAAAGTCTTGGCCATTGGAATTCCACTTTTTCACAGTGAAAACTATTAACATTAAGATAAGCTACATATGACATAAATGTGATGTTAGGGAATATAGCAGACCCAAGAAAACAACTCATATAACAAGAACATTGATTGCACTGCCCTGCAGAAACATCCTCAGCTAGAGGTGGGGATAGGAGGAGACAGAGAAAGAAAAAGGCCCTCTGCATTGAATCATTTACCATATTATTTTGTCTACTCTTGTCCTTTGCAGCTGAGAGAAGGTAAAAGACACAGCCTTCTCCCACTGGCAAATGGGGAGCACGTTAGTGTGACAAAACAGTTCAGTTTAACCCTATAGATAAAATCTAGCTGCACTATAAGCTTTTCTTTCGTTCAGGCTGTGGAGGAGCAGGGCTCGTGTGTTGGTTTGGGGGTGGAAGTTGTTTGGGTTTGGGGGGAGGTTCTTTGGTTGGTTTTTTAGTTGATTGGGTTGGGTTTGTTGGTTTTGGTTTTTTTTTCACAAAAATTCAAAACATGCTTTGGAATATGAAGCAGAAAAATCCAGTCACAACCACCATCATCAGTAGTGTTGTTACCAATAGTACTGCATAAGCTGATACACTGAGGACCTTAAGGACTTCCTTGCCTCAAAGTGTAATGTAGCCAACAGAGTTTAATGAGACACCCTTAAAACTATGCTAGCTCTAAAATTCAAGTTAGATGAACTTCTTGGAGGGTAATTTACACTTGGTTTTAAAATTGTCATCATCTTCCCCTTAAAAGATATTTTCATCTCCTAAATGCTATTTAGCAAAGTACATTTCATTTCCAATGTGCTTGAAAATGATCCTACATTGTCAGAATGCCAAGGTGCATCTCCAGTGTCTTCTTATTCTACCCCTATTATGCTTTGCCATACATAATACTAATTGAATACAGTACATGTTACATTTGCAGTCATTAAAGCAGCAGTACAATTCAAATTTAACTGGTGAACTACTGGTGTTCCACATTAGGTGAAACACAGCAATTGGTTTCCCCAGGAACAAAAAAAAAAAAAGAAAAAATCAACCCCCAAAACTGCCTGCAAAGTCAATGATATTTATTGCCTTTCCTGGGAATCAGGGTGGAATATCTGAAGGTACTCTTAAGGTGTCCCTATCTTAGGCGATTCTTCATGTATCTGATGCAAAATTTGACTTGTGCCACTAGTGCTAAATAGGGTTTATTTGGAGATGACTGTCATGGCTTTGGCAGCTAGCTCAGAGGGTAAATGTGAACGGCTGGCATTCCTTCACAGTTTACAAAGACGTGCCAAAGAATCTGTTCTGGCATGGATACCTTGAAAAAAAAATTTATTGTACTTTTAACTGTCTTACTTTGAAGCAGAAGAAGCAAATGCTGCAAATGCTTAACACTATACAGATTAGCATAAGTGTTTACAGGATCTGCATTAGTGGGGTCTATATTAATTGCTATTTAATACTGTAAAACACAAGGTAGTTAATTCTATGTACACATGCAAGAGTCAACACCAGACTGATTTCATCTAACTTCATAGACTGGTCAAACACACCAGTCACAGATGCAAACGTTTTTTTTACTCATAGCAAACTATGCAACATGGTAGTTCTGTGTTGCTATGCTGGTGTTATCAGATTCTTTCCACCAACTATCACTTCCACATAACCCTAAATTATGCTAATTCAGTTGTTTTCATGGGCACAGGCTACACTGGACCACCCAAATGTTTTGATTTGAAAAGATAACCAGGCAAAGAGCTCCTTAAAATTGATCTGCCGCTTGTGGACACATGGAACATCAAGATTGAAAGTTGATGGTGGCAGTGTTTGTTGTAACACTCGCATACATGCTATGGATCAGGTAAGAAGGTTGTCAAATCTAATTATGACCACACATCATTATGGGTACTCAATGTCACATTAGAGAGGAAAAACTTGTAACATCCAATTTCATGCTCATTGCCTTCATTGTACACTTTGTCTTGAATATGCAAAATAATATCTCAGTTTAAAAACAGAAAAATAAAAAAACCCAAGAAGGTTATATTAAGGGAGAACAAAGTTTCTTTGGAGGACAGCAATAACAAATGATAGAAAGTTGTAAGGAAGTTGAAAACTAGTCAAAAATTTCTTAACTTACAAATAATAACTGGGTGGATATAGAGACAGACCATAATCTTGCCTATTTTCTACGTATTCAAAAAAAGAATACTACTTCCCTCTCCACATACAAATTATATGTATATATATATGTATATATATCATATACAAATTTATTTTCTTGTCTCTACTCTTTTACACAATGAATTGACAATACAGATGAGAAGGATGTTTTTCCCTAGTTATTCAGCATATAAAAAACATATTAACATCATATGTTAACAAACATATTAACATCATATATATTATATTAATCAAGCTTACAGTCTTTACAAAGTAGGGTTAACCGAGATCATAGGTTAAGCAACTTCCCAGCCACAAGAAGACAGGTGCCCTTAGAAGTCATTAAATGCAGAATCAGCTGTATTACTCAGTGAATATATCCTTCATGACTCCCAGAGGACAATGGCTTCATGCCCTTTTTCTGGGGTGGGGGTGGGGGTGGGTTTTTTTTGGTCCAAGCAATGAGGTTAACAAGAACCATAACTACATAGGCCATATCACAGATAATTTTTTTTAGCTGTATAGCTACTATAGGCCACCTAGAAAGGACAGTGCAGAGATGTTCATTGAAGACCGCAGGCATAGCAGATACCCCTTTGCCCTCTTCCTTCTATTGCTATTACTTCAAGTTAAAACTGATGTTGTTTCAGGAAAGAGATTGTGTTCACGATATCTTATTGTTCTTAAAAGAATATTTTTCTTTGCGAGACCTGATGGAGCTGACATAAGGTAGAGAAACCAAGGCCTATTCTAACCCAAGGGTCCAAAAGTGGAATCCCTCAGACAGAAGCTGCAGAACAGACGACTGTTTTGGGTTACATTTGCAGCCAGCCCTCTGAGTAGAAGATCAGACTCATCTTAGGACCTGGTCCAGGACATATGGCAAGAGTGATATGTATTACAGAATATGCCTCAACTTCCAAGAATATTATATGAAAAAGATCCACTTGTTGTACTAGCAATGAAACAGAAAAAAAACCCAAACATACTCAGGATACACCACTAGAAATGTAGTCTGTGTTATACACCAAAAATATAGCATGCTGTGATTAAGACTGTTCTGAGTTTAATGAACCTATAGACACATAGTTCTACCAGGATTAAAATCAGAAGTTGTTCTCATATCAGCTCAACATACAATTTTAACCAACATATAAGGCCAGCTGTACCCTTCACATGTGCCTGATCAACATGTTGTGTGAAAGTCACAGCAAGATAACAGACAGCCGCTTTAGCGTGTNAAAAAAAAAAAAAAAAAAAAAAAAAAAAAAAAAAAAACAAACACTGAAGAGAGAAAAATAAAAGGAAGTAAAAGCCACATGTCTTGGGAAGGGAAGAAAAAGAATAATGCATAGTCCCTTTCAGTTTCTCAGGAGATTCTGGAGGGAAAAAACTTTCACCTTTTGATTAGACAGCTTGTATGCTGGGGGCGGGGGGAGGTGGGCAGGAATGACTACATAAATACACTTATACAGATAGAGAAGTGATGGGATTGCATTTTTTGTCATTTTCAAAATAAATTAATTTTTCCCATAAAAGAACTGGTCACCAAACAATTTCCTCAGAACTTTCCAGTTCGTTTACAAAAAGCCTTTTCCTCTTCAGAAGGAAAGCCGTGACAAAAAGTTTTTTCTCGAGCAGCTCTCTATGACATCATTTATCACTTTGTATACTATTTAAGTGAGCATGTCATCACTTGGAAGGGGTCCAACACAGAATCTGAATCCAGCTGGACTTCGGGTAAGTAATGAGTCAAATAATCAAATCCAAATCTCCAGCTAGACTTTTCAGGTTCTTATGAAATTCAGAACTGAAAGAAGCCTCCAAAAACAGCTGTTCTCATGAGGTTTATGCAATTTGGTTATAAAAATCATATCTGTAAGATAGTCATGTGTTAGCAGTATTGAACCTCAACCCCAATGCTTAGCATAGAAGAATCAAGATCTGAGACCGCTTTTTTGTGTTCAGTGCAAGGATGGCTCAGCCAGGCTATGCAATGAAGTACAACACATAGCCACCTGCAACTCAGCCAACTGAGCAAGGAAAATGTTGAGTCAAAGGGCCTTTCTATTTCTTTCTGTTCCTGCCAGTGATTTAACATGTGTATACTATGCCAAGTCAGCTAGACTCAGATTTTCAGATGCAATCTGCAATTTGGTCCACGTTTTGGAAGTGTTGACTGGTTGCACTGAAAGTAATATGAGCTGTAAATTCTCAGCACCTCTGAAAAGAAGCCCTAAGTTTCTTAAATTTGGTGTCAAAAATAATAGAGCACCTAAAACTAGAACGCGGTGGGAACTTCCCTTCAACAGATATAAATACCCGTGGCTTTCAAAGAGGTCCACAGGGATAGCACAGTGCTCAGTGCATCCACGAGGGGTTTGGAAGACCCGTGCTCAATTGATCGACTGGCTGCAGTCAAGTAACTGCTCCCAGCTGATACGATCATAGCGCTTTCCAACATCATGCAGATGCGGGGAGAATAAATACATTAAAACCTGGGAGGCTGTCCTGTTGCAGTGTAGGAGCTGTTCATTTTGTGGGTGGAATGAAGAAAATGACACAAAACTTAAGTATGGCTGGGAAGAAAGCTAAGAGCCACACTGAAAATCACAGAGTTATTCTGAGGAAATAAGAAATGTCTTAACAGGTCTTTGTATTCCAGCAAATTACTTAAGACAGCCTTCCTTCATTTTAACAATATTAAAACGTAAACACAGTTTTTTGGTAAGAAAAGTGTGTTCACTGCATGCCATGAGAACATTTAAATAAAGAAATACGTAATCACGGAATCACGGAATCACGGAATTTTCAGAGTTGGAAGGGACCTCTAGAGATCATCTAGTCCAACTCCCCTGCCAAAGCAGGATTGCCTAGAGCACATTACTCAGGACTGCATCCAGGCGAGACTTGAAGATCTCCAGAGAAGGGGACTCCACAACCTCCCTGGGCAGCCTGTTCCAGTGCTCTGTCACCCTGACCGTAAAGAAGTTTTTCCGTATATTTGAACGGAACATCCTATGTTCCAGCTTGTGCCCATTGCCCCTCGTCCTGTCATTGGGAACCACTGAAAAGAGTCTGGCTCCATCCTCCTTCAACCCCCCAACCACTTATTTCAGTTTTCTACTGAAATAAGATTGAAATGCTATTCAGTAGTGCATTAATCAGCAATAACAAACATGTATTTCCCAGGCAGTAAGAACGAAGCAATACAGAAACACCTCCACCATCGTATTCTTGGCTTCACACCATATTTTAGGCATGTATAAAATAGCTTGTACAGCGTATTTCTGCAGATCCCTAATTGGGGGTTGCCGTAGCAGCAGCATTTGACCCAGGGGTGTTCAGTACTGAACTACTGTTCAGCAGTAACAAACTGTCTTCAGGATTAGCTCCTCAAGCTGGCCATGAGACATACCTCCAGGACATCCCACATGTGCTGTGGCTGCAGAAGTGACAGTGGGGGAGTCAGCAGGGCTGTGTTAGAAAGATAGTGGCATATATTCTTTTTTTTAAGAGTCGGCACATGTGTGAGATGCCTCTCAGTTAACATTAATGCAGGGCAGGAATGAAGGCAGGGAGAGCAGCCAGCCACGCCTTGGGACCCAGTCACTGCCGAGCTGCCCCACCAGCACGGCCTGGCCATGGTTACATCCTGCACATAGCCACCTCTGACACCAAAGCTTGCATTACCCATTGGGGCAACTCTCCCCCTCTTACCTCAGGGTCTTTCTCTATCTCCAGTCCTGCTTCCAACAGGTTGCGTTCGTACTCCTCCCGCTGCAGCCGCTTCTGCTCCTCCAGGGTATCCAGCGGGCTGAGCTCCATCACCTCCACCCCCGGCAGCCCTGGCTGCTCCTGTGGGACATGCTGGCCACCGTCCTGGTGCTGTGGCTCAGCGTGACCCTTCTCAGTCCCTCCATTCGAAACCAGGGCCAAGGAGACAGATCTGTGCATCAGCTCAGGCGAGCCCACACCTGGCGGGTGCCCAGTGAGGCGTTTTCGGTAGTGGTACACTAACACGTAGTCGACCTTTCTCTTGCTGTCCCTGAAACGCATGCTGCTCGGGGACGCCTTGTCCACGGCTCCTCCTTGCGTCCCATCCAGGTAATTGTTTATAATCTGGGAGAGAAACACATGAGTCTCACAGACAAGAAAGCCAAAAAGCCCAAGAAGAAGTCTGGCCCAGGGTCTGTCTCCCCACAAGCACGTAAAGTGGCACAGAGTCAAAACTGGAGGTCAGCCGGGTGTCGGTATGGCCTACAAACATGTAGCCTGCAGACAAGATGAAGTCACGCTGATCTCCTCTGACCAAAACCAAAGGAGAATGGCTAAAGATAGGGGCCTTATCCCAACGTGTGGGATAGCTGCCTACCTACCTGACGGGCAAGTACAGAGGCACGCACCGACGCTGTCTCTCTGTCCTCCTGCATGTACACAGTCCATACAGGAGAAGACACCCGCATTATGAAATGGGATGGAGAAGTGAGGATAAGGATCACGTTACAGACTGGGATGTGAGAAAGGATGTGCTGTGGAGCAAAGCTGGGCAGAGGAGGGAAGCAAAAAACTGTGTGTGGGAAGAAAGGGAAGAAACTGTTCTGAGTTAGAATGGGAGAAATATCCTCAATGTAGTACAAGGGCAAGAAGGGTAGGGCTGGACAGAAACACTTTGGAAAATACCAGGAATTAGAGATAATATGCCCCATGGATGGCTAACAATGCTAGCTGACCTATATTTTAATGTATTATGAAAAGACTATGTGACTGACCAATAATGTTGCAAAAGGAATGACTAAAAATCATTCAAATTGCCTATGTTGTGCTCAGTCACCCCCTCGAACCATCCCTGCCTCCTTGTCTCCACTATCTGAACCCTTGTGGGGTGAAGCTGCTCCAGTACTAACCCCTGCCATCGCACCCCAGCTTGGATGGCAATTCTGCAGCACCCATGTTGAAAACTGGTACCAAATGTAAGGCATTCACTTTCACTTCTCGTTCAGTAAGACAGCCCATATGTTTTCCAAAACTGTTACCAACCACCATTTCCATCTCAATGCTGTATCTTAAAGCCCTTCACAGAGCTCCCTACAGTGTCATTCGTGAGAGTGACTCCAGCTCTCCAGTGGCTGGGGAACAACATACCAGCAAATAAATATGGTTAACCTGATCCAAAGCAATCAGCCATAACCTAACTGCAGACATTTATGGTTCCCATAGGTGGCTATACAAGCAAAATCTTCACAGGTACCAGTTACAGATTTCTTTCTCTCCCTACCTCCCCTTCCATTACATGCACTGAATGCAAAGTTAACTAAGCATACTGCATAGCAATTTTCTCATTTGTTAACATAACACAAATTTTTGAAGATATTATATAAATGTATGTATTATTATATACACCAACATCTCCCAAATTCTTGTTTTTCATTGCTTTGCTTCACTTAGTTTCCCACGAAGTAACTTGCAGTCACCATATCACAAAATAAATCTTGGGTTTATATGCATACTACATCGTTCATTCTTTCATGAAATTATCACCAAATAATCTGTTCTGCACATTACACTTAACACACACTTTATGTGTAAAGTGTATATATAGTCCCTTTAGGCATATCTAAACTTACACTCAACACTACATTCTGGCAGAATATAAAACTGCTTGGGAGATGATAGCATTTTATTGCAGTTCCCCATTTCCTTGTTAGATACATTTTCATGTAGTACTCACAGGCAGTCCATGCAAACCTCCTGGATCCATCTCTGCCACAGTGAAGAAAAACCCGTTGCAGATTTCTAGTCTCTTTTCCAGAGACTTTCAAGCTATACAGCGCAGAAGTAATGATGCCAGGTCACTGGCACAACAAAATGCATTAGCTGACTCTAGAGAAGATGAGCAATAAGCATCCTCTCCTCCCTTACTGGCAAGTGTGGGCAGAAATGAGAAACACAAACAACATGTGGGAGAGGGAAAACGGAGGTTGGAGAACATGAAAAGTCGCTAAGAGGTTTTCCTGTTTAGTACTTGTGCGTAGCCAGCTGCCACATCCCAGCCACCTGAGAGAGCACCATAGCAACATTTGATGCTGCTAGAGTTACACAGAATAAAATGATGAGGAGATAAAACAATGCCTCTCTCTCCCTCCCTCTCTGTTGACTCTTTTCCTCACTCTTGGCAGCAAAGTGGTATTGCCATTATTATGGGGATAGCAAACCAGAATTCCCACAGATTTCAGTAAGGATATTTTCTGGCCCTAAATTTGCACTGCTTTCCGAACCACGTGACATTCTGGCACAAGAAGACCTTATTAGGAAGGAACACAAATAAGTCGCAATTTGCAAAACAACACTGGAGGAACTGTCAAGATCTTTCTCTCCTCCCCTCTCACAACCATCATAAAAGTCAGAATCAGTGATTTAAATTACCATCTGCCGTCCCACATCCATTGCACCTCCAAGACAAGTAGCCAGCACACCAAGCAATAAGAAAATGGGAAGGTAGGATCAGCATTTCATGGCACTTTTATTCTAGTCCTCTAATAGCCAATATGTCACTACAAACATATCCCAAGAGGTCTCTTATCTAACAACAGCTCTGCTCTGAAGACCGCAGCCACACTACACTTCCACCTTCCAATCCAGCCCACACTAACACCTGGGCGCGTGCTGGGCCAGGGTTCGCACAGGGATTGCCAATTTAGTCATGCCTTCTCCTACACTAGGGCTAACAGCAATCATCCTATTCCTGCTCTGAAGGATTTTGGCTAAAGTAAATAATTAAGAAAAGCTTGCTGAGACTACTAGAGTAGCCATTAGTTCTCGCTGTACACTTAGAGAGCCTACTGTAGTATCAGTTTACTTGCATAGTCACTTTTTCCAGTACAGCATGGATTTGCTGACACACAGGAGGAGCACACAATGCTCTGCTTACCCTGCGTCAAAGCCTCTTCCTCATCTCAAAGGCATTAGAAGTAGGTTAATGATCATAAAATCCTACTTACAGAACTGCTGAAGGACTCCATACAGCTTAGTGCTTCAAAAGCTCCATTGACCCTGCTGCTGTGAAAGGAAGTCCGATTTTGAGGGACTGTGAGGTATTTGCTGTTGTATGCTGAAAAAGAGTCCCTTTCTGATTTTTCCGTCTTCTGTCTGTTCAGAGTCAGGTGTGAGGAGGCTAGAGGAAAGTCTGAGAATAAAAGATAAGTATTGTAACGTAAAGCAGTTTTTGTGCAGGTAGTTTCCTAAAGGAAGAGGAAATATGGCAGTTAATAGACACTATTCAACTTCAGATAGGCTGCACTTCAGTAAATGGAGAGGAGTGCATACAACTGAAGAGGAACAGAGGGTACTTACCTGTCTGAACTGCTGGGGAAGGGGGAACAATGATACAACACTGCACTTAGCTCAGCACTACCCTGGTTGGTCAATAACGTTTGCACTCCTGCACATCAGTCACAAGGTTAGGAGCTGGAAACTCTGTGCTTGGCAGCTACCAAAGCACCTCCCAGGACATGAGTATACTGTGTGTCTTAAGTGATTGCACCCTGGTTCTCTGGGTGCAGCATTAAAGCCAGATGGAAGCTAAATCACCACAAATGAACTGAATCACATTTGCTTACAGCTTACAACTAGGCCTGAAATGGACTGTGTTTCTATTCTAGTGTGACGTGACCAAATCTAGTGGGATCAGGTATAGATCCAAACTTCTGGCTAATCGTCATTCTCCACTAAGAACTCTTAACTTTTGGACATGCAATGGTGTGAAATTCTCATAAAGTATATCTAAGTTTATGCCTGCATGTTTTGGCTTGAGGCACTAAATTCTTGAACCCTTTAGTTTTAGATGTATTCCCCATCTCTTGTATTGACAAATTACATGGTCACAATAATGTATAATAATGTAGGGGCTGAGGGGGTGGGGAGTTACATGACATCCCCTGTTCACCACCACCACCATTGGTTAGCTATATACCTGCCATAGCGCAGTGTACAGCAACAACAGAATATGACACGAATGCTTGGTCACAGGAAGGAAATGAAGAAAGTCAATCCCATACAGGCAGTAGCACAGTGAAAAAAAATAAGGATAAAAAATAATGGGTACAGAAACTCTTTTGACATACAAATGTTTCACAGAATCACAGAATGGTCAGGGTTGGAAGGGACC
>RSEF01000001.1:92062153-92072800 GCA_003993805.1 Himantopus leucocephalus
CTCTCCTCTCCTCTCCTCTCCTCTCCTCTCCTCTCTTTTTTTCTTTTTGCCTGTTTTCCCCTGTAGTTTCTTTTTTTGTTTGGTTGGTTTTGGGTTTTTTCTCTTCTTTCTTCACTGTCTAAACTAGATCCCAGCCAGGCTCAAGTTCATTCAGGAAATGACAAAACCTGACCTCACTTCTGAGCCGAATTTACTGCTGGGATATATGAGTGTTGCAACTCTCTCCAAAGGCAAAGTCAAACAGCTTAGCTTTGTGTGGCTTTCCCCTGGGACAGAGGAAGGAAGCAATGCTTTCAGAGCTAGGAATCATCTCTTGCTAAATATCAGTGGCCAGCAGCACTGTCTCCCGGCAAATCTGGATGGGATCCGGATCCATGCCCAGGTGGAAAGAGCTGGAACTGCTTTGGATGGCTGGATCTCCTTCCACATGGTTGCCCAGTGGTCAGAGCAGGCCGGGGTGTGGGCCAGGTTTGGGTGTTTTGTCAATCAAAGTTCAAATGTAGCTCATATTTAGAATGAATCATCAGTAAACATCAGTGGCTAGTTTTACGGAAAAAAATACATTTTAAAAATACAGATCTTTTATGTGGCCTATTTTCTGGTTAATCTAATAAAAGGGTTTGACTACACTTTTTTACACTTCTATGTTTGCATTTGTTTCTTTTCCACCACCTTAATAACAAAACTGCTGCTCTGAACTTGTGTTGTAAATAGCTGACTTGCAACAAAGTTGTTTTGAAAGACAAGAAAAAAGACAATAAAAAATCCTTTAATCTACACTGCCAATGATATTCCATAACTACAGCTGAAAATTGTGGTTCACATGAACTAAAAGGGAATTTTTTCGTTAAATGTGACTGAGCACTGTCCATGCTTTTGGACTAATCAGCAGGATTCTTTTTTTGTTTGGTTTGTTAGGAAGGTTCACTGGAACATTTCAGAGAGAACGGTAACATCACATAGGGAAATATAAGTTATTTTCATTCTTAGTAAATCACAATGAGCATTTCAAGATTTCTATGTTTTGCTGTGATTTGTATGTCTGTAAAGCTCCAAGCCAAGGTACTTACTAAACGGAAAGGTTCAGTTAATTTTAATGTCTTTAATAAAATAAACAGCAGAGTTACGCATTGTTCCAGTGGTCTTAAACCCATTTTATGCAAAAGCCCCAGTACCCAAAGTGGATTTAAGAAGACCGTAAAAAAAGGAAGTCGCTCCATTTTTGGAGTGACCAATCTAGGTACTAATCTGAAAATTCAGAGTATCCCCTGATTATTAATATGTGTGGAAGTTAGCCTCAAATGTAAAGAAAGGAAAGGAGAGAAGAGGCCTAAATATAATGCTGGAACTCTGAACGTGGTGTCAGTTCAATATTATGAAACTATCATGGAAAGAGAGGAAAGGAGGAATGTGAAATTCTGGAAAGGGAAAGGGCATAACATATTTGTTTCATCAAATTGTATACACCTAAAAGATGAGGTGCTAAGAAGCATACAATATGGGCTTGTCAAAACACATCAAGTCAACCATTCTTTGACAGTGCAGCCAGCCTACTCGATAAGTGAATAAAGTAGGTGTGAAATAATTTGACTTTAGTAAGGCTGGAATTTGTTATCTACCTCAGCATAAGCAAACAAGGAAATGTGGTCTGGTTTGGACCTTATTAGTGCTAATTTAACCTCCTTATCATCAGCTCTTAGCTCAACATAACACCACAATTTGCTCCCTCTCCCTTAGACAGCATTCCTGATGCCCAGTGCGCTTCAGTCACCATTCAAGTGGGAAGGTGTCTAGCTTGTAACTGCCAGCCTAAACATCTAACCTATATGGCATTACTTATCTCCTTTATGCCAGTTGTCTAAAACTGTTTTGTCTAGAGGTCCTTAATTCCAACCAAGGCTTCACTGATGAGCCCACCCAGGCAGTCTGGAACCGAGTCCCCTGTGCTGGCAATGGGTGAGAGAGCCCTGATATCTCCCACATGCTCTGCGTTAGTGTCCAGGCCCTCATGCAAGAATCAGAGAGTGGAATCGGACTGGCTGACAGTAGTTGTTAAGATTAGATTAGAGCGGGTGCTGAGAGTCTGGACTGGGAAACTCCATAATAGGAATTGAGTGAAGAATATAGAGAGACCATAGTGACTAAAGGAGAGGCTAAAGTAAGGACAGTTTGCGTTGTAGACACGGTCCAGGCAGTTTGGGGTCAGACAGACCAAGGTCTAGCTGGGAGTGGGGAGGAACAATGTGTGCCTGAGATGTGGAGATGAAGAAGCAGCTGCAAAGGCTGGAAACAGCTCTGGACAGTGAGCTGCTGTGTTTGCCTCTCACCATACTGTGGCATGCTGCTGCAGAGAAGAACCATGGCAAAACTTGAGCGGAGGTTGAATGTCACCCAAGATCTGCCTTCCTGAGTTTCATGGCTGATGTATAAATTGAGGAGCGTAACTGCAGCACAGAAGCTAACTATTCCTTGTGTGATTTTGAGACTGGTTGTCTCCAATGCATTTTATTTATGCTACCACTTTTTCAGCAGGAAACATCACCCTCAGCATCCAGCCCCATTAAGCGGCCAGTAAATGATATCAGTATTTCAGAGCCTTAGTATTGTCACAGACTGTAAGGAGATAGATCAGATAAGCCAACAGAAAAGGGGCCTCCCAGGATATTAGGGAAAGTTGATGTGACTTATAAATGCTATAAAGCCCACTAGAGATAGATAGCCTTCTGCCATCACTGCTGCCAGCAGACTTATATAAAGAATATAATGGCTGTCCCTAGCGTCACTGTACAGGGCGCTGACATCTTTACCCAGTTCCTTATGTTGGTATATGCTACCATGACTCGGTCTCAGCTTCTGGTTCACATGCCTGCCACCAAGAGATCGGCCTGGTCCTTCACAAGTGTAGCCTCAGCAGCCTCTGGGGCCTTTCACTGATCAGCTGCACTTCCAGCAGCTGATGACTCTAATGAGACAGAAAACAGCTTTCTGGAGGCTGGTCTCTGAGAGGTACTCATGGCACCTTTGCAGTCACATTCTCCTAGACATTGGATTGGAAACCAGAAATAGTTGCTGTCCGGTCTGTCTTCAGACAGATCTGCTTCACTGGAAGCCTATATGTTTGGATCCAGACACTGGCATACTAACCTAAGACCTTTCTTCACAGATTGTTATTGGGCAGACCAGGCACTAAGCGGGGAAGGATTCGGACAAAGATTGGAAAATCGTTTCTTGCAAGCCTCAGTGATTTTTTGAATTTATGAAATGAAGAAAATGGGGAAAACCAGGAAAAACTGTGTTCCTGTGCACACTGTGGCAAATACCTATGCACGTATACATCTAGCCAAAGGAAAACAATGATATAAAGAGCCTGAGGTTTCTGGCCCTTATTTATCCAGTTCTTCTGCCCTACAGCAGCAGGAATTTGGTCCTTGGAGCTGAGCCATCATGCTAGACTTGACAGCTGTGACAGCCGGTCTCAGACTATTTCTCTGCAGTCTGACAGTTCCCCTGTGCACATGGGCTGCCCCATATTCCTTTTTTTCTAATCTTGGAGGGGCAGGGCAGCGGTGCCCTTGATATGCGCCTTGTTCTAATGTACTAAGGTCTATGTACTTTCACAACAGTATTAAGAAATCTCCCGATTTGAAAGAGGATTCTCTCTGCAAAGAGGGACCTGGGAGTCCTGGTGGACAAGTTGACCATGACGCAGCAATGTCCCCTTATGGCCAAGAAGGCCAATGGTATCCTGGGGTGCACTAAAAAGAGCATGGCCAGCAGGTTGAAAGAGGTTATCCACCTCCTCTACTCTGCCCTGGTGAGGCCACATCTGGAGTACTGTGTCCAGTTCTGGGCTCCTCAATTAAAGAAAGACGGGGAACTACTGGAGAGAGTCCAGCAGAGGGCTATGAAGATGATCAGGGGACTGGCACATCTCTCTTATGAGGAAAGGCTGGGAGACCTGCGTCTGTTTAGCTTGGACAAGAGAAGACCGAGAGGGGATCTCATCAATGCTTATAAATATCTAAAGGGTGGGTGTCAAGAGGATGGGGCACTCTTTCCAGTGGTGCCCAGCGATGGGACAAGGGACAATGGGCACAAACTGGAACACAGGAAATTCCATCCGAACATAAGGAAAAACTTCGTTCCTTTGAGGGTGGCAGAGCACTGGAACAGGCTGCCCAGAGAGGCTGCAGAGTCTCTTTCTCTGGAGATATTCAAAACCTGCCTGGATGTGTTCCTTTCCAACTTGCTGTAGGTGAACCTGCTTTGGCACGGGGGTTGGACTAGATGGTCTCCAAAGGTCCCTTCCAACCCCTACCACTCTGTGATTCTGTGATTCTGTAAAATGGTTGGAGTTTGGAAAGGTATTCGGATAAAGTATAACATCTGCTGGTCCTGTTCACACTCTTCCCTGGACATCTGCCTGTGGCTGCTGCTGCAAACAGAATGTTGTGCTACAGGGTCCTGTGCTCTGAAGTAGCATGGCTGCTTTTATGCAGTCGTTTAACAATCTTCATCAAATATTTAATGACTGCATGGTCTTCATTGCAGTCTGCAGTTACATTGCATACAGAATAACAGAATGGTACTTGGACACAATATATCTGTCTAGGCAGGCAAATCCCAGTCCTAGCCCTTTAGATGTTCAAAATGGAATATTTCCATTGAATTCTGCATTCAGAGTGTCTGCAGGATCTATGATTTTAACTACTGCATTAAAGATAAACACTAACATAAAATACAGATCTTTAAGCAAACAAAGAATTTCAAATCACACTTTAGGACATGAATAGTTCTACTAAAGGCAATGACTCTGCTGACTGGACTAAGTTGATATCATTGTTAACCTATGTAAAGTCAAAAATATAACAATAACCAGATATAACCTGAAAAGGAGAACGTATTTTTTCAACAACCAGGTTGCTTCCAGCATAAACATAGTTCTCTCTAGCAGCACTGACATCAGATCCATTAGTATGTATGAGTCTCTCCTAGTTCAAGACAGGAAGGGTGATGTCTTAGAGGAGAGAAAATTATGCTAAGGATGCAGTAAAAGGTCAGTACGTTCTTTAACACCGAATGATCACAAATGCTAAAACCTCTGGCATCTCTGTTCACAATTAGACATTAAAAAAAAGAATTAGCAGCACAAGAGCTTTCACCACAGCTTCTTGAACTTTCAGTGCTAGATTTATTTTTAATGCTGATGTAAGGTACATAATTTACACTGTACAGTTTGGGCATAATGTGTAAAATACTTGTTTCCATAACAAGCTGTCATTGTAGGATGAATGGGATTTCTACAGGGATTTCTGGGTAACATATTTTTGGAAGTTACTATTTTGGAAATTATTAATTGCTATAATAATTTCTGAAAAACCATGTAGTGTAATAGCTAGGCACCAAGTATATAATTATGATTACTCTGAAGAGTGTTTTTCAGACTAGGAGGACATGGCCTTTCATGCATGCTTAATTGTATTCAAACCTCTCAGAAGTATGTTCAGTCAAGAGGGTTCATATAACAGTGATTGCTCCAACCCCTAATTTTCCCCAACATTCCCTATTTTTGAAAAATATCTCCTTAAATAGTGTGTCACATACCTGCATTTGTGCCTCAGGCATCTCTTCTTCTTGCTGAGTGCTTTCATTCTGCAGGACTTCCACTGCTGTATAGATAATGGTTCTTTTACATTTTACAGTCTTCATTTCACTCCTTACCCAAAGAATCAGCAGTCAGGCCTCACCAGTTCTTCGGCTTTTCTGAAAGAAAAGTAGCAGAACTTTAATTTCAGGGTAAATTTAATAGTGCCTTTTAGGATCTTCTAAGAGAGATCCTTTAACCTGCGTGGATTCTTCATGCTGGTGTTAAATGTGAAAACCCAGGTATTCTCCTGGAAACTGCATTTATGATGATGGTGTCCCTTTTCTGAATTGTTAAATCCAGATGAGAAAGCACATCCTAAAGTTATGACTTATTATATTACAAATGTAGAGAATATAATTTTTTTATACTAGGAACCAAACTAAGCCCTTATACTGAGATTCTGCTGAAACAGCTGCCTGAAAGGCAAAAAGGATCTGTTTTCTTCTGGTAGCAGGCAAACGATGAATTTGGAGGCTCGTGTCCAGTTTGGAGTTGGAGCCCGGGATAGGCACAATTCTGTATAACACCATGACAGCGTGCTAGAAGTGTTCCAAAGACTGCAACTGAGCATCTTGTGGGCTGTAAGAAATTTGCTCTGCAGGCCTTTGGCACCATATGTCTAGCAGGTAGCCAACAGCTGTTCAGACCGAGTGCAAATCAAGAAGAATTTAAGTAAAGAGCAGATCCTACAGTAAAGCACATCAGCAGTGTGATTTAGGCAGAATGCATGCACCATGGTGGGCCAAAAGGAAATTTGAATGTGACATTGCAGGACGTCCTCGCTTCTGTCCTCAGGAACATCTAGGTATCTTTCCAACACAGCCAGGAGGAATCCTGAATCATACTTAAAACTCTTATTAGCTGGAATTGCCTTGACTTGCACAACAAGGCTTCTGTCTCTCCCTTTCTTTTTATTATGTAAGTAGAGCAAATAAAGACAGGTACTTAAACCTGTGTAGCACTTCGCATGCAATAAGTGCCTTTAGAAAGTGTTTGTGTTGCGGGAAGTATAGAATGTGTTGTTGAATGACATTTCAATACCAACTGCCTTCCTGGTTCTTTTCAATGTGCAGCTATATTCTTTATTGATTTGGGTAGATAACTATGGCTGTGGTATAGTTATTCATGAGGCATGGAGTTCATGCCTGTAGCATGTTGATAACAATTACTAATCATGCATTAACTCTTCCCAAGTCATTTACGCCTACCATTTATGCATGAACAAACACTGCCTGTAAGAACTTTAAAGCTGACAGGCTAATCCTTTCCACCCCTGACTCGTATGTCAATTCTTAAATGACAGTATAATCCACAAAAGAAATTATGCTGGCACTAAATGTGTTCAGCCAATTAATTACACAGTCACACAGTTTTATTGAAACATAGGGGTTAAATGGGAGCATACGGTTAAATATGGATGCACGCAAGTAGGCCTCTTTTGGTTTAATTATTGTTTTTTCCCAAAAATGGGTGTGACAATCTTTCTGAACTTTCCGAAAGACTATTTTACAGGTAGAAAATAAGCATGAGTAATTTTAAAGAGAGGCTTCGTTGGTCTTTCAACATTATTATAAGTATATGATTGTGTGCACAACTTTTTTTTAAGGTACTATGCTGACTGTGGGTGTTATAGTGTGCAAAAAGAGTTTAAAGTTATTTCAGTGTCACTAGTAAAATACGGCAACACAAGAACAGGTGTTTTAGAATACTTTTTTGACAGTTAATACATTTCTCAGGCTGATTAAGCTGTCTTTTAGGAACACACAGAACTTCACATAGCACTATTACTAATACTAGGTCCTAGGCTTATTTGCATAACAACAGGAACTATGAATTTAATCACCTTGGAAGACAGTTTTTTAGGTTGAAACCTCTGTAAGAGTTTTTCACCCACTGATATCAGCAATGCAAATCTTATTGGCCTCAGTAACCTAGGATTAAACTTTAATCCTTTGGCAATGACATTAGAGAACAGTAGCATCCCCCTCCTTGGCGTTCCCATATGACACATGGGTATCTGTATTCTAATTCACTTCTGCTTTCCATATTGATCAATCCTTTCAGGGATTACAGGACATGTAATCCCTGAACAGAGTGTACAGGGCACTCTGTTCTGTTATTTTTTTCCTCAGCCTTGGGGTCATTGCTACAGTATCTTAATTTCAGCAATAAGAGAGCAGGGGAAAAAATCTTCAAGTCACATACACGGTTCAACAGCACTTTGCATGTGGAGATCCGTCAGCAAAGGCACAGCTACATAGGAAATACAAGTAATAAAATCCATAAGTGTACTGGTTTTGGATGGGATGGAGATAATTTTCTTCACAGTAGTTAGTATAAGGCTACGTTTTGGATTTGTGCTGAAAACAGCGTTGATAACACATGGATGTTTTTGTTGTTGCTGAGCAATGCTTACAAAAAGTCAAGGCCTTTTCTGCTCCTCACACCGCCCCACCAGTGAGGCTGGGGGTGCTAAGAAGCTGGGAGGAGACACAGCCGGGACAGCTGACCCCAGCTGACCAAAGGGATATTCCATACCATACGATGTCATGCTCAGCATATAAAGCTGGGGGAACAAGAAGGAAGGGGTGGGACGTTCAGAGTGATAGCGTTTGTCTTTCCAAGTAATGCTTACAGGTGATGGAGCTCTGCTCTCCTGGAGATGGCTGAACACTTGCCTGCCAGTGGGAAGCAGTGAATGAATTCCTTGTTTTGCTTTGCTTGCGTGCGTGGCTTTTGCTTTATCTATTAAATTGTCTTTATCTCAACCCATGAGTTTTCTCACTTTTACTCTTCCAATTCTCTGCCCCATCCCACCGGGGGGGAGTGAGCGAGCGGCTGCGTGGGGCTTGTTTGCTGGCTGGGGTTAAACACGAAAATAAGACTGAAAGGAACATATGTTTTGGACATCTTGTACAATCCCAATTTTCTGTATACCCATGACAGCAGTAAGACATGTGGCTACTTCCTGTGAAGTACAGGCATTATTAATATGATTATGTCTATTATGATCAATATATGCCATTGCTGTTTTGACAAGTTAGTTATCTATCAGATACATAAAGCCTAACATAGCCCAGGGTTATTATACTTACCAGCAATACCATGTTTAAAGGGGCACACATCTCTCATTTAATTTTAATAAATAATAAATGAGACCCTTCATTGTGCATGCAGCTCTTTTAAAAGTCTTCACTATAGAGACTCCACCAAAGCATAATAGTCTGAATTTGCCAGCACTCGGATCAACCCTGATCATCTGTCACAGTTAGTATCTGTAAAGGAGAAAGAGATGAGGGAACTGGAACATTAAGGAGGACAGATTATAATTTTCTTCATCTGATGGTTCATCTGTTTGCTATTTTATTCGCTGCTGGGTTTGCTACTCTAAGTTTTATGTATTTCAAAATGGGATGAAAAACGCCAGTCTTTTCAGAAGGAAGGAAATCAAGTACCTTCCACAGTTCTGGTCATTGCTACCAGAAGGGAAGAAACCTTTTATACCAAAAACCTATTTTGTACCTGTATTCTACCTGATAAAATGATCTAAGGATATATACCTCTTTACAATGTTAGAAAAGAAAAGACGAATTAAGAGCTTTCAGCATCCTTTAGAAATTGATTTTTCTTCTACACCTTCTGGATGATCACCAAAGCAATCAAGATGTGACAGGTGATTGAAATAAAAAAAAAAAATCTGTGATTGCGAAGTTGCAGAACATGAAATCCTTTTTAAAATTATGTGAATTAATTCAACTTGTTGTGTGAATTAATTCAACTCAGTTTATAAGAAAAACTAGTTTGGTGAGCATTGAAACTAATGAAATCTGATTTCCAATCGATGTGGGTCTTGTGGCTGCCTGGCTTTTTAACTGAATTAATCTGAAAGCTAAGGCATGGGTTCTTCTGTTACTAGAAATTTAAAAATACTTATGTGCTTTCCTGAAAATAGGCTTGGTAAAGGCTTTAATAAAATTTTGTCAGCTATTTGACCTTTGAAGTTCTGTTTTTCAGTCATAGTTCCTCCTCTTGTAAAGCAGATACTTCCTGAATTAAATATATTTGTTTTTAAAGAACTTGTAATAGCTTTCTCCCAGGTGGATTTTCTGATGTCTAGTAATCACTCATGCCAGTCTGCTTTCTTTCTCACTTTTTTCCTTCTGCAGGAATATTAGCTCAATCTGTCTTCCCAGCGAGCTGTCTTTACAAAACACACAGGACTTAATATCTCTGAGCTCTCTGCTTTTTTTTTTTTTATCCATCAGTTGGAAAAAATCAAAAGTTTGCAACAAGCTGTTTGAAACAGGCACACATACCGACTGTTATTACATAAAACTCATTGCCTTAAGAAAGTAGACTAAAAAGAGCAATAAACTCAAAGAAATTCCATCTTACAGAGCTATGAAGTATTTTTGTGTGATTGAACGGCAGTGCTGGACTGCTGGATCTTCAGATCTCCATGTTCCCCTATGCAAACTAAAGAAAGGGCTAAAGTCCCTGGGCTGATCATTAGGAAAGATCTTGTTATATTGTGCCTATGGTTTACACAACTATTTCCTAGTGATCCGGAATTCCTGGGAAGTATTCCTGGTTTAGAGAAATGAACATGGTTAGATATTCCCAACAGTGGACACAGCAGCAGTTGCAGGCGGAGGAAAGATATCTAAGTCCACTCCTGCACTCTGAAATACAACGTATGCTGAGACAGAGGTGGGTCTGCCCTTCTACATTCATTTAGTAGTAAGGGGATCTCTGAAATACAAGACACCACCAGAACCAATCAGCAGAACCTGGCCCATTACTCGTGATGAACCAGCTTGCTGGTACGAGGCTTTTATAGAAGACTTTTTTCCCCAGTACTTCCCATTTGGGCATTGCTAAGTTGACCGGCACTGCAATAGGACACCTGAATGGCGTGTGGGATGTCTGTCCTGGTTTGAGGTAAAACAGGACCAACTTTGTACAGTAACTTTGCTTCTTAGCTGGGCCTCTTCTAACTA
>RSEF01000001.1:92072810-92091602 GCA_003993805.1 Himantopus leucocephalus
CCTGCCCATGGCAGGGGTGTTGGAACTAGATGATCTTTTAGGTGCCTTCCAACCCAAACAATTCTATGATTCTATGTCTGTAGAAAAGCCTCTTTCAGGGATCTGGACTGACTCCCACAGAGGACCTCTCTGAGCTCACGGACAGACTAAAGCCTGCAGAAGGCAGCTCCCAGCACCTCTCACGCCTGTATAAACATGATAGGAGTTATTTGCTGGTCAGCTATAATCTGCAGAAGCCTAAGCATGCCTACACATTTTCCTACTATTTAAAAGCTGTCAATACAACATAAGACATTGTTAGAGAGGGAAACAAATTGAAGCTGTTCTCCTAACCGATTAAAATATTAGCATTCCTGATACCAGCTAGCCTTGATTTTCTCCTTCTGTCTGAAATTAAGTCTTGTTTGCAAAGAAACTTGACATACACCGTAACTGCTTGGGCCCATGACCATACTGTCTAAGCTGTCCCAAAACATGCTCTTCTGTTCTATTACAAGCAGCTCCTGGCCCAGATGTGGCAAGATTTGCACTCAGTTTGCATCAAAGCAAAACTGAAGGAGTTAATCTGTATGTCTGCTGCTTCCTGGGAGACGAAAGCCATGTCTCTGCTTATCTTGCTCCATCCTTCTGAGAAGGGGGATCCTCTCACAAAGTGAATGTTCCCTCCTTCCCCTTTTGCCTCCCATGGCCTGGCTGATTAGATGACTACCTCTGCTTTCTTCTGAGAGTACCTGCTACAAAATGGTTAAGGTCATGACTCTCTTTTAGTTCTGTAACTTTGCTTTTTAAAACCCTCTTGTGTTGCATGTAAGAATATCAGTTGCCACTATTAACACATTCACAAGACCTTATGCAGAGAATATGTTGAAATATGACCCTGATTGTATCTGGAAAATAGAAGAAATGCTTCCTAGATATATCTATATACTATTTTTATAATATATTTTATATATATGCATATATAATAAAAATGTCATTGAGCTACCTGTTGTACGTTAAGTACAAACACACAGAATATAATGAACACTAAAACTGTTCCTAAACTAAAGGTTAGTCATGAAAATTACACTGAGAATGCTAAGGGAGATGTAATAAAACCAACAGTCTTTAGTAGACTTCAGTTTGTAAACTAGAAATTAGGGGCTCATAAATGTAGCATACATTAGGCCCACAGCAGATGACAAAGGAGGAAGACTCCAAAGAAAGACGACAGGTAAAAGGTGGTTAACAGCATGAAATTTTCATCTATGGAGCCAGGACTGAGCACAGACAAAGAAAAACACAGCAACAAAAATAACGCAACCCTTTAGTTTACCACAGATTGTAAAAACTAGAGTAACGATGAAATCTAGTCTGATGAGAAGCAAGAAGTCAAATTAAATACATTCCCTTTTATTTGCACAAATGCAGTCTTACTCTAACAGTTACAAAATAAGAGATGGGCTCCGCTCTGAACTAGTGTTCCTCTGGCTCTGAATCCATGTCCATGTTGAGCTTCCCACTGGCAGGTACCACCGGATCCTCATTTACTCACAAGTTAAGATTTGGAGGTTGGGACAACTGTTGGCCCTGAAATGCTGGTCACCTCTTTTTTCATTTCTCTCCCTTCATTAGATTTTTTCTTCTGTGGTGGATGTAAATCTATACCTCTTAAGTAGCCCTTTTATGCAATTTTTGTATAATACTATTTTAACTCTTCTGCTGTATTCTATGATTAATACTTTCAAGTAGAATTTTTTCAAAATAAATAATGTCAAAATTTCTGTGGGGTCTTTTGGGTTTTTTTTTGGAATCTGCTCTTCAAACCTTGTTGCCATCGCCTGTCTGTATATTAGCAGGCCATTCCACAGGCATGATTGATTTGCCAACAACTTGCCAGGGCAGTTCTTCCTCCTTGCAAAGTCCTGGGGCCCTTAAACTAAGCTACAAGCTGTTTGGAACAGGCAATACTTGATCAGTTTGGGTTTGCTCAATAGCTCAAGGTCCTGCCCAAGGTAAGCCTCCTCAACATAAAACAGGAAAAATCTAGGATAATAATGAATTAAGAGAGATTAGTTGACAGTGTATTTTTCCTGTGATTTGTTCAGTGTAGCCTTAAGAGACCTATGGGAACAGATAAAGGGCTGGAGAGGCACTATGACTTTAAAATGAGACTGCTTCAAAACTTTGCATGCACATTTGCCAGCCTGCTTTTCCCCAGAAACATTGTCCTCAACACTAAACAACATAGTCACTAAAGACACATGGTATCTCACTGAATATCATCAGTTATTACTTCCCATAGTACAGATTCAGTGGAACCTGTATCTTCCTTGAATGAGCAGCTTTACAAACATGCAGTAAGACGGACTCCATGTTCCTGCAAAGGTAAAAAGCAATTGGCCTTGGAGGTTTCACTGACCATCAGAAGAGCTCTAGCATGAAAGTATGAAGTGACTCTGGGGCCACTGAGCTGCTTAACAAATTGGGGTCATGGGGATAAGTTATTTCTGCAGAGGATTACTTTAGAGAGGACTCTTCAACCCATACTCTGTGTTACATGCCCTGTCAATCAGTGTGGTGATTCTCAAATACTTCATCTACTTGATGAGGCTGCAGGAAGAAAAGCAGGAAGGGAGAATTGTCCCCAGCACATCTGACTGCTCTGGGCAGAGGGAAGAGCAGCTGCCACCACCACCACTGCCTTTCACCTGACACCTCCCTTTCCTTCTGCTGAAGGACACGAGGGGATAAGAAAGGGAAGGCGGTGGACTTGACAACACAACAAAACCAGCCTAAAAATGCATGGGATTTCTTAAGTGCGCAGGTGATACTATTAGCAGAGCAGCTGAGCAGCTCAGCTGCCTACTCTGGCACCGCACACCCACCAGGCAGCACAACTGTACTCCTCTCCTATCACCCTTTTTGACAACCTGATTCTTTCTTAAAAGACCTTTTGGCTTAGCTGAGCAGCCTCCCCCCCAGCTAGTGAGAGGCTCTTTATTTGATTTCAGCCTGTCCTGAATCTTGATCGGTTCCTGTCACAAGATCTGAGGTATAAATATCTTGGATGTCTCTCCCTCTGCCTTTCCTCATCCCTCCCTTTAGCATTCGTGAAACACGGTCTCCTCGCCCAGCCAAATGCACAGCACAGTTTTGGTTTACTTCTGTTCCTTCCGTGTTTGATTTTCATTCTTTGCCTAAGCAGCCAAGTTTCTGGAGAAACAATTCCTAGCCAGGGCTCATCAGAGTCCTACACCCATAAACCCTCCAAACAGCCCAGGTGGGATTTTTCCTAAAGCACTTGTTTTGCCTAAGTCTTGCAGGAAAGCGCACTGAAAATAGATGCTGTCACAAAATATAATGAAAACAAAGTTGGATCCAAGACAAGTGCTTGAAGAAACAGTGCCTGACACAGACTGTAGTACAGACTGGTACCAGCATGTGAAAGTGGCTGCTCAGCAGCCGAGACCCCCCAGGCAGCTAGTTAGCACACAACACCAAAAACAAACAAACCAAACCCACACACCACATTGATATATTTTAGGCAAGACTCCTCCCCTCCCTTTTATTTTTTTGGTCAAAAGAGTTGCTTTCACTATCTGATCTTCAGATAGATGATGTTCAGTCTTGACACACAAAAAAAAAATAGCATTCACTATGATATCTGTGTCTCAAAATCACCAGTTCCTTTTGAAATCTGAAACTGGTATGCTGTTTGTTTACTTTGAGACTGATGGTCAGGCAAGGCGAAGCATTAGCAATAACCACCTTACGCTCAAGGCACGCAAGTGGGAGGCAGGACCCTTGACCTCCCTCCCTGGACCTCCTGCAGATTTTCCATATGGCCCCAGGCCCATCAGGTTAACTCTCCCAGGGTCTGTTAACTCATCTGTAAAATATATGCAAGAATTTGTTCAAGACACTACAATACTGTGAGTAGAGGTGCGTAAACTTGCACACATTGGTTATTTACCAAGCAATGGGGTTTTTTTGTTTGTTGGTTGGGGTTTTTTTTTGTTTTTACACAGTTTTACATGGTTTAGTACATGGTTCCAGACAAGCAAAACTATTGGCAAGGTTGACCAAAAACTGATCCACAGTTTGGACAAAATTAATGATATGAAATGTTGAAGTCATGGGCTATAAAGTCTTTCCTGCCCTCTCTGGTTCAATGAATATAAAATTAATAATATTAAACACAAGTGAGGGAAAAAGTCACCTCCAAAACTCCACAGCCCAGTGATGAAAGGCATGCTTTTCACAACAAAAATGTCTAACTTTAATTCCAAACTCTGAATAAAGTGAGTGGGTTATGAATGCAGCTTTCTGGCATCTTAGATGAATGCTATACAATGAAGCGAGGTACAAGGCAAGTCTTCTTCATCTGTACTGTTTATAAATGATAGCTAAATTCCCTTGTGAATCTATCCCCTTTGCTTTCAAATTAAAATGCAAGAAAGAAAATGAGATTATTTACTTAGGCCAAACAAAAATTTTAAGCTTACCTAAAATCAAATTACTAATATCCTTTAAAATGCCAAAAAATTTGGATTTCTGAATGACGAAAACTTTTGTTTATATTTTCAGGGAAAAAAAAAATAATTATCTGCATTACCATCACTGTGAGTTTGGAACATGCTTTAAAAGCATCTGGTAACAGGCACTACACACAGGGAAGTTGCATATTCAGTTGCATTACCTGAAACATTGGATTTTTCCTTGCAGATACCATCTGCTTCTACCTGTTTAACCTATATTCAGTCTCCAGTGGCAATATATGTTCTGTATTTCAGCTGCTTGAAAGGCTGAAATATGTTGCTGACAGCTGGAGCAGGCTTGGAATATCAAGCCTTTATCCAAAATTAGCCATGGGTATTGTTTTATCATTAATGTCTTTGTAATTTGAAGACGGATTCCCAGAAATATGCTGTCAGTGCCAAGAAAAGCATAATGGGACCCTGGATTAATTTGTATCAGGGTTTTTTTTCTTCCATAATGCTAGAAGTGTGTAACATGCACAAATAACAAAATGATGGATTAATATCCCTGTGTTGGACTTGAATGAGCTCTTCTGCACAAATAAACTTTAATGATGACCTAGACATCCAAGCGCCTATCACAGCAATGTCACTGTGATACAGCTCAATAATAAGAGTACAAGGCAAAGACTGAGGCTACAGGCACACAGATAAGCTCCACGAGCTTGCACTGCAGCCTCTGCCATTGGGGAGAGATTACCTTACCCTTTCTGCAAGGTAAGAGCGTGCCCTTCAACCACTAACATGCCTCAAGACTACGGGGTTTTGGCAACCTGCTCATGTGTGCGTGCCCTCAGGAGATTTCAGAATCAAGTTGCCTGTGTTGTATCAGATTTCCTCTGTAGTATTATGTAAGTCATCTCTTCTGGCCTGTGCTTTGGATCCCCAATGGTAAAATGCTCACAGCAATGATCATGAGACACTCAAATGCCACAGGCTGAAGGCTGCCAAATAGATCAAATCTGAGCACCTAGAAAGGACTCAACTGCATGTTTCTGATATGAGCAAAGACTGGCAACCAGTTAGAAATGTATGAAGATGGCATAAAGCAGAACTTGTTCAATTACCAAGTCTTGGAAGCATTCACAGGATTAGCTATAATGGATCAGAGCCTAGCTGGCAGGAAAAAGAGGAGAAATTAACTCTTTCATTAGGATCTAGGGGAAAAGCAAACAAACAAAAAACTCTGGAAAGCTTCTGAGAACTTTCTTTTTATGTTTTAGTTATGCTTAAAGTGTGAGAACAAAGTCTCAGGGGACAGCTGGCTTATTTTTACTGCCATACACAATAAATAAGCAACCACGTACAATATAATCAATCTTGCTTGTAAGTCTCGACAGGACATGAGCACTTCTCTGCAGGATGAACTAGTTTAGTAACCAACTAATGAGAGTGACTCATCACCCCATCCTCTGTCTGTGTGTGTCTGCAACTCTGAAACCCACTGGGGAATTTTTTATTTCTTTTTGAGGTTCAAGAGCTACTGCCTAAGGCTACTACCTTCAAAGCCGGGTCCTACCAATGTTAAGTTTCTAGGGTATCATAGCTTGAGAGGCATCACTGAGACCTCCAGAACCTCAATAACTGAGCATTAAAAGTGTATACAGAAGCAAGGTAAGGTTATCCTCTCAGACTATCTGTTCTCAGTTTCCACACCAAAACATGGTAAGAAGTCATGAGTGCCATGAGAATACCACATGATTGGATAGATTTTAGAACATGAGTATAAATATATCAAGAGAAAAGAAAAACAATTACACACTGTTCACTAAGTTTAAACAACCTTTCCTTCATCCCTCCTTTATTTACTTGCTGTAAGTGGTAGTGTCCAGTAATACAGCAGGTGCTTCACCTCTTATTTCACCACCATCCCAAAACAATCCAAATATCATTAATGAAGTTCTATATTATAATCCACTTTCTTAGGAGCAAACCAAACTAACTCTCTGTGTTACTAAACCACAGTTATTTTTTTTTTCCAAAATACAGAAACATCATGTTTTCAACATAAACATTGCCATTTTGTTGAAACCATGACAAAACGTGTGATACTACACAAAGGACAGCTTTTACGGGCTAGGTTCTATCTATGGCAACTGACTTCTGCACAACTTTGTCCTCTGGTGCCACAAAGAAGCCCTAGAAATGGGCCATCAATTCACATGAGCTTCCTCCTATGCAAGCAGATGCGAAGATGATACAAAAGTACCGCATTAGCTTTTAAACTGTGTGAGACAGAAGAAAATATTTCAGCTGCAGACCTCTTTCCATCACACTGGTTCTTATAGGCTCCCCTCTTACCAGGCAAGAACTATTAGCAACCAGACAGGTTACCATTTCAGTGTAAATCAAAGTGGTTTAAAGGCTATTCTATCTTGAGGTTCCTGCCCAGCCTTTAAAAAAAAAAAATGGAGGAAAGTTTAACACATCTCAGCTATCTGACAAGCTCATTGGCTATAGCACAATACCCGATGCATAACCTCTAGCATCATCTCTCTTCCTTTGACTCTGATATTCAGATCCGCATAGTGCTCTCCAGGGGTTTCCAGATGAGAGCCTGTAATCTTGGCAACATCAGATTGTTGTCTTTTTCTTTTGCACACTGTGCTTCCATTGCATATTATTCTGAAGCTCAAAGATGTTACTGTATTTATTATCAATACAAAGCCAGGCCAGAAATTTATCTATAGGATTAGAACTGAGGGCCCAATCTGATAAATCAAAATATGCCCAGATTTTAACAGGAAGCAATGGACACTACAACAGGAGAGTTCAGTCTGCCAGCAACCTTAAGGTAACCTTTCAGTGCCTTCAGATCACTAAGTCATTACATGAAGCTCACATCCAGGGTTGGGTTGACTTTTATGAGATCTAATCAGCCTAAAAGCAGAGCAAATAAAAACTGCAGTGGAAAGAAAAGGGTAAACTGCTTCCTAGGTTACCAATAGGCTGCCTACATCTTTCATTGAAAGAATATTACCTCTCCCAGCTGCTTATGCTGCCCTTCACCTGGAAGTTAGCTTCAACAGTTTACCAAAAAAAAAAAAAATGGTCCGAATTAATCAAAAGCTGATTTTACTTGGAGCAAGCTAAGAAACACTCATATGAACCACCCCGCCAGCAGAGCTGCCAAGGAGACAAGCAATGTGTGGGCGTAGTGATGTCCCTCACTGATACAACAAATTCAAACATAGCTAATTCTAATTCCTTCCAAATTAGTTTAAATGAAAGGTCTATCATATCAAAGTAAAAAATTGGCAGAATTGCTGAGATACAATTCTATTCTTCAGGCTAACATCACAGATCTGTATGTCCACACAGGTTAGACACGTCAGGGCTTTCCTCATACAGTAAGAGCTGTGCATGTTCTCTGTCACCTTCTCTATTATTTTTCAGCTCTGCCAAGCAGTGACCCTGCCACGTACCTCATTACATTCAAAAATCAGTGGTTGTGAAAGCGCTGCTTTTTTAAGAGGTAGGATACAGTCTCCAGCATGTTAAACAAACACAACATGAAACAAATTTAAACATGAGCAGCAGAAGGGAATCTTCTACATTTGAACAGTCCAAGGCAATACAGTCTCCTTTTCTGATCCTGCTTTTTATAAGAGTGTCATTCCCAGTTATTGTCTCGAGAAAAAGATGTAAACTTCAGAACTCAACACGTTCAGATATCAAGGTATCCAAACCTTGCCAAGCAGTTCTGTTTGCTAAGTTTGTTTCTTATTATTTATAGTGCTGAAGGACCGATCAATCATTTTAGCATAATATGAAATCGGGTTTTTTTCTGTACATTGAAGCTATGCTTATGTATCCCAAGTGTCAGTAAGACACATTCCTGGAGCACTGCCAGGGTCTTCTCCAAGTTGCTTTGTCTCCCTTTCTATTTTCTGTGTCATTTATTTTTAATACATACTTTACATCATCAATTTAACATATCAATGTATTAATTAACGTTACTCTAAACCTTTCCTCTTCAGGTAAGTGCTAAGAATTAAATGACACTGAAATACCACATATCAAGAACGGTCCTTCAAAGTCATATTCAGGGCTTTTCCAAAACTCTTACTCTTCACCCACACTGGCAGACTTTGCATAAAGGTGTATAGCACAGGAAAAGCAATCTTGTCTCTCCCTCTTATTAGGAATTGGTGCGATACACATTGCACCTCCAATCCAACAGCCCATACAGACAGTAAAATGTCATTAAAAGGTAACCATGTTATAGAACAGCATCCCATGCCAAATCCAAGTACAAAGCTGCCAGTAGCAACCCCCAGGATTTAATATTCTGCTATTGCAACACTATCTATTCTTACTCCCATTTGTCTAACTTATGAAAAATTAGAAATTGAATCAACAAGTATTTCTCACATGGTTTTTGCTGGGTCTTCTCCTAGTCGGTCTCCCCACACATTATATTGTACACTGTTTAGCCTGTACCTTTATCTTTGTATTTCAAGATTCAAGATTTCTAAAGGTGTTAAATTCAGACTTCTGGGCTTTGCTCTGGAATGAGATGTGACAGCAATTTCCTTTCAGGAGAAAGGAAGATGAAAGAACTTAGTGAGACAGCTTTTTGGCAGATCAAGATGAGGTACCTGACAGGTTTTGTAGAAACATTTTGCTGGATCAGCAAAATCTTTGTTGAATCACCCATCAGGAAAAGTGTGCAGAGCGTACATTAAAATACAATCAGTTAGTTGTAGTCTTACCTTCTTGAGTTCTAAAGTCATCTTCAGGAAATTTATTAAAGTTGCCACACAACCCACAGGTCTTATTATAGTGCTTTTCTTGAAGGAGTATCTGAATATTCCCGCTGATATCAATCTTCACCGCAAAGCCATGCTCATTGCTGGATATTTTATAATAACCTACCTCCTTCTCTATAAATATGCCATTTGAGGCAAAAGGTATGGAAACCCTGTGAAGAAAAATAGGAATTTCTCAGAACATGACACACAAAAAACATCAGGTTTTTTCTTCTGTAATACTTGTTCTCACAGGTACCTTTTGTCGTCCTGCATCACACTTCCATCTAAAGAGAAGCGAAGACTGAAATATTCTCCAAGATACACAGAGAAACCAATTTTCTCCCCATCCTGGTAGTCACCTGAAGAGATTAGACATAAGCAAATATTGTTAGTTCTGGGACTCAGGAGGACAATTTGTAAGTACACATTACAGGATTGGGAGCATATCATCTAAGATTTTCAAGGGCCATCCATCTATTTCATCCCATAGCTATTTAATGTGAAACAGACAGATAGTCCCAGGACGAGGGCTGTCATCAGCCACGGGCAGGCAAATCACCTGGCACTGGCTGTGGACTCACGCTCTCCCCATTACTGTCTCCAGCCAGCGAATTCTCCATTCTACCATGCACACTGGAGGAGTTTCCACAGGAGATATGCCCAACGATCTGTCTTGCTCTTTCCCTTCCTAGTTTCATCCCATGAACAAGGCATAGCTCAGTGGTAAGAGAAGGGGGTTGAATCCATTGAACTGATGGAAGAACTGAGACTGGATATATTTGTTCTTGATAAGTCCTCTAACCACCTCAACTGTTCGTTAAGACATGGATGCCAGTACTGGCTATCCAACTTGGGGATCAGCTCACTCAGAATTTTTCAAAAGCAGCAGCACATAGAGATGGAGACAACTTGCTTAGGTTCTGAGAGAGAAGAGGCTGGGGGGTTCAGTCATAGTCCTTTCTCTGCTTTTGCCCATTTTCTAGCTTTGACGTTACAGCAGCTCCATGCACAATGCACCACCCACTCTGGACCTCCTTCTCTGAGGTAGCCAGCTCTGCCCAGATCTAGATGCTTTACTCAGAAATGTAGGTTGCATTTCACAGCCAGGTATCCAAAACCAAAACAAACCCGCACACATATACTAAGATAGGAATCAAAAATAGATTATGCCATGCTTATGTGCCCAATCTAAAGTGTCCACTCATGGGTGTTTTTTTAAGATTTAATTGATCATATAAAATACTGTAATCAATTCATACTTCACATACACTGGTGGGTTCTTTTACATACAAAAAAATTTGTACCAAGTTGTTCAAGTTGAAGAAAACTATTTAAATTGATATATGGTTCCTTTTCAGAGTGATAGGATCAGTTTACTTCATCTTACTTGTAGTCAGTAAAAGGTCATCTTAAACTATGACTAATACAGAACAGTTATTAGTGAATATAAGAATATCTACAAAAATAGTTTGGTATGAAAGTAATATACAGTTTTGGTTCTCATATCAACTCTTGCCCATCCCCAAGAATAACACTGCAAATGCTCAAGCTAATTCAAAGGCCTTTTGTCCTGCAGAATGGGATTTTTCTTACTGAGGGGATTTAGCATACAGGTAAAATTAGTTCTACAGGGTCATGTAGTTCCCATTCTTGTACTTAGCTTTAACAGCCACATTCCCCTAGCAAACTCAAAATTAAACAAGGTCTCACTTTCCCTCTTCAGAAGAGCCAGTAAGAAAATCTCCATTCTTTGGAAGCTTAGTTATGCGAGAGCTATATTACCAAGGGATAACAGAAGACAAAGTGACAAAAAAACTTAAAAAAAAAAAAAAAAAANAAGAAAACCAAGATCCTTTTATGCAGTGGTCCATCCTATCTGACAAAGGGCAACTGTCTGTCTTTTCTTCTCAGTGATGGAACCCAGCACAAGTGCAATGTCACATCCCTACAACATTTTGCATTTATTACTTCTTGGTGTCTTGCTCAGACTCACCTAAGAGTGTGAAGGAACGCTTGTGACAGTCCCCAGCAAGGAGATAACTGCAGTCCCCAGCAAAATTGTAGAAAGAACCATCAAAAGTTTTGATGTGATCATTACCAAAAAGGCTGCAACGGGAAATTGCTGACTCCTGAAGTAAAGAACCTGATGATCCTGGATATCAAAACACAACATCACTTGCAATATAAAACAATCATTTTCTAGTTCAGGAATTTATCTGCTGGAATTTATCCCCATTGATCATTGCATGTCCTGAACCTTTGGCTCTTGCTTCTAGGCAGACTCCATGCCTGGCATGGCAGCCCATAGGATCAAACATAGATCCTTTTTTATTATGTGCATTAGTGAAATGGCTTTTTTGGTTTATTTCTATTGGCCCAAATCTTGCATAGGAAATTTCAGTCCTGATCCTTTGAGGAATACCATGCATTCATTCATTTGTGCCTGCCTGCTATCCCATTAAAATGGATAGGGCAGTAACAAAGCCCCATTGTTTGTTCAGCCAAACATGACTGACTTCAGGGAGTCTTTGTGACTCAACACAGTGTTTGTTGCAAAGTAAAGAGCCAAAAGGAGTAACTTTATCAATGTCTCCAGCATGACGAGAATATTGCCTGAGCCAGGATTGCAGGATTAGATGGGCAAAAAGAGTTGGGGGGGGGGGGGGGGGGGGGGGGTTTGGAGCAGCTGTAGGGCTGGGCTCCAGNAATAGTGGAAATGTATTACAGTTCCTAGACATCAGTAAACAAACATTTTTTTCCCTACCTGATATTACAGTGGCCAGCAGTAGGTTTGTTAGCAGTAATGCCAAGAGGAGCATCTGTCAAAAATCAAAAAGAGAGAGATTAGAATATTCTTAGTCTGGGACGTTTAGTCTGTTTCACAGCAACTCACCGTTTTCTATCCTTTCTTTATAAAGTTATTTTTGAGGTTCTACAACATTTCAGAAAGCCATAATCCATGCAGACTTCCACAGTAATTCAGTTAGCCACCCATGTGTCTTTAAATAGGTGATCTAGGAGAATAACTATTCTTTGTTTCCATTTTCACTTCTCATTGCAGGGAAATGTGGACTACCTCCACAGGAAATGCAACCCAACATACACGTATATTCCAATTTACCCAAGTTAATACACTGCACACACAAAGCTCTTCAATATGCAGCATTATTTATCAGGCAACCTGCATGAAGAAGCACACCAGACTGGATCAGCCAGCTTGCCTCCAGTAGAAGTCACCTCTCCTGCACAAAATTTGCATCCTGCCCAAACAGCCACAAACGGAAAGAATATACAGGTTTCGCACAAGCCAACAGGTCTGGCTGGCAGACCATTACAACCACGTGCTTATAATCCACTGATTTCAGGGTGATAGTATGCTTGCAATAAGGGGCAAGAAGTAAAGGGAGGAAATTGTGAAGAGACTAGAGACCCGGGGTAAAAACTTCCATTCACCAAAATCAGTTTTAGCGTTGCCTGCTGCTGTCTACAACCAAAACATCAGCCTTTGTTCTCCATATGTCTATAAAACATGTCCTGTACTGCCAGGCCTTAAAAAATAATAATAGGATATAAGTGTCAGGCAGATGGTGAACTACAGATGCATTCTCTGGCAAGACATTAGCAGTTAATGGATGAAATCTGTAGGGAGCTCCAATTAGTGAGCTGATTTCAGTAATCATATAAGCAACTAGAGAGGCTTAAACATACCATACTTTATATATTACTGCCAGGAGACCAGAAACACCTTTTCCTAAAAACACCCTCCAATTAAAGACTAGAATGCATTTTGCAAAGACAAGTTCTGATTTCAGTTTACAGATACACACATTATTGATGTCAATTATATAGGTCCAGTTCAGAGCCACATAAATAAACGCTGAGTTTGCCTTATTAAAAAAAGACAGGAAAAGAAAGGTCTGTTATAAAACTCAGTCTACTATAATGCTGCAAATGCCTACCTGATATAAGGCTGTTACTGCTGCAAGATAGCTAAAAGTGGCAATGGCATGGGAATGCAACAACAAAGCAATGGTAAAGAAAACAATAGGCATTATTCTCAGACTACACACTTGCTAGTGTATTTTTAGTGCCTGCACTGTGTTATTGTGACTGAATCAGATATTGCTTTTCTTTGTTTACCCTTCAGTTTTACAATGCAGGCAAAGTAAAAAGACAGGGTGTAAAACCCTCCTTTTCAGCTCCTTTCCACCTCCCAGTCTGTTTTGAGCTACAGACTTGAAGTCTCCCCCAATTCTAATAGAGCAGGTGGCACTAACAAATCAGAATACAATCAAGTAAGATCTGCTGGTATATAACCCTCTATAATTTTATCACTGGCTTAATTAGAAATGAATATACCTTCTTCTGTGCGAGATTCCTCTTGCACATGAACAAGAAGCTCCTCCAGTTGCCACCTATAGCCTACAACACCATTGTTCCCGTATTCCTCCAGAAGACGGGACTGGAATGGCTTTGGTCTGAAATTTCTTGTTTTTGTACAAGCCAGGAACTCTTGCTCATTTAAAAGGAAAGATAAAGACTGAACGTCACATCCGCCTGATTCTCAGGACAATAGGTTAAATTGCTATCGTGTAAATCAGTAGCCTTAATTGCCAGAAAGTTACAATAAGGGGAAATAGTTTTAAAAACTTACATGACAGATAAGTCTTTGAAATATATTTTGCATGTGTATGTGTGACAAATCTCACTGGCTGAGCCAATAGGCAGCATATTTATTTGAAAGACTATTGTTACAGAGGAATTGTAGGATGCTCCATACCTCAAAGACCACAGAGCCATGTAGTATTTTTTCCTGTGAACAACTGCTTTAGTAGAAAGAAGAAAAAAAAAAAAAAATCAGAGCTACTAGTAATGACCTGGTTTTGTTCTCCACGTACAAACACGTTTGAATTTTGTCACTTTCAATTAGATTAACACATTCAGTCCTTGAATTTGCAAGTTTATAGAGGTACCCTCTGGAACAACATGTGGTAACAAGTTAGTCATGCACATACTTGTTTACAGAGGTGGGCGCAAGCTTTGTGGGCATATATACAGCACTGAGCAAAAAATACAGAATAGATGACATCTTACTTTACTTTCAATGTCCCATGCTTCATATTTTCAATAGTAATAACAAAGGGGTTAGGAGGCAACACATTTTTCTGCAAATCATATTTTGCTACTAGTTTACAGAATCAGGTTGTTACTTTAAACCAAGAAAAACAATGCAAAACATTAAAAATATGCTTCCTGAGAGTCCCCAGCAGGCATGTCTGTCTTGTGCACAAGCAATTCTGAGAACGAAGTGAGTGTGATCCCTGCACACAGTTCTTAGAAAACAAAAAAGGAAAAAAAAAATTAAGAAAAACACATTGTAACATCATCATTTCTTCCTGCAGGCAATTTCCCTTATGATTTCTACAGATTACTAGGTTGATACTTGCAGAATGGCGATGGATTATTTTTGAGACAATTTAGGTGATGAGTCTGCTTAGGTTGTCAAGTTAGAAATAACACAAATAATAAATTGTTAGCCATACTTACTTTGTCTTGTATGAATTCTTCATGACATCTGCATGTTAAAATGCTACAGAGCTGCACTACTGATACTGAGTGACAGGAAGAAACAAACACAGACAAAAAAACGAATTGTTTCTTTCCACATGAAAAGCCAGAGAACAAGATTTTAATATGAACACTTTCCATCGGGATCTTCTCAGCCAGGTGCTCCTGCCTTTTCTCCCGCAGCAATAAGGTTTGCCCCTCTCACATTCATGGCAATACAAGGCCCACATTTGACAGCCACTGGGAAGATCCTGGTGAACATACAAGAAACTGTCCCATGTGTGCAGAAACTTGATGTCCACTACATCACAAAGTCACAGCCTTTGGTGTGCTCCACAGACCTCCCTCCAGCGTGGGGCAATCCTGGCAATCCCTGCTGCTGCAATAAAGTACCGGTAGAGGACAATAACACATGCCCCCGGCTTCTGCCCAAAGTGCATCTTTGCATTTGCAAAGGACTAACATCTATGGGAAAAAATATGCAAGTCAAAGCATTAAAAACTGTTTCTCTGGCATCTTTGCATTAGAGGGTGCAACAGCAAAAACTGGGAACCTCTAGACACAGGAACCAGTAAGCATGGAGGCTCTGACCCTGCTGAAACGTGCAGGCCAGGGCTTTAGCCAGTCTAAACCTGGCATGACTATAGAGAAGGGCTAAAAAGCTTTCACATGAAACTGCCTTCAAGGCTGAAGTTACAGCTGAACAACAAGTAGAAATGGGGCAACAGCAGAGACAATAGGTAAGATGCCTCTTGTTTTTCAGTCTCACGTCTGCTTCTGGTTTCGTATGAAGATAGAGGAACAGTGTTAACTGGGAATCATTCTCGCCTCTTGGGTCCAGCTGCCAACTCTCAGCAGGTCCTGCATACCTCTGAGAGCCTGGGCATTAGTGATCACAGAGAGATGTTCTTAAAACCTTTCATTACAGGAATCCCAGTATTAATCTCGATAAGGGGAATAAGATCTCCTACCACCATGGTCTTTTGTCTTCTCAGTTTTAACCTTTTTAGTGCCTGAGCCCCAAATCAGTCCCTTCATTTGGTAACTTCTTGCAAATCTAAATCTAACAGGTAGCTTTGAATCACGCTGTTTTGTTGGGCACATAGAGAAGACAGAGTGAGAGCCCCTTAAAATATGCCTTAAAAATAGAAACATTGCTGGTTTTGTTCTGTAGAGATTTCTTTATTGTTATTATAAAAAGGGGCCAGTTCTTCAACAATACAGGATTGTTTAGTCTGTAACTGTGATGGACGGCTGAGGTCTTCCTTTATTAGCTTTTGCGCCACTGCCTTCACACCCTGACAAGATTTATATGGAGCATCAGCGAGGGAGGGAACAAACCACACGAAAGTCTGAGCCCATCAAAAGCTGCTTTGGAGAGGAGCAGGCTACAGGCGGGCAGATTATTGAACTTGGACTGAGCCTCTGAAGTCCACACACACTAATCAGTGTGATCAGAACCTTGGTCTACACTGGGGGACGTTTTGTGACTCACACTGCCAACATTTAATAGATGGTTCAGATAAGCCAGATATCGCAACACCTCTTAAGTGTCTTAGGGACCTTGGGGGACATAACAAAGAAAATTAATTGAGCTAGACACCCAAAGAACAAACTTCCTTTTTCCCTTCTGGCTCCATTTTCTGGGGAAAAAAAAAAAAAAAAAAGGAAATGGTAATTAAAGAGTGCATTTAATGGCTCATACTCTACATAGTTCCTGTACAAAGCTTAGTGAGGCTTGGGTAGATCTGACATGTAATTTTACAAATAATACACACGAGGCACAGGCAGAAACATATAAAGGACTATGCACTGTTGCTGGAAAGCCCCTTATAGCCAGTTCCTGGAACAGAATAGGAAGGGCTTCTGAGAAAAATTATCAATAATAATGCTTTTCATTGCTTTGTTCAAGTACGAGGTCACGCTCAACAAGTCCAATGTTTCCTAACAGTTATATGATGATATGTACTGAGGCATTAGACAGCACACCACATTTGTCATCAAGTTTGTTACACAGACAAATACGTATGCAAAGTGCCCGTATTATGAAACCTGCAATACTGAGTGCACGAAGAGTGATGGAACATACAGGACCTGAACAACAAAACAACAGAAGTATCGTGATGTAGGTAAACTGGAAAACTAAAGCCTAGCAATACTGAATTTTGTTTCTGCGCTTAGGAACTGGCAAATTAGATTAGGCTATGGAAACAAAACAGGATGTCACTTTAAGACTATTTGAAAGATGCAACCAGCTGCTGTAAGAGAAACATCTTACTTAAGGAAAATATACCAATGAGGTTCAGTAACAAAATTTTCTTTTAAATCGTTTTTTGAGAGGGAAACAAGCCAATTGAGGATGTCAACACATAGATCTTAATAGAGCCAACTAATCTGAAGACTCCAGCCTGATTCTGGCCCTGCTGTAAGCATGTTGAGCTAAAGTACTCTATTCTGGACGAAGTTTGTTACTGTAAGCATCACTTAATTTCTGCAGGCAAAGGAATGGATTGATTTTCTGAGGTCTAAAAAGTGTTCTTAGCGTCTTGAGTAAACTGAAATCCCAGATGCCACATCCTCAGACACCACACAAAAATGAAAGGAAGGATGGTGTACTTTGAAAGGTAGGAAGTGTTGGAACAGAAGACATGCCTCATGAATCAGCAGAAAGTTCCTGAAGCAGAGACTCATGGGGAAGGAAGCCATGCTGCTTCGTGCTCAGTAGTCGTCAAAAAAGTGAAAGAATTACAGGAAATGAGTAAGAAGAAAAACCCAAACATTATTTTGCAATCATAAATCTTTACACTTTAATCTTGAATATTGTCTGTGCCCTCAGCCAGTCTAACTCAAAACCAGTGACTTTCTTAAGGACAGAAAAAGAAAAGACAAAATGATGATTAGAGGTAGGAAGCAAGTTCTCTTCAAGGGGAGGAAACTTCCAATCTTAGAAAATCAGAGAAGGAAAGCATGAGGAGCATCTACCATATCACAAATGGCACAGAGAAGGTAAATAAGAAAAAGTATTCATCATTTGTCCCAGTGTAAAGGCTGGGAGCAGTCAATGAAATTCTCAGGGAGTTGCCTTTAAAGCACAGTGACCTGTGCTTTAAAGGCCTCAGCACAGGTCACTGTGTCAAAAAGGAGTCAGACAAATTAATGAAGGGCGGGTCCATCACAGGGATGAATCAAATCACAAGGATCAACTGGTGAGAGAGCTTGTGGCTTAGAAAGTCTTTACTCTGTTGAGTATTGGAAGCAGAAATCCCATACTTTAATGTTATGCTTCATTTCCTACAACTCTTTTCCTAAGCAACAGCTGTTAGTCACCAGAATCCAGAAGCCAAGACAGCTTTCTTTACCCCAGTCTACCGGAAGCTGTGTCTCAGTGGTTTTTCACAATTGACTTTCATATTAACTTTTCCATTAGTGACCTAACAGTGAAAATCAACATAAGCAACAATGAATAAGCTAAAATAAGAATCATTGCAAATAGTTCTGAAAATAAAAGCATCCCATGACAGTTCCTGAAAGCCCAGAGCTGCAGGCCAGAAATAACACAAGGCACAGGCACAAAGTCACTTCCGCATCCCCTCCTACCTTCCCCATGCCCAAGAGAAAAAAAAAGAAAAAAATAAAGGCCACAAAAAACACAAAGAAAAAAACAACAACAACAAAAAAAAAACACAACAAACACCCAACATACATGAGAATATCAGCTGGCAAAGCCCACATAACCGTATATTTGAACCCTTCCCTTTGGAACATTTAGGCTACTGTACTTCTAAGGAAAAAGCCATGGTAGATGAACAGAGCATGCTAATACTGAAGCATTGACCTTCCCCACGCAGAAAAGCCTTGAATGAGATTTATACCGCATAATTGCTCATTGACACATTTCAAGGTGTTGTGGTTTGAGAGACCCATAACAATTTATTGTCATTTAGATAATC
>RSEF01000001.1:92092602-92103493 GCA_003993805.1 Himantopus leucocephalus
AATTCAGACACTAGAGTCTTCTAAAAATGCAGTCTTCCCAAGTTTAGACAAGAAATTAGTCCTGTGTCACTCAAACCAGGACACAAGGTCATAAGTAAGGGTAGGGAAAATAAGCCAGTTACAGATATTCAAGAGGGGAAAAAAGGACCTGTGGACAGCTGTAGTGGCTGAAACAGCAAATTAGACATGCACTAGCCGTGCAGTACATTACCAGAAGTAAGGGATACTCATGGGGGCTGCCCACAAGGCTGCCCCATGTCCCAGAGCAGTAGCAGCCCACTTGCCCTTGGAGCTGCACATCACCTCTCCATTGCTTCTCTGCCATGCTGAGGGACTCCTCACCAAGGCAAGATGGACGGCTAAGCTGCATTGCAACAAGAAAGCCAGAGTCGAGATCTGTCCCTGTGGCAGCTGCCTGAACATATATTTGTTGCACACAGCAGTGTAAAATAAAATTCAGCAAGAAGTAGCAGAATACATTTCTTTGAAATGCCCAGAAAGCCTATTTGGAAAACTAAACAGTGCCATTGGCTCTAGTGCAGCATGAATTGCAGGGGCTTTAGTGCATTTTTGGGATCATCAGGGCTCAGTTCCTTCTCCTGGCACAGTTAACAATAGATGGTTTAAAGAAAGACACTCCTCAGAGAAGACAGGAGGCACCAACCACCACATTTTGTATTTGTAACCCCTCAGCCTCCGGACATCCTTCCACATGCTGGGAAGTTCACAAGGCAAAACAAACACTTGGGGTCTCTCCCTCCCGACTATGCAACCCATCAGAGAAGGGCATTCTTAAAGATAATCCTTCGTACTACCAGTTGAACTCCTTCCCTGGTGGCAAGTTCGTGGGATTTCCAATGTCACAGCCTTTCCTGCAGTTATCTTTTGAGTCATCTGAGCCAAAAGGACCTTGGGCTGTAGTGAGTGAAGCAAGGCTCTGCAGTGCTACCCTATATAAAGCTCTTCAGCTTAGCTGCCAGACCAGCAGAGTACAAACCTGCCACACAGCAGCCTGACACAGTGGCTTACGAGCCAAGGTGCATCCTGTAAGCCCAGCGATCTGCAGCACAGCATCAAAGCAAAATATCCCCCATCCTGTACAATGAACCTATAATGTCACTAGCAAGTAAGAATACTACAGCTGAAGGATGATATCTTCAGCTGGTGCCAACTGGTACTGCTCTGTTGAAGTCAGTGGCACTAGTCTAGTCTGTGCTAGCTGGACAGCCAAGCACCTCATAAATTTGCACTATATTACAAAGAGTTACCAGAAACTGAATGAAAGGGCAGGTGAGAGATTATTTTTTTCCTGGTCTAGGGTCAATTTATCCCTTACATAAGTTAGGTATCACCTTGAGGATATACACCTGACTGTACCTTCTAGACACTGACACAAGTCTCAACATTCCCAGGAAGGGGATGTTCCTACAGCAGAACAGCACAGACTGGGAGGGAATCACTCGTTTTCAGTCTCCTCCTGCAAGAGTTTGGAAGCAGTTGCTCACTGCTCTTTCTCTTTTGCTTGTTAATGTCTTAAGCCTCCACCCCTTTGTTCAAATTCCTGGCATACAGGGAGGCAGCCAAGGCAAATTCAATAATTTCCCCCTTCCCCTGGAACTGTGGTTTTCATATTCCTATTTTTTTTCCAACTAGTCAAAACTCTAACCTTATTGGTTTCCACAGTGTATTTACAGGCATAAGATTTTCTAAGCAGGGTACTCAATGCATACATGCTATTTACTTTACCAAGTCCACAATTACCATGGGGGATCCCTTCTTTTCATCTAGCCTGTTCCAGATAGAGCAAACATTTCAACATCCTCATCATACCTTAACAGCAGCACTGACATCAGACACTAACCAGACAACCACCACAATATCACCACTGCTCAACACTGCTCAAGGAAAAGAAAGAAAATACATACAATGCAAGGGAACTTTTCCATCAAGATAATAAGAGAAAATGAGGGTCTGAATTCTGCATGACGTCATGCCAGTTTTCAAAAACCGTGTTTTAAAAGCAGTTAATCCCTCCCTCTGGAATTAAATTTGTCCAAATGCCTGGCTGCTAAAATGCCTTTAAATAAAACCATGAAAAATATGACTAGCTAACACTTCTGGGCTGTGGGCCTGTGAAACAGTTGCAGTAGCAATTCACCTTGTAGTACCATATATACAGTAGAGCAATTCAACACAGAACTAGTCAAAGTCACCCTCAGATGCACACCAAGATCTCCAATTATCATTTATATGGAAAACGTCCTCAGTTGGTCTTTTAACTGTAATATCTGGAGTTTGGTAAGCTTGTAAGATTTACAGTTTAAAAAAAAAATTAAAAAAATTAAAATCACCCTTGATTGATGATCCTGCAGCAAAGGCAGGAGGAGATCAACAGAACAGAAATGTAGCTTTGAGTGGACATCAGACAAAATAGCCCCAACGCTGTGCTCTCCATTCAGGCAGGAAGGGGGAGAATCAAACAGCTAATGTCTCAATTTGTTAGTTCCTGCAGCTTGATTTTGTCTTGATTTTGAATCACTCATCTTGCAAGTGTCCATGCTTTTGTTCCTAAAAACCAGTTGCCTGTCAGTGTAAATTCACTTATTTCAGCAGTTATGACAACAGAAACAAGAGCCATAGTTTGCCAGATGAGATTTATACAGCGTAAGTGGTTATTTTTCCAGAGTGAGGCCTTGCCTTTAGAGAAGTGAGCCACCACAGACACTGTGCTGCTGCTTTACAGTTTGAAAAGCAATTTCATCCCTCTCCCCTTCTGTAATAAGACAGAAACAATAATTTCTGTATTTCCATCACGTGTGTAAGCAAGGCTAAATTAATTAATGTCTTCTGCTCCACGCACAGGGCTGGTGCAAGGTCCTAGGAAGTTTATTAATGATGGAGTTTACTAATGACAGACTTCCCAAAATTCTCCTGCACAAGCACAAACTTCCATCCAGGGTCACAACTGTTAAACATCTTTCCACTGTCCAACTGCGACAGCATCCAGAGCCAGCTGGAGCTTCTGTGTTCAAGGCTGACCCCTGTAGGATTGTCCTAAATTAATTATTTTTCAAACCAGAATACCACCAGTGTTCATTTAACATTTCAACCCGATGCAAATGTTAGTAAACTGTTCCAACAATTAATGTCACACCATGTTAAAAATATAGACTGTAACTCAGGTTTCAGCTAGTCCAGATGCACTCTTCAGACAATGGATTATATGAAAATTTAAGAAACCACGTTACCACACCTTCTCCACATACCTGCCCAGACAGTGGGTTCAAGCCAGTGTTCCACCATCCACTTACTAAGTTAAATCAACTGAGCTCCTAGATTGTCTCCATAAAGCACATTTCTCCCTATTTTAAATCATTTTTATGGCTCATCCCCAACTCTCTTCAGAGACCAGAACTAGAGCCAAATTTAAATACCTAACACTGCTGATATCTCTACAAACACAACATTGCCTTTCTGGTCCATACCCCTCCCTCCCCTCACCAGTATTTTCTACCAGCTCAATATGTTAAATAGCATAAGGCAGAGATAAATGTTCTCAAGACTCTACCAGAAACAAACCTTCTCAGAAGGATGATTATCATTTGGCCACATATAATCAATGTGATGAGCACTCAGTTGTTCGGGTATGGGGTTTTTTTCATCATTCCAGGTTTTCTAGTCACCCAAATGATGTTATGGCAAATCTTAAAAGTGCCTAAATACGCTGTATTAATACTATTTGCCAAAGTTGTGATCTCACTGAAGATTTATAAGGTTTTTTAGACATGATCTGTTTTTCATAAAACCACCAAAATTCATAAAAAGCTCAAGTAGCATAATGTAACTACTAACCTATACAGATCCTTCCACACTTTTAAGTATAAATTATTTGGCCTTGTTGGTTTAAAGTATTTAACTTGAATTTACAATGACATTTAGCAAGTGAATGTTAGATGTTGGCTGCCCTTGTAAGTAATGAAAAAGAAAGAAAAAAAAATCACATTATTATTTCCTAATGAAAACTCTTCATATTCGGAACAAGTTATTTTGACATAAAAGCAGCTTATATTAGTGCTGTCAAAGTACCCATGACCAGAAATACCAATCAGCAAGGAGGATCTTATCCATTAAAATATTTTTTTCCATTGATTTCATCTTTGCTGGGACTTCAACTTTCATATCTCTACCAGAGATTCAATCACTATATTCATATTGGCCCTCACTTAATAAAATATTTATACATGCTTTCAGGCTCATTGACTAAATTCTCTTTTGAATATGGGTTACGAAAAGGAAATTTCTCTGACTAAATGCTACTATACCCTTTCTAGTGTCAGGAAATTTCTGCACACAAACAAAATGGTTGTAAAAGATTACGAAGAGTGCTATGAATTAAACCAAATTGCAGAGAGATGACAGTTCCCATTGAAGAAGAGGGAGCTTCTGAAGGTCTCCACCAGAAAGAGTAGTCCAAGATTGAAGTCTTGGCCCATGGAGGTTCATTACACTGCGCCAAGGGGAGCCAGGATTTTACCTTAAATGTTTATTTCATTTTCTTAATCACTTTTGAAAAAGAAAGATTGTGTATGGATGTGACTTCTGTTTAGCTCATTTTTCTAATGCCAAGCAAGAAACAATTCTAATAAGCAGATCGTTAAGACAAAGTCACGTGTTTCTCTTTCTGAAACGCTGATTTACCCTAGTACAAGACAGAGCATGTTACTCATTGTGGAGGACAATTAAGTCGCAGAAATATTCACTGCTCACTGGGAACAATGGGCACCATTATGTGATCAACAAATCTACATCTTATGCACATTCCCCACCACCACCCTTTTTTTCCTGCAGTCCTCTAATATAAGCATGGGGGACTGGGGGGGAAGCTCTGATTGTGAAATTTGCCTCTAGCTCCTGTTTTTTCCTCACATATTGGGATACAGTACATATCCTAAAATCACAAGACTAATACAAGAACTATGAAATTCTAGAATAATAATTGGTTCTTTCTAATATGCCTTTTAATATTTTTTACTAACATCCAAGATTAGCATTTACAAGATCTTCAGAAACATGAAGGGTAGAGATTTACTTCAAGATGAAAAACAAAGCTGAGATATTAACAAGAACTCCCAATCCCCGTATTTGGCATTCAAAATAAAAGATAAACCCCTCCAAATACTATAAGATTCTAAAACATCATCAGGCAAGTTGACAATGCAGATGCAGGGATTGAGGGGGGGGGGGGGGGGGGGGGGNGGGGGGGGGGGGGGGGGGGGGGGGGGGGGGGGGGGTGGTGGTGTCCCACTGGACTGTTCCAAAAGTTATGGAATTTTATATAAATTGCATTAGAAATTAAAAATACCCTCTAAGTTTAACTTGAGCACTCTGTTTTAACAAAAAGACACAGGTCAAGCAGTCAATTTGTTTTCCACTTGGAGTGGGACAAAAACCATGCAAAAATTGGATTTTAATAAAAGTTTAGTTTTTGAACAGCCTCAAAGTTGAGAGCTACCTTGGGCTTACTATTTTGCGAGCCCATTTCCAAAGCTTTTGTCTTTAGAACAAGACTGTGTCTTGCTTATCTATGTTTGATTGCTTGACATAATACTGGTCATAGATTGTTCTGAAAACATGGAACAGTTAAAAATTATGCTTACTTTCTGTATCAAACAAAAGTAATCAGAATATATTCTTTTTGCTTCCTTTGCTTAGCAGAAAAATGCATGGTATTTACAAGGAACAGTGCCTGAGGATTTATGCAAGCATGAATATATCTGTATTTTTTGCTTATTTGTTTTTTACTTTTGTTCACATCCTTCTGTTTTGTTTTTCCCTATTCACAGCACAGGCTCAGCACCCTCTTTGCTGGTTTTGAAGACACGCATAGAAATAGTTCTGTCAATACTCAGGTCCGAATGCACATACAGAACTGAGCTATTGATCCCAGAAGTCTCACATGCTCTCTGGAAGCTGAGATTCAAGCATGGATACATAGACATCCCAGGAAGGTTAGGGCAGATTTTATAGCATATATGAAATTGGCAAAAATCAAGTTCAATTTGAACCTAGTGAGCTGAGAGAAGGGTACACCCACCTTTCGGTCTTATGGTTCAGGGTAATTACCATGGTGCTTGCAATGTCTTTCGTGCTCTTTCCCATTTCACCTTTCAACACAGGGCATGAAATCATCTTCCCTCAAATTTCAATCGGAAAATGAATGCCAAAGGTTTGCAAAAGTTAACTCACCTTCAGCCATTTCACTTTAATACAGACTATTTAATTAACATGCTGTGACATACATTCTTTTACATACATTCATCATTCCACGTATTACTCTTTATTTTTTCTCTCCTTCTTCCCTCAATTTGAGAAATACATTCCAGGTCACATCATCACTCTCAGACTCTTGGGAAGACAGAGACATGCAGTAGGTATTGTTATAACAGGTGCCACTACTAATTGCCTAAAGATAATTTTATAGCAATTACAGTGATGACAGAAGTGCCAAAACTGATTCCAGGGAGCTTTTTTTCCTCATTTATATGTAGTAAATATCCACTACTTTAATTAACACAGTAAGCCAAATAAAGTAATTGCTTCTTCAATGTTTAGAACCATCTATACATATATATACTCTATACAGAATAGTGGCAAAATAGAATAACTTCCCTGTAAGTAAAAAAAATTGAAAACATTTTTTGTCTATTATAAAACATATAGTATAGGCATTTTGGGGGGGGGGGGGGNGGGGGGGGGGGGGGAATACCTTTAAATTATCTAAAACACTGCATTTTCAATCAGGAGCACAGCTACATTTAATTTACTAAAAGACAACATGAAACTTAGTACTTATAAACACATACTGATTTTCTTCCAGACTCAAAAGCATTGAGTCGATTACATATGACTAGAAGTGGAAACATATCCCACGGCAAGTGTTTTATTTATAAAGAGAAAAGAAAAATACTGCCAGTATAGACCTCCCAGGAGTACCCACAAGAACACTCAGAGACCAATGTCCCATTATGTTAAGCACTGTACAAACACAGGACAAAAAACTCTGTCCAAACTCAAAGCATCAGTAGGAAGACCACAGAAAGAACACTTGAGTGAGGTAGTTATGCTGAAAAACTTTTACAGATCATTGAGTAGACCTTAGCATGGTTTGGGAAATTACTACCTTTACAAGTAAATTAAACTTTAAATATTTTAACACTACTTTTAGCTATTTGTAGCTTCACAGTCTAAAATTTGTAACTCAAGCTAGAGCAAAAATGCCTGTTTAGAGAAGACAAACCAAAGAAAGTGTTCCTCAAAGAAAAGCTGAAAAACAGTGAAGCCTGAATTTCCAATAACTAGAACTAGTGAGAATCAGACTGGCATCAGTAACCACAAAATTACAAACATGGGCTAAAACTCAGATTTAGTCCCTCCAGAGACTTAAACTGAAAAACACCTGCCTGCTGTGTTTGTTAAGCAACAGCAAACAATTTGTATGCCATGTCCATATGTACAAAGCTCTATGATAACATTAAACTGTGGAAGGGTTCTTACCTGAAACAGTGGTTCTAAGGCACTGAAGCTCATGCTGCGCTCCTGCCCATGGGGCCAGGCTATTCCAGATCTCTTGGCTCCTAGTTGATGGCTGCAGATTAACAGCACTGGAACTAAAATTCAAAATTTCCTAAAGAGATGTACTTTAATCCTGGTTTAAATTTTACTTATATACATATTTTAATATACATTTAATTCTTTGGCCAGTTTTAACCAAATCATGTTCTTATGCGTTTAATGAGTATCAGCAACCTCATATTGGAGTGAGGGGTGGGGGAAATTTTCATTTCGGGGAAATTTCCTTTCCCAGCAAAGGAAAAACCTGAAGCACCCACTCAGAGATAATCAGCATTGCCTCATCTAGAAAGCAGTTTGGAAGGCTTCCTAGATGCCTTAGATCCCCCTGCTCCACAACAGCTTAATAAGCAGTGTGCTGAAAAACAAGGGAATCAGGCAAGGGGACAAATTGATACTTAAACCAAAGGTGCCACAGGCACAACATATCTTCCAATGAACCATCATTTTCCAATGACAATGCTAGAAAGCCTCAGACCAGCTGTACTGAAAGCTCAGGAACCACAGCTGTCAAAGAGTACCACAGTGCCCCTCCACATCAAAATTTGCTTAATGGGCAACACACCAGGAGAACAAGGGGGCTGTTTGAAGGACTCTTAGTGGGGACAAAGGAAGGCTTGTGAACTTACCCAGAAATGTCACTCGGCCATGCCGGAAAATAAATCTGACAAGGATGTTCTGGGCAGAATAATGCTCAAAACAGCTTGCAGTCTGGTTTTATCTGGTCGTTGCTGAACAGAACAGGAGCTGAGCAGTTCAGTGGTGTAAAAGAATGTGTACACTACTCACGTTATTTATCCTGATAAAGATTAAAAAGTGTGATAGCAGCCTGATCTACTACAGACCACCAGCTTATCAGGGTGCCTGTAAAGAGCAGAACAGGATCTTGATGGTGGTTTGGCTGCAGGAACCACAAAGGACACGGCCAAAGATGCTGACCAATATTGGTTCACTATTTTTTGTGCTTCTCCTGTCTATGGGTAACTTTTGTCTCATCTTTTACATACACTGTAAACTATTTGGAACTGGCATCTTGTTGCTATTCTCAATTTGTACAGCGCTTAGCAAAGTGGGGACCGAGTGCACCATTCTGCATCACAAATAGCATCAGCACCACACCAGGAAAAAAAAAAAGTCAAAACTGAGCTCTACCACATGCACTGAATTTCTCGAGTTTAATCCTATGGAATGGAGGAAAGATAAAGTTTTTGCAAATGATGAAAGACGCATTCATATTTAGGCTAGAGTTTACAGCCATCAAGGAGCTAATCACACAACTGACACAAATCCTAGTCTAGACAAAGCTTTGTTACACTGAAAAGGGCAAAAAAACAGTGCAATGGCATGGAAGACAGCTTCACACCGTGCTATAATGAAGGTTGAGATCATTTCAGCTAAGGCTAGAGAAGATTTTAAGCACCAGAGACTCATGCTGATTTCCACTGTCTTAATATTTTACTGTGCCCTTTAAGCACACAGTCTAAGTTCAAAGCCCCTCAGATAGGGTTCTACCAAACCCCCACCAGTTATTTACAAAGGTCATTTTGCATATTCAGATCCCAACTGATGCCAGCATTTGTTAGCTACTGCACAGCAGTGAGAACAGGATGCTCCTCAACCCTATTTTCTAGAAGTCCTTCACAACCTCATGCACCAGGTAAGTCAGTCCACTGATTCTTGCTCCCTCCAACCACTTTAACCAATCTGCACATCCTGCGATGCGCCCTGTGGAAAATAACTGAAACGGTGTTGCACTATGTGAGAAGAGGGAGAGCAGGAGATTAAGAGACAGGGAAAGAATGAGCATGCAGCCAAGGCACTGTGTGCCCCACACAGTCACTGCCAGGAAGCCAGAGACTCTAAAATCTTCAGCCATGCTTAAATGAGCATCCTGAAAAATTACTTTAAAAAACACACACATCTATATGAAATAGTAATTTTTGTAAAAAATCATTGTCCACTGAAAGGTAAGGATGTGCAGTAATAACTTTTTCTCAGTGCTAACCGTGGTTAAAGAAATCTCCAGAAATGAGGGACTAACGAGGTAAGGCAGTATAAATGCAAACTGCTGAGAAGCAAGAAATGCAGAGTTAAAGACTGCTTTGTGTGGAGGTGGATACCTTAAATCCATCCTGCTCAATGTGAGGCAGGAATAAATCTAAACTTCTATTGCTGTTGTTATACAGACTGCCTAGCAATTATTTCTGGCCTTCAGAATAGACCATTTCTGCCACAATAAGAGAGGAGGACAGAGCAGGAGGCACCACAGTGAGTCCAGCCCCAAGCTCCCCAGCTGCCCAGCAAGCTGGGTCCAGCTGTACCCACCGGCAGAGGGAATAACGAGAGGAGGCTGGCGAGGAGGAACGAGGGGGTGTGTATCTTCCAAAAAGCAAACACACTGTGTTTCAGTGGGGAGTTACGTTCTGAGGGCTTTCATCTGTCAGGTGCCATGATTTTTTTCTCCCTGTTTTCTTGCTCCTCAGCATGTGTGTTACTCTTCTGCAACTTCTGCTGCCGTAGATCCACTCTTGCTGTGGTAAGTATCTTGGCAGAACTTCAGACACAAAGAAAACATCCTTTCTGGCAGGCACAAGCCCCTGCAACATCATGGGATCAAGTACAGCAAGGGCCAGATTAAATCTGAGGTTTATTAATACAGATTTTGGGCAAAGCCTCTGCCCAATACATAATACTAACTTTTCCAGCTCAGGATGTGTCAGGGTGGGGTTGCTCTGAAGCACAACTATATTTGCTATAATCCCAGATCAGATGCTGGTGTACTAAAATAAAAATGTCTTCAAACTTTTAAATTTATTTCCCTAGATTTATTTTTGGTACTGATTCAACACTGATACTAGTATCAGTGTGATAAGAGAAGGCAGGCTACATTATTCTAACTGTGCAAATACAATTCAAACTCTTTTTCTCTGGGAAATGTTTTCTATGCACTTTGAAGTATGGCCACTCAAAATGACAAGAACACACCTGGATTTGCATCCATTGGGAAAGTACCTACTGGCCTGCTGATATCTGTGCTGAGGAGCCCTTGAAATGAAAACAAACCTCCCGCAAAAATCACACTAATGGGAAGGCTGTCACTTCTGGATTTGACCGCAGAAATGAAATATAATAGGAGAAAAGAAATATTGGCTTTATTCCCAGACACAAAAAGTAAATTATCTGCAGAGAGAATGACATTACAGAATCACAGAATCATACAATGGTCAGGGTTGGAAGGGACCTCTGGAGATCATCTAGTCCA